>CM053274.1:61611902-62240528 GCA_028583415.1 Protea cynaroides
GTCCTGGTAGAACTAAACCATACACCCCCACAACCATAATCAGAATAAATACACAATAGCGGAAGTCTTAATATTAAATGAACTGAGGAATCTAACTGTGATAATCATAAATAAAATATCAAATTATGTTGTATCAACCGAGACATAAGTAAATGAAATATCAATTACATTTTCTTAATAATTGAAATAAAAATCTAATAAAAAACGCATGAGTTGCACTCGCATGAGGAGTCATGCGCCTCCACTATGTCTTCAGCCTCCATCGCAGCAACGTGCCCCTACACAGAAGCATTTATATAATCTTCCACAGTAGTACCTGCATCATCAACTAAAAATATTCGACGTCGAAAGGGTGAGCACACATCACGGCTCAGTGAGAAAACAAAATAATGCAACAAACATATGCATGCATTCAATTCATATATGTGGTCTGGTATAGAAGTTTGTAATGTGCTATAGAAAGATTCGGTGGCCGCCTTACCTCTATACACGAGTGTGTGAAGCCGCCCAAAGATTAACGTTTATTGTAAGACCCGCACGCCACGAACCTGGCCTAAGCTTATATTTTGTGTCGGGACCCGTCTACATATCATGGTCGAGCCAAGTGGACCAAATGTGTGAAGAAAAATCAAGACCCAATATGAAAATTTACCCAAAAATAGTCAAAATGAGGGTAGGGTCACAGGTTTTAACAGGCAGGTCCGACCCTCCCATCGACCCTCACCATCGACCCTTAACCATGGGTCGCAGGGTCTATGAGTTGTCCGACCCTCCCATCGACCCTCCCATCGACCCTCGGTATTCGAGAAAAACAGCACGAACCAAAAATTAGGAAACCTTCCTAATTTCGATTGGAACCTCCTAAACTCAATGTGACTTATTTTGGGAAATTTTACCCTATAAATAGGACGTCCCTAAGCTTCTTTCACTTCTTTTACAACCCTAATTGGATTGAGAGAAAGAGAAGAGAAGGAAGATAAGAAGAGAAGGAAAACCTGAAGAAAAGGCTAAGGAAGAAGAGGAAATTCAGAGGAACTTTGAATCTCAGCAAACCTAAGGTATGAATACATTCCACATGATTTATTTAAGACTTTAGAATGGTTTATGAAAAGGGTATGACTTAGAAGAAACCCAAATCATCCATCCATGGTTTCGTTTCAATGGAAACCATGGAGGAGATCATTAAAACCATGTAGGTGAATAAAGTATAGTTTTAAACCATAGAACATGTATATAATGGATTATGGAAGTAAGCCATAGGACCCAACCATGAAAGAGAGAACGAAATCTGATATTTTTGACTCAAACCATGGAGGGTCGCACCTAGGGTCGATGGCAGATCCGACCTTAGCATCGACCCTCAGTGTTCGGGAAGTTCAGATTAGGGGGAGGGTCGCACCAAGGGTCGATCATGACTACGACCCTACCTCCGACCCTCAGTTAACATCATGATTTTTAAATTCGGAATTAATTCTAATTAAATTCTACCGACTTTGTTAGGTCTTCTAGCAATATAATAACATTGTAAAGGCGATTCTAAAGCTTGAAAAAGTATCTTTCAGCAAGCTAAGGTGAGGAAACAGAACTCTAAACTAATTGGTTAAAAATAAACTATTTTCTCTTTTCTTGAGTCCAATGTCATGCTTGATTCTATGCGAATATGTTTTTAATGTGCATACAATATGTCATCCAATATTTTTATTATTTGTTCATGCATATTTATTTTATTGTTTATAACATGATGATGATGATGATGATAGGAATAGGCATGTGCTTGTATGTGTGTGGTTGATGTAATTGATGCGAGCGAGTATCAGGGGAGGTGTGATGAGAACGTCAATAAACGTTAACCTTTGGCGGGTCTCAGCACTTTAGCTCTATCTCTAACTCAAGTCTTGTGCATTAGCATCGTCGTATCGCCATTACCTTAGCAGAACTATTGTGTCATAGAGTATCAGGGGAGGTGGTCTCGGTCCTTGTAGTCTCTGAATCTACCGGGGGGCCTTAGCTCTATCTCTATGGACATTCTGAGGGATGCTGGGGTGAGGCCTTGGATACACTGTTTGGCATTAGGATTGGTTAGTTGCGAGCCCAGTTTGCAAGCCCTCGCCAACAGGGGCTTACGTGTTGGTATGACACTATATAGCAATAAACGTTAACCTTTGTTATATAATGTTCATGATTAGGGTGGATGGGGACGACGATAAACGTTAACCTTCGGGCGGACTTCCACACCCTATGTATAGAGGCGGGGTTAATAAATGTTAATCTTTGACCACCCAACTTTTCTGTTGCGCATTGCAAATTTTAAACCAGACCAAAGATATGAATTGATTACATGCATATGTACTGTTGCATTGTTTTGTTTACTCACTGAGCTCAAGTTGGAGAGCTGACCCTCGCGCGCGTAATTCTTTTTAGTTTCTGATGTTGCAGGTACTATGATTGAAGATTTTGTCTACATGCCAACATATGAACGGGTGAAGGCTATGAATGAGCAAGCTGTGGAGAACGAACATGGTTCGTTAAGCGAGCGTTTCAACGGTGGATACGTTTAGTGTTTAGTTTTCGTATTTGAATATTGTAATATGTATTAAATTATGTTTTGGTTACTTGAAAATAAATGAAATATTAATTATTTATCATGACTAGACCTTAGTTCATTATCTGTAAGACTTCCGCTATTTATGTTATTACCTCTGATTAATGTGGAATGTGTTTTGGTTTATCGTATGTGGGATAGTCTATTGTGAGATCCTGGTTGAACCGTTGTTTATTGAAGGTTCATCACACCATTCTGGTTGGTGTAGAATTGGGGAGTGACAACTTGGTATTAGACCTCTCGTAGGCCTTACCCATTAAACCTGAATACTTCCACTGAAGTCCATGAACTGAGTTAGGATAAATTAAAAGCTTTAATACAAACAAACCATAAGCACCTGTATTGGTTGAGACAGAACTTAAACAAGACAATAATGTACATATTAAAGGTGAAATCATATATATACACTCAAACAGAAAGAGAAGATAAAAAATGATCTTAATAAACAAATAATATAGGGTATTATCTATAAGTTGGGTAATTATCCGAGTATACAAAGGATATAATACTGTAGCAAGAAGGAAGCATCTGTACAGTAGAAATTAGAATACCGAGTGGGTACTCACAAGATGTGAAACTCGATATAGGATTGAGGAAGAAGGAAAATGGCTAGTAATGCCAAAACCCTGTAGAGATAAAGGAAAAGATCTCGGATTAAATCCAACAGAGATAGGAGAATAACGACCCTACATAAAGGATAAGAGTAACTACAAGAAGATAAAGCTATACCCCTGGGTGACGTGGAGACTCAGAGTGAGATCCATTACAAGCTGATCTATTTCCCACTACGCAAGAAGAGGATGTTGCAACTTGACCCCACCACTATCAGGGTTGAGAACGGGTAATGAAAACTCATATGAGTTGGTAATCAGATTAGAGCAAATAAAAGGAGGTGAACAACCGGACCACTCCAGTTAACCACCTGGACTATTAAGTACCTTGGTTATGGTTGTAATAAATTTGGCCCAATAAAATACAAGAGCAACAATTGATGAGACCAACTATGCAAGTTGCTATGTGAATTACTACCCAAGTTGTCGATGCCACATCAACACCTCCGAGTCAAACCAAGTATGGTACCAATTGGTAGCAACACTGTACCCCAACACCTGTTAACTATAACACAGTGCCTACCATATAGCAAGTCCCAGTAATGCACACCCCCGTGCAGAAGTTTGGTGCACAACAAGCAGTGTATCAAGGTGGTTACCCTTGTCAGCCACCGAAGTATGGAATAGCTGCATTATGACAGAATGATCCAACAGGGGTTGAGGAATATTTTCTGAAGATGTAGCCTTAAACATTTTCAGCAAGGATCGAATATATTGTGGCCATATGGCAAGATAGTTTATATAAAATGCGGTGCATTATTGATTTACTCTTATGATAATAGAGGATGCACATACCAGATTTTAACTCTCGTACCTTGACAGGATACCTTCTTGATTTAACCTGTCAATTGAAGTCATAGATATTGTTTCTTTAGTAGTAGTCCTGATTATACCAATCTTAGCCACTCTCATGATCGACCAAATGAACAGAGATGTGAACTGAACGAATAGTTAAATGTTTAATCATGTTGAGCGTACATCTTTTTGATTTACACCTGATTTATTGATGTACGAAATTTTTCTCCAGATTATACCTGATTTACTGATGTGCGAAATCTTTCTCCAGATTTACTCTTGTAGTGCCTCGACCAATGGCATTATATATTCGATAGAACCTGTAACCATGAGGTTAAGAACTGAAAAACCTCTATTCCATGTATTTGGACCACCGTGCAACCTAACGACCTTTGGATGTCGGTTGAATTACCACAGATTTACTCTTGATCCTTTAAACCTAGGTTCACTAGATAAAGCAAGTATTGCCATTATGCTAAATTGAAAGAAGGAAATGAATTATTTTGGACAAACATTCTGATTTATACACTCCCTGATCATTGTTGATAAAGATGTGTAGTGATAATGGAATTATTGGAAGAAAGATGATTGGATTCAGATTAAATGCTATAGCCAATGAAACTCAGACGAAGTGATGGAGAATTTGTTTTGAGATTGCTAAATGGATGGATATGAATCATGTCTATAAAAGAGTGCATGAGAAAATGTGGGAACTATTAAGAGTAGCCAGTAAAGAAATAGATAGCACTCAAGCAAAGTTAAGGATGGTTATATCGGTATGAATGCTGACAAGGTAGAAGATTCCTGAAGGCAAATTTAAGAATGGATACACGGATAAGTCATGGCATAAGTAGTACTCGATTTAATACAATGATAATTGAGTTATGCCCAATGTTGAGGGATATGATTAAGTAAAGACCAAATTGTTTGGCGGAATTAATGAATTTATAAGCATATATCTTAATACTTATAGATAGACTTGGGATATGAAGTAACAATCACAAGATTTTTCGAGGTATATGGAAGAGAGAGCAAGGTAGAACATAAAGGATAAAAGAAATACAAGCTAATGAGTGCAATATGAGATTTTGATGATAGTTTTTGAAAAATCAAAAGAGATGAAGGAACTAGACAAGCTCTTAAGACCTTTACATCAGATTTTACTAGTTCAAGCACTTTTGGACTAAATGTTGTTTTAGATGAGTGTTATGAACAATGATTGAATCATATTAATGGATGGATGAAATTTTGACGCAACCTAATTAGACTTGAGATGGCAGACTTTAACGTCATCTTAGGGATAGACTGGTTGTCTCAACACTCTACAAAGTTGTTATGTGCATAGAAGAGGTTATCATTCAAGAATAAAAATGACATATAATTTAGTATTATTGGAAGTATGTTGCCTAGGAAATGAAAGCTAATCCTCTCTATGCTAAGGGCGAAGAGATGCTTTGAAGAGAAATGAGTTAGAGATATGGTATCTGCGGTACACGTTACCAAAGAAGTACCACAGATGGGAGATATGGAGGTGATGCGTAAATTCCCTGATGCGTTTCCAGGAGACTTATCGGGTTACCACCTGATCGTGCGATCGAGTTCGTCATCGACTTGTTACCAAGGACGATACTTGTGTCAAAGGCACCTGTAGAGTAGCTCCTATGAAGTTGAAGGAACTGAGACTCAACTACAAAAGTTATTAGACAAGGGTTCTAATCGGCTAAGTATTGCATCACAGGGAACGCCAATGCAATTCGTGAAGAAGAAGGATGGTAGTGTCAGATTATGCATAGACTACCGGGAACTAAACAAGTTCAAGATCAAGAATCGATATCTACTACCTCAGATCGATGACTTGTTTAAATAGTTGCAAGGAGCAAAGGTATTTTCTAAGATTGATCTACGATCAAGATAGCATCAGTTGAAGAATTTTGACAGAAATATCTCGAAGATAGCTGTTAGAATCGGGATTGGACATTATGAGTTATCGATTTTGACGTTTGGATTAACCAATGCCCTTACATCTTTTATGGAACTGATGAACTGGGTGTTTCATGACATGTTGGACACGTCGGTCATAGTTTTCATAGATGATATTTGGTTGATTCTACGAATAAAGCAACTCATACAACGGATTTTAGAACAGCTTCACAACAGCTGAGAAGTGAAAATCTTATTGTCAATTCCAAGGAATATGAGACCCGATTAAACAAAGTGATCTTATTAGATCACGTAGTGTCATAAAAAGAAATAAAGTGGACCCTATTAAGATAGAAGTAAACATATAGTGAGAAACACCTAAAGAATATTACAAAGATCAGAAGTTTCTTGGGTTAGCTGGTTATTACAGACGATTTTTGGAGGACCACTCTAAGATCGCAATACCTCTTACCAAGCTAACCAGGAAAGGAGAGGAGTTTAATTTGATTGACAAGGGTGAAGAATATTTTTAGATTCTAAAGTAAGATTGATATCAGCTCCCATCTTGATCGTTTCGGCACCAGGGAAACCTTTTACCCTATCCATCGGAGCTTTCGGATTGGATCTAGGATGCGGGTTGATGTAAGGTAAATAAGCGATTTCATATGCTTTAAGAAAACTGAAAGAGCATGAGAAGACTCATGATTGGAGTAAACAATTATGATTCATGCAATCAAGACTTGGAGACATTATTTAAACGAAAAGGAATTTTAGATTAGATCGGATTACAAGTGTTTTATTTATCTCTTCATTAGAAAGAGTTAAACATGAGGATAAGAAGATGGCTGAAATTCCTCAAGGATTAAGACGGGGATATCTAGTATCATCCAAGGAAGGCTAGTGAAGTAACTAAGACCTTAAGCAAAAAGGGAATTATGAAGTCCAAGGAAGGACCCAGTATAAATGCTGCCTTATGTTCCGCAGCAATAGATTCAGATTTGGAAGAAGAGTAACTTATAATAGAAGCTAGTGATGATCCAATTGAGCGAGAATTTATGGATGAACTTATGGAGCAATAATTCGGTTACGTTGGGGCATTAAAGATCATCTCTAAATTGATGGATTAAGTAAAAGTAGCAATTTTGTTAGATCTGAATATAAGAACAATGCAAGAAGATTTAGAGAAAAAAAAACCTAACCCTGACTTACTTTGGATGCAGAGATGGTACTCAGAAACAAAGGTAGATTCTGAATACCTGAAGATAAAGACTCGGATATCATGAAGAGGATAATGATAAGAGCCCATTGTACTCCATATTCAGGACATCCTGGAGTACCAATATGTATCATGACCTGAAGAGATAACAAATGTGGGTTAGTGCGTGTTCCAGTGTCTGAATTATCAGCAAGTAAAAGCTACAAGACAAAGACCACAATGGCTTACAATAAAAACTATTGGAACCAGTTTGAAAGTGGAACTGCATTACAATTAACTATGTCACTGATTTGCCACTGACCACTGATTGATTGACGCAGTTTGGGTAATTGTTGATCGCCTTATAAAGATAGCTCATTCCATTGCTATATAACCTCGGTATGCTTTGGAGCGGCTAACTAAGCTATATATGGATAATATTGCCAGATTGAATGGTATGCATGAGAGCTTAGTGTCGGGCAAAGGCTTATGCCTTATTTCAAAATTTTGAGAGGATCTACAGAAGACAATGGGGACAAAGTTAAAGTTTAGTACCATATTTTACCTCAAACCGACGGACAGTCGGAGCGGACTATACAGATCCTAAGAGATGTGCCCCAAGCTTGTGAAATTGATTTCAAGGAGCTTGAGTTGAAAAGTCATCGTGAATTGAAGTTTTTATTAAGCTACCATGTAAATGTTACCTATGAAGCATGATATGGTAGAAATGTCAAACCCCTCTATTTTGGAATAAAGTCGAAGAATAAAAAATTGTAATACCTGAGTTAATTACAGAAACCTGTCGAGTGGCAGACAAGATCAAAGAAAAGGGGCAGGATAGTTCAAGTTGTCAAAAGAGACACCAAGACCTTGAGTTCGCCATAAGTGACAAAGTTTTTTTGAAGATATCACTTATGCGTAATTTGAAACGATTAAACAAGAAGGGAAAGTTGTATCCTATATATGTGTCGGATTTTATAAACTTTGGAGAGACATAGAAAAGTGGCATATCAATTAGCATTACCGCTATCCATGTCTAGTGTGCCTGATGTATTTCGTGTGTCTCTATTGAAGAAATACATTGGAGATCCATATCAAAGGTATTGACCACGGAATCACTGGATTAGATAGAATGTTTAACTATTGAAGTGGTACCAGCCTAGTTCACTAGTGGAAAGGTACAATATTTCCAAAACTGGGATAATTATTATATGAAGATAATCTGACGAAGACAAGACGTGGAGAAGATGGCATGGAAAGAAGAAGATGCAATGCGGAAATAGAATTCCCACCTATTGACTCCGAAGTAAATTCAAATTTTGAGGACAAAATTTATTTTAAGGATGGGGGAGTTGTAAGATCCGTACTTTCAAATTTCGAGGACGAAATGACTTTTTAGGGTGGTGAAGTTGTAAGACCCGCACGCCACGAACCCGGCCTAAGCTTATATTTTGTGTCGGGACCCATCTACATGTCATGGTCGAGCCAAGTTGACCAAATGTGTGAAGAAAAACCAAGACCCAATATGAAAATTTACCCAAAAACAGTCAAAATGAGGGTAGGGTCGCAGGTTTTAACAGGAAGGTCCGACCCTCCCATCGACCCTCACCATCGACCCTCAACCATGGGTCGCAGGGTCTATGAGTTGTCCGACCCTCCCATCGACCCTCCCATCGACCCTCGGTATTCGAGAAAAACAGCACGAACCAAAAATTAGGAAACCTTCCTAATTTCGATTGGAACCTTTCCTAAACTCAATGTGACTTATTTTGGGAGGTTTTGCCCAATAAATAGGACGTCCCTAAGCCTCTTTTACTCCTTTTACAACCCTAATTGGATTGAGAGAAAGAGAAGAGAAGGAAGAAGAAGAGAAGGAAAACCTGAAGAAAAGGCTAAGGAAGAAGAGGAAATTCAGAGGAACTCTGAATCTCAGCAAACCTAAGGTATGAATACATTCCCCATGATTTATTTAAGACTTTAGAATGGTTTATGAAAAGGGTATGACTTAGAAGAAACCAAAATCATCCATCCATGGTTTCGTTTCAATAGAAACCATGGAGGAGATCATTAAAACCATGTAGGTGAATAAAATATAGTTCTAAACCATAGAACATGTATAGAATGGATTGTGGAAGTAAGCCATAGGACCCAACCATGAAAGAGAGAACGAAATTTGATATTTTCGACTCAAACCATAGAGGGTCGCACCTAGGGTCGATGATAGATCCGACCCTAGCATCGACCCTCAGTGTTCGGGAAGTTCAGATTAGGGGGAGGGTCGCACCCAGGGTCGATCATGACTCCGACCCTACCTCCGACCCCCAGTTAACAGCATGGTTTTTAAATTCGGAATTAATTCTAATTAAATTCTATCGACTTTGTTAGGTTTTCTTGCAATATAATAACATTGTAAAGGTAATTCTAAAGCTTGAAAAAGTATCTTTCAGCAAGCTAAGGTGAGGAAACAGAACTCTAAACTAATTGGTTAATAACAAACTGTTTGCTCTTTTCTTGAGTCCAATGCCATGCTTGATTTTATGCGAATATGTTTGTAATGTGCATACAACATGTCATCCAATATTTCTATTATTTGTTCATGCATATTTATTTTATTATTTATAACATGATGATGATGATGATGATAGGAATAGGCATGTGCTTGTATGTGTGTGGTTGGTGTACTTGATGCGAGCGAGTATCAGGGGAGGTGTGATGAGAACGTCAATAAACGTTAACCTTTGGTGGGTCTCAGCACTTTAGCTCTATCTCTAACTTGTCTTGTGCATTAGCATCGTCGTATCACCATTACCTTAGCAGAACTATTGTGTCGTAGAGTATCAGGGGAGGTGGTCTCGGTCATTGTAGTCTCTGACTCTACCGGGGGGCCTTAGCTCTATCTCTATGGACATTCTGAGGGATGCTGGGGTGAGGCTTTGGATACACTGTTTGGCATTAGGATTGGTTAGTTGCGAGCCCAGTTTGCAAGCCCTCGCCAACAGGGACTTACGTGTTGGTATGACACTATATAGCAATAAACGTTAACCTTTGTTATATAATGTTCATGATTAGGGTGGATGGGGACGACGATAAACGTTAACCTTCGGACGGACTTCCACACCCTTGTGTATAGAGGCGGGGTCAATAAACGTTAACCTTTGACCACCCAACCTTTCTATTGCGCATTGTAAACTTTAAACCAGACCAAAGATATGAATTGACTACATGCATATGTACTGTTGCATTGTTTTGTTTACTCACTGAGCTCAAGTTAGAGAGCTGACCCTTGCGTGCGCAATTTTTTTTAGTTTCTGATGTTGCAGGTACTATGATTGAAGATTTTGTCTACATGCCAACATATGAACGGGTGGAGACTATGAATAAGCAAGCTGTGGAGAACGAACATGGTTCGTTAAGCGAGCGTTTCAACGGTGGATACGTTTAGTGTTTAGTTTTCGTATTTGGATATTGTAATATGTATTAAATTATGTTTTGATAACTTGGAAATAAATGGAATATTAATTATTTATCATGACTAGACCTCAGTTCATTATCTGTAAGACTTCCGCTATTTATGTTATTACCTCTGATTAATGTGGAATGTGTTTTGGTTTATCATATGTGGGATAGTCTATTGTGAGATCCTGGTTGAACCGTTGTTTATTGACGGTTCATCACACCATTCTGGTTGGTGCAGAATTGGGGTGTGCCATTTATTGTCGTACCACATGCACCCACTATGGAATAGAGAAAGAGCTAAAGTGCTTAGGACCACACCGCATCACACTTCCCCTGATACTCTACCCCTACCAACACGTAAGCCCCTGCTAGCGAGGGCTTGCAAACTGGGCTCGCAACTAACCAATCCTAATGTCAAACAGTGTACCCAAGACCTCACCTTTAACACCCCAATTTTGCACTATTCAGAATGGTGTGATGAACCGATAATAAGCCAACGGTTCAACCAGGATCTCGAGTAGGCTATATCCGTATTATCTAAACTCCATACATCCATAATCATAATCAGAGTAAATACACAATAGCGGAAGTCGTATAATAAAATGAACTGAGAATCTACTGTAATATTAATATTCAAATAGTAAATTATTCTGTATCAACTGAGACATAAATAGATATCAAATACATGTCTTTAATAAATCCAAATAAGGAAAACTAGTAAAATATCTAATTGAATACACATGAGTTGCACTCGCAAGAGGAGTCATGTGTATCCACTTTTGCTTCAACCTCCATCGCTGCTACGTTCCCGTACGCTGGAGCATTTATATATTCTTCAACTGTGAAACCTGCATCATCAACTAAAAATATTTGACGTCGAGGGGTGAGCACACATCACGGCTCAGTGAGCAAACAAAACAATGCAACAGTACATATGCATGCAATCAATTCATATCTTTGGTCTGGTTTATAGTTTGCAATATGCAATAGAAAGGTTTAGGTAGTCAAAGGTAATGTTTATTGACCCCGCCTCTATACACAAGTGTGTGACGCCGTCCGAAGATAACGTTTATCGTCGACTCACAAGCACCCAATCATGAACATTATATAACAAAGGTTAACGTTTATTGCTATATAGTGTCATACCAACACGTAAGTCCCTGTTGGCGAGGGCTTGCAAACTGGGCTCGCAACTAACCAATCCTAATGCCAAACAGTGTATCCAAGGCCTCACCCCAGCATCTCTCAGAATGTCCATAGAGATAGAGCTAAGGCCCCCCAGTAGAGTCAGAGACTACAAGGACCGAGACCACCTCCCCTGATACTCTACGACACAATAGTTCTGCTAAGGTAATGGCGATACGACGATGCTAATGCACAAGACATAAGTTAGAGATAGAGCTAAAGTGCTGAGACCCACCAAAGGTTAACGTTTATTGACGTTCTCATCACACCTCCCCTGATACTCGCTCGCATCAAGTACACCAACCACACACATATAAGCACATGCCTATTCCTATCATCATCATCATCATCATGTTATAAATAATAAAATAAATATGCATGAACAAATAATAGAAATATTGGATGACATGTTGTATGCACATTACAAATATATTCGCATAAAATCAAGCATGGCATTGGACTCAAGAAAATAGAAAACAGTTTGTTATTAACCAATTAGTTTAGAGTTCTGTTTCCTCACCTTAGCTTGCTAATAGATACTTTTCCAAGCTTTAGATTCACCTTTATATTGCTATTATATTGCTAGAAGACCTAACAAAGTCGATAAAATTTAATTAGAATTTATTCTAATTTTTAAAACCATTCTATTAACTGAGGGTCGGAGGTAGGGTCGGAGTCCTGATCGACCCTGGGTGCGACCCTCCCCAATTTGAACTTCCCGAACACTGAGGATCGAAACTCAGGATCACCTAGGGTCGGATGGTCATCGACCCTCTGTGCGACCCTCGATATATTTTGGTCAATTTCCCTCTTTTAGTTAATTCTTCGTGTTTGGGGTCCTATGGCTTGCTCCTACAGTCCATTCAACATTCACCCCATGGTCTAGAATCATGAAGCATCCACCTATATAGCTTTCGTATATTCTCCCATAATTTTTCATGAAAACCTAACCATGGATTGATGGTTTGGGTTTCGCCGAGATCACGCTCTCTTCATTATCTAATCTAGGGTCTGTAGAAACTCATGGAATTATTATTCATACCTGAGAAGATTACTCCTTCTCTACAACTCTTCTTGTTTTGGCTTTCTTTTCTTCCTTGCTTCTCTTCTTCTCCTTTTCCTTCTCTTCTCTTTCTCTCAATTCAATTAGGGTTGTAAAAGGAGTGAAAGAGGCTTAGGGACGTCCTTTAAATAGAGTAGGAACATCCTAAAATAAGTCTCTTTGAGATTAGGAAAGAATCCAAATCAAAAATTAGAAAATTTCTTAATTTTAGTTTCGGCGGCAACTGAGGGTCGATGGGAGGGTCGATGATCCCGTAGACCCTAGGTTTTCTAAGTTGTCCGACCCTCCCTTCAAAATTGAGGGTCTGACTTTCTGTCTTGGGGGGTTCGACCCTCCTTGGCTGGGTATGTGACCCTCCCCTTGAATTAAGTGTTTTAGGGTCGATTTGATACCTGGGATCTCGATCTCCTTCACGCCCTTGGTCCATTTGACTCGATCAAGATGGATAAACCTGGTTCAAGGTGATAAGACCGGGTTAGATTGACACGGGTCTTACAACTCCCCCTACTTATAAAAATTTCGTCCTCAAAATTGTACGTACCTTCTGAATCAAATAAGTGAGGGTATTGCTTTCGCATAGCATTTTCTTCTTCCCATGTAACTTCTTCCATGTCTTTACTTTTCCATGTGACCTTAACATAATAGATATCTCGATTGCGTAGACGTTGAACCTTTCGGATGGTGATTCCTGTTGGTGTTACTTCGAATGTCAAATCATCAGTCAGTTCCAGTAAATCAACTGTCAAAACATGCGTTGGATCATTGACATACTTTTTCAGTAGGAAAATATGAAATACATTATGCACACTTGACATAGATGGTGGTAGTGCTAACTGATAAGCCACTTTCCCACGCTTAGCTAGAATTTCATACGGCCCGACATATCTTGGACTTAGTTTCCCTTTCTGTCTGAACCTTTTTAATCCTTGCATAGGCGATACTTTCATAAATACTTTATCACCTATAGCGAACTCCAGATCTCTGCGTCGAGTATCTGCATATTGCTTCTGCCGATTCTGATCTGTTCTCACTCTTTCCTTGATAATGTCGACCACTCGACAAGTCTCTTCAACAAATTCTGGTCCAACAATACTACATTCTCCAACTTCATTCCAAAACAAAGGAGTTCGACACTTCCTGCCATACAGTGCTTCATAAGGTGACATCTGTATAGTAGCCTGATAGCTATTGTTATAAGCAAACTTGATCAATGGTAACTTTTCATCCCATGATCCTTTGAAGTCAATTACACATGCTCGTAGCATATCTTCTAAAATATGGATTGTACGCTCTGACCGCCCATCCGTGCGTGGGTGGAATGCGATCGAACTTCAATGTTGTATAACCTTTTGCAATCCTTCCCAAAACTTGAAAGTAAATTGTGGATCTCTATCGGATACAATGATCTCTGGTACATCGTGTAATCGAACGATATTATCCACATACAACTTTGCTAACTTTTCTAGAGTATACTGAGGTCGCATAGGTATGAAACGAGCTGTTTTAGTTAGACGGTCCACAATCACCCAAACTACGTCAACTACTCGAGGAGTCAGTGGTAATCCCGTGATGAAGTCCATGGTGATGCAGTCCCATTTCCATGCTGGTTCCAGTAATGGTTGTAACAGTCCTGCGGGTCTTTATCGTTCAGCCTTTACTTTCTGACAATTTAGGCATTGAGACACGAACTTAGCTACATCTGCTTTCATTCCTCTCCACCAATATAGTTTCTTTAGATCATGATACATTTTTGTACTCCCAGGATGTATCGAATAGATGGTGGTATGGGCTTCTTTCATCAGTATGTGTCTAATGTCTGCACTTTCTGTTTCGGGTACACATATTCTTCCTTTGTATTTCAGTACTTTCTCTTCGTCCAAGGTGAACTCAGGGTTAGTCCTACCTTTTTTGATATCTTCTTGTACTGTTCTCAGATAAGGATCTGATTTGATAGCTGTCTTCACTTCATCCATTGTATCCGGTATAATCTTCAATGTCGCGAACATATTTGAAAACCGATGAATAAACCCTTGGTTGGCTGATCCATCCGTTGTATCTATCACATACTGCTCATTGCCGTGATTGAATACCATTCCAGTAGTACACATTGCTGCAGTCGTGCTAACCTCTCCTTACGATTTTATCATTTCCTTTCTGGTCAACGCATCCGCTACTACATTCGCTTTCCCCGGATGATACTAGATATCAAAATCATAGTCTTTCAATAGTTCCAGCCATCTTCTTTGTCTCATATTCAACTCCTTCTGATTAAATAAATAAGTAAAACTTTTTTGGTCCGACTTAATCTGAAATTTCTCTCCATATAGGTAATGTCTCCATATCTTGATAGCATGTACTACTGTCGCTAACTCCAAATCATGAGTGGGGTAATTTTTCTCATGTGTCTTCAACTGTCTCGAGGCATAAGCAATTACTTGCTCTCCTTGCATAAGCACACATCCTAATCCCAATCCCGACGCATCAGTGTATAAGGTAAATGTCTGTCCTGGAACAAGAATAGTCAAAATCGGAGGGGATATCAATCTGGTCTTCAATGTTTGGAAGCTCTTCTCACATTTATCCGTCTACACAAACTTTTCACCTTTCTTAGTTAGACTGGTGAGAGGTATAGCAATCCGGGAATAGTCTTCTACAAATCTTCAATAATAACCGACGAGACCCAGAAAACTTCTAATTTTTGCAACGCTCTTTGGTGCTTCCCACTTTACAATAGCCTCGATCTTGCTGGGGTCCACTTTGATTCCTTCAGCGGATACTACATGGCCTGGGAAGGCAACTTCACTTAGCCAAAACTCATACTTTGAAAATTTGGCATATAACTTCTCTTTCCTTAAACGCTGTAGGGCGGCGTTTAGGATCTTGATATGGGTTTCCTTGTCCTTAGAGTATACCAATATATCATCAATAAATACTATTACTGACGTATCCAACATATCGTGGAAGACCCGATTCATAAGTTCCATGAAAGTTGCTGGTGCGTTTGTTAATCCAAAAGGCATGACCAAGAACTCATAATGTCCGTATCTGGTCCTGAAAGCTGTCTTAGGAATATCACCTTCTTTAATCTTCAACTGATGATAGCCTGATCGAAGATCGATCTTAGAAAATACCTTTGCTCCTTGCAACTGATCGAACAATTCATCGATCCGAGGTAGTGGATATTGATTATTGATTATCAGTTTATTCAACTCCCGATAGTCGATACATAATCGAACGCTACCGTCCTTCTTCTTTACGAATAATACCGGTGCTCCCCATGGTGATATACTGGGTCGAATATAACCCTTGTCCAACAGTTCCTGTAGTTGCACTTTCAGTTCCTTCAGTTCAGTAGGAGCCATTCTATAAGGTGCTTTTAATACTGGTGCGGCTCCAGGTATAAGATCTATCACAAACTCTGTGGCTCGGTCGGGTGGTAATCCTGGTAGTTCCTCTGGAAATATGTCGGGATAGTCCCGCACGACATCAATGTCTTCCATTCATGGTGCTTCCTTGGTTCGGTCGACCACTGATACTAGATACCCGACTGCCCCCTTCTCAAGGCACTTCTTAGCCTTTAGTGCTGAGAGTATGAGCTTACATCTACGGGAAAGTTTGGTTCTCGCAAAACTGAATTCTGCTCCTTCTTTGTCTTTAAATGTTAGCTTCTTTTCGACGCATAATAGGTTTGCAGAATGCCGAGCTAACCAGTCCATTCCCAAGATGATGTCAAAGTCTGCCATCTCCAGTTATATCAAGGTTGCATCTAAGGTTTTCTCGCCAATGAGAACTGGACATGGTCCATATCCTTTCTCTAATTCCACTTCTAACCCCATCGGTGACCGTACAAGTAAATTGTAGTCTAATGTTTTGATGGATAAATTTAGCTTATTTCTGAATGACACCGATATAAAGGAATGAGTAGCTCCTGAATCAAAGAGTACTCTGGCGGGTACGCCATTTATAGGTACGATACCTGTGATTTATTTTACTTAATCTATATGCTCATACAATGTAATTACAACTTTAAAAGGTTTCAGTCATACCTGTGACCACATCGGGTGATGCGGCAGCATCCTAGCTGTAATAGCATATACTCGTCCCTGATGTAACTGCTTCTTGGGCTTAGGGCACTCCCTTGCCATATGTCCCGTTTGGTTGTAGTTAAAACACTTTGGGCCTTCAAAATTTGGCTTTGGCTGATGTTGAGCTACTGGAGTAGTCCTGGGTGCAGCAGTAAAGCCCTAAGCACGAAAGGGTTTCAATGTCTTGTTGTTCCCTCTGTTGTAAGTATTTCCAGCTGGCCTTTTTATACCTCTGTTCTGTGTGAAATAACTCTCCTTCTGGCTCGATTCTATAACTCGAGCAATTTGGACAGCTTCATTATATACCTTCTTTTCCAAGCCCAGAACGTGTTCTTTAATGCTTCCTCTTAACCCCGTGACAAACCTACGGGTCTTAGTATCTTCTTCTTGCATACTGAGTGGTGCAAAGAAAAACAGCTCTTCGTAACACTGTTGATATGCATCCACTGACATCTGTCCCTGATATAAACTCAGGAACTCCTTCTCCATAGAATCTCTGAAGCTTCGTGGAAAATACTTCTCAAAGAAAGCTTCTTTATAAATAGTCCAAGTCAATAGGGCGTGCTTGGTCAATAGATAGGCCCGGGTAGATTTCCACCAATGATGTGCATCGCCTTTGAGCATGAAGGTGGCACATAATACCTTTTATTCTTCTGTAATAGTCATCATAAGAAAGTTTCTCTCCATCTCGTCGATCCAGTGTGCTGGCCATAACAGATCAGACGGTTTACCATTAATTCCCATTGCAACTTGCATTTGAGCCTGTGCATGTTGCATCTGTTGCAGCTGCTGTGCGAAATTCATTACCACAGTTGCTAACTCTGATGGTGGAGGTGGCAAGTTGGTAGGATTTGCCTGATCTGGATTTCCTGGTACATATATATTTTCCTGACTGGTCTCCTCTACAGGTGGTAGTGGTGGAACTGCATTTCGACTCTGCCTGGTCACTCTACGTCCAGACATGTTTTCTTCTCAGATTGGTGGTGCCTGAAAATCATCAAAATATATGAGAAAATCATTTATACTTCATGTAGGCACGCTAACCGATGTAAAATTTCACAATTTTCAGATCATTCTGTGAAAAATACTGTCTTTTCTATGCAGGGTCGATGGTGGGGGTCGATAGTATGTCCGACCCTCAATTTTCGACCCTGGGAATGACCTGTTCTTTCCGAGAACTGAGGGTCGATGTGAGGATCGATGGGTATCCGACCCTCAGTATCCGACCCTTAGTTTTCTATCAGATTTTCGAGAGCCGAGGGTCGATGGGAGGGTCGATGGTTTTAGTCGAATTGTCCGACCCTCAGACCAAAAATCAAACTTTTAAGATCCAATTCTAGGTTCATTCTTTGTTATTTCCCTCCCGTTTTGACTCGTCTCTCCCCTCTGAGTTGCTACAGTGCCACTCCACTATTTTGGTCAGTTTGGATCCGGGTTTCGACATCCACATCATCCCTACAGGTATGTTTTCTCATTTTCCCTTGTTTTTAGGTTTTCTTTTCTAGGTTTTTGTCCATTTAACTTGTATCTTTCAAATTAAACTTTTTCCAACCGTATAAATCTGATTTTTATTGGGGGCTTTTGTTATTGGTGTTTCAAGGAATGAAAGCCATAAAAAATTTTCGAGTTTCATCGGTTGGTTATCGAGAAACTTGGATTTTTGCTCTTTTTGCCCTAATTTGTCAAAAATTTTCCGATTTCTTGAAATTCCTTCAAATTGGACTTCATTAGTTCCAATTTCCTACTGTGTGAGTGTTGTAGGATATGTTTGAACCTACGTAAGTCCTCTTGCCCACGTGTATGGGTGAAAAGTGAGGCTTTTGGCCAACTTACGTCGTTATAATGTCAAATTTTGGATTTTTATCCTATTAACTCCTTGTTTGTTTCTTTCTTTGCAGATACCATGGCTCGTACCAAGGTATCCCGAGTTTGTGATCCGCTTCGCTTCCAGTCCAATGAAGTCGAGGCACAGTATGTCCACTATGTCCGTAAGAAGGTAGAGGGTAGTCGTATGGTGAACTTGGCTGAGCTAGCCCTGTTCAATGTAGAGAGGGAGTTTGGTGATATGGGATGGCTCCCTGTCATTACTTACGACGCTTGCACCTGCCTGGATTTGGTGCGACAGTTTTATTGTAACCTCCAGGTGGTGGGAAATTACAATGATGTCGAGAGGGGTCACGAGTTGCGCATCACCAGCTACGTCAAAGGGGTGAATATCTCATTTGACTATCGGCAACTGGCCGACCTACTGGGCATTCCTTATGATGGCCCCATGGTGTACTGTGTGCCTAGAGAGCCCCAGTTTGTTTCTATGGAGATGAGGGCAGAGATCGACAATCAGTTGTTACGACGATCGGCGGGATGAGAGCTTGTTATATGCGTCTGGCTCCACGGGTCTTCTGCAAGATTATCCAGCATAATCTGATTCCGCAGAGTGGCCATTATGAGAGGGTTTCCCAGTTGACCCAGTATCTTGCACTAGGCAGCCCGTTTGCCTTCCTTACATCATCATGCGGACCATGATTAGTGCTACATTATCCGGTCATAGGGGTAATCTACCCTATGGACGTATGATTACTGTTTTGCTGACCCGCCTGGGGGTTGACTTAGTGGATGAGAAGATTTAGGAGAATACCTTCTCGTCGCCTCTAGATTGGGAGGCTATCTGCAAGATGGGCATGCGGGATGCCCAAGTTAGTGACGAGGAGAGGAACGAGATGGTGCGCCCTCACACTCGCATAAAGATGGGTCGACGCCGAGGGCCGCTGCCGCTGCTAGAGCTCATGCGAATCCTGTCGATGATGATGGCCGCATGTACATGGATGTCGACTCGATACCACCGCCTTCACCTACGCATGCGGCTGGAGTTGGTACTTCTTCTGCGGCGTATCCTGCACCTGAGACTGGTCCTTCTCATGCGACTGGTCCTTCACACCCACCTTCTGATATGATAGAGATGTTGCATGAGATCAGGGAGGCTCAGCGCAGATCTAATCTGAGGATGGAGGAGTTACTAGACGCTCAGCGTGTGAGAGTGGATGAGCTGTTAGCCGCCCAGCACATATCAGACACGCGGATGGGAGAGCTCATAGAGGTTCAGCGTGCGACTGATCGGAGGGTAGCCGATCTCACAGCTAGTCTACAGACGACCCAGACTCAGATAGCCTGGTTGACTAGAGTCTATGCTGAGGACTATGACAGAGATCGTGAGGCACCGCCTCTTCCTTCACCTCCAGCTTCTTGATTGTATTTGTTTTTCTTTGTACTACAGAGTAATTGTCCAGGTTGTGGACTATACTCTGCTTTAGTTTTTATATACGTTTGTTTCTCTCTCATAGTATGTAAACTTGTTTCCCCTTTAGTAGATGCATTATTCTCTTTTTTTTTTTTTAATTTTGGTCTCAACCATCATTTGGGCTTATAGTGTGTTAATATTACTGTTTTTACTTTTATCCTATCTCAGTTCACAATTGTCTTGAATATATGCTAGTTCAGCGGACAAGGCCTGAGATGCTCTGATACCAAGTTGTAACACCCCAATTCCGCACTATTCAGAATGGTGTGATGAACCGCTAATAAACCAACGGTTCAACCAGGATCTCGAGTAGGCTATATCCATGTTATCTAAACTCCATACATCCATAATCATAATCAGAGTAAATACACAATAGCGGAAGTCGTATAATAAAATGAACTGAGAATCTACTGTGATATTAATATTCAAATAGCAAATTATTCTGTATCAACTGAGACACAAATAGATATCAAATACATGTCTTTAATAAATCCAAATAAGGAAAACTAGAAAAATAACTAATCGAATACACATGAGTTGCACTTGCAAGAGGAGTCATGTGTATCCACTTCAGCTTCAACCTCCATCGCTGCTACGTTCCCGTACGCTGGAGCATTTATATATTCTTCAATTGTGAAACCTGCATCATCAACTAAAAATATTTGACGTCGAGGGGTGAGCACACATCACGGCTCAATGAGCAAACAAAATAATGCAACAGTACATATGCATGCAATTAATTCATATCTTTGGTCTGGTTTATAGTTTGCAATATGCAATAGAAAGGTTTAGGTAGTCAAAGGTAACGTTTATTGACCCCGCCTCTATACACAAGTGTGTGACGCCGCCCGAAGGTAACGTTTATCGCCGACTCACAAACACCCAATCATGAACATTATATAACAAAGGTTAACGTTTATTGCTATATAGTGACATACCAACACGTAAGCCCCTGTTGGCGAAGGCTGCAAACTGGACTCGCAACTAACCGATCCTAATGCCAAAAAGTGTATCCAAGGCCTCACCCCAGCATCCCTCAGAATGTCCATAGAGATAGAGCTAAGGCCCCCCGATAGAGTCAGAGACTACAAGGACCGAGACCACCTCCCATGATACTCTACGACATAATAGCTCTGCTAAAGTAATGGCGATACGACGATGCTAATGCACAAGACTTGAGTTAGAGATAGAGCTAAAGTGTTGAGACCCATCAAAGGTTAATGTTTATTGACGTTCTCATCACACCTCCCCTGATACTTGCTCGCATCAAGTACACCAACCACACACATACAATCACATGTTTATTCCTATCATCATCATCATCATCATCATGTTATAAACTATAAAGTAAATATGCATGAACAAGTAATAGAAATATTGGATGACATGTTGTATGCACATTACAAACATAGTCGCATAGAATCAAGCATGGCATTGGACTCAAGAAAATAGAAAATAGTTTGTTATTAACCAATTAGTTTAGAGTTCTGTTTCCTCACCTTAGCTTGCTAATAGATACTTTTCCAAGCTTTAGATTCACCTTTATATTGCTATTATATTGCTAGAAGACCTAACAAAGTCGATAAAATTTAATTAGAATTTATTCTAATTTTTAAAACCATTCTATTAACTGAGGGTCGGTGGTAGGGTCGGAGTCCTGATCGACCCTGGGTGCGACCCTCCCCAATCTGGACTTCCCGAACACTGAGGGTCGAAACTCAGGATCACCTAGGGTTGGATGGTCATCGACTCTCTATGCGACCCTCGATGTATTTTGGTCAATTTCCATCTTTTAGTCCATTCTTCGTGTTTGGGGTCCTATGGGTTGCTCCTACAGTCCATTCAACATTCACCCCATGGTCTAGAATCATGAAGCATCCACCTATATAGCTTTCGTATATTCTCCCATGGTTTTCCATGAAAACCTAACCATGGATTGATGGTTTGGGTTTCGCCGAGATCACGCTCTCTTCATTATCTAATCTAGGGTCTGTAGAAACTCATGGAATTATTATTCATACCTGAGAAGATTACTCCTTCTCTACAACTCTTCTTGTTTTGGCTTTCTTCTCTTCCTTGCTTCTCTTCTTTTCCTTTTCCTTCTCTTCTCTTTCTCCCAATTCAATTAGGGTTGTAAAAGGAGTGAAAGAGGCTTAGGGACGTCCTTTAAATAGAGTAGGAACATCCTAAAATAAGTCTCTTTGAGATTAGGAAAGAATCCAAATTAAAAATTTAAAAATTTCCTAATTTCAGTTTCGGCGGCAACTAAGGGTCGATGGGAGGGTCGATGATCCCGTTGACCCTAGGTTTTCTAAGTTGTCCGACCCTCCCTTCAAAACTGAGGGTTTGACTTTCTGTCTTGGGGGGTCCGACCCTCCTTGGCTGGGTATGCGACCCTCCCCTTAAATTAAGTGTTTTAGGGTCGATTTGATACCTGGGATCTCGTTCTCCTTCACGCCCTTGGTCCATTTGACTCGACCAAGATGGGTAAACCTGGTTTAAGGTGATAAGATCGGGTTAGATTGACACGGGTCTTACATCACCCCAGCATCCCTCAATACGTCTATAGAGATAGACCTCAGGCCCCCCGGCAGAGTCGAAGACTACACGGTCCGAGACCACCTCCCCTAATACCCTACGACGTAATAGTTCTGCTAAGGTAATGGCGATACGATGATGTCAGTGGGCAAGACTTGAGTAGAGATAGAGCTAGAGTCTAGTGACCAGGCTGAACCACAATGTCACGTCCTCCCCCTGATGCTCCACTCGCATCAAGCACACTAACCACACACGTACATTCACATGCCTATTCCTAGCATCATCATCATCATCATCATGTTATAAATAAAATAGAATTAAATATGCATGAATATTAATAGCAGGAATATTGGATGACACGTTGAATGCACATTACAAGCATACACGCATAGAATCAGTCATGGCATTGGACTCAAGAAAATAAAAATAGTTTATTATTAGCCAATTAGTTTAGGTCTTGTTCCCTCACCTTCGCTTGAGTGTAGATCCTCTTTTAAGCTTTAAGAATCACTTTTATATCAATAGGAAAACCTAACAAGTCGATAGATTTTAGTTAGAAGTCATTCCGATAATTTTAGGCTTGTTGTTAAGCGAGGGTCGCAGGGTGGGTCACAGGTAGGGTAGCAGTTTACTGCGACCCCCAGGGTAGGGTCGATGCCAGGGTCGGATGTTCCATCGACCCTGGGTGCGAACACCCCATCCCTGGACTTGCCGAATATTGGGGGTCGATCCTGTGGTCTGGTAGGGTCGATTCCCAATCGACCCCACGTGCGACCCCCCGTGGTTTGAGTCGAGAATTTTATTCTACAATCCATTCTTTCAAGTTTGGGTCCTATGGCTTACTTCCACAGTCCATTCTATGCTTGTTTTATGGCTTAAAACTCCAGGTTACTTCCTTACTTTGCCTACCATGATTCCCTCCATGGATTTCATTGAAATCCTCCCATGGATGGATGATTTGGGTTTCTCCTAGACCATACCCTCTTCATGAACTATTCTAAGGTCTTAAATCATTAATGGAAAACATACCCATACCTTAGGTTTACTGAGATTCAGAGGTTTCTCTGAATTCTTCACTTTAGTCTTCTTCTCCAACTTTCCTTCTCTTCTCCTTCTCTTCTCTTTCTCTCACTTTCAATTAGGGTTTCAAAAGGAGTGAAAGAGGCTTAGGGACGTCCTATTTATAGAGGAGAAACTCCCAAAATAAGTCCCATTGAGATTAGGAAAGAATCCCCTTGAAATTTGGAAAGTTTCCTATTTACGGTTTCTATCGGCAGAGAGGAGGTCGATGAGGGGGTCGGAGGTCCCGTCGACCCTCAGTTCTAAATTGTCCGACCCCAGTTAAAATATCAGGGGTTTGACTTCTTAATGAGGGGGGGTCGACCCTGCTTGTCTGGGTAAGCGAACCTGCCCTCAATTTTACTATTTTTGGGTCAGTTTAATACCTGGTTTCGCTATTTCCTTCACGCACTTGGTCCATTTGGCTTGACCATGATAGGTAGACCTGGTACAAGATGGTAAGACCGGTTAGTTCGATATGGGTCTTACAACTCCCCCTACTTATAAAAATTTGGTCCTCAAAATTGTTCATACCTTTCGAGTCGAATAGATGAGGGTATTGCTTTCGCATAGCATTCTCTTCTTCCCATGAAATTTCTTCTATATCTCTGCTTCTCTAGGTGACTTTAACATAATAAATGTCACAGTTGCGTAGTCGTTACACCTTTCGAATGGTGATTTCAGTTGGTGCTACTTCAAATGCCAAATCATCCATCAAATCAGGTAGATCTACTGTCAAAACGTGCGTTGGATCTCTGACATACTTATTCAATAAGGAGATATGAAATACATCATGCACGCTTGACATAGATGGTGGTAGTGCTAACTGGTAAGCCACTTTTTCACGTTTAGCTAGAATCTCATATGGTCCGACAAATCTCGGACTTAGTTTCCCTTTCTGTCCGAACCGTTTCAAACTTCGCATAGGTGACACTATGAGGAATACCTTATCACCTATGGCAAATTCAAGGTCTCGACGTCTAGTATCTGCATATTGCTTTTGACGATTCTAAGCCGTTCTTACTCGTTCCTTGATAATGTCGACTACTCGGCATGTCTCTTCAATAAATTCTGGTCCAACAATACTACGTTCTCCAATTTCATTCCAAAACAAAGGAGTTCAACACTTCCTGCCATACAATGCTTCATAGGGTGACATCTGTATAGTAGCCTGATAGCTATTGTTGTAAGTGAACTCAATCAGTGGTAACTTTTCATCCCATAATCCTTTAAAATCAATTACACAAGCTCGGAGCATGTCTTCTAGAATCTGAATGGTGCGCTCCGATTGTCCATCTGTCTGAGGATGGAATGTAGTACTGAACTTCAATATTGTACCCATAGCCTTCTGCAATCCTTTCCAAAACTTTGAAGTAAAACGTGGATCTCTGTCGGATACAATACTTTCAGGTACATCATGTAGTCTGACAATGTTATCCACATACAATTTAGCTAACCTCTCCAGTGTATACTGAGGTCGTATAGCTATAAATCGAGCCATTTTAGTCAGTCTGTCTACAATCACCCAAACTGAGTTAACTACTCGGGGAGTCAATGGTAACCCTGTGACGAAGTCCATAGTGATGCAGTCCCATTTCCATGCGGGTTCTGGTAACGGCTATAACAGTTCTGTAGGTCTTTGTCGTTCAGCCTTCACCCTCTGACAATTTAGGCATTGAGACACGAACTTAGCTACACCTGCTTTCATTCCTCTCCACCAATATAATTTCTTTAGATCAGATACATTTTTGTACTTCCAGGATGTATCGAATAGGCGGTGGTATGGGCTTCCTTCATTAGTCAGTGTCTAATGTCCAAACTTTCTGTTTCAGGTATACATATTCTTCCTTTGTACTTCAGTACCTTTTCATCATCTAAGGTGAACTTAGGAATAGTCCTACCTTTTTCGATGTTTTCTTGTACCGTTCTTAGATAAGGGTCCGATTTAGTCACTATTTTCACTTCATCAAGTATATCGGGTACAATCTTCAATGTGGCAAACGTATTTGAAAATCGATGGATAAACCCTTGGTTGGTTGATTCACCCGGTGCATCTATCACAAACTGTTCATTACCGTAATTGAATACTTTTCCGATAGCACACAATGCAGCAGTGGTGCTAACCTCCTCTTGAGATTTCATCATTGCCTTTCTACTCAGTGCGTCAGCAACCACATTAGCTTTTCCCGGATGATACTGGATATCACAATCATAGTCTTTCAATAGTTCCATCCATCTTCTTTGCCTCATATTCAACTCCTTCTAATTAAAGAGGTTAGTAAGACTCTTATGATCTGATTTAATCTGAAATTTCTCTCCGTACAAGTAATGTCTCCATATTTTGACAGCATGTACTACTGCCGCTAATTCCAAATCATGAGTGGGATAGTTCTTCTCATGTGTCTTCAATTGTCTTGAGGCGTAAGTAAATTACCTGTTCTCCTTGCATAAGTACACATCCTAATCCCAATCCTGATACATCAGTGTACAAAATAAATGGCTATCCTGGAATCGGAATAGTCAAGATTGGAGCAGATATCAATCTAGCCTTCAATGTTTGGAAATTCTTCTCACATTTATCGGTCCAAACAAACTTTTCACCCTTCCTAGTCAAACTGATGAGAGGTACGGCAATTCAGGAATAGTCTTCCACAAATCGTCGATAATACCCAGCTAGACCTAAGAAACTTCTAATTTCTGCAACGCTTTTTGGTGCTTCCCACTTCACAATAGCTTCGATCTTGCTAAGATCCACTTTAATTCCTTCCGCGGATACAATATGGCTTAGAAAAGCGACTTCCTTTAGCCAAAACTCACACTTCGTAAATCTGGCGTAGAGCTTCTCCTTCCGTAATCGCTGCAGAGCGGCGTTTAGATTCTTTATATGAGTTTTCTTGTCCTTGGAGCAGACCAATATATCATCGATGAATACAATAATCGATGTATCCAACATATCGTGGAATACCCAATTCATAAGTTCCATAAAAGTTGTTGGTACGTTCGTCAATCCGAAAGACATGACCAAAAATTCATAATGTCCCTATCTGGTCCTGAATGCTGTCTTGGGAATATCACCATCCTTAATCTTCAACTGATGGTAGCCTGACCGAAGATCGATCTTGGAGAACACTTTGGCACCTTGCAACTGATCGAACAAGTCATCAATCCGAGGCAATGGATATCGATTCTTGATTGTCAGTTTATTCAGTTCTCGGTAGTCTATACACAATCGAACACTACCGTTCTTCTTCTGTACGAACAATACTGGCGCTCCCCATGGTGATATGCTAGGTCGGATGTAGTCCTTGTCCAACAGTTCTTGTAGTTGTACTTTTAATTCCTTCAGTTCAGTAGGAGTCATTCGATAAGGTGTTTAAGATACTGGTGTGGCTCCGGGTATCAGATCTATAACAAACTCTGTAGCGCGGTCGGGTAGTAATCCTGATATTTCTTCAGGAAATACATCTGGATAGTCACGCACGACATCAATATCCTCCATTCGTGGTGCTTCTTTGGTAAGATCGACCACAGATACTAGATACCCAACTGTTCCTTTCTCAAGGCACTTCCTAGCCTTTAATGCAAAGAGTATGAGCTTTCGTTTACGAGGAAGTTTGGTTCCCGCAAAACTGAACTCTTCTCATTTCTTGCCTTTAAATGTCAGCTTCTTTTCGGTACACAATAGGTTTGCAGAATGCCGAGCTAACCAGTCCATTCCCAAGATGACATCGAAGTCTGCCATCTCAAGTTGGATCAAGGTTGCATCCAAAGTCTTCTCATCAATAAGAACTGGACATGGTCCATAACCTTTTTCTAATTTCACTTCTAATCCCATAGGCGATCGTACAAGCAGTTTGCAGTCTAAGGATTTGAGGGGTAGATTTAGCTTCTTTCCAAATGACACAGATATAAAAGAATGAGTAGCTCCTGAATCAAAGAGTACTCTGGCGGGAATGCCATTAATAGGTACGATACCTATGATTTGTTTTGATTTAGTTTACATGTTCACATAATGTAACACAAAATGATAAGATTCAGGTTATACCTGTGACCACATCAGGCGATGCGGCAGCATCCTCAGATGTAACCGCGTAAACTCTGCCTTGTTGTAGTTTCTTCTTGGGCTTAGGACACTCCCTTGCCATATGTCCCAATTAATTGCAGTTATAGCATTTTAACCCTTCATTATTTGGCTTTTGTTGCTGTTGTGCTGCTGAAGTAGTCTTGGCTGCAGTATTGAAACCTTGAGTACGGAAGGGTTTGAATACCTTGGTGTTCCCTCCGTTGTAAGAATTTCCATTTGACCTTTTGATTCCTCTATTTTGAGCAAGGTAGCTCTCATTCTGGCTCGACTCTATCACTCGAGCAATTTGTACAGCTTCATTGTAGATTTTCTTTTCAAGTCCCAGAACATGTTCACGTATGCTTCCCCTAAGTCCCATAACGAACCTTCGGGTCTTTGTATCTTCCACTTGCATACTAACTGGTGCAAAGAAAAACAGCTCCTCATAACGCTGTTGATATGCATCGACAGTCATCTATCCCTGATATAAACTCAAGAACTCCTTCTCCATGGAATCTCTGAAACTCCTAGGAAAATACTTCTCAAAGAATGCCTCCTTATATATATCCCAAGTCAATTGGGTGTGCTTTGTCATCAGATACATCCGTGTAGACTTCCACCAGTGGTGTCCATCGCCTTTTAGCATGAATGTTGCACACAATACCTTCTCTTCCTCATTCACTGTCATCATCGTGAAGTTTCTCTCTATCTCATCGATCCAATGTGCTGGCCACAACGGATCAGCTAGCTTACCACTATACTCCTTGGGCTTCATCTTCAGAAAACGCTCCACCAGTCTGGAGTGGTCTAGTTGATGCGGGACATAAGCCCCATACATAGGTGGTTGGTATTGATATCCACCTGGAGCTACTTCAAGGGTTTTGTACTTGAGCCTGCATGATGGGAGTCTGAGGTGCGTGGGGTACTGTGTTACTTCCCCTTGGTACTGTGCTTGCATGTCCTGCTGGCATCGGTGTCGTCTGTGCAGCTGGAAAAGTCATGCTTATGGCAGCTTGCATAGTAGCTTGTACATGTTGTATTTGCTGCAGTTGTTGTGCCAAATTCATCACAGCTGTAGCCAGGTCTGTAGGTGGAGCTGGCAGATTTGTAGGATTTGTCTTCCCGTTAACTACGGACGGTGTTGTATTCGGATTCTCCTATGTTTCTGGGTGTATATGGCTGTCTTCCCCACAGGTGGTGGTGGTGGGATAGAGTTATGGCTTTGTCTGGTCACTCTGCGTCCAACCATTACCTGTTCTGGTAGTGGGGATGCCTAAAAATCATAGAATACGTGAAGCAATCATTATATACTTCATTCTCATATTTAAATCCACTAATCAATGAAAATTTCAAAATTTTCAGATCATTCTGCCAAAAATACTGTATTTTTCACTGCAGGGTCGATGGTGGGGGTCGATGGGTGTCCGACCCTCAGGTATGCGACCCTGAGAATCATTGATTCTTACCGAGAGCCGAGGGTCAATGAGGGGGTCGATGGATGTCCGACCCTGGGTTCGACCCCTGGTTCTCTGTCAGATCACCGAGAGCCGTGGGTCGATGAGGGGGTCGGAGGGGGGGTCGGATGTTTTGGTCGAATTCTCCGACCCTCGGACTAAAAATCAGGTTTTTAATCCCGATTTTGAATCCATTTCTCATTCTTCCTCCTCCTTTCCGACTTGGCTCGTCCCTCTGAGTTGCTACAGTGACAACTCGGACCCATTGGTGATATTTGCTTCTCATTTCAACGTCTACTCCTCTCTTACAGGTATGTTCTCTACAGTTTCATGTTTTTTAGGGTTTCTTAACTAGGTTTTTGCTCATTTATATCATTTTCTTCAAATTAAACTTTTTCCAATCATAAAAATTCGATTTTTATTGGGGGATTTTGTTGTTGGTGACTCAATGGACAAAAGCCCTCAAAAATATTTGAGTTTCATCGGTTGGCTATCGAGAAACTTGAAATTTCCCATTTTTGCCCTAATTTGTCGAGATTTTTGAATTTCTTGAAATTTCTTAAAATTCGATCTCTTTAAATGAAATTTCCAACTGTATGAGTCTTGCAGGATTGTTTGGAATCTATATAAGTCCTCTTGCCCACGTGTATGGGTGAAAAGTGAGGCTTTTGACTAATTTACATAGTTATAATGTCGAAATTTATGGGTTTTTCATCTTTACTAAGCCAGTATCTGTTTTCTTTGTTTTTGTAGATAGTATGGCTCGTACCAAAGTACCCAGGGTTCATGACCCAATCCGCTTCCATTCTAACGAGGCAGAGAGATAGTATGCCCGTTACTCTCGTAAGAAGGTAGAGGAAGGTCGTCGGGTGGACTTGGTTAGCCTGGCTTTGTTCGATGTGGAGAGGGCTTTTGGTGACATGGGTTGGCTTCCTGTGATCACCTATGACGCCTGCACTTGGCCAGATTTGGTGAGACAGTTTTACTGTAATCTCCAAGTGGTGGGGGATTACAACGATACTGAGAGGGGTAGAGATCTCTGGATCACCAGCTACGTCAAGGGAGTCGAGATTTCTTTTGATTATCGACAGCTAGCCGACTTGTTGGGCATTTCATATGACGGTCCCTTGGTGTTCTATGCTCCTGGAGAACCCCAGTTCTTTTCAATGGAGATGAGAGCTGAGATTTACCGTCAGATCATTAAAGAGGATCACTGGGAGATGAAAGCGATCTACCTACATCCAGAGCCTCGGGTGTACTGTAAGATCATTCAGCACAACCTGATACCTCAGAGTGGGCACTACGAGAGGATCTCCCAGTTGACCCAGTTTTTGCTGTATTGTATCTGCACTCGGCAGCCTGTCTTCCTTCCTTACATCATTATGTGGACGATGATCAGTGCCACATTGCCTGGTCTTACTGGAAACCTGCCTTATGGACGCGTGATCTCTATGCTGCTTACCCGCCTGGGTGTTGACATGGTAGATGAGAGGATTCAGGAGAAATCCTTCTCATCACCTCTGGATTGAGAGGCCATCTGTAAGATGGGCTTGCGAGATGCCCAGGTCAGTGACGATGAGAGGAACGCTCTGGTCCGTCCACATACACGAGTGGAGATGGTTGATGCTGAGGCAGCAGCAACAGCCGCTGGAGCAGGGGTTCATGGGGGTAATGATGATCGTTTATACATGGACATGGATTCCATACTTCCTCCATCACCTACTCATGCTACGGGAGCTGGTCCTTCATATGCAGCTGGTCCTTCACATGCAGCTGGTCCTTCATACCCACCTTCTGATGACATGATGGGGATATTGCATGAGATTCGAGAGGTTCAGCGCATGTCTGATCTGAGGATGGGAGAGCTTCTAAATGCTCAGCGCATGTTCGATCAGTGGGTGGGAGAGCTTCTGGATGCTCAGCGCATGTCGGATCAGTGGGTGAGAGAGCTTCTGGGTGCTTAGTGCGTGACTGACCAGCGGGTGGCTGATCTCACAGCTAGTCTCCAGACGACCCAGACTCAGATAGCTTGGTTGACTAGAGTCTATGCTGTGGAATATGACAGAGACCGCGAGGCACCGCCTCTCCCATCACCTCTAGCTTCCTGATGTATTTTCTTTTTATTTTTCTTTTTGTACTTCAGAGTAACTGTCTGGGTTGTAGACTGTACTCTGCTTAGACTTGTATATATATACGTTTGTTTTTCCTTTGAGTGTATATAACTTTGTTTCTCATTTAATAGATGCATTATTCTCTTTCAATTTTGTCTCAAACAACACAGATGCTTATGATGTGTTATTATTACAGCTTTTAACTTTTTATCCTATCTCAGTTCACAAACTTTTGTGGTAGTATGCTGGTTTACAAGACAGGGCCTGAGAGCTCTGATACCAAATTGTCACACCCCAATTCCACACTATTCAGAATGGTGTGATAAACCGCTAATAAACCAACGGTTCATCGAGGATCTCTAATAGGCTGTGTCCTGGTAGAACTAAATCATACACCCCCACAACCATAATCAGAATAAATACACAATAGCAGAAGTCTTAATATTAAATGAATTGATGAATCTAACTGTGATAATCATAAATAAAATATCAAATTATGTTGTATCAATCGAGACATAAGTAAATAAAATATCAATTATATTTCCTTAATAATTCAAATAAAAATCTAATCGAAAACGCATGAGTTGCACTCGCATGAGGGGTCATGCGCCGCCACTATGTCTTCAGCCTCCATCGCAGCAACGTGCCCGTATACAAAAGCATTTATATAATCTTCCACAGTAGTACCTGCATCATCAACTAAAAATATTTGACGTCGAAAGGGTGAGCACACATCACGGCTCAATGAGCAAACAAAACAATGCAACAAACATATGCATGCATTCAATTCATATCTGTGGTCTGGTATAGAAGTTTGCAATGTGCTATAGAAAGGTTCGGTGGCCGCCTCACCTCTATACACGAGTGTGTGAAGCCGCCCAAAGGTTAACGTTTATTGTCGTCCCACATGCACCCACTATGGAATAGAGATAGAGGTAAAGTGCTTAGAATCACACCGCATCACACTTTCCCCTGATACTCTACCCATACCAACACGTAAGCCCCTACTGGCGAGGGCTTGAAAACTGGGCTCGCAACTAACCAATCCTAATGTCAAACAGTGTACCCAAGGCCTCACCCCAACATCCCTCAATACGTCCATAGAGATAGAGCTAAGGCCCCCCGACAGAGTCGAAGACTACACGGTCCGAGACGACCTCCCCTGATACCCTACGACGTAATAATTTTGCTAAGGTAATGTCGATACGATGATGTCAGTGGGCAAGACTTAAGTAGAGATAGAGCTAGAGTCTAGTGACCAGGCTGAACCACAATGTCACGTCCTCCCCCTGATGCTCCACTCGCATCAAGCACACTAACCACACACATACATTCACATGCCTATTCCTAGCATCATCATCATCATCATGTTATAAATAAAATATAATTAAATATGCATGAATATTAATAGCAAGAATTTTGGATGACATGTTGAATGCACATTACAAGCATACACACATAGAATCAGTCATGGCATTGGACTTAAGAAAATAAAAATAGGTTATTATTAGCCAATTAGTTTAGGTCTTGTTCCCTCACCTTCGCTTGAGTGTAGATCCTCTTTCAAGCTTTAAGAATCACTTTTATATCAATAGAAAAACTTAACAAGTCGATAGATTTTAGTTAGAAGTCATTCCGATAGTTTTAGGCTTGCTGTTAAGCGAGGGTCGCAGGGTGGGTCGCAGGTAGGGTAGCAGTTTACTGCGACCCCCAGAGTAGGGTCGATGCTAGGATCAGATGTTCCATCGACCCTAGGTGCGACCACCCCATCCCTGGACTTTCCGAATGCTGGGGGTCGATCCTGTGGTCTGGTAGGGTCGATTCCCAATCGACCCCACGTGCGACCCCCCATGGTTTGAGTCGAGAATTTCATTCTACAATCCATTCTTTCAAGTTTGGGTCCTATGGCTTACTTCCACAGTCCATTCTATGCTTGTTCTATGGCTTAAAACTCCAGGTTACTTCCTTACTTTGCCTACCATGATTCCCTCCATGGATTTCATTGAAATCCTCCCATGGATGGATGATTTGGGTTTCTCCAAGACCATACCCTCTTCATGAACTATTCTAAGGTCTTAAATCATTAATGGAAAACATACCCATACCTTAGGTTTGCTGAGATTCAAAGGTTTCTCTGAATTCTTTACTTTAGTCTTCTTCTCCAACTTTCCTTCTCTTCTCCTTCTCTTCTCTTTCTCTCACTTTCAATTAGGATTTCAAAAGGAGTGAAAGAGGCTTAGGGACGTCCTATTTATAGAGGAGAACCTCCCAAAATAAGTCCCATTGAGATTAGGAAAGAATCCCCTTAAAATTTGGAAAGTTTCCTATTTACGGTTTCTGTCGGCAGAGAGGGGGTCGATGACGGGGTCGGAGGTCCCGTCGACCCTCAGTTCTAAATTGTCTGACCCCTAATTAAAATATCAGGGGTCTGACTTCTTAATGAGGGGGGGTCGACCCTGCCTGTCTGGGTATGCGACCCTGCCCTCTATTTTATCATTTTTGGGTCAGTTTAATATCTGGTTTCGCTATTTCCTTCACGCACTTGGTCCATTTGGCTCGACCATGATAGGTAGACCTGGTACAAGGTGGTAAGACCGGTTAATTCGATTCGGATTTTACAACTTTCCTAATTTCAATAGAGTCAACTTTCCTAAGTTATATCAGGGACAGATGACTGTCGATGCATATCAACAGTGTTATGAGGAGCTATTTTTCTTTGCACCAGTCAGTATGCAAGTGGAAGATACAAAGACCCGAAGATTCGTTATGGGACTTAGGGGAAGCATACGTGAACATGTTCTGGGACTTGAAAAGAAAATCTACAATGAAGCTGTACAAATTGCTCGAGTGATAGAGTCGAGCCAGAAAGAGAGCTACCTTGCTCAAAATAGAGGAATCAAAAGGCCAAATGAAAATTCTTACAACGGAGGGAACACCAAGGTATTCAAACCCTTCCATACTCAAGGTTTCAATGCTGCAGCCAAGGCTACTTCAGCAGCTCAATAGCAACAAAAGCCAATTAATGAAGGGTTAAAATGCTATAACTGCAATCAATTAGGACATATGGCAAGGGAGTGTACTAAGCCCAAGAAGCAACTACAACAAGACAGAGTTTACGCGGTTACATTTGAGGATGCTGTCGCATCGCCTGATGTGGTCACAGGTATCATACCTATTAATGGCATTCCCGCCAGAGTACTCTTTGATTCAGGAGCTACTCATTCTTTTATATCTGTGTCATTTGGAAAGAAGCTAAATCTACCCCTCAAATCCTTAGACTACAAACTGCTTGTATGATCGCCTATGGGATTATAAGTGGAATTAGAAAAAGGTTATGGACCATGTCCAGTTCTTATTGACGAGAAGACTTTGGATGCAACCTTGATCCAACTTGAGATGGCAGACTTTGACGTCATCTTGGGAATGGGCTAATTAGCTCGGCATTCTGCAAACCTATTGTGTACCGAAAAGAAGCTGACATTTAAGGACAAGAAAATAGCAGAGTTCAGTTTTGTGGGACCCAAACCTCCCCATAAACGAAAGCTCATACTTTCTGCATTAAAGGCTAGGAAGTGCCTTGAGAAAGGAGCAGTTGGGTATCTAGTATCTGTGGTCGATCTTACCAAAGAAGCACTACGAATGGAGGATATTGATGTCGTGCATGACTATCCAGATGTATTTCCTGAGGAACTACCAAGACTACCACCCGATCGCGCTACAGAGTTTGTTATAGATCTGATACCGGGAACCGCACCAGTATCTAAAGCACCTTATCGAATGACTTCTACTGAACTGAAGGAATTAAAAGTACAAATACAAGAACTGCTGGACAAGGGCTACATCTGACCTAGCATATCACCATGGGGAGCGCCAGTATTGTTCGTAAAGAAGAAGGACGATAGTGTTCAATTGTGTATAGACTACCGAGAACTGAATAAACTGACAATCAAGAATCGGTATCCATTGCCTCGGATCGATGACTTGTTCGATCAGTTGCAAGGTGCCAAAGTGTTCTCCAAGATCGATCTTCGGTCAGACTACCATCAGTTGAAGATTAAGGACGGTGATATTCCCAAGACAACATTCAGGACCAGATATGGACATTATGAATTTTTGGTCATGTCTTTCAGATTGACGAATGCACCAGCAACCTTTATGAAACTTATGAATCGGGTATTCCACAATATGTTGGCTACGTCGGTTATTGTATTCATCGATTGGTCTACTCCAAGGACAAAGAAACCCGTATAAAGAATCTAAACGCCGCTCTGCAGCGATTACGGAAGGAGAAGCTCTACGCCAAATTTACAAAGTGTGAGTTTTGGCTAAAGGAAGTCGCTTTTCTAGGCCATGTTGTATCCGCTGAAGCAATTAAAGTGGATCCTAGCAAGATTGAAGCTATTGTGAAGTGGGAAGCACCGAAGAGTGTTGCAGAAATTAGAAGTTTCTTAGGTCTAGCTGTGTATTATCGACGATTTATGGAAGACTATTCCCGAATTGCCGTGCCTCTCAAACTGGTCGAAAAGTTTCTTTGGACTGATAAATGCGAGAAGAGTTTCCAAACATTGAAGGCTAGATTGATATATGCTCCAATCTTGACTATTCTGATTCCAGGACAGCCATTTACTTTGTACACTGATGCATCAGGATTGGGATTAGGATGTGTACTTATGCAAGGAGAACAGGTAATTGCTTATGCCTCAAGACAAATGAAGACACATGAGAAGAACTATCCCACTCATGATTTGGAATTAGCGACAGTAGTACATGCTGTCAAAATATGGAGACATTACTTGTACGGAGAGAAATTTCAGATTAAATCAGATCATAAGAGTCTTACTTACCTCTTTAATCAGAAGGAGTTGAATATGAGACAAAGAAGATGGTTGGAACTATTGAAAGACTATGATTGTGATATCCAGTATCATATGGGGAAAGCTAATGTGGTTGCTGACGCACTGAGTAGAAAGGCAATGATGAAATCTCAAGAGGAGGTTAGCACCACTGCTGCACTGTGTGCTACCGGAAAAGTATTCAATTACGGTAATGAACACCGAGTGAATCAACCAACCAAGGGTTTATCCATCGGTTTGTAAATATGTTCGCTACATTGAAGATTGTACCCGATATACTTGATGAAGTGAAAACAGTGATTAAATCGGACCCTTATCTAAGAACGGTATAAGAAGACATCGAAAATGGTAGGACTATTCATGAGTTTACCTTAGATGATGAAAAGGTACTGAAGTACAAAGGAAGAATATGTATACCTGAAACAGAAAGTTTGGACATTAGACATCGATTAATGAAGGAAGCCCATACCACCGCCTATTTGATACATCCTGAAAGTACAAAAATGTATCATGATCTAAAGAAATTATATTGGTGGAGAGGAATGAAAGCAGATGTAGCTAAGTTCGTGTCTCGATGCCTAAATTGTCAGAGGGTGAAGGCTGAACGACAAAAACCTACAAGACTATTACAGCTGTTACTAGAACCCGCATGGAAATGGGACTGCATCACTATGGACTTCGTCACAGGATTACCATTGACTCCCCGAGTAGTTGACACAGTTTGGGTGATTGTAGACAGACTGACTAAAACGGCTCGATTTATAGCTATACGACCTCAGTATACACTGGAGAGGTTAGCTAAGTTGTATGTGGATAACATTGTCAGACTACATGGTGTACCTGAAAGCATTGTGTCCGACAGAGATCCACGTTTTACTTCAAAGTTTTGGGAAGGATTGTAGAAGGCTATGGGTACAAAATTAAAGTTCAGTACTGCATTCCATCCTGAGACAGACGGACAATCGGAGCGCACCATTCAGATTTTAGAAGACATGCTCCGAGCTTGTGTAATTGATTTTGAAGGATCATGGGATGAAAAGTTACCACTGATTGAGTTCGCTTACAACAATAGCTATCAGGCTACTATACAGATGTCACCCTATGAAGCACTGTATGGCAGGAAGTGTCGAACTCCTTTGTTTTGGAATGAAGTTGGAGAACGTAGTATTGTTGGACCGGAATTTGTTGAAGAGACATGTCGAGTAGTCGACATTATCAAGGAACGAGTAAGAACGGCTCAGAATTGTCAAAAGCAATATGCAGATACTAGACGCCGAGACCTTGAATTCGCCGTAGGTGATAAGGTATTCCTCAAAGTGTCACCTATGCGAGGTTTGAAACGGTTCGGACAGAATGGGAAACTAAGTCCGAGATATGTCGGACCATATGAGATTCTAGCTAAACGTGGAAAAGTGGCTTACCAGTTAGCACTACCACCATCTATGTCAAGCGTGCATGATGTATTTCATATCTTCTTATTGAAAAAGTATGTCAGAGATCCAACGCATGTTTTGACAGTAGATCTACCTGATTTGACGGATGATTTGACATTTGAAGTAGCACCAACTGAAATCACCAGTCGAAAGGTGCAACGACTACGCAATCGTGACATTTTTTATGTTAAAGTCACCTGGAGAAGTAGAGATATAGAAGAAATCACATGGGAAGAAGAGAATGCTATGCGAAAGCAATACCCTCATCTATTTGACTCGAAAGGTATGAACAATTTTGAGGACGAAATTTTTATAAATAGGGGGGAGTTGTAAGACCCGTATCGAACTAACTGGTCTTACCACCTTGTACCAGGTCTACCTGTCATGGTCGAGCCAAATGGACCATGTGCGTGAATGAAATAGCGAAACCAGGTATTAAACTGATCCAAAAATAGTAAAATGGAGGGCAGGGTCGCATACCCAGACAGGCAGGGTCGACCCCCCTCATTAAGAAGTCAGACCCCTGATATTTTAACTGGGGGTCGGACAATTTAGAACTGAGGGTCGATGGGACCTCCGACCCCCTCATCGATCCCCTCTCTGCCGACAGAAACCGTAAATAGGAAACTTTCCAAATTTCAAGGGGATTCTTTCCTAATCTTAATGGGACTTATTTTGGGAGGTTCTCCTCTATAAATAGGACGTCCCTAAGCCTCTTTCACTCCTTTTGAAACCCTAATTGAAAGTGAGAGAAAGAGAAGAGAAGGAGAAGAGAAGGAAAGTTGGAGAAGAAATTTCGTCCTTGAAATTTGAACGTACGGATCTTACAACTCCCCCCTCAAAATAAATTTTGTCCTCAAAATTTGAATTTACTTCAGAGTCAATAGGTGGGAATTCTGTTTCCGCATTGCATCTTCTTCCTCCCATGTAATATTCTCCACGTCTTGTCTTCGCCAGATTATCTTTATATAATAATTATCCCAGTTTTTGAGATTTTTATACCTTCCAACTAGTGAACTAGGCTGGTACCACTTCAATAGTTAAATCTTCTATCTAATCCAGTGGATCAGTGGTCAATACCTTTGATATGGATCTCCAATGTACTTATTCAATAGAGACATGCAAAATACGTCATGCACACCAGACGTGGACAGCGGTAACGCTAGTTGATATGCAACTTTTCTATGTCTTTCCACAACTTTACATGGTCCAACACATATATAGGATCCCACTTTCCCTTCTTGTTGAACTGCTTCAAACCATACCTAAGTGATATCCTCAAGAACACTTTGTCACTTATGGCGAACTCGAGGTCTTGGTGTCTCTTCTGACAACTTGAGCTATCCTGGACCTTTTCTTTGATCTTGTCTACCACTCGATAGGTTTCTTCAATAGGCTCCGGTCTTAAAACTCTTCATTCATCAACTTCATTCCAAAACAAAAGAATTTGACATTTCTACCGTACCATGCTTTATAGGTGACATCTACATAGCAGCTTGGTAACAATTCAATCCACATATAGCTTAGTTATCCGCTCCAAAGCATACCGAGGTCGTATAGCAATGGAATGAGCTATCTTCATAAGGCGATCAACAATCACCCAAACCATGTTAACCGATCTGGGAGTCAGTGGCAAATCATTGACATAGTTCACTGTACTACAGTTCCACTTCCAGACTGGCTCCGATAGTGGTTATGGTAAGCCATGTTGGTCTTTGTCTTTCAGCCTTTACTTGCTGGTAATTCAGATACTGAAACATGCATCTAGTCAACTACTTCCATTCCCTTCTACCAAAATAATCTCTTCATGTTTTGGTACATATTATACTTCTAAAATGTATCCAATATAGAATAGAATGGGCTTTTATCCTTATCTTATATCTTATGATCAACATTTTTCACTTCAGGTATACATAATCATCCTCTGTATCATAGGACCTTTTTCGCATCCGGAGTAAGTCAGGGTTTGGTTTTTCTTTCTCTAAATCTGCTTACATCGTTCTTATATACAGATCTAACAAAATTGCTACTTTTACTTCATCCATCAATTCAGAGATGATCTTTAATGCCACAAGCGCAGCTGACGAACTATTGCTCCATAAGTTCATCCATAAATTCTCGCTCAATTGGATCTTCACGAGTTTCTATTATATGTTACTCTCCTTTCAATCTGAATTTGTTGCTGTGAAACATAAGACAGCATCTATACTGGTTCCTTCCTCGGATGACATTGTATATCACAGGCTTAATCCTTGAGCAATTCCAACCATTTTCTTATCTTTACGTTCAACTCTTTCTAATGAAGAGATAAATAAAATTCTTGTAATCCGATTAAATTTGAAATTCTTCTCTATATAGGTAATGTCTCCAAGTCTTGATTGTGTAACTCATCATCGGTAATTCGAAGTCATGAGTAGGGTAATTCTTTTAATGCTCCTTCAGTTTTCTTGAAGCATATGCAACCGCTTATTTACCTTACATCAACCAGCATCCTAGATCCAATCCGAAAGTTTCAATGTATAGGGTAAAAGGTTTCCCTAGTACCAGAACGATAATGATGGAAACTGATATCAACCTTGTTTTTAGAGTTTGGAAACATTCTTCACACTTGTCAGTCCAATTAAACTTTTCTCCCTTTCTGGTTAGCTTGGTAGGAGGTATTGCGATCCTAGAGTGGTCCTCCATGAATCGTCTGTAATAACCAGCTAAACCCAAGAAACTTCTGATCTTCACAATATTCTTTAGGTGTTTCTCATCATATGATTACTTTTTCTTAATAGGGTCCACTTTAATCCCTTTTTACGATGCTATGTGATCTAAGCAGATAACTTTGTTTAATCGGGTCTCATATTTCTTGGACTTGGCATAAAGCTTTTCCCTTTTCAGCTGTTGTAAAGTTGTTCTAAAATCCACTGTATAATTTGCTTCATTCTTGAAATAAACCAAAATATCATCTATGAAAACTATGAATGATGTGTCCAACATGTCATGAAACACCCAGTTCATCCGCTCCATAAAAGATGTAGGGGCATTGGTTAATCCCAACGTCATAATCGAGAACTCAAAATTGTCTAACCCCGATTCTAAAAGTTATTTTTAGAATATCGCTGTTTGAATTCTTCTGCTGATGATATCTTAATCGAAGATTAATCTTAGAAAATACCTTTGCTCTTTGTAACTGTTTAAACAAGTCATCGATCCGAGGTGATAGATATCGATTCTTGATCGTGAGCTTGTTCGATTCTCGATAGTCTATACGCAGACAACACCATCATCCTTCTTCTTCACGAATTGCATTGGCACTCCCTGTGATGCAATACTTAGCTTATTAGGACCTTAGTCTAATAACTCTTGTAGTTGAGTCTCAGTTCCTTCAATTCTATAAAAGCTATTCATAGGTGCCTTTGACACAAGTATCGTCCTTGGGTAATAAGTTGATGACGAACTCGGTCGCATGATCAGATGGTAACCCAAATAAGTCTCCTGGAAACACATTGAAAATTTATACATCACATCAATATCTTCCATCTGTGATGGTTCTTTGGTAACGTATACCACAGATACCATATATCCAACTTCTTTCTCTTTAAAGCATCTATTCGCCTTTAGCATAGAGAGGATCAGCTTTCACTTCTTAGGCAACATGCCTCCAATAAAACTCAATTATATTCCGTCTTTATTCTTGAATGATAACCTCTTCTATGCACATAACAACTTTGTGGAGTGTTGAGACAATCAGTCTATTCCCAAGATGACGTCAAAGTCTGCCATCTCAAGTCGATTTATGTTGCATCCAAATTCTGCCCATTCGTATGATTCGAACATTATTCATAACACTCATCCTATACAACATCTAGTCCAAAAGGGCTTGAACTAGCAAAATCTGGTATAAGGTCTTAAGAGCTCGTGTAGTTCCTTCATCTCTTAGTTTTTCAAAGATTATTGCTGAAATCTCATATATCCCAAAAAACTCATTAGCTTACACCTTCTTTTATCATTCTATCATATATCTCGAAAAGCATCTTCTGACTATTTACTCATTACATATCCCAAGTCTAAGCATTAGGGTATATGCTCAAATTTCATTAATTCTGCCAAACTGTCTTGGTCTTTGCTTAATCATTTCCTTTAACATTGGGCGTAACTCAGTATTACTTGTACTAATCTGAATACTAACAATGGCATGATTTTTTTTTTACTTTATCCTTGTATCCACTCTTAGATTTGCCTTTAAGAATCTTCTGCCTTGTCAAAATTCATACCGATATAGCCATCTTTAACTTTACTTGAGTACTATCTACTCTTTCCAAGTTACTCTTGATAGTTTTCACTTTTTGCTCATGCACTCTTTTATAGACATGGCTCATATCCATCAAATCAGTAATCTCAAAATAGATTCTCCATTGCTTCATCTGAGGTTCATTGGCCACAACATTTAATCTGAATCCCATCATCTTTCTTCCAATAATTCTATTATCACTAAACATCTTATCAATGGATGTTGAGAAATGTAAGAATCAGAATGTTTATCCAAACAATTCATTTCCTTCTTTCAATTTAGTATGACGACAAACACTTTCTTTATCTAATGAACTTAAGTTTAAAGGTTCAGGAATAAATCTATGGTAATCCAACCGGCATTAAAAGGTCGTTAAGTTGCACGGTGGTCCAAATTCATGGAAATAGAGGTTTTACAATTCTTAACCTCATGGTTACAGGTTCTATTGAGTATATAATGCCATTGGTCAAGGCACTATAAGAATAAATATGGAGAAAGTTTTTGGTATATCAATAAACCAGGTATAAATCAGAAGATGTACGCTCAACATGATTAAACATTTAACTGTTCATTCAGTTCATATCTCTGTTCATGTTGTCGATCATGAGAGTGGCTCAGGTTGGTATAATTAGGACTAATACTAAGAAACAATATCTATAACTCCAATTGACAGGTTAAATCAGAAGGTATCCTGTTAAGACACGAGAATTTAAAATCTGGTATGTGCATCCTCTATAATCATAAGAGTAAATCAATAATGCACCGCATCCTATATAAACATATCTAGTTATATGGTCACAATTAGATTTGATCATCTGCTGAAAACGTTCAAGGCTTCATCTTCAAAAAATATTCCTAAATCCTTGGTCGGAACATTGTGTCATGATGCAGCTATCTCATACATCGGTGGCTGATAAGGGTAAGCACCTTGATATACTGCTTGTTGTGCACCAAGCTTCTGCACTGGGATGTGCATTACAGGGTCTTGCTGTATGGAAGGCACTATGTTATAGATAACAGGTGCTGGGGTACAGTGTTGATACCAATTAATACCGTACTGTACATGGCCTGACTCGGAGGTGTTGATGTAACATTGGAAACTTGGGTAGTCCAGGTAGACTGGCTGGAGTGGCCTGGTTGTTCACCTCCTTTGATTTGCTCTAATTTGATTATCATTACTTAGCATCTGCTCAGATGAGTTTTCACTACCCGTTCTCGACCCAGATAGTGGTGGGGTCAAGTTGCATTATCTTCTTACAGTACTATATCCTTTGTATATTTAGATAACTGCCCGACTTATAGATAGTACCCTATATTATTTGTTTATTAGGATAAATTTAGATTTTCACTTTCTGTCTGTGCATATTTATGGTTCCACCTTTTATATGTATATTATTGTCTTGTTTAAGTTCGGTCTCAACCAACACAGGTGCTTATGTAGGTTTGTATTAAAGCTTTTAATTATCCTAACTCAGTTCATGGACTCCAGTGAAAGTATTTAGGTTTCATGGGAAAGGCCTGAGAGCTCTGATACCAAGTTGTCACACCCCAATTCTGTACTATTCAAAATGGTGTGATGAATTGCTAATAAACCAACGGTTCAACCAGGATCTCTAATAGGTTGTGTCCTGGTAGAACTAAATCATACACCCCCACAACCATAATCAGAATAAATACACAATAACGGAAGTCTTAATATTAAATGAACTGATGAATCTAACTGTGATAATCATAAATAAAATATCAAATTATGTTGTATCAACCGAGACATAAGTAAATAAAATATCAATTACATTTCCTTAATAATTCAAATAAAAATCTAATAAAAAACGCATGAGTTCCACTCGCATGAGGAGTCATGCGCCTCTACTATGTCTTCAGCCTCCATCGCAGCAACGTGCCAGTACACAGAATGTCACACCCCAATTCTGATCCAACCAGAATGGTGTGAGTGAACCATCATTTAACCAACGGTTCACACCAGGATCTCGAATAGGCCGTGTCCACCCATACAAACCATTACACATAACCACAATCAGAATATAAATATACAGCGGAAGACTTTAAATAGAATGAACTGAGTATCTATTGATAATTTAAATAAAATATCCAATTATTCAAATCAAACACATAATATAATATCTCTTACATCACTTTAATCCAACCAAAAATAACTGAAACAAATAAATAAAAATCCATCACAGGTACACGCAGAAAGGGCACTCGCATGAAGCGTCATGCTCGTCCTCTCCTGCCTGTACATCCAGAGCAGCTACACCACCGTACGTCGGAGCGTTCACGTAATCATCCACAATATAACCTGCATCCATATCTAAAACAAGATGTGCACAAAGGGTGAGCTCACAATACAGCTCAGTAAGACAATCAGACAGTTTCACAATATTATGCATGAGTAACAATCATTTTATGTTGTGGTCTGGTTTTAAGTTTGCAATGTGCTATAGAAAGGTTTGGTGGCCCCCGCACCTCTATACACGAGTGTGTGGCATCGCACAGTAGATCACACTACCACCAACCCACATGCACCCATCATGGGATAGAGATAGAGCTAAGGTATACCCGCACCTCCCCTGATACTCTACCCATACCTGTACCTAAGCCCCTACCGGCCGGGGCTCGCAAACCGGGCTCGCAACTAACCAATCCTATATGTCAACAATGTATGCTCTATCCCAAAGACAGCCGTCTACGGCATAGAGATAGAGCTAGAGCGTGCGAGCCGGGCCGAGACCACAATACCTCACCTCCCCGATACCCTATCCGCAACTAACCCACTAGGATAGAAACAATACGCGGAGTAGACCCTATCCCAACATAACTCCCTACGGCATAGAGATAGAGCTAAAGCATCGTGGATAAGCCAGCGTCGACTCGGAATCCTCCGGTACCACATAACAATGGCCGGGACAACATCAATATCGGAGACCACCGTACCACCCACCTTCCCCGATACCCCACCCATACCAAGCATGTTAAGACAGGAATACTACAAAAGGTGCCAGTGTGAAGAGCGATCCCAGGCCCATGCCCCACTCCACACACCAACGAAAACAATCACATGCCTAACAATCACATCCTATCAATGCATGAACAGTAATAATAGCTGAAAGTAAAGGATGGCATGTGAATATGCACAAACATCACATCATAGATATTCAATGATTAACAACGATTTACGGTCCATTAATTATTAAGTTTAGGTCAGATTCCCTTACCTGACGCTCGTTCAATAACTTGCTCCACGTCGCAAGATCTAAACGATATGTCACAAAGTCCTACAATATTATTTGGGTTTCATTAGAACATATTGTTTAGGGTTTCATGTTGGTCGAAAACCAACAGGGTTACAAATACCCACAGAGCTGACCGGTGGCATGTACCGGTCGCAGCTCTGTGGGAAAGACTGGCGACCGGTATGGTCAGCCGGTCCCCACAGATAACCTCCCGAGAGGTAGCGGTCGCAACATACCGATCGCACTATGTGCAACCGGTATAGTCGACCGGTATGTCTCCGGAAGACCATACATGGGTTCTTCGACTGCCGTCGATCATCCTCCATGGATTTTCAGGGTTTCTCCTATCCATTCTAAGTCTAGGCTTTGAGTTAGAGTTATCCCCAACTCATTCAAGTATCGTTTCGATGAATATCATCTCGAAACTCAAATCTAGGGTTTGATGGCAACTTAGGGTTTATTGGCCAATTTAGGGTTTTAGATCAATACCTACTTTGCATGGTATTGATCCACCCACACAACCAACACAGAATAAGAAGATGGATTCAATTCGTCAAACGGTAATGGCGGCACCTCCTTCTTCTTCCTAGCTCCTTCTCCTTTCCAAGCTCTTTCTCTTCTCTAGGGTTTGTGAGAGACAATGGAAAGGATTTGAGGAGGCTTAAGGGTGTATTTATAGGCTATAAATAGGGTTTAGTAACCCTACAAGGATTAGGAAACTTCTAGGATTCGAAATCAGGAAAGCGGGACCCGCAGAGACCAATTTCAAGATTCCCGCACATAGCTGCGCAGGCCATACCGGTCGACCGGTACCATCAACCGGTACCATCAACCGGTATCTAAAATCAGGTATAATTGGTCGACTTTGGTCTGATTTTGTACCTGTTTGTTATCCGCTTGCCCCGTCTGGCTCGGTGATGATCGGATGACCTGTCACGACACAAAACCAAGGTTTAGACCGGGTTTTCAGAGTGCGGGTCTTACAACTCCACCACCCTTAAAAGAAATTTCGTCCTGAAATTTGCATGTAGGTTCTACAACTCCCCCACCCTTAAAAGAAATTTCGGCCTCGAAATTTGAACGTACCTTGATCGTCAAAAAGGTTAGGGTACTCCTTCCTCATCGCGCTCTCTTCTTCCCAAGTAACTTCCTCCACATTTTGGCTTCTCCAATGCACCTTCACATAGTGGATGTCCTTGGTTCGACGTTGCTGAACTTTTCGGCTTGAGAGCATCACAGGCACCACTTTGAAAGTTAAGTCTTCAGTCAAGTCTGGAGGATCAGCGACCAAGATATGCAATGGATCTCTGACATACTTCTTCAGTAATGATACATGGAACACATTATGAACGCTAGACATAGATGGTGGTAGAGCCAATTGATATGCTACATTACCATGTCGATTCAATATCTCATATGGTCCCACATACCTGGGGCATAGCTTCCCCTTCTTACCAAACCGTTTTAGACCTCGCACCGGTGACACCTTCAAAAATACTTTGTCACCCACTGCAAACTCCAGATCTCGACGTCGATTATCCGCATAATGCTTCTGTCGAACTTGAGCTGTCTTTACTCTCTCTCTTTGATTTGATCAATCACTCGGCAAGTTTCTTCAACAAACTCCGGTCCTACAATTCTTCTTTCCCCCACTTCATTCCATAACAGAGGTGTACGACACTTCTTCCCATAGAGTGCTTCATACGGGGCCATCTGAATTGTAGCCTGATAACTGTTGTTGTAAGCAAACTCGATAAGTGATAGCTTCTCATCCCAAGCTCCTTTGAAATCTGATGCACAAGCTCGGAGCATATCTTCCAAAATTTGAATAGTTCGCTCTGACTGTCCGTCCGTCTGCGGGTGAAAAGCTGTACTGAACTTCAACTTGGTTCCCATAGCTTTCTGTAATCCTTCCCAGAATTTTGATGTAAAACGGGGATCTCTGTCAGATACTATACTCTCTGGAACGCCATGAAGTCTGACTATATTATCAACATATAACTTGGCCAGTTTCTCCATGGTATACTGAGGTCCGACCGCAATAAATCGAGCTGTCTTGGTGAGTCGATCTACTATAACCCAAAACCGCATCCACCGACCTTGGTGTCAAAGGTAGACCGATGACGAAATCCATAGTGATACAATCCCACTTCCATGCAAGGTTCCGTAATGGCTGTAGTAACCCCGCGGGTCTTTGCCTTTCCGCTTTAACTTGTTGACATTTCGGACATTGGAACACGAAACGAGCTATATCAGCTTTCATACCCCTCCACCAATATAGTCTTCTTAGATCATGGTACATCTTGGTACTTCCGGGATGTACCGAATATGGAGTGTAATGAGCTTCAGTCATAACTCGACCTCGATATAGCAGCCTTCACTCCGGGTATACATAGCCGTCCGCGATACTTGAGTACTTTGTCCGATTCCAAGGTAAAGTCAGGATTACACGTACCCTTCTCTAAGTCTCCCGCACTGTCTTGAGATATGGATCCCTGTAGGATTGCTACCTTGACTTCATCAATTAGACCCGGTGAGATCTTCAATGCGGCAAACATCATAGTGAACTTATGAATCAAGCCTTGCTCAACTGGATCTTCTGCAGTTTCGATAATATGTTCTTCATCAATTTCCATTGAACTCGAGGCTACAGCACACAATGCAGCATTTGTACTTGGTCCTGCCTCAGGCTTCGATGCCCACTTTCTGCTTAAGGCGTCAGCCACCACATTTGCTTTACTCGGACGGTACTGGATGTCGCAATCATAATCTTTTAACAATTCCACATATTCAGATCCTTCTGAGTGAAGAGATAAGTTAAGCTTTTGTGATCTGACTTGATCTGAAACTTCTCACCGTACAAGTAGTGTCTCCAAGTCTTGATTGCGTGAATAACCGCTGCCAGCTCCAAGTCATGCGTAGGATAGTTTTTCTCATGCTCTTTTAACCGTCTTGATGCGTAAGCAATCACGCATTCTCCTTGCATCAATACACACCCAATACCCAACCCCCGAAGCATTCGTGTATAAGGTAAACGGTACGCTTGGTTCCGGGATGGTCAAGATAGGTGCAGAGACTAGTCTTGACTTCAAAGTCCGAAAGCACTTCTCGCACTCATCTGTCCATATGAATTTTTCTCCTTCTTGGTCAATCTGGTGAGTGGAACCGCGATCCGGAGTAATCTTCCACGAATCTTCCGTAATAACCAGCCAACCCAAGGAAACTACGAATCTCCAACAGATTTTGGTGCTTCCCATCCTACTATAGCAGCTATCTTGCTTGGATCAACCTTGATACCATCTTCGGATACAACATGGCCCAAGAAAGCCACTTCCTTCAGCCAAAACTCGCACTTCTTGAATTTTGCATAAAGCCTCACATCCCTCGGCCGTTGTAGGGCTGCCCTCAAATCACTTGTATGAGTCTCCATGTCCTTAGAGTAAATCAATATGTCATCGATGAATACGATGACCGAAGTGTCCAACATATCATGGAAAACAGATCATCGATTCTCGGCAAAGGATACCGATTCTTGATCGTCAACTTGTTCAGCTCACGGTAGTCAATACATAGCCGTACACTCCCATCCTTATTCTTGACGAATAATACAGGTGCTCCCCAAGGCGATATACTAGGTCGTATGAAGCCCTTATCCAGCAATTCTTGTAGTTGGGTCTTCAACTCCTTTAACTCGGTCGGGGCCATCCTGTATGGTGCTTTAGACACCGGCGCCGAACCTGGCATAAGGTCTATCACAAATTCTGTAGTCCTGTCTAGTGGTAAACCTTCCGGAAACTCCCGAACCACATCTATATCTTCCATCTTGAGTGACTCTGCCGTGAGATCGACTAAGAGATACGAGATAACCCACTCCCCCTTTCTCCAAGCATCTCTTAGTTTTTAGGGCGGAGAGGATCAGCTTCCGCTTCCTAGATAGCTTGATCCCCGCGAAACTATATTCCCTTCCCTCTTTGTCAGTAAGCACAAGCTTCCTTTCACCACATACAAGGACGGCCGAATGATGGCCTAGCCAATCCATCCCCAAAATGACATCAAAATCTGCCATCTCAAGTATTACTAGGCTTGCTTCTAAGTCTCGGCCCTCAATACATACAGTACATGGTCCATAATATTCGGTCAAAGCCACTTCAACTCCTAGTGGAGAGCGAACTATCAAGCTTGGGTTCAATTGCTTGATGGGTAACTCCATTCGCTTTCCAAAAGAAATAGAAACAAAGGAGTGCGTGGCCCCGAGTCAAATAATACTCGGCGGGTAAACCCAGCTACATTTACAATTCCCGAAATATATTGCCCCTTAGTTCTACATGCTCATGCAACCGAAAGAATAAACCAAATAGTAAGGGATAAAGTCGTACCAGTTACCACATCAGGTGATGCGGCTGCCTCTTCAGTGGTGACCGCATAAACTCTTCCTTCTTTGGGAGCTTGCTTCTTAGGTAGAGTGCAGTTCCTTGCAACATGTCCCACGCAGCAAGTTATAACATTTAATATTTGGGTTGGGTCGCGAATTGTGGCACAAGTGGTGCCGGGTTGTTTCTCGCAGGTCTGTAGCGGTCCCGTGCCCTGTATGGGCGGAATGGTCCAAGATTATCGCCACCCGAGCTCTCACCGGCGGATCTCTTCACTCCCTCGTTACGGCGAAGAAGTTGTCCCTCCGACCGGACTCTATCACCCTCGCAACCTGCACCGCCTCATTGTAGGTCTTCTTGTCCAGACCCAAAAGGTGCTCTCGATGCTTCCACGTAGTCCCATGGTGAACCCACGTGTCTTGGTCTCCTCCTCCTGCATACTGGCTGGTGCGAAGAAGAACAGCTCTTCGTACCTCTGCTGATACGCATCTACGGTCGACTGAGCTTGCTGCAGATTGAGAAACTCTCTCTCCATTTGATCTCTGAAGCTCTTTGGGAAATATTTGTCGAAGAAAGCCGCTTTAAACACTTCCCAATCGACCAGGGTATACTTATTCTCCAGATATGCCCGTGTAGAATTCCACCAAGCATTTGCGTCTTCTCTCAGCATATGAGTGGCAAACAGAACCTTTTCCTCCTCAGTACAAGTCATCAGTCGGAAGTTCTTTTCCATTTCAGCAACCCACTGTGCTGGCCACAATGGTTTCCCTGTCCTGCCCGTGAACGATGAAGGTTTCAACTTCAAGAATCTGTCCACTGACCTGCTCAGATCATGTTGTCCCTGCGTGTCTGCTCCGTACCATGGTGGTGGGTACGGATAAGCCCCCGAGTAAGCAGAAGGTGACGGAAACCGATGCGGTGGTGGTATGTTCTGTGCTTGGCCCCTCGGCCTTGGGCTACTCTGCATCGGTTGGGTAGTATTAATTCCTCCTGACTTGGGCGTGTTTCCAGCGGGAACATAACCTGTTGGCCTGAACATCTTCGGGTGCCATTTCGAAATTCCTTCTGTTGAGCCTGCATCTGATAGACTAAGTTTGTAACAATGGTCTCAGAATTCCTGTGAGGTGGGCCCAGTAAATTTGTCGGAACCTCCGGGACCTGTTCCTCCTCCACTTCAGGACTGGGTTCTCTAACCTGGTCTTGTTCAGCTTGCTCTTCTTCTAGGCGCATCCTGGCCTGATGACGCTTCCGACCCCTTCGACCGTTTCCACCTGCCATCTCAGACTATTTATTTGGATCTGAGAAGAAGACATAACACGTGAGAACGTCAATAATAGTAGTGTTAGTCTTGAATAATGCAAGGAAAAATAGTCGAGAAGTAACATTTCAATTTACACAATTTTAGAAATTTTAAATTCAATTTTACTGGCTCTTTAGAGCGTACCGGTCGCAACATACCGGTCGCACACCTGTGGAAATATGCTGCGACCGGTATAGTCGACCGGTCAGAATTAAAATTCTGGCCGAGACATAGCGGTCGCATGTCTAGGAGATACCGGTCGACACTCTGTATACAGTGTTGCGACCGGTATAGTCGACCGGTCAGAAAAAATTTCTGACCGAGACATAGCGGTCGCACACCTGGGGTGATACCGGTCGACCGGTATAGGCAAAACCGTCGACCGGTATGCCCAGAATTGACTTTAAAATCGCGAAAAGTGAGAAATTTTCTCACTTTTCTTTCTTTCTCCTCTCCGGTGGCGATTCTTCTCTGCCCAACTGAGTTGCTACAGTCCGGCCGGTACTTTTAGAAGCCGATTTCTTCCATTCCAAGCGTGGAACATCGTCTCCAGGTAGGTCTCCTCCCTCTCTCTCATATTTTTACAAGTTTTCCATATCGTCTATATGTAGAAATTTAGGTTTTTCTTTGTTCGAGATGATTTAACCGTAGGAATTCTTTTCCTTCGGCTTGGAAAGGGTTTAGGGACCCCCAAGAGCAAAAGCCCTCAACCAATTTGGGGTTCCACCGAATGGTTTTGATAAAAATCGAATTTTTACACTTTTTAACCTAGGTTTTCCAAAAATTTTGAAATTTCTAATTTTTTCTTAAATTCTTGAAATTTCTCCTTTAAATTGCTTGTGATTGGTTTGTCGAAGAGTGTGGGGTTACGTATGTCCTCCTCCCCATGTTTTTGGGTGAGTTCGAGGCTTTTTCCCAATTTATAGCCGTTATGCTGCCGAAATTTCGAAAATTTCTAACTTTTTATTTTGTTTTCTTTTGTTTTGCAGATTTTAAATGGCTCCTAGACGTGCTCTTGGCAAGCGTCCCCACGACTCGAGTTCACGTGCCCCCCAGCCACCAGTTCCCCAATTGGACGAGCACTGGTTTCGTTCTATAGAGGCACAAGCTCGATTCCCGTGGTTCGATAATAAGAGCATTGAATCAGGGAGACGGGTCAACGTGGAACAGTTAGACCGGTTCGACGTGCGAGCGGCGTTCGACAGGCTTGGTTGGTTGCCCGTCATTTCATACACCTACACCACCCGTCCTAACCTGGTTAAGCATTTCTTTGCTAACCTGGAGCTGCACGGAGATGTGAACGATCCCAACCAAGGTAGGGATTTACGTATCTCCAGTTATGTCCGGGGTGTTCCCATTTCCTTTAACACCCATCAGCTGGCCGACCTTCTAGGGGTTCCAAATGATGGAGACCTAGTATATTGCCCTCCCAAGGCGAAGGGCTATCTGACTGAGGACCTGCGTCGAGAGATAGCTCATCAGATCCTTAACCCTGGGGCTCCTATGAAGGCGGCTAGCTTGAGACCTGTACCTCGGGTCTACAGTCGCATCATCCAGCACAACATCGTCCCCCAGAGCGGCCATTATAGTGAGTTATCCCAGCTCACTCAGTACATGGGCGTGAGCACGAGAGGCGAGGTGACCGTTGAGGACACTATGACGTCTGATATAGACTGGGACGCCATTCAGAGGATGCAGATGGTCGATCTGCCGATTAGTGACGACAAGTTGGAGGCTCGCCCTCGTTCACTTGGGAGAGTAGCAGCAGCAGCAGCAGCCGCGGCCAACGCGGCCTATGCGGCAGAGATGGGTGATGACGATGATGACGATGTAGCTGGGGAAGCACCAGTGCCTGCCCCACAGCATGCACCTGCACCACCACCATCTGTCCCCACAGCTGGGCCATCTCAGCCCCCTCCCAACTCAGTGATGGGTATGTTCATGGGGCTCAGGGACGCTCAGCGGGAGATGAGCCGTGACTTAGCACAGTTGACTCGCAGCCTCCGAGTCACACAGGATCAGGTGCACTGGCTCAGGGTCGCTTACGAGAGAGACTATGATATAGCGAACCCCATACCTCCTAGGCCCCCAACCCCATGATTATACCCTTTATTTCTTTCACTTATGACTGGTTATAATACAGGGTAACTGTCCGGTTTGTGGACTGTACCCTATAGCACTATATCATTTGCTACAATTTTCTTAATTAATGAAAATTTTCATGGTTTTTCCTAACTAGTGTATGTGCACATATTAAGTTTCATATTTAACATAGTATATTATTCTCTTTCTTAGTCCGTCTCAGGTGTCAAACAATGCTTAAGGTGCGTTTGTATTAAGATTTTTAATTTTTCCTAACTCCGTTCATCGACTCAGTTAAGTGTAATATAGTCTGTAGACAGAGCCCGAGGGCTCTGATACCAAGTTGTCACACCCTAATTCTGATCCAACCAGAATGGTGTGAGTGAACCGTCATTGAACCAACGGTTCACACCAGGATCTCGAATAGGCCGTGTCCACCCATACAAACCATTACACATAACCACAATCAGAATATAAATATACAGCGAAAGACTTTAAATAGAATGAACTGAGTATCTATTGATAATTTAAATAAAATAACCAATTATTCAAATCAAACACATAATATAATATCTCTTACATCACTTTAATCCAACCAAAAATAACTGAAACAAATAAATAAAAATCCATCGCGGTACACGCGAGAAGGGCACTCGCATGAAGCGTCATGCTCGTCCTCTCCTGCCTGTACATCCAGAGAAGCTACACCACCGTACGCCGGAGCGTTCACGTAATCATCCACAGTATAACCTGCATCCATATCTAAAACAAGATGTGCACAAAGGGTGAGCTCACAACAGCTCAGTAAGACAATCAGACAGTTTCACAATATTATGCATGAGAAACAATCATTTTATCGTTGTGGTCCGGTTTTAAGTTTGCAATGTGCTATAGAAAGGTTTGGTGGCCCCCGCACCTCTATACACGAGTGTGTGGCATTGCAACGATAGATCACACTACCACCAACCCACATGCACCCATCATGGGATAGAGATAGAGCTAAGGTATACCCGCACCTCCCCGATACTCTACCCATACCGGTACCTAAGCCCCTCTTGGCCGGGGCTCATAAACCGGGCTCGCAACTAACCAATCCTATATGTCAACAATGTATGCTCTATCCCGGCCACGGCCGTCTACGGCATAGAGATAGAGCTAGAGCGCCGGGCCGAAGACCACAATACCTCACCTCCCCCTGATACCCTATCCGCAACTAACCCACTAGGATAGAAACAATACGCAGGTAGACCCTATCCCAACATAACTCCCTAAGGCATAGAGATAGAGCTAAAGCATCGTGGACAAGCCAGCGTCAACTCGGACTCCTCAGTACCACATAACAATGGCCGGGACAACATCAATATCGGAGACCACCGTACCACGACCTTCCCCTGATACCCCACCCGTACCAAGCATGTTAAGACAGGAATACTACAAAAGGTGCGGTGTGAAGAGCGATCTCAGGCCCATGCCCCACTCCACACACCAACGAAAACAATCACATGCCTAACAATCACATCCTATCAATGCATGAACAGTAATAATAGCTGAAAGTAAAGGATGGCATGTGAATATGCACAAACATCACATTATAGATATTCAATGATTAACAACGATTTACGGTCCATTAATTATTAAGTTTAGGTCAGATTCCCTTACCTGACGCTCGTTCAATAACTTGCTCCACGTCGCAAGATCCAAACGATATGTCACAAAGTCCTACAATATTATTTGGGTTTCATTAGAACATATTGTTTAGGGTTTCATGTTGGTCGGAAACCAACAGGGTTACAAATACCCTCACAGAGCTTACCGGTGGCATGTACCGGTTGCAGCTCTGGGGGAAAGACTGGCGACCGATATGGTCAGCCGGTCCCCACAGATAACCTCCCGAGAGGTAGCGGTCGCAACATACCGGTCGCACTATGTGCAACCGGTATAGTCGACCGGTATGTCTCCGAAAGACCATACATGGGTTCTTCGACTGCCGTCGATCATCCTCCATGGATTTTCAGGGTTTCTCCTATCCATTCTAAGTCTAGGCTTTGAGTTAGAGTTATCCCCAACTCATTCAAGTCTCGTTTCGATGAATATCATCTCGAAACTCAAATCAAGGGTTTGACGGCAACTTAGGGTTTATTGGTCAATTTAGGATTTTAGATCAATACCTACTTTGCATGGTATTGATCCACCCACACAACCAACACAGAATAAGAAGATGGATTCAAGCACTTACCGTTGACAGGCGTAGCGTGAGCTTCGTCAAACGGTAATGGCGGCACCTCCTTCTTCTTCCTAGCTCCTTCTCCTTTCCAAGCTCTTTCTCTTCTCTAGCGTTTGTGAGAGACAATGGAAAGGATTTGAGGAGGCTTAAGGGTGTATTTATAGGCTAGAAATAGGGTTTAGTAACCCAACTAGGATTAGGAAACTTCTAGGATTCGAAATCAGGAAAGCGGGACCCGTAGAGACCAATTTCTAGATTCCCGCACATAGCTGCGCAGGCCATACCGGTCGACCGGTACCATCAAACGGTACCATCAACCGGTATCTAAAATCAGGTATAATTGGTCGACTTTGGTCCGATTTAGTACCTGTTTGTTATCCACTTGCCCCGTCTGGCTCGGTGATGATCGGATGACCTGTCACGACACAAAACCAAGGTTTAGACCGGGTTTTCAGAGTGCGGGTCTTACACAGAATCATTTATATAATCTTCCACAGTAATACATGCATCATCAACAAAAAATATTCGACGTCGAAAGGGTGAGCACACATCACGGCTCAATGAGCAAACAAAACAATGCAATAAACATATGCATGCATTCAATTCATATCTGTGGTCTGGTATAGAAGTTTGCAATGTGCTATAGAAATGTTCGGTAGCCGCCTCACCTCTATACACGAGTATGTGAAGCCGCCCAAAGGTTAACGTTTATTGTCATCCCACATGCACTCACTATGGAATAGAGATAGAGGTAAAGTGCTTAGGACCACACCGCATCACACTTCCCCTGATACTCTACCCATACCAACACGTAAGCCCCTGCTGGAGAAGGCTTGCAAACTAGGCTCGTTACTAACCAATCCTAATGTCAAACAGTGTACCCAAGGCCTCACCCCAGCATCCCTCAATACGTCCATAGAGATAGAGCTAAGGCCCTCCGGCAGTGTCAAAGACTACACTGTTAGTGACCACCTCCCTTGATACCCTACGACGTAATAATTCTGCTAAGGTAATGGCGATACGACGATGTCAGTGGGCAAGACTTGAGTAGAGATAGAGCTAGAGTCTAGTGGCCAGGCTGAACCACAATGTCACGTCCTCCCCCTGATGCTTCACTCGCATCAAGCACACTAACCATACACATACATTCACATGCCTATTCCTAGCATCATCATCATCATCATGTTATAAATAAAATATAAATAAATATGCATGAATATTAATAGTAGGAATATTAGATGACATGTTGAATGCACATTACAAGCATACACGCATAGAATCAGTCATGGCATTGGACTCAAAAAAATAAAAATAGTTTATTATTAGCCAATTAGTTTAGGTCTTGTTCCCTCACCTTCGCTTGAGTGTAGATCCTCTTTCAAGCTTTAAGAATCACTTTTATATCAATAGGAAAACCTAACAAGTCGATAGATTTTAGTTAGAAGTCATTCCGACAATTTTAGGCTTGCTGTTAAGCGAGGGTCGCAGGACGGGTCGCAGGTAGGGTAGCAATATTTTGCGACCCCCAGGGGTAGGGTCGATGCCAGGGTCAGAAGATCCATCGACCCTGGGTGGACCACCCCATCCCTGGACTTCTCGAATGCTGGGGGTCGATCCTGTGGTCTAGTAGGGTCGATCCCAATCGACCCCACGTGCGACCCCCCGTGGTTTGAGTCAAGAATTTCATTCTACAGTCCATTCTTTCATGTTTGGGTCCTATGGCTTACTTCTACAATCCATTCTATGCTTGTTTTATGGCTTAAAGCTCTAGGTTTCTTTCATACTTTACCTACCATGATTTCCTCCATGGATTTTGTCACACCCCAATTCCGCACTATTCAGAATGGTGTGATGAACCGCTAGCAAACCACCGGTTCAACCAGGATCTCGAGTAGGCTATCCCCGTTTTATCTAAACCTCATACATTCACATTCATAATCAGAGTAAAATACACAATAGCGGAAGTCTTATAGTAAAATGAACTGAGAATCTAAATGTGGTAATCATATTAAGGTATCAAATTATTTTGTTTCAACCGAGACATAAGTAAGTAAAATATCAATTACATCTCCTTAATAAATCCAAAAAAAATAAAAGAAACTCTAATCGAATATGCATGAGTTGCACTCGCAAGAGGAGTCATGCATATCCACTACGTCTTCAACTTCTATCGCCGCCACATGTCCGTACATAGGAGCATTGAAATAATCTTCAACTGTGGTACGTGTATTATCAACTAAAAATATTCGACGTCGAGAGGGTGAGCACACATCATGGCTCAGTAAGCAAACAAAACAATGCAACAATACATATGCATGTGATTCAATTCATATCTTTGGTCTGGTTTTACGTTTGCACTGTGCTATAGAAAGGATAGGTGGCCGCCGCACCTCTATGCACGAGAGTGTGGATACGCCCGATGAACCTCTCATCGTCGCCCACAGCACCCATAATGAACATTGCACAACGAAGGTCACGTTTATCGATGCATAATTCCATACCAACAAATAAACCCCTGATGGCTAGGGCTGCAAACGGGGCTCGCTACTAACCAATCCTAATGTCAAACAGTGTATCCAAGGTCTCACCCCAGCATCCCTCAGAGCACCCGTAGAGATAGAGCTAAGGCCCCTCGGTAGAGTATAGGACTCAAGGACCGAGACCTTCCTTAATGCCCTACGTCGCAATAGTTCTGCTAAGGTAATGGCGATACAACGATGCTAATGCACAAGACTTGAGTTAGAGATAGAGCTAAAGTGCCCGGATCAAATACCGCCTAACATTTCCCCTGATGCCCTACTCGCATCAAGCACACTAACCACACACAAACATTCACATACCTATTCCTAGCATCAATCATCATCATCATGTTATAAGTAAACAAAATTAAATATGCATGAACAATAATAGCAGGAATATTGGATGACAAGTTGAATGCAGATTACAAGCATATTCGCATAGAATCAAGCATGGCATTGGACTCAAGAAAATAAAAGTAGTTTATTATTAACCAATTAATGTAGGTCTTGTTTCCTCACCTTAGCTTGCTAGTAGATCCTCTTTCAAGCTTTAAGAATCACCTTTATATTGATATTATATTGCTAGAAGACCTAACAAAGTCGATAGAATTTAATTAGATTTAATTCCAATTTTTTAACTTGCTGTTATCTATAGGGTCGTAGGATGGGTCGCAGGTAGGGTAGCAGTATACTGTGACCCCCTGTAACAGGGTCGATATCAGGGTCGATGGGTCTATCGACCCTATGTGCGACCACCTCTGGTTTTGGTCGATATTCTCATGTTTTGATCCATTCTTCCTTGTTTAACTCCTATGGCTTCTTCCATAGTCCATTCCACATACTTTCTATGGATTAGAACTTCTCTTCACCCAATATATAGTCTAATTGATGTCCTCCATGGTTTCCATTGAAACCTAACCATGGATGGATGGATTGGGTTTCTCCTACATCTTCCTTCAACTATTCTAAGTCTCACGAAATTCATAGGATTAGTATTCTTACCTGAGAAGAACACTCCTTCTCTGCAACTCTTCTCCTTTTTCTTCTTCTCTCCGTTCCTTCTCTTCTTCCTCCCTTCCTTCTCTTATCTTTCTCTCAATTCAATTAGGGTTCTAAAAGGAGTGAAAGAGGCCTAGGAACGTCCTTAAAATAGAGTAAAAACATTCTAAAATAAGTCCCTTTGAGATAAGGAAAGAGCCCCAACCGAAATTATGGAAATTTTCTAATTCTGTTTTCGGTGGCAACTGAGGGTCGATGAGGGGGTCGATGATCCCGTCGACCCCTAGTTCCTAAAGTGTTTGACCCCTCTGTAAAACAGGGGGTCTGACTTTCTATCTTGGGGGGTCCGACCCTCCCTTGCTGGGTATGCGACCCTCCCCTTTATTTAAGTGTTTTTGGGTCGATTTAATACCTGGGATCACGATCTCCTTCACGCACTTGGTCCATTTGGCTTGACCACGATAGGTAGACCTGGTTCAAAGTGGTAAGACTGGGTTAGTTTGATACGGGTCTTACAACTCCCCCCTACTTATAAAAATTTTGTCCTCAAAATTGTACGTACCTTCTGAATCAAATAAGTGAGGGTATTGCTTTCGCATAGCATTCTCTTCTTCCCATGTAATTTCTTCCATGTCTCTACTTCTCCAGGTGACCTTAACATAATAGTTATCTCGGTTGCGTAACCATTGCAACTTTCGACTGGTGATCCCAATTGGTGCTACTTCAAAGGTCAAATCTTCAGTTAACTCCGGTAGGTCCATTGTCAAAACGTGCGTTGGGTCCTTGACATACTTCTTCAATAATGAAATATGAAATACATCATGCACACTTGACATAGAGGGTGGTAGTGCTAACTGATAAGCCACTTTTCCCCTTTTGGCTAGAATCTCATATGGCCCGACATATCTTGGGCTCAATTTTCCTTTATGTTCGAACCGTTTCAATCCTCGCATAGGCAATATCTTCAAGAATACTTTATCACCCACGGCGAACTCAAGATCTCTGCGTCGAGTATCTGCATATTGCTTCTGACGGTTCTGAGCTGTTCTTACCCTTTCCTTGATAATGTCGACCACGCGACAAGTCTCTTCGATAAATTCTGGCCCAACAATACTATGTTCTCCAACTTCATTCCAAAATAAAGGAGTTTGACACTTTCTGCCATACAGTGCTTCATAGGGTGACATATGTATAGTAGCCTGGTAGCTATTGTTGTAAGCGAACTCGATCAGTGGTAACTTTTCATCCCATGATCCTTTAAAATCAATTACACAAGCTCGTAGCATATCTTCTAGAATCTGGATTGTACGCTCTGACTGTCCATCTGTCTGTGGGTGGAATGTAGTACTAAACTTCAATGTTGTACCCATAGCCTTTTGCAATCCTTCCCAAAACTTGGAAGTAAATCGTGGATCTCTATCGGACACAATGCTCTCTGGTACACCGTGTAATTGAACAATATTATCCACATACAGCTTTGCTAACCTTTCCAGTGTATACTGAGTTCGTATCGGTATAAAACGAGTTGTTTTAGTCAGACGGTCTATAATCACCCAAACTGTGTCAACTACTCGAGGAGTCAGTGGTAATCTCGTGACGAAGTCCATAGTGATGCGGTCCCATTTCCATACTGGTTCCGATAACGACTGTAATAGTCATGTGGGTCTTTGTCGTTCAGCCTTTACTTTCTGACAATTTAGGCATTGAGACACGAACTTAGCTACATCTGCTTTCATCCCTCTCCACCAATATAGTTTCTTTAGATCATGATACATTTTTGTACTTCCAGGATGTATCGAATAGACGGTGGTATGGGCTTCTTTCATCAGTCGGTGTCTAATGTCCACACTTTCTATTTCGGCTACACATATCCTTCCTTTGTACTTCAGTACCTTCTCTTCGTCCAAGGTGAACTCAGGGTTAGTTCTACCTTTTTCGATGTCTTCTTGTACCGTTCTCAGATAAGGGTCTGATTTGATAGCTGTCTTCACTTCATCAATTATGTCCGGTATAATCTTCAATGCAGCGAACATGTTTGAAAACCGATGAATAAACCCTTGATTGGCTGATCCATCCGTTGTATCTATCACATACTACTCATTGTAGTGATTGAATACCATTCCTGTAGTATACATTGCCGCAGTTGTGCTAACCTCCCCTTGAGATTTTATCATTGCCTTTCTGCTCAATGCATCTGCTACTACATTAGCTTTCCCCGGATGATACTGGATATCGCAGTCATAGTCTTTCAGTAGTTTCAGCCATCTTCTTTGTCTCATATTCAACTCTTTCTGATTAAATAAATAAGTAAGACTTATATGGTCCGATCTGGAACTTCTCTCCGTATAGGTAATGTCTCCATATCTTGACACCATGTACAACTGCTGCTAACTCCAAATCAGGAGTGGGATAGTTTTTCTCATGTGTCTTCAACTGTCTTGAGGCATAAGCAATTACTTGTTCTCCTTGCATAAGCACACATCCTAATCCCAATCCTGACGCATCAGTGTACAAGGTAAATGGCTGTCCGGGAACGAGAATAGTCAAAATTGGAGCGGATATCAATCTGGTCTTCAATGTCTGGAAGCTCTTCTCACATTTATCCGTCCACACAAACTTTTCACCTTTCTTAGTCAAACTGGTGAGAGGTACGACAATCATGGAATAGTCTTCCACAAATCTCCGATAATAACCAGCGAGACCCAGAAAGCTTCTAATTTCGGCAACGCTCTTTGGTGCTTCCCACTTTACAATAGCCTCGATTTTGCTGGGGTCCACTTTGATTCCTTCAGCGGATACTACATGGCCTAGGAAGGCGACTTCACTTAGCCAAAACTCACATTTGGTAAATTTTGCATATAGCTTCTCTTTTCTTAAACGCTGTAGGGCGGCGTTTAGGTTCTTAATATGGGTTTCCTTGTCCTTGGAATATACCAATATATCATCAATAAATACAATAATCGACGTATCCAACATATCATGGAAAACCCGATTCATAAGTTCCATGAAAGTTGCTGGTGCGTTTGTAAGTCCAAAAGGACCAAGAATTCATAATGTCCACATCTGGTCCTAAAAGCTGTCCTAGGAATATCACCCTTTTAATCTTCAGCTGATGGTAGCCTGATTGAAGATCGATCTTAGAAAATACTTTTGCCCCTTGCAACTGATCGAACAAGTCATCGATCCTAGGTAGTGGATATCGATTTTTGATTGTCAGCTTGTTCAACTCCCGATAGTCGATACATAATCGAACGCTACCGTCCTTCTTCTTTACGAACAATACTGACGCTCCCCATGGTGATATACTGGGTCGAATATAACCCTTGTTCAGTAGTTCTTGTAGTTGTACTTTCAATTCCTTCAATTCCGTAGGAGCCATTCGGTAAGGTGCTTTCGATACTGGTGCGGCTCCAGGTAAAAGATCTATAACAAACTCTGTAGCTCGATCAGGTAGTAGTCCTGGTAGTTCCTCAGGAAACACATCTGGGTAGTCCCGCACATCATCAATATCTTCCATCTGTAGCGCTTCCTAGGTAAGGTCGACCACTGATACTAGAAATCCGACTGCTCCTTTCTCAAGGCACTTCTTAGCCTTTAGTGCTGAGAGTATGAGCTTGCTTTTACGGGAAAGTTTGGTTCCCGTAAAACAGAACTCTGTTCCTTCTTTATCTTTAAATGTTAGCTTCTTTTCGACGCATAATAGGTTTGCAGAATGCCGAGCTAACCAATCCATTCCCAAGATGACATCAAAGTCTGCCATCCCAAGTAGGATCAAGGTTGCATCTAAGGTTTTCTCACCAATGAGAACTGGACATGGCCCATAACCTTTCTCTAATTCCACTTTTAACCCCATCGGTGACCGTACAAGTAGTTTGTAGTCCAATGTTTTGATGGGTAAGTTCAGCTTCTTTCCGAACGACACAGATATAAAGGAATGAGTAGCTCCTGAATCAAAGAGTACTCTGGCGGGTATGCCATTTATAGGTACGATACCTATGATTTCTTTAAACTTAGTCTACATGCTTACACAATGTAATACAACTTAAAGGTTTAGGTCAAACCTGTAACCACATCGGGTGATGCGGCAGCATCCTCAGATGTAACAGCATAAACTCGTCCTTGATGTTGTGGCTTCCTAGGTTTAGGATACTCTCTCATCATATGTCCCACTTGATTGCAGTTATAACATCTTGGACTTTCAGTATTTGGCTTTGGTTGCTGCTGAACTGCTTGAGTGGTCTTGGGTGCAGCGGTGAAATTCTGAGTACGAAAAGGCTTGTATGTCTTGTTATTACCTCCGTTGTAAGAATAACTAGCTGGCCTTTTCACACCTCTGTTTTGCATAAAATAGCTTTCCTTCTGGCTCGATTCTATAACTCGAGCAATTTGCACGGCTTCATTATAAATCTTCTTGTCTAAGCCCAGCACGTGCTCTCTGATGCTTCCTCTGAGTCCCGTGACAAACCTACGGGTTTTAGTGTCATCTTCTTGCATACTAAGTGGTGCAAAGAAAAACAACTCCTCATAATGCTGTTGATATGCATCCACGGACATCTGGCCCTGATATAAACTTAGGAACTCCTTCTCCATAGAATCCTTGAAGCTTCGGGGAAAATACTTCTCAAAGAAAGCTTCCTTATATATAGCCCAGGTCAGTAGGGCGTGTTTGGTTATCAGATAGTCCCTTGTAGATTTCCACCAATGATGTGCGTCACCTTTTAGCATGAAGGTGGCACATAATACCTTCTCCTCCTCTGTAATTGTCAACATCAGAAAATTTCTCTCCATCTCGTCGATCCAGTGTGCTGGCCATAATGGATCGGACGGTTTACCATTAAACTCCCTGGGTTTCATCTTCAAGAATCTCTCAATCAGTCGAGAATGATCCATCTGTATCGGAGCGTATGCCCCATACATAGGTGGTGGATACTGGAAATTTCCTTGCACTGGTTCCGGATGATGGGCTGGAATCTGTGCAGCTGGTGGTTGTGGTGCTGGGTGGTTACCCACCGGTGTTGCATTGGCTTGCCCAGTCGGCATAGGTGTAGTTTGCACCACCTGGAACATCATTCCCATCATAGCCTGCATATGGGCTTGTGCATGTTGCATCTGCTGCAGTTGTTGTGCCAGATTTATCACCACGGTAGTCAGTTTCGGTGGTGGGGGTGGCAAGTTATTAGGATTTGCCTGACCCTGGTTCACTGGTGGTGCAACCTGCGGATTACCCTATGCATTCATATTGTCTGGACTGGTTTCCTCCACTGGTGGTGGTGGTGGAACCGTGTTACAACTTTGCTTGGTTACTCTTCGTCCAGTCATATCTTCACTGGTAGTGGTGATGCCTGAAAATCATAAGATACGTGAGGCAATCATTTATACTTCATGTAGATACACTAACCAATGTAAATTTCAAATTTTTTTTTTCAAATCATTCTGGGTAAACTGCTGTCCTTCCTATATAGGGTCGATAGTGAGGGTCGATGGTATATGCGACCCTGGGATCGACCCTGGAAATTTCTGATTTTTCCCGAGAGTCGAGGGTCGATGGGTGTGCGACCCTCGATGCGACCCTTGGTTCCCTGTCAGGTTACCGAGAGCAGTGGGTCGATATAGGGGTCGATGTATGTTCGACCCTTGGTTTTCTGTCAGATCACCGAAAGCCGTGGGTCGATATGGGGGTCGATATGAGGGTCGACTCTTTGGGTTGAATTCTGCGACCCTCAGTCTAAAAATTAGATTTTTAAGGTCTGATTTGAGTTCATTTCTCATTCTTTCCCCTCCGTTTCAACTCGGCTTCTGTCCTCTGGGTTGCTACAGTGTCGATTCCCCTACATTGGCCATTTGGATTACGTTTCTCGTCACCTACATCCTTCCTACATGTATTTCTTCTTCCCTTACCTGTTTTTAGGTTTTCTTTTCTAGGTTTTCACTTGCATATTTCGTTTTCTTCAAATTAAACTTTTTCCAACCATAAAAATTTAATTTTTTATTGGGGGCTTTTGTTGTTGGTGGGTCAATGGACGAAAGCCCTAAAAAATATTTGAGTTTCATCGGTTAGTTATCGAGAAACTCAAAATTTTCTCTTTTTGCCCTAATTTGTCGAAATTTTTGATTTCTCATAATTTCTTCAAATTGGATTCCGTTAATTGAAATTTCCGACTGTATGAGTATTGCAAGATAGTTTAGAACCTACGTAGTCCTCCTGCCCACATGTATGGGTGACAAGTGAGGCTTTTTGTCAACTTACGTCGTTATAATGTCAAAAAAAATTTGTGATTTTTCTATCTTACTAATCCATTATCTGTTTTTCATTGTGGTCTACAGATATCATGGCTCGCACCAAGGTTCCTAGTGTTCGCGACCGTCTCTGCTTCCGTACCAATGAAGCTGAGACTCAGTATGCCCGCTTTGCCTGTAAAATGGTAGAGGGTGGTCGACTGGTGGACTTGGCTAGCCTAGCCTTGTTCAATGTAGAGGGAGCATTTGGTGACATGGGTTGGCTTCTTGTCATCACCTATGACGCCTGCACCTGCCCGGATTTTGTGCGCCAGTTTTATTGTAATCTCCAGGTGGTGGGGGATTACAATGATGTGGATAGGGGTCACGAGCTCAGGATTACTAGCTATGTCAAGGGAGTTGAGGTCTCCTTTGACTACCGACAGGTAGCGGATTTGTTGGGCATTTCCTATGATGGCCCTATGGTTTACTGTGCTCCTGGAGAGCACCAGTTCTCCTCCACAGAGATGAGGGTTGAGATCGATAATCAGTTTCTACGGCCTGATCGCTGGCAGATGAGGGCATGCTATATGCGTCCAGCTCCACGGGTATTTTGTAAGATTGTCCAGCATAATCTGATTTCGCAGAGTGGCCATTACAAGAGGATTTCCCAGCTGACCCAGTATCTTCTGTACAGTATTTGCACTAGACAGTCCGTCTGCCTTCCTTACATCATCATGCGGACTATGATCAGTGCCACATTGCCCAGTCATAGGGGTAATCTACCCTATGGACGTATGATCACTAAACTGCTGACCCGCCTGGGTGTGGATTTTTTGGATGAGAAGATTCAGGAAAAATCCTTCTCTGCTCCTCTGGATTGGGATGCCATCTGCAGGATGGGTATGCGGGATGCCCAGGTCAGTGATGAGGAGAGGAACGCGATGGTGCGCCCTCGCACTCGCGTGGAGATGGCTGATGCTGAGGCAGCAGCAGCTGCAGCTGGGGTCCCTAGTGGTGCTGTCGGGGATGATGATCATCTTTACATGGATGTGGATTCCATACCACCTCCTTCTTCTACACATGCTGCTGGAGCGAGTACATCTTTTGCGGCTGGTCCTTCACATGCAGCTGGTCCTTCGCATCCACCTTCTGATGACGTGCTGAGTATGTTTCACGAGATTAGAGAGGCTCAGCGCGCATCGGATCTGAGGATAGTAGAGCTTCTAGATGCTCAGCGCCGGACTGATCAGCGGGTGGCTGATCTCACAGCTAGTCTTCAGGCGACTCAGACTCAGGTGGCCTGGTTGACTAGAGTCTATACCGAGGACTATGACAGAGATCGCGAGGCACCGCCTCCTCCTTCACCTCCAGCTTCATGATTATATTTCTTTACTTTTTCTTTGTAATACAGAGTAACTGTCCGGGTTGTGGATTGTACTCTGCTTTAAGTATTAATATATATATTTGTTTCTCTCGCATTGTATTTGAAATTTGTTTTTCCTTTAATAGATGCATTATTCTCTTTTTAAATTAGTTTCAAACATCACTTGTGCTTATAGTATGTTAATATTACAGTTTTTACTTTTTATCCTATCTCAGTTCATAATTGGTTGTGAAAGTATGCTGGTCTAGCGGACAAGGCCTGAAAGCTCTGATACCAAGTTGTCACACCCCAATTCCGTACTATTCAGAATGGTGTGATGAACCACTAGCAAACCAACGGTTCAACCAGGATCTCGAGTAGGCTATCCCCGTTTTATCTAAACCTCATACATTCACATTCATAATCAGAGTAAAATACACAATAGCGAAAGTTTTATAGTAAAACGAACTGAGAATCTAAATGTGGTAATCATATTAAGATATCAAATTATTTTGTTTCAACCGAGACATAAGTAAGTAAAATAACAATTACATCTCCTTAATAAATCAAAAAAAAAAAAAAGAAACTCTAATCGAATATGCATGAGTTGCACTCGCAAGAGGAGTCATGCATATCCACTACGTCTTCAGCTTCCATCGTCGCCACATGTCCGTACATAGGAGCATTGATATAATCTTCAACTGTGGTACCTGCATTATCAACTAAAAATATTCAACGTCGAGAGGGTGAGCACACAACATGGCTCAGTGAGCAAATAAAATAATGCAATAATACATATGCATGCGATTCAATTCATATCTTTGGTCTGGTTTTACGTTTGCACTGTGCTATAGAAAGGATAGGTGGCCGCCGCATCTCTATGCACGAGAGTGTGGATACGCCCAATGAACCTCTCACCGTCGCCCACAGCACCCACAATGAACATTACACAACGAAGGTTACGTTTATCAATGCACAACTCCATACCAACAAATAAACCCCTAATGGCTTGGGCTGCAAACGGGGCTCGCTACTTACCAATCCTAATGTCAAACAGTGTATCCATGGCCTCACCCTAGCATCCCTCAGAGCACCCGTAGAGATAGAGCTAAGGCCCCTCGGTAGAGTATAGGACTCAAGGACCGAGACCCTCCTTGATGCCCTACGTCGCAATAGTTCTACTAAGGTAATGATGATACGACGATGGTAATGCACAAGACTTGAGTTAGAGATAGAGCTAAAGTGCCCGGATCAAACACCGCCTAACATTTCCCCTGATGCCCTACTCGCATCAAGCACACTAACCACACACAAACATTCACATGCCTATTCCTAGCATCAATCATCATCATCATGTTATAAGTAAACAAAATTAAATATGCATGAACAATAATAACAGGAATATTGGATGACATGTTGAATGCACATTATAAGCATATTCGCATAGAATCAAGAATGGCATTGTACTCAAGAAAATAAAAGTAGTTTATTATTAACTAATTAATGTAGGTCTTGTTTCCTCACCTTAGCTTGCTAGTAGATCCTCTTTCAAGCTTTAAGAATCACCTTTATATTGATATTATATTGCTAGAAGACCTAACAAAGTCGATAGAATTTAATTAGAATTAATTCCAATTTTTTAACTTGTTGTTATCTATAGGGTCGCAGGTAGGGTAGTAGTATACTGCGACCCCCTGTAACAGGGTCGATATCAGGGTCGATGGGTCTATCGACCCTATGTGCGACCACCTCTGGTTTTGGTCAATATTCTCATGTTTTGATCCATTCTTCCTTGTTTAACTCCTATGGCTTCTTCCATAGTCCATTCCACATACTTTCTATGGATTAGAACTTCTCTTCACCCAATATATAGTCTAATTGATGTCCTCCATGGTTTCCATTGGAACCTAACCATTGATGGATGGATTGGGTTTCTCCTACATCTTCCTTCAACTATTCTAAGTCTCACAAAATTCATAGGATTAGTATTCTTACCTGAGAAGAACACTCCTTCTCTGCAACTCTTCTCCTTTTTCTTCTTCTCTCCGTTCCTTCTCTTCTTCCTCCCTTCCTTCTCTTCTCTTTCTCTCAATTCAATTAGGGTTCTAAAAGGAGTGAAAGAGGCCTAGGGACGCCCTTAAAATAGTGTAGAAACATCCTAAAATAAATCCCTTTGAGATTAGGAAAGAGCCCCAACCGAAATTATGGAAATTTCCTCATTCTATTTTCGACGGCAACTGAGGGTCGATGAGGGGGTCGATGATCCCGTCGACCCCTAGTTCCTAAAGTGTTCGACCCCCTCGTAAAACAGGGGGTCTGACTTTCTGTCTTGGGGGGCCATCCCTTGCTGGGTATGCGACCCTCCCCTTTATTTAAGTGTTTTTGGGTCGATTTAATACCTGGGATCACGATCTCCTTCACGCACTTGGTCCATTTGGTTCGACCACGATAGGTAGACCTGGTTCAAAGTGGTAAGACCGGGTTAGTTTGATACGGGTCTTATAGATTTCATTGATATCCTCCCATAGATGGATGATTTGGGTTTCTCCTAAGTCATACCCTCTTCATGAACTATTCTAAGGTCTTAAATCATTAATAGAAACATACCCATACCTTAAGTTTGCTGAGATTCAGAGGTTTCTCTGAATTCTTCTCTTTAGTCTTCTTCTCCAACTTTCCTTCTCTTCTCCTTCTCTTCTCTTTCTCTCACTTTCAATTAGGGTTTCAAATGGAGTGAAAGAGGCTTAGGGACGTCCTATTTATAGAGGAAAACCTCCCAAAATAAGTCTCATTGACTTTAGGAAAGGTCCCAATTGAAATTAGGAAAGTTTCCTAATTTTCGATTCGTGCTGTTTTTTGTTGTTTTCCTAGGGTCGATGCTAGGGGGTCGATGGGGGGTCAGACAATCCGAGACCCCTGCGAAAGAAATTTCAAAAGTTGACTGTATATGGGTAAGTCTTACACCTTTGGGCAGCTTCACACACTTGTGTATAGAGGTGAGGCGGCCACCGAACCTTTCTATAGCACATTGCAAACTTCTATACCAAACCACAGATATGAATTGAATGCATGCATATGTTTGTTGCATTGTTTTGTTTGCTCACTGAGCCGTAATGTGTGCTCACCCTTTTGACGTCGAATATTTTTAGTTGATGATGCAGGTACTACTGTGGAAGATTATATAAATGCTTCTATGTACGGGCACGTTGCTGCGATGAAGGATGAAGACATAATGGAGGCGCATAACTCCTTATGCGAGTACAACTCATGCGTTTTCGATTAGATTTTTATTTGAATTATTAAGGAAATGTAATTGATATTTTATTTACTTATGTCTCGGTTGATACAACATAATTTGATATTTTATTTATGATTATCACAGTTAGATTCCTCAGTTTATTTAATATTAAAACTTCTGCTATTGTGTATTTATTCTGATTATGGTTGTGGGGGTGTATGGTTTAGTTCTACCAGGACACAGCCTATTAGAGATCCTAGTTGAACCGTTGGTTTATTAACGGTTCATCACACCATTCTGAATAGTACAGAATTGGGCTGTGACAACTTGGTAGGTCCCATAATAAGGTTACAGGCTGTAATCTGCATGGATGCATAGGTCATAGAATTATCTTCGAAATGAGATCAGAATTGCTCAATTCTGATATCAAATGAAAAAGATATGGTCATTTTAGTCGGATGATACGTACAAGGAAGGTTTCTGAAATTATCATAAATAATCCCAGGGGCTTTCATGCAAATTATCATAAGTTGGATTGTTTGAATTTCAAATCATCATATCTTGATCATCCGACATCTGAATCATATGGTTTAAGTACCAATATTTCTTATTTTCAGTCCTCTTCAAAGTGGACGTGAAAAATCCTGGGTAGAAGTCACCGGTGGGCCCCATGCAAGATTTCATGCAGAATTATCGATAGAACTTCATTTCTTCATATCTTGGCCATTCTACGTTCGATTCAATGATTCCAAGGCCATTATTCAACATTTGTGATGTTCTACAAAGTGGACGTTGCTTGTTGTCGAATCCGCAAGTGTACGGGTCGTGCAAATAATATAATGATAAGTCGAGTAACGTTTCCACAGGGAGAATGTTCAATTACCAAACCTAATTAATTCTCTCTATTATTTAGACAACTGAATTACCAAGATTAATAATTAATAAGCTGATTATGAAACCAAAGATAGGATTCGGACTTCCTCAATTGAATTATGCTTAACCAAACCAGACTTATTGAATAAATTTTTGTTGATGCAACGATCAATTCCTTAAGATATTCTGTTATCTCTTTCAAGAATAACAAATTATGCCCGTATTAATCCTTCATCTACTTTCGTGTTTGCAGGATTTTAATATAAACTCATTACGTTCATTAGAATTAAAACAAAGATCACAATGGTGAGCCCTTATTTCTAAGAAAATACTCAACCAATTACTGATATTTTATGAACTAATATCAATCTTCTGCTTTCGCCCCCTCAATTGATACCTTGAGATATGCAATTAGTGATCAATTATTCACATGTAAAAAAATACCAGATTGCATAAAACATAATAATTCAAAAGTTAAGGATTTAATCAACACAATTTCAATGATTCCATCCTAATCCTAGAATAAGAAATCTAGCAATTCATCATTGACAATTCTAAAAAATAAACAAAGGGATCACAGAGAAAATGGAAGAACTCGTAATGGGAATAGATGAAGCTTGAATCCAGGATTTCTCTCTAGTCTTCTAGCTCCATCCCTCTCGAACTCTCCACCTCCAATGTGCCTTGTAGCCCCTTCTATGAACAGCTCCTCTTGCTCTGTGTATTTTTCTTTTCTTCTTCTTCTTAATTTATAAGCTTACAGTCCCATAAAATCAGTCTTTTACAATCTTGCATCTTACCCAATTTGTTGGAGAATACTGATTTTAAGGCAGATTTTGGTCAATTATCTTCCAAATCATTTAGGAATGTAACACCAAGCTTTGAGCTGTCTTGACACCTCTTATTTAGTCTTTATCCAATTCAAAAACCTACCAAATAACCAAAAATAACTAAGAATTAAATAAATTAATAAAATACTTAAAACATTAATTAAATTAAACTAAATGTCTAAGAAAAATTATAAAATTAAACTAAATATGATCAAGAATGTGCTAATTAATTTCACGTATCAGACGTGAAAAATCTCGGGTAGAAGTCTCTCCATGCAAAATTACACATGAAAATGGTCATTTAATCTTTGGAAATTCATATTTTGGTCACACCATATCCAAATCAGATGATTTTAGTTTCATTATGTTCCATTTTGAGTACTCTAGAAAGTGGACGTAAAGGATTTCCGGTAGAAGTCCCCGAAGGATCCCATGCAGAATGGTTAGTCAAATTATCGATAATTGGCCTACTTAAACTTCAAAAATTCATAAGTTGGTCATTTTATTTCCAAATGAGGTGATTCAAACTCCAGTATTTCTCATTTTTAGTGTTCTACAAAATGAACATGGAAAATTTGGGGTAAAGGTTGTTGAAAAATTCCATGCAGAATGGCGACGGAAATGGCCTGTGAAATGATAGAGAGAGAAAAAATAATTTTGGCCCAACCCAGTTCAACCCATAACAGTTTAACTCAGTCAACCGAAGTCAGTCTTAACCCGGTTCAAATCAGTTCATCCATGTGTATAGTATTTATATATTATATATGGTATACTATATGTATGTTATTAAATATATGTGTATATATGTATATAATATATATTATTATATATAGAAGATAGAATCCGATAAAGGGAGGGAATCAGCAAGGAAATAAAAAATAAAAAATAATAATAATAAAAAGAAAAGAGAGGAAGGGACGTGAGAATAAGAGAAAGAGAGAGAAGAAGAGAAGAAAAGAAAAGAAAAAAAAAGAGAGAATCCGAGCGAATAAGAGAAAGAGAGAAAAGAAGAGAAGAAAAGGAAAGAAATGAAAGAGAGGAGGGGACGTGAAAGAGAGAATCCGAGAGAATAAGAGAAAGAGAGAGAAGAAGAGAAGAAAAGGAAAGAAAGAAAAAAGAGGAAAGGACATGAAAGAGAGAGAAGAAGAGAAGAAAAGGAAAGAAAGAGAAGAAGAGAAGAAAAGGAAAGAAGAAAAGAGAAGAAAAGGAAAGAAAGAGAAGAAGAGAAAAAAAGGAAAGAAAGAGAAGAAGAGAAGAAAAGGAAAGAAAGAAAAGGAAAGAAAGAGAAGAAGAGAAGAAAAGGAAAGAAAGAAAAGGAAAGAAAGAGAAGAGAAGAAAAGGAAAGAAAGAGAAGAAGAGAAGAAAATGAAAGAAAGAGAAGAAGAGAAGAAAATGAAAGAAAGAAAAGAGAAGAAAAGGAAAGAAAGATAAGAAGAGAAGAAAATGAAAGAGAGAGAAGAAGAAAAGAAAAGGGAAGAAAGAAAAGAGAAGAAAAGGAAAGAAAGAGAAGAAGAGAAGAAAAGGAAAGAGAGAGAAGAAGAGGAGAAAAGGAAAGAAAGAGAAAAAGAGAAGAAAAGGAAAGAAAGAGAAGAAGAGAAGAAAAGGAAAGACAGAAAAGAGAGGAAAGGACGTGAAAGAGAGAGAAGAAGAGAAGAAAAAGAAAGAAAGAAAAGAGAGAAAAGGATGTGAAAGAGAGAGAAGAAGAAAAAGAAAAAGAAAAAAAGAAAAAGAGAGAAGAAAAGGAAAGAAAGAAAAGAGAGAAGGAGGGGGAGATCTAAAGGGAGGATCCGAGAGAGATTGAGAGAGAAGAAGATACGGGAAAGAGGGAGAGAGAGATTGATACTGAGGGAGAAGAAGAGACGTGAAAGGGGGAGATTGAGAGTAAGATTGAGAAGGAGAGAAGGAGAGGCGTCCAGAGATAGAAGAAGAAGAAAACCCCCGATCATTAGTCACTTGCATTCAAGGCCGCCCAATCAAGCACGTACATCATAATATCTTTTCTGAAAAAGTTAATCAATAGATATAAAACCTAACCAGTAAACATTAAGATTGATAATTTGAACATGTGATCCGTTTATTCATTTGAGGTTTGCATGTAGTTAAAATTTTGAAATCGATGTTTGTGCGTGAATAGTGGTTGATAATGTGAAATCTAAAATTATTTTATGATTGAGTCTTTGAGTTTTTTCTTTTAGAAATTCGTGACTCTTTATAAATGTGTAGATGGATCAGATCTAAACCCTTACCCATAACACCATCTGATTAACATCTTAGCCACCAAGTCTATCCTTTCCATTGGTTATCTACATAACAATAATGATCTAACCATCAATCTGATCCCATGCATCCATAACCATCAAACTGATCCCCATGCATCCACAACCATTAATTTGATCTCATGCATACATCATCTAATCTGATCTATACCCATATATGTATGACCCTTGATCCAATGAGAGCCAGTGCATGAATTTTAATGAGATTAAATTCTACCATGTGATTGATCCGATATGCTTTGAATTGAATGGGATGAAATTGTTCCAAACATGACTTGGATTTTTAATTTTTTTTATGAAATTGGTCCGACCCCATGACTCGGAATTTTTATGAAGTTGGTTCCCATCATATGCTTGGAATTCTCATGAAATTGGTCCGACCATTGATTTAAAATTTTTATGAGATTAAAATTGGTCCATTGATTTTAATTCGATCATTCCCATGAAATTGGTCCATTGGTATATTGTTGCTGATTTTCTCGATCATATGATTCTAATTAAATCTGGTCCATTGAATGTTAAATTTTTGATCGTGTGATTCTAATTAAATCTGGTCCATTGAATGTTAATTTCTTGATCGTGTGATTCTAATTAAATCTGGTCCGTTGAATGTTAATTTCTTGATCGTGTGATTCTAATTAAATCTGGTCCATTGAATATTAATTTCTTGATCATGTGATTCTAATTAAATCTAGTCCATTGGTATGTTAATTTCTTGATCATGTGATTTTAATTAAATTTGATCCATTGGAATGTCAATATAGATTTCTCGATCATGCGATCTCATCAATTGGTTTTAAAATTTATTTTTGATCATATGATAATAGATCTCATCCATTGATGTTAAATTATCGTGATCATGTGATGACCAATTCGATCCATATATCATCCCCTACATTTGTTCACCCCCCATGCATCATAGCCATTTGATTTGCTAATCACACCATCCAATCATCACCCCATATCCTCTGATCATCATCTACATTGATCTTGTACCTCATCACAATCATTGATTTTGCATATCACCAATACCATTGATCTGACACCACGTCACTATTATATTTGGATGCACACATGCTTGCTATATCTGTCTGCTATACATGCTCATTGCTATATTTATCTGCTACACATGTTTATTGTTATATCTGTCTATTACATGTTTATTACCATATTTAGATACTTACTGCCATGTTTGGATGCACACTGCTATATTTGGAATACTACCACTACCATAGTTGGAATGTTTTCATTTGCCATATTTGTCACGAAAAGAGATAAATTGGAAAAATAGCAATTATGTTAGGAAACCTTAAAAAATGAAAAGAGCACAGGAATTAGGGTAGAAAATCTTAAAAATGGAAAGAAAATAGCAATTAGGGTAGGAAACCCTAAAAAATGGAAAGAGCACAGCAATTAGGGTAGGAAACCCTAAAAATGGAAAGAATAATTAGGGCAAGATAAACCCTGGAATAAAGAGAATAATTAGGGTATGAAATCCTAAAAAATGAAAATTATATTGAAAAGGGATAGGAAACCCTAGAAACCTAAAAATGAAAACAATAAAAATAGTAGGAATTTAGGTCTCATCCCTAGATCCTATTGACAAAAATAGAAACAATAAAAATGGTAGGAATTTAGGTCTCTTCCCTAAATCCTATTGACAAAAATGAAAACAATAAAAATGGTAGGAATTTAGGTCTCATCCCTAGATCCTATTGACAAAAATGGAAACAATAAAAATGATAGAAATTTAGGTCTCATCCCTAGATCCTATTGACAAAAATGAAACCAAATCTGAATGATAGGAATTTAGGTCTCATCCCTAGATCTTATTAACAAAAATAGAAAGAATTTGGTACACATCCCAAATAAATATGGTAGGAATTTAGGTCTCATCCCTAAATCCTATTGACAAAAATGGTAAGAATTTGGTACACATTCCAAATTCAACTCTCACAAATATTTTTGAACTACGTTGTACCTGATTTCTAGGACACACCCTAGAATACGTAGGCAATTTGAGAATCCCAAAATATAGTACAAAGCCACCCATCAACCATCCATTCAGCATAAACTTCAACTTGAATAAAGAATCTAATTGAAGCACATACATAAATCACTTCCATAATCTTTAATCACACAATCCATTTCAAACTATGTTTTGGACTTGATTTTCAAGATTGGAATACGTAGGCAATTTGAGATGTCTTACACGTCTCAAATTCAGTCCAAGACCAAACCATCTTTGGTCCGGTTCACTGTATAGTACTGTACTCATTGCTTGTTTATTTGCTTTAATACATTATTGGCTGAACCCTAGGTTAGAATAACTTAACAACTTGGTTTAGGACATCCCCCCATTGAACTCTAGTCATCCAGTTGACTAAGCACAGTCAAAATTAAAGTTTAAGGAAAGTTTAGGAGGTCGATATTGATCGGACGATTTGGGTGCCTAACACCTTCCCATAATCGTACCCTGAATACTTATCCGATCTCTTGCAGACCAAAGAACTGATACATTGGGTTATGAGTCAATAGAAGTCTTACCTTAGAGTGAGGCTACATTTTTAGAGGTCCTAGACCTTAATCTAGGTAGCGACTCCAACAGATCATTGATCTTCATCGATAGGGATATTTATATTTATCCCGAGGAGGATCAACCATTTTCCATTGTCCTCACAATATATATAACTTTTAATACTTTAACCCAAACTGTTTCAGGGTTAATAACAATCCTCCAGGCAAGCTTTGCTAACATAGCTTTATTTTGTAATATGGGGTCTCGAAAGCCAAGACCACCATCCCTTTTTGACAGACAAAATCTATCCTAGGATACCCAATGAATGACCCGAGTAGCATTACCTTTATGCCAATAGAAATCAGCTGCGACTTTCTTAATCCCATCAAGAACTGAGACAGGTAATTTAAAATGAGAACTTGCATATATTGACATAGGTAAAGCCATAGCTTTTAGCAAAGTCTCCTTACCAACATTGGATAGAAGAGAGTCCTTACCAACATTGGATAAGAAAGAGGCCTTCCAATTTTGCATTTTAGATAAGAACTTCTCAAGATGGTCTTTAAACAAAGTTATCTTTGCAACCCCAAAATTTATAGGCAAATCCAAATACTTGGAGGGACCATCAGCATAGGAAATTTTAAGTAACCGAGAAAACCATCTCTTAAATTTCATAGGAGTATTGGGATTAAAATAAGAGAGGATTTCTTAAAATTTACCTTTTACCCAAAAGCACAACAATATAAAGTCACACAGTCATTTAAACTCATCATTTGTTCCTGTAGGGGCAATCATCAGCAAATAACAGGTGGGTTAATGCAGGGGTCTTAATTCTGATGCCTTTAACAATCCCTAATTGTTGTCTAGAATTAATAATAGCTGATAAAGCATGGGCACATAGGATAAAAAGTGCAAGAGGTAGAGAATCTCCTTGGCGTAAGCCTCTTGATGGAGAAAAGGAACCCCTTTCTACTCCATTAATAAGAAGAGTATAAGTAACAGTGGTTACACATTGCACAATCCAATTGATCCACAAAGGAGCAAAACCCATTGTTCTAAGTATGTCTTCTAAGAAACACCATTCTACTCTATCATAGGCTTTCATCTTGTCTAATTTCAATACAACTAAACATGTTTTACTTTTCCTTTTTTTCCTGATATAATGAAATGCTTCATGTGCTTATAAGACATTATCAGAAATCATCCGATCTTGAATAAAAGTAGACTGATTAGGGGCTATAAGCTAGTCTAATAACGGTTTAATACGTCATACCAAATTTTTTGAAATAACCCTTATACAAACATTGCACAAACTAATCGGACAATAGTTATCAACAAATTCTGGTTGCTTCCTCTTAGAGATTAAACAAAGATACGTGCAATTCAAAGAGGGAGAAAGTAAACTAGAGGTAAAAATAATTCAGTAACAAACCTGATGATATCAGCACCAGTAAGAAAGTAAACCAAAGGTAAAAAATTCGGTAACAAACCTGATAATATCAGCTCAATTATTCTGCCAAAACTTCTGAAAATAAAGGGGAGGATGAAATCTAGCCTAGGGACTTTAGAGGAGCCATGCTAAAAGTTTCTGCTTTGATTTCATCTTCAGTTGGGAGGAGGCAAAGGAAAGCCTAATAAATATCCCCAGCATCTGAAATCCATCAACCAGAATTATTTTGGATATGGGTAATCCTAATATGGTTCCGTCTGTGAATGGTGGTGGCAAAAAAGAAGCTTGTCTTAGAATCCCCCGATTGTAACCAATCTACCCAAGCCTTTTGTTTCCAAAGCATTTTCTTTCTTAATAATTCCTCTTCCAGCTTTGAAATAATTTCATTTTCTTTATATTGATCAAACAATAATCCATCTGCCTGTTGTAAAGAAAGCAATTGGTTTTTTAGAGATTGGATATTCGATTGTACCTTATTAAAAACTTCACGGTTCCACTTTTCAAAGAGAGTGCAACTAGCCTCTAACTTAGATTTAATGGAATTAGAACCCGAACCAGGAACAAAAGGAGTCCAACATTAATCAATGACATTCTTATAGTCAGGATGGTGAAGCCACAGGCTTCAAACCGAAAGGGTCTCACCCCTCCAAAATCCCTCCCTTTAATATATAAGACCAACGGGTTATGATCCGAATCAACTACAGGTCCAATAAATAACAAGGCTGAATCAAAGAAGGTTTTCTACAGAGAATTGGTAAAAACCTTGTCAAGCTTAATTATAATATTAGCCTCCCCTTTTCTTTTGTTATTCCATGTAAACACTGGTCCCTTTGTAGGGAGGTCGAAAAGATTACAAGCACTCATAGCATTGCGAAATTGGAGACAGTCTCTACCACAATCCCTATTCCCTCTGGCTTTATCCTTCCAGGAAAGGAAGGAATTAAAATCCTCTAAACAAACCCATTTTTTGACTCTCTGACTACTAATTTGCTGGAGATAATTCCAAACTGCAGATTGTCTAGCTTTGATGGGGTCACCATAGATACAAGTAAGGAAAAATGAAATATTTGTAGTCTAGGATATACATGTGTCAATAACATGATTTGAAGCCGAAAGTACCTGTAAACAGACCTGATTGGTCCAAAGCAGAGCAAGGCCTCCAGACTGCTGATGAGGATCAACAACAAAAGCATTAGGGAAAACTGATCTACGAAAAAGCCTTTCAATCTTCTTTTGTTGTACTCTAGTTTCCATCAAATAAAGGATATCCGGATTTTCCACACGGAGGAGACTGAAAAGAGCTCGAACATTCAAGGGACTCCCCAGACCTCGATAGTTCCAGCTCAAAACTTTCATGGCTGCTCGTGGTGCTGTTTGTCCCCAAACACCACGGGTCCAAAATATAAAAAAGGCCACTTAAACCTTCAAGTTCTTCATTTGGAGTAGGATTAGCACGAGCTCGCTTGGCTGAAGGAAAAGGTGCAGTATAGTCTGATGAGCTGCCGTCGTTGAATCCACTAGAGGCATTCGCCATCGATGAACTTGAAACTAGTACCAAAGCACATGAAGACTGAAAAATCACCTTCAAGTGGGATGAGGAATGTGAAGGATTAGCCGTAGTAAGGAGTGCCAATTCACCTTGTAGAAGGGAGGTTGAGGTCTCAGACACAGAAGAAATTGATGAGGAAACTTGTGGAGGAGAAATTAGGGCTAAATGGGATTGGGTGGATCGAACTGTAGAATAAGAAATCGAGCAAACAGGTGGTTCAGAAGTGAGTCGAATATCAGACAGTCTCGAAATTAGATTAAACACAACCTATGCAAAATCTGGATTATGTGAGAGATAGCAAGTTAATAGGTTATGTTGAAATTGATTCAACGAAACAGGGGTGATATTATTATCAGAGGACAATGGACCCCGCTGAAAGGACTGGTCCACACCAGGTATGGAGTATAGCATGCTAGAAGGAACAGGTGGCCTCACAATTGTCTCAGAGCTCCAAAAGTTTCATCTCCCTATTTTCCAAAGTGTGCCACGTCCGCGGGAGATTTACCATGGTGTGTCACAATATTGGTTGCATGAAACACACCTATAGAAGGTAATGATGGATCTGTGGGAGGAGACTGAAGAGGTGGTCGAACACCATGCATGGTCGGAGTTAGAAATTGAGTGTTGCCAGAGAACTACCTTCCTGTGAAACAAGACCACCTAATCCACAAGAGGAATAGAGGGGAAAAATTTGGGCATCCTCGATTAACTTCCTGGTTGGAACCAAAGCTTTGGGATCAGAGGTGAACTGGCAAATAGGAGCTCGAGGACACAAAAACTTAGATTGACAACCATGCTCCACCATATGGTAGTGACAAGGTTTGAAATAGGCATTCTGATATTCATGCCCAAGTCTACCGCCGAAGGAACATAATTGAGGGAGGCACTCATACTTAACAAGGATAATACGATCTTCCACTACTTTCCTTTTGATGGTGAAGGAGAGTTTTAGAGGCATTGCTGAAGACCAAGTAATGCCAACTCGCAGATAACTGACCCATTTTCCATACGCTAAACCATTAATGAACATAATCCAGGAGGAAACTCCAACCTTAGCAATCAACTTCAGAACCAAAGACTCCGTTAACAATTCAGATGGAAAGCCATGCAATTGAATCCAAATAGGAAAATGATCAAAATCCCACCATGTAGCCACATTCCAACATTCCAAAATTATAAGGTTTCTAGCTACTGACCATGGAGATTCTTGGAGAACATTTTGTAAATCAACTTCATGGTTGAACTGAAAAATGAAAGTATCAGTGGCATAAGTAGAGACTTGCACTCCATATTTAGGGTTCCAAGCCATGGGAAGACCATCTGTCACAGCATGTTGACGATAACCCTTCGTAGTTATAATTTTGCCAATCAACGTGAGATGAATCGGAAAGTTTAGCAAGGGATCTTCCTCTTTTGCTCCATTTGTTTCTATGTAAAATTTTACGTGTAACATTTTGTATGTAAATTTTTATTTTCAATGTTTTCTTCCAAGAGATAAAATAAAGCGATCTCTACCAGGGGGATGGAAAAGGAACTTCTTCTTTCGTTTATCTACTGGAAATAAATTAAATTTTTTTTTTACATATAAAAGATTACTAAAAAAATTTTAGGGTAAAAGACAGTTACCTCCCCTGTAACTTACCTTATTGACCGTTGACCCCCCAAAGGTTTCAAAAAAGACAGCTACCTCCCCTAAATAACTATTAAAATCCAAATAGCCCCAATTTTTAACGGTGTTAAAGTTAATTTTTTTATGGACAACTCTACCCTCAACCTTTTATCCATATTTTAAATCTTAATACTGTTAAAAGACCAATATAACCCTTTTATATCCAACTAAAATAAACCCTAATCTCATCTTCTTCTCATTCTCCCTCACGTTTTTTCCGGCGGAGATGATATGTTGGTCTCAGATGCAAGCGGAACGATTACAAGCGACCAGTGAGGCAAAACTCCTTGATTAAGCACTAGTTTTGATTTCCATGAGTTGGTATTCTGATTTGTGTTTAATCATGTTGGATTCTCATTCTTAATATAAAATTCATATTCTGGTTCTCCTTTGCTCTTCCCTGTTGACAACCCTCCTGATTCCTTAGGATATATATAATGGGTGAGTTAATTAAAGTACTTTCGAATCAAAAGAGAAGAGTGAGGTGTGAGAAAAAATGGCAGAGGAAAAAAAAGGGGTTGGGGATCTCCGAATTTTGATGAGGAGAAAACCTATGAGAAATCAGTTGCAGTAGAAAAAGAAGGGAAAAATCGGGGTTTGAAGAGAGAGAGAGAGCTAGGAAAGGGAGGAGAAATGGCATGGTTTTGATTTCGACATTGAGGGAAGAGCAGAATCTGCTAGGAGAGGAAGTAGGAGATGTAAGAGCCGCACACCACGAACCCGGTTTAACCTTACATTTTGTGTCATGACCGGTCTACATATCATGGTCGAGCCAAGTGGACCAAGTGTGTGAAGAAACCCAAAACCCAATATGAAATTTTACTCAAAAACAGTCAAAATGAGGGTAGGGTCGCATGCCTAAACAGGCAGGGTCGACCCCCTGTCCGACCCGTGACTTTTTGGTCTGGGGGTCGCAGGGGTCTCGAATTGTTCGACCCCCCCATCAACCCCCGGAAAACAGCAAAAACAGCACGAACCGAAAATTAGGAAACTTTTTTAATTTCAATGGGAACCTTTCCTAAACTCAATGGGACTTATTTTGGGAGGTTTTACTCTATAAATAGGATGTCCCTAAGCCTTTTTCACTCCTTTTACAACCCTAATTGGATTGGGAGAAAGAGAAGAGAAGGAAGAGAAGGAGAAGAAAAGGAGAATTGAAGAAGAAGACCAAGGAGGAGGAAATTCAGAGGAAACTCTGAATCTCAGCAAACCTAAGGTATGAATACATTCTCCATGATTTATTTAGGAGCCTAGAATGGTTCATGAAGAGGGTATGACTTAGGAGAAACCCAAATCATTCATCCATGGAGAAAATCATGGTAGGCAAAGTAAGGAAGAAACCTAGAGTTTTAAGCCATAGAACAAGCATAGAATGGACTGTAGAAGTAAGCCATAGGACCCAAACATGAAAGAATGGAATGTAGGATGAAATTCTTGACTCAAACCATGAGGGGTCGCACCTAGGGTCGATGGAACATCCGACCCTAGCATCGACCCCCAGCATTCGAGAAGCCCAGGAAAGGGGTGGTCGCACCCAGGGTCGATGGAACATCCGACCCTGGCATCTACCCTACCCCTGGGGGTCACAGAAAAACTACTACCCGTCCTGCTACCCATCCTGCTACCCCCACTTAACAGCAAGCCTAGAATTGTCGAAATGAATTCTAACTAAAATCTATCGACTTGTTAGGTTTCCTATTGATATAAAAGTGATTCTTAAAGCTTGAAAGAGGATCTACAATCAAGCAAAGGTGAGGAAACAAGACCTAAACTAATTGGTTAATAATAAACTATATTTATTTCTTGAGTCCGATGCCATGACTGATTTTATGCGTGTATGCCTGTATGTACATTCAACATGTCATCCAATATTTCTATTATTACTGTTCATGCATATTTAAATTTATTGTTTATAACATGATGATGATGATGATGATAGGAATAGGCATGTGAATGTATGTGTGTGGTTAGTATGCTTGATGAGAGCGAGTATCAAGGGGGGTGTCATAGGCCGGGCCTTAGCACTCTAGCTCTATCTCTAACTCAAGTCTTGTCCACTGACATCGTCGTATCGCCATTACATTAGTAGAACTATTACGTCGTAGTGTATGAGGGGAGGTGGTCTCGGACCGTATGGTCTCTGACTCTTTCGGGGGGCCTTAGCCCTATCTCTATGGACGTATTGAGGGATGTTGGGGTGAGGCCTTGGATACACTATTTGGCATTAGGATTGGTTAGTTGCGAGCCCAGTTTGCAAGCCCTCGCCAACAAGGGCTTACGTGCTGGTATGGGTAGAGTATCAGGGAAAGTGTCATAGGCCGGGCCTCAGCATTTTAGCTCTATCTCTATTTCATGGTAGGGTGGATGGGGACGACAATAAACGTTAACCTTTGGGCGGGCCTTCACACCCTGTGCATAGAGGCGAGGCGGCCACCGAACCTTTCTATAGCGCATTGCAAACTTATATACCAGACCAAAGATATGAATGAATGCATGTATATGTTTGTTGCATTGTTTTGTTTTCTCACTGAGCTCAAGTTGGAGAGCTGACCTCGTACGTGTAATTATTTTTAGTTTCTGATGTTGCAGGTATTACGATTGAAGATTATGTCAACACGCCAACATATGAACGGGGGAGGCTATGAATGAGCAAGCTGTGGAGAACGAACATGGTTCGTTAAGAGAGCATTTCAACTGTGGATACATTTAGTGTTTAGACTTCGTATTTGGATATTGTAATATGTATTAAGTTATGTTTTGGTTATTTAAAAATAAATGGAATATTAATTATTTATCATGACTAGACCTCAGTTCAAATATCTGTAAGACTTCCGCTATTTACTTTATTATCTCTGATTAATGTGGAATGTGTTTTGGTTTATCATATGTGGGATAGCTTATTCGAGATCCTGGTTGAACCGTTGGTTTATTGACGGTTCATCACATCATTCCGAATGGTACGAAATTGGGGTGTGACAACTTGGTATCAGAACTCTCTCAGGCCTTCCCATGAAACCTGAATACTTCCACTAGAGTCCATGAACTGAGTTAGGATAAATTAAAATCTTTAATAACACAATAAGCACCTGTGTTGGTTGAGACAGAACTTAAACAAGACAATAATGTACATATTAAAGGTGGAACCATATATATACACTCAAACAGAATGAGAAGACCAAAATTTATCCTAATAAACAAATAATATAGGGTATTATCTATAAGTCGGGCAGTTACCTAACTATACAAAAGATATAGTACATTAGCAAGAAGGGAGCATCTGTAAAGCAGAGAAATTGGAATACCGAGTTGGTACTCACAAGATGTGAAACTCGATGTATGACAGAGGAAGAAGAAAAATGGCTAGTAATGCCAAAATCCCTGTAGAGATAAAGGGAAAGATCTCGGGCTAATCCAACAGAGATAAGAGAATAATGGACATACATTAAGAATAAGAGTAACTAAAAGAAGATAAAGCTATACTCCTGGGTGACATGGAGACTCGGAATGAGATCCACTACAAGCTGATCCATTATCCGCTGAGCATTAAGTAGAAGTTGCAACTTGACCCCACCTGGGTTGAGAATGGGTAATGAAAACTCATCTGAGCAGATGGTAAATAATGATAATCAGATTGGGACAAATCAAAGGAGGTGAACAACCAGGCCACTCCAGCCAATCACCTGGACTATCCAAGTTGCCAATGTTACATCAACACCTCTGAGTCAGACCAAGTACGGTACCAATTGGTAGCAACACTGTACCCCCAACACTTGTTAGCTATAACACAGTGCCTACCATACAGCAAGTCCCAGTAAAGCACACCCCAATGTAAAAGTTTGGTGCACAACAAGTAGTATACCAAGGTGGTTACCCTTATCAGCCACCGATGTATGAGGATAGTTGCATCATGACAGAATGATCCGACAAGGATTGAAGAATGTCTTCTGAAGATGATGCCTCAGACATTTTCAACAAATGATCAAATTTATTATGGCCATATAAATAGATAGGTTTATATAGGATGCGGTGCATTATTGACTTACTCTTATGATTATAGAGGATGCACATACCAGATTTTAAATTCTCGTGTCTTGACAGGATACCTTATTGATTTAACCTGTCAATTGGAGTTATAGATATTGTTTCTTTAGTATTAGTCCTGGTTATACCAAACTGAGCCACTCTCATGATCGACAACATGAACAGAGATATGAACTGAATGAACAGTTAAATGTTTAATCATGTTGAGCGTACATCTTCTGATTTTTTTACTTGATTTACTGATGTACGAAAACTTTCTCCAGATTTACTCCTGTAGTGCCTTGACCAATGGCATTATACACTCAATAGAACCTATAACCATGAGGTTAAGAATTATAAAACCTCTATTTTCATGAATTTGGACCACCGTGCAACTTAACGACCTTTTAATGCCGGTTGGATTACCATAGATTTACTCCTGATCCTTTAAACTTAAGTTCATTAGATAAAGAAAGTGTTTGTCGTCATACTAAATTGAAAGAAGGGAAGGAATTGTTTTGGATAAACATTCTGATTCTTATATTTCTTGACATCCATTGATAAACGGTTTAGTGATAAGGAATTATGGAAAGTAAGATGATTAAATTCAGATTTGATTCTATAGCCAAGGAACCTCAGATGAAGAAATGGAGGATATGTTTCGAGATTGTTGAATAGATGGATATGGTCCTAAAAGAGTGCATGAGAAAAAGTAAAACTATCAAGAGTAACTAGGAAAGAGTAGATAGCACTCAAGTAAAGTTAAAGATGGTTATATCGGTATGAATTTTGACAAGGTAGAAGATTCCTAAAGACAAATCTAAGAAAGGATACAAGGATAAAGTCAAAAATCGTGGCATTGATAGTATTCGGATTAGTATAAGTAATACTGAGTTATGCCCATGTCGATTGAGATGATTAAGTAAAGACCAAAAGAGTTGACTGAATTAATGAAATTATAAGCATATATCCTAATGCTTATAGATAGACTTGGGATATGAAATAACGATCATAAGATATTTTTCAAGGTATATGAAAGAGAGATCAGGGTAGAACAACAAGGATAAAAGAAATATAAGCTAATGAGTGCAATATGAGATTTTGACGATAGTCTTTGAAAAATCATAAGAGATGAAGGAACTAGACAGGCTCTTAAGACCTTTACACCAGATTTTGCTAGTTCAAGCCCTTTTGGACTAGATGTGCATTAGATGAGTGTTATGAACAATGTCCGAATAGTATGGATGGACAAAAGTAGGATGCAACCTAATTCGACTTGAGATGGTAAACTTTGACATCATCTTGGGGATAGACCGGTTGTCTCAACACTCTACAAAGTTGTATGTGCATAGAGGAGGTTATCATTCAAGAATAAAGATGAGATATAATTTAGTTTTATCGAAAGCATGTTTCCTAAGAAGTGAAAGCTGATCCTTTCTATGCTAAGGGCGAAGAAATGCTTTGAAGAGAAATGAGTTGGAGATATGGTATCTGTGGTATACGTTACCAAAGAAACACCACAGATGGAAGATACTGATGTGATGCATAAATTTTCTGATGTGTTTCCAGGAGACTTACTTGGGTTATCATCTGATCATGCAACCGAGTTCGTCATCGACTTGTTACCAAGGACGATACTTGTATCAAAGGCACCTATAGAGTAGCTCCTACGGAGTTGAAGGAACTGAGACGTAACTACAAGAGTTATTAGACAAGGGTTATAATCAGCTAAGTATTGCATCACGGGAAGCGCCAATGCAATTTGAGAAGAAGAAGGACGGTAGTGTCCGATTATGTACAGACTACCGAGAATTTAACAAGCTCACGATCAAGAATCAATATCTACAACCTCAGATCAATGACTTGTTTAAATAGTTGCAAGGAGCAAAGGTATTTTCTAAGGTTGATCTTTGATCAAGATATCATTAGCTGAAGAATTTGGACAGCGATATCTCGAAGATAGATTTTAGAATCGGGATTGGCCAATTATGAGATCTCGATTATGACGTTTGGATTAACCAATGCCCTTACATCTTTTATGGAACGGATGAACTGGGTGTTTCATGACATGTTGAACACGTCGGTCATAGTTTTCATAAATGATATTTTGGTTTATTCCAAGAATGAAGCAACTCATACAATGGATTTTAGAACAGCTTCACAACAACTGAAAAGAGAAAAGCTTTATGCCAAGTCCAAGAAATATGAGACCCAATTAAACAAAGTGATATGCTTAGATCACATAGCATCGTAAAAAGGGATTAAAGTAGACCCTATTAAGATAGAAGTAATTATATGGTAAGAAACACCTAAAGAATATTGTGAAGATCAGAAGTTTCTTGGGTTTAACTGGTTGTTATAGACGATTCATGGAGGACCACTCTAAGATCGCATAACCTCTTACCAAGCTAACCAGGAAAGGAGAGGAGTTTAATTGGACTGACAAGTGTGAAGAATGTTTTCAAACTCAAAAAACAAGGTTGATATCAGCTTCCATCATGATCGTTCCGGTACTAGGGAAATCTTTTACCCTATACATTGAAACTTTCGGATTGGATCTAGGATGCGGGTTGATGCAAGGTAAATAAGTGATTGTATATGCTTCAAAAAAATTGAAGGAGCATGAGAAGAGTTACCCTACTCATGACTTGGAAGTAACGGTGATAAATTATGCAATCAAGACTTAGAGACATTATCTAAATAGAGGAGAATTTTAGACTGAATGGGAACACAAGAGTTTTATGTACCTCCTCATCAGAAAGATTTGAACATGAGGAAAAGAAAATGGCTGGAATTGCTCAAGGATTAAGACTATGATATCCAGTATCATCCAGGGAAGGCTAATGTAGTAGCTAAGGCATTAAGTAAAAAGGGAATTACGAAGTCCGATGAAGGAACCAATATAGATACTGTCTTATGTTTCATAGCAACAGATTCAGATTTGGAAGTAGAGTAACATACAATAGAAATTCGTGATGATCCAATAGAACAAGAACTTATGAATGAACTTATGGAGCAATAATCTGTGCTTGTGGCATTAATGATCATTTCTAAATTGATGGATGAAGTAAAAGTAGCAATTTTGTGAGATCCGTAAATAAGAACAGTGTAAGCAAATTTAGAAAAAGGAAAACCCAACCCTGAGTTACTTTGGATGCGGAGACGGTACTTAGATACAGAGGTAGATTCTGAATACATGAAGATAAAGACTCGGATATTATGAAGAGGATAATGATAAGAATCCATTGTACTCAATATTCAGGACATCCTGGAGTACCAATATGTATCATGACCTGAAGATATGGTACTGGTAAAGAGGAATGATAACAAATGTGATTTAGATGCATGTTTCAGTGTCTGAATTATCAGCAAGCAAAGGCTGAAAGACAAGGACCAACGTAGCTTACCATAACCACTATCGGAGCCAGTCTGGAAGTGAAACTGCAGAACAATGAACTATGTCAATGATTTGCCACTGACTCCCAGATCGGTTGACATGGTTTGGGTGATTGTTGATCGCCTTATGAAGATAGCTCATTCCATTGCTATACGACCTCGGTATGCTTTGGAGTGGCTAACTAAGCTATATGTGGATTGAATTTGCTACCAAGCTACTATGTAGATGTCACCTATAAAGCATGGTACGGTAGAAATATCAAATTATTTTGTTTTGGAATAAAGTTGGTGAATAAGGAATGGTAAGACCTAAGTCTGTTGAAGAAGCCTGTCGAGTAGCAGACAAGATCAAGGAAAAGGACCAAGATAGCTCAAGTTTCTCAGAAGAGACACCAAGACCTCGAGTTCGCCATAAGTGATAAAGTGTTCTTGAAGATATCGCTTATGCAGAGTTTGAAACGATTAAACAAGAAGGGAAAGTTATATTCTATATAGGTGTTAGATTTTATAGACTTTGGAGAGACAAGTTGCATATCAATTAGCGTTACCGCTGTCCATGTCTAGTGCGCATGATGCATTTCACGTGTCTCTATTGAAGAAGTACAATGGAGATCCATATCAGAGATAATGACCACGGATCCACTGGTTTAGATAGGAGATTCAACTATTGAAGTGATACCAGCCTAGTTCACTGGTTGGAGGGTACAACATCTCCAAAGTTGGGATAATTAGTATATGAAGAAAACTTGGCGAAGACGATACGCGGAGGAGATTGCATGGGAGGAAGAAGATGCAATGCAGAAATAGAATTCCCACCTAAATTTAAATTTTGAGGACAAAATTTATTTTAAGGATGGAGGAGTTGTAAGATCCGTACTTTCAAATTTCGAGGATGAAATTTCTTTTAAGGGTGGTGGAGTTGTAAGACCTGCACGCCATGAACCTGGTCTAACCTTACATTTCATGTCATGACCGGTCTACATATCATGGTCGAGCCAAGTGGACCAAGTGTGTGAAGAAACCTAAGACCCAATATGAAATTTTACTCAAAAACAGTCAAAATGAGGGTAGGGTCGCATGCCTAAACAGGCAGGGTCGACCCCTTGTCCGACCCATGACTTTTTGGTCTGGGGGTTGCAGGGGTCTCGAATTGTCCAACCCCTTCCATCGACCCCCTACCATCGACCCCCGGAAAACAGCAAAAACAGCACGAACCGAAAATTAGGAAACTTTTCTAATTTTAATGGGAACCTTTCCTAAACTCTATGAGACTTATTTTGGGGGGTTTTACTCTATAAATAGGACGTCCCTAAGCCTCTTTCACTTCTTTTACAACCCTAATTAGATTGGGAGAAAGAGAAGAGAAGGAAGAGAAGGAGAAGAGAAGGAGAATTGAAGAAGAAGACCAAGGAGGAAGAAATTCAGAGGAAACTCTGAATCTCAGCAAACCTAAGGTATGAATACATTCTCCATGATTTATTTAGGAGCCTAGAATGGTTCATGAAGAGGGTATGACTTAGGAGAAACCCAAATCATTCATCCATGGGAGGATTTCAATGAAATCCATGGAGAAAATCATGGTAGGCAAAGTAAAGAAGAAACCTAGAGTTTTAAGCCATAGAACAAGCATAGAATGGATTGTGGAAGTAAGCCATAGGACCCAAACATGAAAGAATGGACTGTAGGATGAAATTCTCGACTCAAACCACGGGGGGTCGCACCTAGGGTCGATGGAACATCCGACCCTAGCATCGACCCCCAACATTCGGGAAGCCCAGGAAAGGGGTGGTCGCACCCAGGGTCGATGGAACATCCGACCCTAGCATCTACCCTACCCCTGGGGGTCGTAGAAAACTGCTACCCATCCTGCTACCCGTGCTGCTACCCCCACTTAACAGCAAGCCTAGAATTATCGGAATGAATTCTAACTAAAATCTATCGACTTGTTAAGTTTTCTATTGATATAAAAGTAATTCTTAAAGCTTGAAAGAGGATCTACAATCAAGCAAAGGTGAGGGAACAAGACCTAAACTAATTGGTTAATAATAAATTATTTTTATTTCTTGAGTCCGATGCCATGACTGATTCTATGCGTGTATGCTTGTATGTGCATTCAACATGTCATCCAATATTTCTATTATTATTGTTCATGCATATTTAAATTTATTGTTTATAACATGATGATGATGATGATGATAGGAATAGACATGTGAATGTATGTGTGTGGTTAGTGTGCTTGATGCGAGCGAGTATCAGGGGGGTGTCATAGGCCAGGGCTCAACACTCTAGCTCTATCTCTAACTCAAGTCTTGTCCACTGACATCGTCGTATCGCCATTACCTTAGCAAAACTATTACGTCGTAGTGTATGAGGGGAGGTGGTCTCGGACCGTGTAATCTCTGACTCTGCCGGGGGGCCTTAGCCCTATCTCTATGGACGTATTGAGGGATATTGGGGTGAGACCTTGGATACACTATTTGGCATTAGGATTGGTTAGTTGCGAGTCCAGTTTGCAAGCCCTCGCCAACAGGGGCTTACGTGTTGGTATGGGTAGAGTATCAGGGGAAGTGTCATAGGCCGGGCCTCAGCACTTTAGCTCTATCTCTATTCCATGGTAGGGTGGATGGGGACGACAATAAACGTTAACCTTTGGGCGGACCTTCACACCCTGTGCATAGAGGCGAGACGACCACCGAACCTTTCTATAGCGCATTGCAAACTTATATACCAGACCAAAGATATGAATGAATGCATGTATATGTTTGTTGCATTGTTTTGTTTTCTCACTCAGCTCAAGTTGGAGAGCTGACCCTCGCACGTGTAATTCTTTTTAGTTTCTGATGTTGCAGGTATTACGATTGAAGATTATGTCGACACGCCAACATATGAACGGGTGGAGATTATGAATGAGCAAGCTGTGGAGAACGAACATGGTTCGTTAAGAGAGCGTTTCAACTGTGGATACGTTTAATGTTTAGACTTCGTATTTGGATATTGTAATATGTATTAAGTTATGTTTTGGTTATTTGGAAATAAATGGAATATTAATTATTTATCATGACTAGACTTCAGTTCATTATCTGTAAGACTTTCGCTATTTACTTTATTATCTCTAATTAATGTGAAATGTGTTTTGGTTTATCATATGTGGGATAACCTATTCGAGATCCTGGTTGAACCGTTGATTTATTGACAGTTCATCACACCATTCTGAATGGTGCGGAATTGGGGTGTGACAGGAGAAGAAACCGAAGAATAATAGGAGATAAAATGGCCGTGGACTAAGAGCGACTGGAATGGGAGAAAGATGAGGGAAGATAGGAGTGAAAATAGGGATTGATTTAGGAGAGAAGAAACCAAAGAAGAATAGGAGAGAAAATGGCCGTCAACTAAGGGTGACTGGAATGGGAAAGATGAGGGAAGATAGGAGTGAAAATATGGATTGAAAATATGGAGAGATTTTAGGAGAAATTGCTTCAATATTCAAGGATTTGCAGTGGCAGAGACCTCCGAAAAAGAAGGCGATTCAAGGGTTTGAAAATCGAAAAAAATGTAAGAGAGCAAATGGGGAAGTAGTAACCCTATTAAATGGTAAGGGTAAAATAGGTAGTTCATCTCTCTAAAAGGGTAATTTGATCTTTAAAAAAATATTGGACTCCCACCTTTACCATCTAATGGAATATTCTTAACGCGTGGGGCTATTTGGATTTTAATAGTTATTTAGGGGAGGTAACTGTCTTTTTTGAAACCTTTGGGGGTCAACGGTCAATAAGGTAAGTTACAGGGGAGGTAACTGTCTTTTACCCAAAATTTTATATCAAAACAAATGGAGCAGGGAGAGAGAAAGAAACAAATGGAGCAAGGAGAAAGAAAGAAGTATCATCCGCATCGTCAACTGGAGAACTAAAACTGGATGGAGAGAGTGATGAATGAGAAGGACCACCCTCTAATGTAAAATTAGAGGGTAAAATTTCTACTGACAGGATAAGGATCCGGCCACAGGATCCATAAGGCTTAAGGTAAATCTTAGACTCGATTAGAGTCGGTAAGAAAATCACACACCGAAAAATGGTGAAAAAGACCTTAGGGAGCACAATGAAATCTCGAGCCGAAGTTGTGAAAAAGAAAACAATACAGAGAAGACACGCCAAAGCGGACCATACGTTAACTCGATAGATCTTTCTTGGAGCGAACCTTTCTTAATATAAGAATTTGGACCAGATCGAACCGCCCGATTGACGCCCACACGATTAGTTGCTTCTAAGGGTGTTAAATGTCGATTGAAAGCTTCCCTTGTTGTCCATCAACAAATCGATTTCTAATCGATTTAACGGTCTGGTTCGGTGTGGTGTGGTGTATAAAAGGGTAAAACCAAATCGAACCGATTAACTAAATCGTCTCAAAATTGAAACCTCAACGGATTAACAATCGGTTTCCGTTTACTGACTTTTAAACGGTTTCTCATTAATCGGTTTTGCTTGCGATTTATTAACGGTTTAACACATCGGTTATTAATCGATTTTTCATGAAAAAAATGAAAATGTTCAAACGAGAAAGAGAGAGTTGAGATTCGAGAGTGAGATTTGTTATGCATAATTACTAATGCCTATTTTATTTTTTTCTGTTTTGGTTTTATGGTTTAGGTTTTTGGGAATTAAGATTAGCTCTTGAAAAAATAATATATTAATTGAGTAATTGGGATTGGGTCTTGGAGAAATAATATATTAATTGAGATTGAGCTATTGAGGTTGAAGTTGAGGTGTTGAAAAAATAAAATATTAAATTATTAATATGGAATGATTATTGATATTAGGGTTTAATAGTTTAACTTTTAGGGAACTAAACGATTCACATTCTATTTGTGTTAATCGATTTCTAACCATTACAACCTGATCGTTTAACTGATTTAAATAGTTTGAAACCGATTAGATAAATGGTGTCATATCAATTACTAAATGATCTCTCTTGATTCTGATGTAAACAATTCGATTTGGGTTCGATAAACGATTTAGTTACTTCAAGTCGGATAGGAGTCACTTCGTAGAATCGTGGGTGGGCGATAAACCCTCGTCGAGGGAGCAGGGTCTGTAGGGTTTACGAACAGCAGTGTTCGAGACTTCTTGGAATCGCGATTTAGGGAGAAGCTCTCTGGTTTGTACTTTCTTATCTGTTTACTTCTACAACATTTTTTTCCTGATGCAAAGTTTTTCTGCTCTGGTGGGCAGAGATCGACGTCGAATTCCCCAACCCCTATTGACGAAGTTTCGTCTCTGCCATCCCCTTCCCTCTCGTCTCTCCACCCTCGATTTCTCTGGTCTACTGACCAGAGAACCTTTCTTCTTCATTCTATGTGCATTCCTTCTTCGTTGCCTCATATTATTGATAAACTTTTCTTTCAGTTTGCCTTCTTTTTACCTCTCCAAGGTGAATGTTTTGTATGTCAGTATGACACCAAGCTGGAAGTTGTTACAGAAAACTTGGAATCGAATCCTCAAAAACCCATCTGTGAAATCCTTTCATCAGTTACGGTTTCTATCGAGTTTCTCACCCAATAATAATAGTATACAAATTTCTAAAATTTTTTCCCACTCTGAACTTCCAGTGAGGTGTCAAAGTAGTCTCACTCCACAGATTGTGGAATCGACCTTATTTAACTGTCCTTCTGATATAATCGCACTCAGTTTTTTCTTATGGTGCGCTCGTCAACCAAATTACTTCCATAATCGCCAGTCTTTCGATCAAATGGTTGTTATTTTCTCTCGGCTTACTGATCGGCTTAAATCCGTGAAAGCGCTTGTTAGAGAGTTAGAGTGTTTTGGGTGTTATACAAAGCCACAAACTTTTTTGATTTTGATGAGAATCTATTGGCGTGGAGGGATTTATAAATTGGTGTTGGAAGCTTTTGAGGAGATGGTTGGTTACGGTTACAGTCCAAACATCTTTGCACGGAACATGGTTATGGATGTATTCTTCAAGATTGGACGTGTTGATGCTGCCCTTGGGGTATTGAGAGATACAAGGGTTCCCAATTTCCTGACTTTTAACATTGCAGTATGTAATCTTTGCAAGTTGAACAATTTGTCTGGCCTTTGGGATGTTTTACAGATGATGTTAAGACAGGGTTTTTATCCAAACATAGAGACCTTTGTAATGGTTTTGAATTGTTACTGCAAAAGTGGTAAACTTGCAGAGTCATTACAAGTGTTGGCACTTATGATAACTAGGGGTATTCCCATTTCGGTGACTGCCTGGAGTGTATTGATTGATGGATTCTGCAGGGCTGGTAGACTTGATGAAGCAAGCCACTTGCTGAAGAAGATGGTTGGGATTGGGCTTTCTCCTACTGTTGTAACTTATACTTCTTTGATTAAGGGGTTTATGGGATCCCAAATGTTGGATAGGGCCTACAAAATTCTAAATACCATGGAATCTGGAGAGTGTTTCCCTGACTTGGTTCTTTGTAATGTCTTAATAGACTCTCTATCTAAGATTGGAAGGTATGATGATGCACTTGACATCTTCCTTGCATTGCATAAAATGAACCTAGAACCTGATTCATATACCTTTTCTTCTGTATTGTCTATACTATGTTTGTCAAAGAGATTTGCACTTTTCCCCCAGTTGGTTAGGGGATTTCTTGTATCAGCTGACCTTGTTGTTTGCAACTCTCTCCTATGTTTTTTGTGCAAGGCTGGATTCCCTTCGCAAGCTGTAGATTTCTATAATGATATGGTAGACAGAGATTTTACCCCGGATAGATATAGTTATACTGCTCTGTTAAGTGGATTATGCAGAGCTGGAAGAATTGAAGAATCAGTTAATGTTTACCATGGGATAGTCATGAATAGTTCTGGTATTGATGCTCACATCCATACTGTGATCATTGGTGAGCTCGTTAAAGCAGGTCAGATTAATAGAGCCATCAGGTTGTTCAGAAAGGCCATCACTGAAAAGTATCCCCTTGATGTTGTATCATATACTGTTGCAATCCATGGACTTCTGCAGGGAGGTAGAACTGGAGAGGCTGTGACATTGTATAGACAGATGAAGGAGGTCGGTGTAATTCCTAATACATATACATGCAATGTGATGTTCCATGGCCTTTGTAAGGTGAGGGATTTGAAGTCAATTAAGTGGTTACTAGGAGACATGGCTGAAGTTGGGATTGATCATGACTATGTTGGATTGAATATGATCTTCCGTTTCCTGGTGAAGTCCAACCGTTTTGATTCAGTTCTTCACCTGCTAGACAAGATGCAGGATTTGAGATTTATGCCAAATGAGGCCACACTTGAGATATTACTTGATGGTCTTGCTCGTGCTGGTGAAGCAGGTGATGCATGTTATCCATCACTGAAAGATTATTTGGAGGATTTCTTGTTTGTGGACAGGACAGACTCTGATGACCTTCATGATGTGGCTGGATCAGTAGTATGAGTGGTATTTGGAAAAGAATTTCCTTTCTATTCATAGGAGCTGGAATTGCTGTTGGTCTCTTACAATCTATATTTTATAAGCTGTCAGGTACTCACTCGGGCATCCCAAAGGTAATTTAGTATTTATTGTCGTACTTCTGATAAACTCAAAATCAAAAGTGAACTTGGAATAATTGTTGTAGGAACTGAAGTTGCTAGATTTTCCCTTTGTTTTTCTTTTGATTGTAGAAAATCGAATAAAACCTGACTAGTCTTGTCTTAAATCAGTTAAGCTCCTAGTGCTAATTTGACAATCTGGAATTCTTTGGCTTTAAAACCAAAACATTTACATTTATGGAGCATATAGCATCTTGTATGCTTTCTTTAATTTGTCATTGATTTTCATGATGTTACTACCCTTCTTGTAATACTAGTGTGTTGTCAATTAAACTTCTCTGAAAGTTGTGGGTGTCTTTGTCCTCTTATTCCTCGTATGAGTAGAGAGTTTGTCACCTTGATTCATATGAAACAAAATGTCAGGTTAAAGTTAATGTTTTTTCTTTTGTGTTTTTGGTCTGTGACATGGATCATCATTAGAACTACCACCACTACAATTTGGTTCAGCGACACCAATCTTGGCCTACAATCACATTCTGTTTAGGGTTATATGTCATTGGTAAAAATGTATATTATCACATTGCATATATTATCACTGGACAAATCCATCTCAGCATTGACTTCCCCTTTTTGTATGGACCCTTCAACCTGAATTAGAGCACTTCTCAATGTTCAAATCAGGTTAGTTTGGTCACTTATTTTGTTTTTTTTTTTTTTTGGGGGTTGGGGGGTTGTGGGGGTGGGGGGAGTTGATTTTGTTCTGCCTAGCCAAACTAGAATTGGGCTGTGGCGGAAGGAGGAGAACAGAACTGAGCAGTTTTTTCTTGGAGTTTCTCACAGGAGAATATGCATCCCTTTACTTTGCTATTCTTTTGCATTAGAAGCCCTTTTTTGTTTGCCTACAAACAAAAGTTTTAACTATCTATGATATTTCAAACATCATGTAAACATGATTGTTATGAGAAGGATCCGTTGTGCTTTGTAGCTTTTTTTTGCAGTTTTTCTGCTAAGATGTAAGGCTTCTCGTAGAGATGATTGCATTTGGTTGATTATTGTGGCTTTGGTTATTTTTGTAGGTGAATTTTGGTTGTAGAGGGATAACTTCTCGAGGATGGTTGAGCTTCTTTTTGAAGATATTTTTACTGTGACTCCGTTGGATCCAGATGGTAAAAAGTTCGATAAAGGTACCTCCTCCTGGTCTTCTTTCATTGCTTTTTGGCATTGATTGTCATCTTTATTTGATCCAACCAATCCATTTGGGTTATGGTTCCTGAATAAAATGTACAGGGTATTAGGGTATCAACTATCAACCAAAAATTTATCTAATACTTATAGGTAACAATTAGCAATTAATAGGGTGCATCAATGTGGAATGGAAAAAAGTATAGAAAGAGACATCAAGTCCAAGGGAATAAGTTAAGCAATTGGGATTTATGGTCACAAGGGAGAAATCAAAGATACTGGATTTGTACGGGATAAGTATAGGAGGAGGTTGGTGGAAATCAAATTTGTCCCAATATTACAAGGGAGATGTGGATGATACAACTTCTTAGGGAAGAAACTAAAATACAGATTTGGAACCAGTTGGTCTGCCAGGAGAGCATAAAGTTGATCACTTGATGGGACTTGACAAAGATTTAAGGGGAAAACTACATGATTACTCACTTTTGGGTTTGAGTATGTTTATCTTTACAAACTACCGACAGTGAGTGTGGATGTTACAAAAATATACAAAGATGTGTTTTCCTCTCCCAACCATACTTCTTTTGACATTTCTATCCCACTCCTAAACCTTCTTCTTGCTACCCTACAACTCCACTCCTCCACCTTCTCGCCCTCCATCTTCTTCGCTTCCACCTTCACCCCCTGCTCACGTCTTCCCCCTGTAACCCCCTGCCCATGCCCCTCCTGTGACCCCTCCCATGGTTCCCCATCTCTTTACAGGGTTCTGATATAGGCTTTCCTGGTTTCATGGAGTCCTGAGGCTTCAAGTCTGCAACTGTCGACTTGGGATTCTTTGTTTTTCGCTACTTATATAACTGACTCGGTCATGGATCCACAATCCACTCTCCTTCCCTGTCTAATCATTTGTAGCGGAGAAGGATTTTCGATTGTAGTCCTAAATGTGGGGTGTTCTGAGTTTGGAATCGTTTGGGATTTTGTCGCTCATCTTTCTCTTCGGGAAGAGATTTAAATTCCTACTTAATTTTAGTTCCTGGTGGGAGGTTTTGTTTTGGTGCTTGAAGTGATCGATAGTATTTTTCTTAGAATTGTAACGTTCTATAAGTTGGTGGTGTTATAGCTTTGCCTTCCGAAATGATTGACGCCGGCTCCGCCATTACACCACTCAAATTGGTTGGCCAGTGACACATGCTCTGTCGTTATGCCCCCACTTGGTTCTGCGTTTCCCTGCTCACCTCCATAGGCTGCAAGTGTTCTATAGAAGGATAATTCCTCCACGCGTCCCTTCTTAATTCTCTTCTCTGTCATATCCCATTCAAATAATCAATTCATCACAAGCTCGCAAACCAGATCAGCCAGCTTTCAGCGACAATATCAAAATAAGATACAGAAACGACAGGAAAAAAAATCATGGAAACTAACTTATTAGAAAAGACCGATTCAAAAACATAATTAACAAGTAATGAAATGAAAAGAGCAACAAATTGCCAGTAATAACAGATGAACAGTGCTACACATTTGCACGTGGCCCAATTCATTCAAAACGCTAGAGATTCAATGCAAATAAACTTGCCAAGTCACCATGACATACAGATCCGACAAAAAAACAAATGCAAACGGGTTCCACGAAACAATAAAAAATCAAAGATCATTGCAAGAAATCAAACAAAGATGAAACATTGAAAGCTACAGAGATGGAGAGATTATGGTTTCGATCTCTTGCACCCCTCGATGTGATCTTAGATGATTTCTTCTCTCCACTCCAAATGCTTGGGGGAGGGGGTGTTACAGGGGAAGGTGGGAGCTGGGTTGCAGGGGAGCAAAATCAAGGTTTAGGGGAAGGATAAAAATGTCAAAAGAAGTATGTTTGGGAGCGGAAAACACTGTTTTTTGTATTTTTGTAATACTCAAACTCATTGTAGATAGTTTTGTAAATGTAAACATAGATTGTGTAGTTTTGTAAACTTGAACCCCCAAAAGTGGGTAATCATGTGGTTTTCTCAAGATTTATTGAGAATACTTGCAGCAGGTCGACTTATAACTTATAAGGATCCAGTAAAATATTGTATAAATGATAGAATAAACTAACTGGAATTTTAAAAATTCATGATTGGGAGCAAAGATAATACAATTAATAGCCAATAGACAACCTAGTTGTAGCTATAGTTAAATGTATGATGCAGGTCAGGAGCTGCTTCAGGAAAGGGGCCGCAGCAAACAACTTGGGCCTGGCCCAATCAAAGGAAACCAGCCCAGCCTAGATCCATTCCAGCAACTCCCGCAGCCGAGATCTCTATTTAGAGACCTCTCTTTACCGCCAGCCCTATTAGCATAATTAGGATTTTTATTTTTGTTTCCTAATTCATTAGTGACTCTATTTTTATTGTTTAGTTTCCTAAATAATAGGTTAGTTAGTTTAGAAGTCTTAGTTGCTTGGAGACTAAGACTTACTTAAAATTTAAGTTTCCTAATTCCAGTCTTAGAAACTTTCCTATTTTTTATGTTTTAGAAGCTTCCTAATTTATAAAGGAGGTTTAGTTTCTCTAGATTAGTTTTTTTTCCTATTTTATGTGTACTTTCTCAAAGTTATAAATAAGAATACAAGGTTGGCGGCAGCAGTAGACTTTTCCAGAAAAAATTGAGAGAGCAAACTCCTATTTTTCTGGTTGGGTCCCACGGTTGGGAGACTCAACCACTTATTTTCCTTAATCCTTGAAATTCTGATTTGTGTTTTGATTCCCAAACCACCTACCCTAGTTGGCGACATTGATTTACTGCAAATAGATAATCCCTTTGCTGATTTGGTTAAAAAACTTCAAGCATAAAGCTGGGATTGCATCAGATTTGGGGCGGTACCAGGTACTGTCACTTTTCGGAGCTCGTAGCTCCTTCAACTTTTATCAGATCGTCCTCAAACTTGGAGGGGTGTTCATAACTGTTACAAAGGTCGTCCATACCAAGTTTCTTCTAATTCTGACGGTCAAATTTAAAGATAAGTGGTTTTCTTTGTTGATTTTTACTGCAGATTTTGTTTTGGACTGAATAGAGATCCTATAGCAAAGATGATTGATAAATTATGTTGATTTAAACCCTCTTTGCCACCAATGTAATTAGCTGTAGCTAAGGAGAATAGGTGTCCTCAGGAATCCCCGTTTGGGTATTCATCAAACCAAATCTGTCTTTACAATGACCCTGATATCCCTTTTATATAACCTTATATCCTTAGTAGGACATGAATCCAAGTTATTAACTTATAATTAAAGAGAATTAGATAAATATATGTTTTGAATTCCTAATGTGTTTTTGAAGCTGAACAAGCTCAAAAGATGTGATTGCCTGCCGATATAATAGGAGTATAGGATTGAAACAAAGTAAATGATGCTGTTTTAACTAATTCTAATTTAAAAAGGAAAACTAAAAAAAACGTAGGAGCAATTCAGATTCCTAAAACCGTAAAACCACTAGGGCTTGATCCAAGATCATTTGTGACTTTTATTTTTGGTACAATCATTGTTGCTGCTGAAAACTGGATCTGCTCATCGCCCGTGTCCGGCGAAACAAAGATAAGGAGTTAACGGAACCGGGACAAGATTCCCGGTGTCCGCTCCGATGGTGAAGTCAGTAACAGAGCAAACAGTCCAAAGCTATACCAAAATGGTTAGCCAGGAGGGTGTGGGGATGAACAGAATTCAAGAAGGACGAAGATGGCTGTTAATCAAGAGCTTAATTGTGGCAGAATGGTTTACCTCTTATCCGATTACCATCTTATATAGATTGAGAGAGAGTTCCTATTAAACTTCTAGCTTAACCACCTAATTGCCAGGAGCGTGTACGACATCCTTGCGACACCGTAGGATAGAGATCCAACGACCAGTCTTAATGCCGTGTCGCTTGTGATTATCAATCTCCATAACCGCAACGTGATCATCCGAAGAACAGTTAAAGAACCACGTATGTGCGCCTTGCCACAGTTACAGACAGACCAGGCATCACAAACACGTGCGAAGAGGACCTAGTGGGCGGCCACGCAGTCCTCTTATTTAGATGACGAGCAGGCGAGATGCGACTTGTTAATAATGATAAATCCGGCGAGACGCTACTTGTTAATAATGATAAATCTGTCTTGCATGGGAGGACAAGTTGAGCTAACCAGGACGTGCGCCAATGCTCAGTACGCTGACACATATGGACACGCGTCTTCTAATCACCGGAAGACAAAATATGGTCTTAACAGTTGTCCCCTGTTTCAGTGCACTTGGCAAGTGTGATGGAACAATCTTAGTTGTCCATCCTAGGGCTACGTAGTCTGCATGGTAATGAGAGTCCTAAAGAAAATCCTTGTAATTTCGCACACATGAAACCCATGTTCGCACAAAATTTTCAACCGCCAAAACTCAAATTTGAGAAGGCACGCCACGTGTCGTCATTTTGATGGGAAACCATAAACTGTAACATCAAGGGGCAATTATGCCTCCATCTTTTCATGCCAAGCATTTAATGCACAAAGGCGTTTTGAGACACAAGTTTCTTTGACCGAAATCGTGATTCGAGAGGTAATGGTAATGTGCAATAGCTTTAAAACTTCCAGTTGCACTTAGCAAAAGACTTCCCTATCATTTTGACTTCCATAAGAGAATATCAGAAGACTTCCTGTTTTTCTTCCTCCTACCCTTGTCATCTTCATTGGTTGCAGAGAGCCTATTTCTCAAACGACACCGACCAGTAAGTTCCGCCTTTTCTCCTTGGTATTTTGCTTTTTCCGGGCTGATGCAGTCCAAGGACCAGCCAGTAGTGGATCAGCCCAAGGATGTGTCAACATGGGCCCAACCCACACTGTTCACGTGAACACTGTTCACGCGGTACTGTTCACGTGAACACTGTTCACGCGGTACTGTTCACGTGAACAGTACCAACAACATTAATTATGACTCTTTTTATTAGTTTCCTAATTTTCAGTTTATTTATTTCCATTGTTTAGTTTCCTAAAAATTAGGCTAGTTAGTTTAGAAATCTTAGTTGCTTGAAGACTAAGACTTGCCTAAAATCTAGTTTCCTAATTCCAGTTTTTAGAAACTTTCTTATTTTTATTGTTTTAGAGCCTTCCTAAATTATAAAGGAAGGTTGGTTTTACTAAATTTCGTTATTTCCTATTTTATTTGTAATGTTTCAAAGCTATAAATAAAGAGAATGCAGACTGGCTGCAGGGGAGAGATTTAGACCAGAAAAAAGAAGAGAGTTTAGCTCCTGATTTTCTGGTTGAGTCTCATAGGTTGTGAGACTCAACCGAAATATTTTGTTTTATGGTTTTCTTGTCCTTCTGTTAATTCCTTCAAGTTCTTATTATTGCATACTGAATTGCGATACCATTAAGTGCTGATTTGATCAACGAAAGCTCGTGGGATTAAAGATTAAAATCATATCGACCAGCTCTAACTAAACCAGTCCCGTTTTCAGATGATAGGTAGTTTTCAAAAAATCACATCTCTCTCATCTGTGATCGGATCATCTCCAACTTTGGATATGTCTTCATAATCATTCCAAAGAGTATTTCCCATCAAGTTTTAAGTGATTTCAAGGGTTAGATTTCAAGATAAGTGGTTTTCTTCATTACTTTTCTCTGCAGATTTTGTATTGGACTGAATTAAGATCCTGTAGCAAAGAGGGCTTGTTAATTTGACTTGCTTTGAACCCTCTTTGCCATCCCCCCCACTTAAAAAGAACTCGTCCACGAGTTTTGTAATGGTGAAGAATGACTACAGAGGGGTCGGTAGGCAGCATTTGTTGATCTTGAAACTTAAAAGCGCTTTGCGGCGTTGGAAGAAAATCCATCACTTTGGGTCCACTTTCTTCAAGATATTTAGAAGGTATTACGAAATCAACATGCTCAACATCTTGAGGAAAGTCAAATGGAATCGTGGTATCCATGGGGACGATCTTATTCAATTCTTTGTCTTTCGCAATTTTCTCCATAACACCGTTGTCTTCATCAGAACTGTGGTCACTATTGTCAATCCATAGAGCTTTAGTAAAGGCATCAAAATTATCCACATCTACTTTTGAGGCAATCAAGACCATCTTGGTGATTATATGGATTCCATATGAATCCTCACTATCATCCATGACATCCGATTATTAGGAAAGAAGTGTCATCACTTTGCGGTTCACATACGTGTATCTGGGTTGGCCTCGATTGCGACAACTAAGGAGTTTACCTTTAATTTTTTGTGGACAATCTCTAGCAAAGTGACCATATGCATTGCGATGATAGCATTGCACATCCATAGTTGCTACCATGGGAGTTTTACCTTTATCCGTCGTTGGAGTAGCATGAGATGTAGTCCCTATGGCTTTCTTGTTTGGTGTAGGGTGCTTCAATTCATAAGAACTAGAGGTGGGCTTTGGTGTTGACTTCAAAAGGTCATCGGCTTGGAAAGCTTTATCAATACAGTCGTTAAAACTAACAATATCAACCACTCCCATTTTTTCTCTAATTTCGGTCGCTAGCCCAAACGGAACCCGAGATATCATTTGATCATCATTGTCTCGTGAACCGACCGTGCACACAATTGGTCAAACCGATAGACATAATCTTCCATACTCATAGTGCCTTGTCGAAGATTATTGCAATGGTCATGCAACCTTCTTTGGAAGGATCGTGGCAAATATTTTTCTTTCAATTCTTCCTTCATCTCCTCCCAAGTAGTGGGTTCTCTACGACTCCTCATGAGACTATATTCATAGTTACACCACCAATCACGAGCACCCCCCACTAGTTTGGAGTGGGCCAATTGTAGCTTTCTAGGTTCGGGAAGGCTAAACCAATCAAAGTAGTCATCCCAAGGCATTCGACCAATCTTGAAAGGCTTCAAGGTCTTGTCTCCCATGAAACTCCTTGAGGTCCATCCTTACTTTATGGGTTTGGTAACGGATAGGTTCATCATAGTCGTCATAGGGTGGGTTGTGGTATTCCTCTGCAAGGGACTCTTTGAGGAGCCCTAAGAATACGTCTTGGCATTAGGTTGGCATTAAGGGCTTCCCTTCTAGGGGTTTCCACTCTAGCAGGCCTAGGATGATTTAGCTCCTCCAAATTACTCATTCTCCCATCCATGCTACCTAACTTGGCATCCATTTTGGCTAATCGTTGGAGAACCCCGATTAACAAGGTCATTGGGATTGTTGGACTGATTAGGAGAGTTAGAACTCTCCTCGGCCATGCTTCGATATCAATTGATGGCAAAGAGGGTTCAAAGCAAGTCAAATTAACAAGCCCTCTTTGCTACAGGATCTTAATTCAGTCCAATACAAAATCTGCAGAGAAAAGTAATGAAGTAAGCCACTTATCTTGAAATCTAACCCTTGAAATCACTTGAAACTTGATGGGAAATACTCTTTGGAATGATTATGAAGACATATCCAAAGTTGGAGATGATCCGATCACAGATGAGAGAGATGTGATTTTTGAAAACTACCTATCATCCGAAAACGGGACTGGTTTAGTTAGAGCTGGTCGATATGATTTTAATCTTTAATCCCACGAGCTTTTCGTTGATCAAATCAGCACTTAATGGTATCGCAATTCGGTATGCAATAATAAGAACTTGAAGGAATTAACGAAGGACAAGAAAACCATAAAACAAAATATTTCGGTTGAGTCTCACAACCTATGAGACTCAACCGAAAATCAGGAGCTAAACTCTCTTTTTTTCCGGTCTAAATCTCTCCCCAGCCGTCTGCATTCTCTTTATTTATAGCTTTGAAACATTACAAATAAAATAGGAAATAACGAAATTTAGTAAAACCAACCTTCCTTTATAATTTAGGAAGGCTCTAAAACAATAAAAATAGGAAAGTTTCTAAAAACTGGAATTAGGAAACTAGATTTTAGGCAAGTCTTAGTCTCCAAGCAACTAAGACTTCTAAACTAACTAGCCTAATTTTTAGGAAACTAAACAATGGAAATAAATAAACTGAAAATTAGGAAACTAATAAAAAGAGTCATAATTAATGCTGTTGGTACTGTTCACGTGAACAGTACCGCGTGAACAGTGTTCACGTGAACAGTACCGCGTGAACAGTGTTCACGTGAACAGTGTGGGTTGGGCCCATGTTGACACATCCTTGGGCTGATCCACTACTGGCTGGTCCTTGGACTGCATCATAATTAATGCTGTTGGTACTGTTCACGTGAACAGTACTGCGTGAACAGTGTTCACGTGAACAGTACCGCGTGAACAGTGTTCACGTGAACAGTGTGGGTTGGGCCCATGTTGACACATCCTTGGGCTGATCCACTACTGGCTGGTCCTTGGACTGCATCACGGGCATTTTTCCTTTTTGTTTTGAGAGCTCGGGCATTTAATCTCCTAGGATAGCAGACTCCGTAGCCGTAGGAACAAAATGCACTCCTAGTGGGAAAAACACGAAACCTAGTCTGGCAGCCCCATCTTCTTCGAGAGAAGTATGCACCTATCCCTCAGACCTTGAACATCTTAGCCGCGAGGTTCAAAAACAAACTTAGCATGTACGATCCTGATTTCGAACGAATCTTGGATAACCTCCCGGAACTCTATGAATGTTGAATACCCGAGGATGACGAGAGAATCTGTTCTACCAGTACCGCTGAAACCAGTGTTTACCTAGAATACTTCGATTCTGGATTCAAGATTCCTAGACTGAAAGAAGCGAGAGACATCTTGGCCTACTATGGCCTAGCTCCTTCACAACTCTATGCCAATTCCTGGACATCGGTTATAGGTTTCATAGCTATGCTCCGGGCTCTTAAGATGCTAGCGACGGTGTCGTTGTTCTGGAGCCTTTATGTTTTGAACAAAGATGAATAAAAAAGTCAGCCCCCCACAGGTTGGTATTTTTTCAAAGCGAGGGCGGGAGCGCCCAAAGTCACGACCATGCAAAACAATGTCCATAACTGGCAAACGAAATTCTTCTTTGTCAGTAGGTGAGATGGAAAACCCATGTCGCCCGCCAACGTATGGCGTTTTACAGAGATTAGCCACAAAAACATGCCACCGATCCTGATCATCGAAGAGAAAGAGAGTCGTATCATGATGGGGACATGCGACCCCATCCCCTATTCTGATCTCGCGGAAATGGATTTAGATGATCTCGACGATAAAGATGAAGAAAGGATCACACCCAGATCCCCAGGTGTCCGTGACGATCACCTGTCGAGTTCTGACAGACCGGTGGATGAGGGCGAGAATGAAGACTCTGGTAGGCCTTGCCCCTGTTTTCGGGTTGTGCTTTTCTAGTCGCTTTTTGAACTAATATGATATTTTCCTTGTCCTTATATTGGTTAGAGAAGGGCTAGACCCCAGCGAGATCACGAGCATGCTCACCGCTCAGAGCCAGGGGTCAAAACAAAGAAAGCGGCCAGCCATCGGAACCAGCAAAGGCGCAAAGAAGGCGTGGGTAACGAAAGTGATGGCGAACCAGTCTCCAACGATAAGACAAAGCACTGAGGTGCCGCCGAGAGGAAATGTCGGGTTGTCTCCGGTTCGCGAGACCCTTGGCGAGGCTGCCCCTACGGGTGAGGGTCTTTCTAAAGAGCCAGAGGACTTGTGGAAATCCCAGCTCCCATGTCGCACCAACCTCCCAAAACCCAGGGGGATAAAGCAGGTAAAGGAAAACGACCACAAAGCGGGATGCCGTCAGATCTGCCCCTGCACAGCGCGGACCCAACGAGAAGGGAGGAGATTCCGGTGCCGAAGAGTACGCGGATTAGAGAATCTCCCGTGCAATCACCCTCCGCGGGACCATCGGAAGCTCGTCGACTAGGGGGAAAGTCCCAGCGGGTCTCTCCCAGCCCTAGAGGGGCTTACAGGCTGCACTGGACGATAGGAAGGAATCCAACCCTCTTGATCCGGAAGTGGCGAGGCAGTTGGTGATAGGGATCTGCCTCCCTTCAGCTGAAGAGTTTTATTTGGGGTCTGAGCAAGCGGAACTCTACCGTATTCTAGAGATCGACCTTGTTCGGGTAAATCACTATAACTATTGCCCATTATTCCCTTCCGTTTTGTTTACTATGCGATTCTAATTCTTGTGTGTGTCGTGATCCTTACAGAGTGCCCATGCCCTTAATGCACTGAGGCAAGGCAAAGAAAACGTCAGCAACGAGGTCCGTCGCTTGGCATTGGAGAGGGGTAGTGCCTTAGAACGTGCTCGTTCTGCGGAGAGGACCCGGGATAGCGCCATTGAGGCGAAAAGCGTATTCTTCGAGGCAAATGAGAGTCTGACGGCGGAACGCGAAAACCTGAAGCAGGAGATGGACGCCCTGCGAGTTCGCCACCACGCGGAGAAGGAGCGGCTGGAAGAAAACCTTCAAGCCGGGAAAGACAAAGCTGCTGACGAGAAGGGGCGTCTAGTAGAAGCTCTTAAGGCGGAAAGGGCGAAGTCTGAGCTGTTGGCCTCGCAAGTGGAGGATTTGACAAGAAAGTGATGGAATCTAGCCGCGCAAGTGTACGATGTTCTGAGCGAGAAAGACGAACTAGAGGCGGGGATCTTCGACCGTGTTAAGAAGGCAGTGAGCGACTTCAAGAAATAGAAGGATCTTGAAGTATACGTCGCTGAGGATCTTGCGATGAAAGGGTTCCGGCTCCGGTGGGGTGCCGAGCATTTTATTGATGGAGTGCGGAACCTGGCCAAATTTGTTCGTGACGATCTTCACCTGGAGGCCGACTTTTCCATGTACCCCCTTCCTATTGATGCTTCGGCCTCTCCAGAGCCAATACTGGAAGGCGCCAAAGAAGAGGGGGGCGAGGACGAAGAAGGTGACGGCAAAGAGAGAGATGTGCTGGAAGAAGTCGCTAGCGGTGAGCAGAGTAAAGTCGCGGTTTGTTCGCAACGCGATCCGAGACTCGGTTCTCCTCCCAGGGCTGTATCTCCAATTCTTTCGATTCTTCATATAGCGCCGTCCTCTTCTTCTGCGTCAGATCTAGGAGCCCCTGCGACAGATCAGTCCGGCGGGATGGCAATTAATGTCGAGAAACAGAATCCCTGAGGGCCCCCTTCCTCATCTTCTCTTCTATGTTATTTTTCTGCTTTGGTGAATGTAATATGCTGGATTTAGCTTTTGCTGCTTCTTTGTAATAGGACCTTAAAATAAATATATATTTGTGTTTTTGTCTCCGCGCGTCTCATGAATGGTTTCTTTTGTTCATTCGACGTCTGATTGGCAATTGTCTTGTTTGAATTAGGTGTACCACGGAGCGGGGCTTTCCTCCATTGAGTTACTACGGACGTGGGCTCCTGCTACTCCTGCTCATATACTTGAGATTCGGATTCGAAACCTTTCGGCAGAGCGAGATGCCCTTTTGGCGCGAGTAACGAAGATGGAGCAGGATCTCAACTCGCTTCGTGTCGAGAGTCTCAACTTCGGTGCTGCTTATGACCAGGTAACCGATGTGTTGAACGAACATTGGAGACGGCAGGAGGCGAGTTGGCAGAGATTGCTGCGCAATTGGCAAGAAAGGGCCACTAAGGCGGAAGGGCAGAGCCTTATAGCTTGTAAACTGCATTCGGCGGACTATCGTGAACTCGTCCAATTAAGGAAAGAAGTGGCTTGGTGGCGAAAGAGAAGCGACGAGGATCGTCATTTGCGTGTTACAGCTGAGGCGGGAGTGGATAGTTTAGCCAGAAAACTTACCAGGGCCAAGGAAAGAGTTGCCGAGTTGACGGGCGAGACGATGGATAAGGGTATGTATTATCAAAATCCGTACCCTTCCTTTGACGCAGTTTATGAAACCTTGTCGCAACAAAGTGTTGTCGCCCGGTATGAGGCCATGGTGGCTGTGAAGAATTTGCTCGATAGTGTGGAGAAGATAATGGAACCTCCGCCAAAAATGACGCGCAACCATTCTATGTAAATATTTGTTGTATGATTACTTGATAGATTATGAGTATGGGACCCTGCGAGTTCTTGGTGGTGTGTGTTGTACGCCAGTACAAACTTGTCTGCTTATTCGAGCATTTGTTAATTGTCTGGCAAAATAAAAAGAAAGCAATTTGATAGGCTTGTGTGTAAGAACTATGTTATGTTGTTTTTTTTTTTTTTTGAATTCCTTGCTACCTAACGTATGAACTTGAGGGTGTGAACCTCATATGCAAGTCCATAAATGGTTGCAACATGTTGTGCAACAGAATCTATGTAACAGTGCCCCTGAGTGACGATATGCGATTTGATCAGCAGGGGCGTATAGGTGACTTGATGTCCTGTGTGTTCTCGTAAAGTGTGAGAGAGTGCGGTGGAGTGTCAAGTCGCGGAGTATGCGCTTTGAGGGTGTGTCAACTTGGTTTTGTTGTAGACCGAGAAATCCACAAAGCGACATAAGTTCGAACTTGGTCGAAAGGTTACAATAGATTGTAGTAGGCGAGAGGATGCGTGATGTAAAGACGATTCATTAACATGAGTAGGGTCTATTACATCATTGGTAAAACTTTTGTAAGTTCTTATTGTGCCAGGGTTTCTCGATGTACTTCTCTTTCACTGTTTCGAGATAGTAAGTGCCCGGCCTTGTCGGGCGGATTATTCTGTAAGGCCCTTCCTAGGTTGGCATAAGTTTGCCTTGCTGCGTGGGCTTTACTGTCGTACGGCGTAGTACCAAGTCGCCGGCTTTGAAATTCTGCATTCTGACGCGCGAGTTGTAATGTCGGGCCACACTTTGTTGGTAAGCCAATATCTTCAGTTGTACCTTGTCATGAGTTTCTTTCATTAGGTCTAAACTAGGTTTGAGTCCTTCTGTGTTGAGCATTTCATCATAGTTGGTAATCCTAATGGTGGGGTGAATCGCTTCAACAGGAATGATTGCCTCAGCCCCATAGACCAACATGAATGGAGTTTCTCCCGTAAGCGTTTTGCTTGTAGTTCTGTAATACCAGAATACGCTTGGTAACTCATCGGCCCATCTTTCCTTGGCTAGGCCAAGTCGTCGCACTATGCCGCGAGAAATTGTCTTGTTGGTGGCCTCGACTTGTCTAGCTGCTTCGGGATGATATACCGAGGCGAAACGCTGTTGGATATTAAATCCTTTCAAGAAGTTTTGATTCTGCTGGCTAACAAATTGTGGTCTATTGTCAATGACGATGACTTGTGGGATGCTGTACCGATAAATTATGTTATGTATTGTGAAGGTCTCGATTTTTGTTGCGTCGGTAGTCGTCACAGCTTCTGCTTCTGCCCATTTGGAAAAATAGTCAACGACCATGATGAGGAATTTCTTTGCTTTCTTTTTTCCAGGCATGGGACCGACAATGTCGATTCCCCACATGGCGAAGGGTAGCGGACTCGTGACAGGTTGTAACTCATTCGCTGGCAGGTGACTAACTGTAGCATGTTTTTGGCATGTATCGCACTTAGCAGTGAAATTCGTGCAGTCTGCGAGCATGGTTGGCCAACAATAGCCTTGTCGCAGAAGTCGCTGGCAGAGTGCACGTCCTGTGAGATGACTACCACATATCCCCGCGTGTACCCATATGACATCTTTTGCTTCAGTTGGTGTGAGGCATAACAGGAAAGGACGAGTAAAAGACTTTTTGTACAACTTTCCATCAAGGACGATATATCCTTGGAATTTTGCTTGAACTCGTCTACGTGCCAGTCGGTCTTCTGGTAATTCACCAGTTTCGATATAATTTTTGATTGGGTCGATCCATGTCGCCTCGCGACCAACTTGTTGGATCTCCATTATGTCGTCGATGCTTGGTTTTTTCAGAACATCGATATAGACTGACGAATTTATTCCAGATAGATCTTCGGCTATTAGTCGCGAGAGGGCATCGGCTTCAGTATTTTTGTCACGGTCCACGTTGCTGATTTGGTATGCTTCAAATTTGGCGAGTTCCGATTTTGCTTTGGTTAGGTACTCCAGCATGCGAGGCTGTTTCGCCTCGTATTCTCCATTAATCTGTCTGACTACAACCTGTGAATCGTTGTAGATGTCCAATTTTTGGACCATAAAGAATCTCGCCAGCTGGAGGCTTGCCAATAAAGCTTCGTACTCGACCGTGTTATTAGTTGCATGGAAGTTGAATCGAAGAGCGACTTGTACTCTGAAGTTTTCTGGGCTGGTTAGAATAATTCCGGCGCCTGAGTGCTGGTCGCTCGAGGAGCCATCCACAAATAAGGTCCATACTAGTGATGGTTCCTGCTTCTGTCGCTTTATTTTCTGCTCGCTGTTCTCTTGTTCCAGTACTCTCTCTATGTCTTCACTGTCGTTAGCGGACGTTTCGAGGAGAAAGTCGACTAGCACTTGTGCTTTGACTGTCGTTCGTGGTTGAAATTGAATGTCCAACTCGCCTAACTGATTGCCCAGTTTGCCAGCCGTCCTGATATGTCGGGGCAGGCTAGTATTTTCTTCAATGGTTTATCGGTTAATTCCGATATAGTGTATGCCTAGAAGTAGGGCCTTAGTTTGAGAGCAGAAGTGACGAGTGCTAGTGCCAGTTTTTTAAACTGGCTTGTATCTTGTTTCGACATCTAGTAGCACCTTACTGACATAATACACTGGTCGTTGTTCTCTGTCAATCTCTTTTATAAGGACTGAACTAACAGTCTCGAGCGAGGTAGCGAGATACAGTTGTAGTTAATCTCCGACTTCTGGATAGGCGAGCAGATGAGGTGATGTTAGGAATACTTTTAAGTCGTCAAAGGATTTCTAGCATTTAGTGGTCCATTCGAATAGCTTGGCTCCCTTTAGAGTTTTAAAGAATGGTAAACAGCGGTCTGCTGACCTGGATATGAATCTACCCAAGGCGGCTATCCTCCCTGTTAGTTTTTGCACTTGTTTTGGTTTTGTTGGAGGTGACATATCCATGATATCTTCTGTCTTTGCGGGTTTTGCTTCAATACCTCTGTTTGATACCATAAACCTCAGAAATTTTCCAGATGCAACCCCAGAGGCTCATTTTGTTGGGTTGAGCTTCATTTGATGTTTCCTTAATACGACGAATGCTTCCTTCAAGTTGCCAATGTGTTGGGTGGTTTCCTTGCTTTTAATCGGGAAGTCATCGACATATACTTCCATGTTCCTGCCGATTTGTTGTGCGATTACCTTGTTGATCAATCGCTGATATGTTGCGCTAGCGTCTTTTAGGCCGAAGGGCATTGCATTGTAACAGTAGAGTCCATTGCTCATAATGAAGGCAGCGTTAATCTCGTCAGGTGGTCCTTTTTGATTTGATTATAGCCTGAGTAAGCGTCCAAGAACGAAAGCATGTTATGACCGGCAGTGGCATCAATTAATCTATCAATCCTAGGGAGAGGGTAGTAGTCCTTAGGGCATGCTTTATTGAAATCTAAGTAATCTATACAAATGCGCGATTTACCATTGGCTTTCTTCACCATTACTACATTAGATACCCATTGTGGATATTTGACCTCTTTTATAAATCATTCTGCGAGGAGCTTGTCGACTTCAACTTTAATTGCGGCTTCTCTTTCTGGTGCAAAATTGCACTTCTTTTGCTGAACCGGCTTGAATTGGGGATCAATGGCCAGGCGGTGTTCCATGATATCTCGGGAGATGCCCGACATCTCAGTTGCTGTCTAGGCGAACACATCGAGATTTTCTCGAAGGTATGCAGTGATCTCGTCTTGTTGTTCCTTGGGTAATGACGACCCGATTTGGAAATACCTTTCAGGATTTTCCTCTGAAACTGGGACATGTATTAGGTCCTCTGCTGGGGACCCACGGTCCTGCTCCAAGTCATCTTGCATATCTTCGATCTGAATTGGTCCCGTGAGTTTGTCGTCATAGGCATCCAGGTCCATAGCGTAACAGCGGCGAGATAGTTTTTGGTCTGCCTTGCAGTACCCTATCCCATGTTTGGTTGGAAATTTCATTGTCAGATAGTAGGTTGAAATGCATGCTCGAAGGAGATTGAGGCCTAGCCTGCCGATGATGACATTATAGCTGGAAGGGACATCCACAACTAGGTAGGAGAGAGACAGCGTGGTCCTTTTGGGTTTTGTTCCGACCATTGTTTCCAGGATTATTGCACCTTTGACTTTGACAATGTTGCCAGAAAAACTGATAAGTGAGAATTTTATCTGACGAAGTTGCCTTTCATCCCGCCTCATCGCTTTCAAAGCGTGGAAAAATAATATGTCTGCCTAGCTGCGTGTATCTATAAGTACCCTTTCTACCTCGTTGAGTTTATCAATCACCATAGAGATCACTATGGCGCCTTCATGAGGTAATTCGACGCTGGTGAGGTCTTCATCGGAGAAGGTTATGCTGTCACCATATTTGTATGGCGCGGAGGAGCTTGTTGATTGGCATTCCTGCTTTGCATATGACCTTCTGCTATTCATGGATGTGTTGCCACCTGCTGGTCCTCCGATAATTGCCCCAGAATAGCATGTTGGATGCGATCCATAGTATTTCCAACCCGTATACTCGCGCTCTTGCAGGGAACGGCATGTGTTCTTTTGTGGGGTTCCAACTCTATTCTTTGATGGACTCAGAGTTTCCTCCAGTATATCTTGGGCTTCAAGCTTTGCTTGTTGTGTTTGGTTCCCGTGTTGTAGGGTAAGGTGGTCAAGTCGTTGTACTAGGCCTGCGACTGTCTTCATTAGCTGTTTGTCTAGTCGCGACCTGGGCCTACAACGTCTAGGGTGTAAGCCATCGGTCTTTTGTAATGGGTCTTTGACATGTCGCTCAAACTGGTGAGAAGACGGAATTTTCTTTATGATGATGCCGATACGGCTACGGGGGTCGCCGATCTTATTTAAAGTTGGAGAAATTGAGTCGTCTTCATGGAACTCTTCCTTGTTTCGACGAGGACGTCGCAATTCGGTATTGTCTTCTTGCTCGGCAGGCTGCTTACCTTTTTGCTTGTTGTCGGCATTTGCAGGCTTTTCCACATACTCGCGGATGTGGCCATGTTTGATCAGATCTTCAATCGCGTACCTCAAGGCGCGACATTTATCAGTATCGTGGCCATTCTCGCGGTGATAGCGACTATTCTTGGACCTTTCCCTCTGTGGATCCGGTTTCATTGACGGCAGACGGGATAACTCATATTGTGTTTTCTTGAGGTTGTGCAGGAGTTTTGACATAGGTATGGTCAACCTGGTGAACTGATTCTAGTCGGAATCGACTCTGGCAACCTGCTTGCCAGGAAACTCACTCTTTCCAGTTTTCTGTTTCTTGGGTGTCTCGCTCGGCAACTTGTTGACGACTTCCGTCTCGCTTCTCCTTTTTTCTCTTGACTTGGGGTGAGTGAGGAGAAGAGCCTCGTTCATGGCCGCATATTTCTCGGCCCTATTCATCACTTCTGCATAGGTCAGAGGGGGCCTTTTATAGATTGATTTTAGCAGATCTTTATCTTTGATGCTGCTCTGTAGTGCCGTCATTTTCACTTCGGAACTGATATTCTTGATTTCAAGGGCCTCACGATTGAATATTGAAAGGTATGCCCGTAGGGTTTCCTCTGGCCTTTGCTTTACACTGATAAGGTTGGTTGAAGTCTTCTTGGGTGCCATCTGACTGGAAGTGTTCGAAGAAGCGATCGCTCAGTTGATCAAAAGATTCAATGGAATTAGCAGGCAGACTGTTAAACCAGAGTTGCCCTGCTCCTTGTAATGTAGACGGGAAGGCTCGACAAAGAATTGCATCATCTAGCGGTGTAATACCATTAAAACAGAGAAATTGTCGAGATGTAACTGAGGGTCTATTGTACCGTCGTACGGGTCCACTTTTGGCATAAAGAAGTGTTCTGGTCGAGGGACGTCCATTATTTTCTTTGTGAAGGCCATGTCGGCGCAGTATTCTTTCTTTCTTGAGGCTACGATGGATGCTGACTGTTTCTTCTCCATTTCCACCATACGGGTCTGCATGGCGAGGAACTGTTGTTCCAAAGAGCTTGTCGGGACGCCCGCCTGTGTTTCTTTCTCGGCGGTCTGTTCCACCATGCGACTCTTGATGGCAATTCTTTTTGTTCGGGCAACGTTTGATCCATCTTGTGCTCTATTGCCTGGTTGCCGATTATCCCTCTGGCCAGTGTCTTTTTCTTTATCTTGAGGAGCTAAGAGTTATTCCACATCTGAGTCTTGTGCTGATAAATAGTCTTCTTCTCCCAATTCATTATTTCTTTCCTCTGAATTAGGAAGATCTTGGCCTGGGGCTGGAGTTTTGGATCTTGCTGGGTCTCTGGTAGATCGTTGATGGGTTGGTCACAGAGGTGGCTTGAGGATAACATACTGTGGTGCCGTTCCGTGACTTTCAGGAACAGGGGGTGGTGACTCACGGATGGTGGAGGAATTTGTACCGTTGCTTCCTGGAGGGGGATTGTTGTGTGGCTGTCTCTCCGGCATGTCGTCATTTCCGTCGTCGTTCTCGGGGGGGTTGATTTCGAGTTTGTGCCATTGTCCAAGAAGTGTAGTCATAGAATTCTTGATTTCTCGTTCAAAGAGAACAGGCCCCACGGTGGGTGCCAAATTGTTGCTGCTGAAAACTGGATCTGCTCACTCGCCTGTGCCCTGTGAAACAAAGATAAGGAGTTAACGGAACCGGGACAAGATTCCCGGTGTCCGCTCCGATGGTGAAGTCAGTAACAGACCAAACAGTCCAAAGCTATACCAAAATGGTTAGCCAGGAGGGTGTGGGGATGAACAAAATTCAAGAAGGACGGAGATGGCTGTTAATCAAGAGCTTAATTGTGTCAGAATGGTTTACCTCTTACCCGATCACCATCTTATATAGATTGAGAGAGAGTTCCCATTAAACTTCTAGCTTAACCACCTAACTGCCAGGAGCGTGTACGACATCCTTGCGACACCGTAGGATAGAGATCCAACGACCAATCTTAATGCCGTGTTGCTTGTGATTACCAATCTCCATAACCGCTGACGTGATCATCCCAAGAACAGTTAAAGAACCACGTATGTGCGCCTTGCCACAGTTACAGACAGACCAGGCATCACAAACACTTGCGAGGAGGGACCTAGTGGGCGGCCACGCGGTCCTCTTATTTAGATGACGAGCCGGCGAGATGCGACTTGTTAATAATGATAAATCCGGCGAGACGCGACTTGTTAATAATGATAAATCCATCTCGCATGGGAGGACAAGTTGAGCTAACCAGGACGTGCGCTAGTACTCAATACGCTGACACCTATGGACACGCGTCCTCTAATCACCGGAAGACAAAATATGGCCTTAACAACCATTTGTGACTCAACATAAACTACTTTTGGCCACACATGACCAGACAATTAGATGAAGAAAAATTATTGTTCAGCCCCTGAATACCTAAGTCATAATAATGATGCTGGACAAGACAAATTACAAAGCAAGAAGCTCTCATGAACTAAACAACTTCATTTCTAGGCAATCTTGTTTCTTATCTGCTGTATGAATGCCTATGGTGCCTTGAATAGCAGCAAATATGGCCTTGAATAGAAATAACGTAAAGGGATTCATGTAGCTAGAGTGCTGAACTTAAATAAATGGGATAATTTTGTGGGCTCTGTATTAGGTTATAAATCTCTTATAAGGAGGCATGTAATGGTTTTTAGGACCCCCTCCCAACCTGCATTGCAATGCTCTTAGCCAAATGTGGCTTTTAAGTGCTCAAGCACCATGTTGGACTGCTTAGGACTTTTGTTCCAGACAGGCCAAAGGTAGTCATTACAAAGCCAATGACGCAGCAGTTAGCACCGGCAGAAATAAACCCCATCTGTGGGACAAATAGGCCAAGAACAAGGCCTAAATAACCTTTGCATGGGGTGCTTTTGACCTCCTTTTGGGCCCCCCCCTCTCTCTCTCTCTCTCTCTCTCTCTGTGAGAGAAAGTAATGAAGTTTTTAAGTCTTCCATTGGTCGATTAAGTCATTGATTAGTAGTTGGATTAAGCTAATGAGAACAAGTGAAATTTTCATAGACTATAGTAGCATATGTATGCAATGATTTTGGCATACGAATTTGAACAATAATACAACAACAACAACAACAACAACAACAGCAACAACAACAGCTTTGTTCAATGTCATACTTGAAACAAGGCCTAAGCTAAACATGTTTTTCTTCGCCACCCTCCCCTAGAGTCATCTTAGGTCTGCCCCTAACTGATGGCAAAGAGGGTTTCAAAATATTCAAATTAATGATCCCTCTTTGCTACAGGATCTTATAACAGTCCAATTAAAATTCAATTTCATAAACAATAGAAGAATTTACTTATCTAAAAATCCAACTGTTGAATTCTCTTGAAATTGATAGAGGATGATCTTATGGACAGTTGTGAACACTAGCGGAGTTATAGAGTCGATCCGAACAGAACTGCGATAGTTGTAGACTCCTGCAGATCTGCTGTAATAACCACCGCCCAGTTTTGAAGATATTTTGATGGAATCGATGGTACTCTTGAATAAATCAGCAAGGACTTCATTAATTTCAATAGGAAACAGTGTCGTGCTGCAGTAGATAGAGAATTAAAACAGCTTAGAGGAGTTAGAGGAAAAAGAGGAATAAGATAAGGTAATCGGTTGAGATCACAACAGTGGGAGACCCAACCAGAAATAAAGGTTGAACTCTTTTTTTTTTTTGCTGGAAAAATCTCTGCCTCCGCCTTCAGTTATCTCTTTTTTATAACTTGTGAGAGATTACAAGAAAATAGGAAAGGTTACGAGAATGGAAATTGCAGCCTAAACAGAAACTTCCTTTATAAGCCTAGGAAAGTTTCTAAAACAGAAAATAGGAAGGTTTCCTAAACACTTTGGGAAACTAAAGAAATTTCTAAACAAAGAAACTACTAAATAACTGATTGCTAAATTTTGGGAAACTAAATAACATGATCCATCAAAAGAGTCCTAAATCTTGTTAAATACTAATAAAACTGTCGACTACTAAAGCTGACGGTAAGATGGCTATCGGCTGGTTGCTTAGCCAGCATTAACATGGCCCAATAGCTCAGGTCCATTGAGTTTCTTTCGGCCTTCTTTCGTGAATAAACTTGGCCTGCATCACTGGCTCTTTTAGATCTTTCAATCTGAATCAAATCACAACGTACAGGAGCATCTAATGGTGTCCATTGAACATGCCCGTACCATGTGTGAGTTTACTGCTTGAGGAGTAGATTCTCTCTATCTCAGGTTGGTTCCTGGGCTATCTCTTCTCAATACTAGCCTATTTAGGATTTCTTTATCATATTTAAAGTTTCTTCTACACAGTCAGGTCTATGCTTGAATTCTCTGTTCCATTTCATAATATCTGAACATTATTCTGTGCCTTAGGTTCAGTAACTGTAGAATAATTAATTTCTGAAATCAAGTTGCAGAGTGGACTTAATTGTTTGAACAGTTGAGAATCCAAACTCAATCGGTTTTCGATTTTCTGGTCCAGTCAAATTCTCAGGAGGAGATCTGTAACCAGATTGTCACTATATGATGCAGCCCAGAGAAATCTGATCCATTAAACTGGTTGGATAGTCTGAGCTATACTGTTCATTTTACCTGAGTTCCATTTGCATCCAATGGCTAAATTTTGATCTATTTAGTATCTCCTGTTGTTATTCAATTCTGGTTTCTCAGTTCTATTTTTGATTCCTGCAAAAAATAAAAACTCCTATTTCAGTTACCTTTCTATTTCTATTTGGTAATCATTCCTAGTCCTTATGGGGTTAGAATTCTTAGTCCTAATTGAAATATCAGTGACCAATTCAAATTCGAGAATAATTCTGTAGGCATGAAAATCGGAGTAATTTGTTTTGCCAATTTAAAAATTAATAAAAAAAATACCATCAGAAAGCTGACTGCATATAAATTTGGATTTAGATTATTTTGGGAATTTTTTTTAGCTGTACAAAATTCAAATGTTCATTTTTAACATGTGTTGTAACAATAAACATGCTATCAATGAATAATATAGATATTTATCGGATGGGCATAAACCAAAATATAATAGGAGGCAACAAAAACTAAATATAAAAAGAGGAATTCATCCTAAAATGAGAGACTTGAAGAAAAAAGTTAATCCTGGTGATGAAGATGGTCTATGGTGAAGAAGATATTGTAGAAGAACATGTTAATGGAAAAAGAACCTGTCAAGTTATGGTTCAAGTAAAACCCCAAAATTTGGGCCAAGAGAATGAAGATCTGGAAGTCTCAGCATGAGGAAACTGGGAGAATTTGACACTGCAAACACTGAATGGGGAAAGAATATCTTGAGATAAATACTCATCAAGTTTTGCAGTGGACATAAAAATGCTTTTACTTCCTCAAAAGACAAGAGGACCAACCCAAGGAAACAATTTAAACCTAAAAGTTGAGTTACAGAGAATCCTAGATCTCTATCAAATTTGTGAACTTTTAATTATATATGATAGCCCAAGTGGTAAAAAAGTGTCAAGTTCTGGTTCAAGAAATTTGACTTTGGGCAATAGTCACAAAACAGAAACATCAGCAGATATCAAATTATAACAATAAAAACCCTCAAATCATTTGAGGCAATTAACCAAATGGTGCCCTGAGTTCTGATCGAATTCTAGCATTTTTTTATCAGGTGGCTTACCTGATCAGAGGAGGAAACCAAATGTTGTCCTTGGGGAGTGCTTGGTCTATGCCGGGCTGAGTTGCAGGGGTGATGGATTCGTCCAATCAACCTCTAGGGATTCTCCATTCAGAAGGGAGAGAGGCTCGGTAGCATATACCTAAGCTACCCTGAACCTGCCAATCGTCCTCTATCATTTCTCTGTTGCTGTGGACCTTCTCTTTGACAATATTGTCCATCAAATGCTCATCACTTTCGGCTCCCAGTCCAAACTACAATGGAGGGCATAATCATCTCTTCAATGACTGTCATTTACTGCTCTCAGGTGTTTCGTTGCCTCGCTATGTGCAATTGCTCTCTCTTCTTCAGCACCAAAGTGAGAAAAGCAGAGACAATTTTCATGCTTTTGAAGCATCTTCCATCTCCTTGCCAAAACCCTTGAAATTTTCAGGTTCATTTTGATTCCTCTTCACTATAATCTTCATTCAGCTTGTGAGCTTTACTCATGACTTCTCCATTCTTCTTGTCAGTATTTTTCCACCCAAATTTATTTCTTCCTCATTTTTTTCCCTTTAAACCTTTGGAAATTGATATGGTCCAGAGTTCAGGGTCTTTGGTTTCTGGAGTTTAGTTATAGAAATTTTGTTTGATTTTCAGCTCCAATTGTGAAACCCCCTTGGTAAAGGATTACTCACGAATGAACAATGAGGGTCAGCAGTTACTAAATGAGGCAGACAAGGGACGTTGGTCAAAATGGTGAAGTGGGTACCTTGCAGTTACCAGATGTGGGGGACATGGATGTCAATGGAAATGCTGAAGTGGGTACCTTTGAAACGCCGGATTTGAGTGAAGAGCTTCTCGATGAGTTCTACTCAGAGGCTTTGAAGCTCTTCATCACTGACTACGGACTGATTAGTCATAAAATAAGCAGATACTCTGGGTGACACTCACATTGGATGGTCTAACTTTTACAGTGTGTGCTCAATGCAATTCTCACTGTGCTCTTGTTCATTTTACTTATTTTTCTCGTCTTCTATTGGAATAAACTGCGGTGATATGCAGATCAAGGTAGATAGAATAATGCTATGAATGGAAAGCAAAATTCTTATTTTGTTTTACAACACTTGTCTGAAAAGATTGATTAACGTGGTTTGTAAGATAATATCCTTGCATTGGGTCCATAGAGGACTTGATGAATGGTGCTGTTTTTAACTCTAGAACTTGGTTCCTCCTCGTGAGTGTAGAATTCCTTGTGGAGCTTAATTTGATTTCGTCATGATCTGAGAGTTCCAGGTGTATTTTCTTTGAGCACCTCATTATATTGGATGCCTCCTTGTTATTGTCATCATCATCATTGTTTTTTTTTTCTGGATTGAAAATATATATATATATATATATATTAAAAAGGAAAAGAAAAGAAAAGAAATTGGTTCCCTATATCTGTGAGGTCATATGACATTTATTTAAAATAAATTGATACCCTGCTAATCTTTGTTCGATTTTTCGAAGGAGGGTAGTTTCTAGTTTACGTCTTATTTCCATGATTGATTGGGTTGTTATCTCAGGAGCCTAAGTTTCTGCTCATTTTGCTTGATTTTGGGTGTTAGGCCATGAAACTATAATTTTCTCAACTTTGAACTGGCAATGTTTTCAATCTAGATTAATAGGTGAATTCCTTTGGTATTATTTCTTCTTTCTTTTGATCCTTCCTTTATTCTCTTGATTTTCAGTGGCAACCTGCTGCTCTTTTGTATTAGAAGACTCACTGTAACTATTGGACCTGTAATTCAAGGAAAGGTCTTTAATATTATTTGAGCCTTCGAGTTCCATGACTATCAAGCAACCCTAGAACCACTTCTGACTGGTTCCATTTAATCTTCCTAACTTTTGAATAGAAGTGAGGAAGGACACTTGCTGCACCTTCCTTTTTCCAATTGAGAGAATGAGATTTCCTCCGAACTGCTCAGAGAAAGGGAGAATTATTCCTCCCCAGCTGTGTATTTAAACTACACTTATGATACTCTCTCATTGAGTAACCCAGGGCCATCCGTTTATTTTTATTTTTTTGTTTTTTTTTGGGCGGGGGGGGGAGCTTTTTCCAGCCCTATTGATCATGGAAATTCAATAAGTTTGTTTTGGGAGCTTATTCCAGCCCTATTGATTATGGAAATTCAATAAGGGAAGGACTGCTCTCTCTCAGGTTGGGGCTGGACTGTGCTTTTAAGGAAGGCTTTCGGAATATCTGATAGCATGGGACTCAGCAACTGTAATATCTCGGCTAAGATCAGATTCAGGGGGCCCTTGGTCCATGTTCATATTCTAAGACACGTAAGGTCTGTCACTTCTGAAGAAAACTATGCACTTGGTCATAGTTGTCAAGGTGTCGCCTAATGCGCCTTGGTCGCCTTATTACATGAGTCAGTTTTTTATATCAGTATTTTTTTAATCTTTTATTATTGTATATTTATTTGACTGTGTATACAAGTCATGGTACGTGCCAGATATATAGGATCAGTGGGCTATATAAGCTGAAATGAGATGAGAACATTGATCTTGAGGACTTCAGAAAAGCTAAACACAAGTCTGAACCCTGAACTAGAGAAACCCTACACTTTTTATGGATTTTCAGACTTTCAGTCTTTTTGTCTTGCATATAATATACAATGGATGCTAGTGGTAATAGTCATGCTACTATCTTATTGCATTGCCTAGGTTGATTTGTGGTGTATGATATAAGCAAACAAATGGTAATAAGTAGAATAAGGGGATATGAGAAGGGTGTGCCTCGGATGCCTTACAGATGATGCCTAGGAGTCCAGACACCCCTCCAACGCCTTGGGTCGCCTTGGCGCCTTGACAAATATGCACTTGGTTGGAGGCCAAGGCCATCGAATGATATGGACGATCTTTTTGCCCTCTAGGTCAAGATGGATTACTAGGATGGTATTTCTGTTGCCAAACTTTTTTTTTTTTTGTGTAATCTTTTGTTCTTTTGTCTTTGTTGTAATTTGAGGGGTCTTTTACATCCTTTTTGTTTCTCATAAGAAAAAAAATCTTTTTGTTTCTCATAAGAAAAAAATCTTTTTGTTAATCTGTTCCCCCCAAACAATTGTTGAATAGTGGAAGTTAATACACCAAAAAGGCCCCTTTGGCATTTGCCTGTCCCAGCTCTAGCATCACCCTAGCAGGGTAAATTCAGTGATGCAGTAGCAATGTCATGGATGGATCGACACGAGCCAATTTGGCTACCCAAGCCAAACCTGAACCGGCTCAAACCCAAACCAACCTTTTGGTCTGGAAAGGGTTGGTAGATGATTAATTAGATTAGGAAGTTTTAATTTTTAGGTTTCCTTATTTACTATTTCTATTTTATGCCATAGGGATTAGATTTGATTTCATAAAGATGTTATTTACTTTCTAAGTTCACTTGGAGTGAGCGCAGAAGTTTGAAACCTCTCTCTCTCGTCTGTGTGAGAGGAACAGCCACCATTAGGGCTTCCCCCTTCTTCTTCTTCCTTCTTCTCCCTCCCCTCTTTCTGTTTCACTCCTTCCGCCTAACCTCCCTGTTCTGGGCGGAATACCAGCCCCAATAGAAGCCTCGAGCCTCTCTTCTCTCTTCTTAGCACCCCCAAGTTCGGACTGAGACCTTCCCTCTCATAAACGACCAGAACCCTCCAAACACAAGACCCGAAATCTGTTTTACATCAAGAACAATACCTGCAACTATATGCTGTCTCTCTTCCCGCCAGGATCTGTTTCAGGAATTTTCCCTTGCTTGGATCTTCATCGGGTGAGGTTAATAAGGGTTGGAAACAATAGTCCTAGTCCCTACGAACTTTCATCTGAAATTTCAGACCATTGGAGCGCATCGAAGAAGTCTCCTCTCTCTAAGCTAACCTGTTTCCGCCTCTTGTTCTGTCGACAGCTTGAAGAAGACAGTTTAATCAGATTTCCAAATTTGCCCTTAGACTTATATATATAACTCTGATTTGTTTTCTTTTAGTTCCCTTCCAAAATTGTCCCCCCCCCTTTTGTTTTTATTACAAGTACAACAAAAGGGTTTGTTTGGGTGTTTTGAGGTGATTTTTAGGACATAAAAAAAAAAAAAAAGACACCTCAAGGGGGGGGGTGTGGTTTATTTTAATTCTGCCACTGTTTGTTGAACCAAGCTTCCATGTTATTTGGTTGGGCCCATTAGCGGATTAATTAGGGTTTTCTCAACCCGGATCCCGTATCATTCAGCTTCCCTGAACACTTACTATGATGGATATAGTCCTTACTCCTTAGATGATGTTTCCCTAACGGTCTGTTTCTTCTTTTGTAATCATCTTCTGGAGTTTTAATCATAAATATCTTATTCCTCATGTTAAATATCATCCCTTATTATATTTATGTGTTCTTATCTTACCAGGTTTATACTTAATAGATAATGAAATGTGACAAATTCTGAAATGATAGAGACCAAATTATTGAAGGGATATCCTGGTTGGCGGGATCCTTGTGATGGTGGCAGTCCAAAAAGTCATTGGATGGATGGGCTTGATAGAAATGATTGTCATATTAATAATAAGAGGCTCTAGTTTTAATCAAAAGTGCAGAGAAGGTCAGTTTGAAAATTGCTATGATTTTCCATCTTGAATATTTTCTTTATTTGTTGGGCCATTTTATTTTAGCCTTCAAATATATTGTGTAAATTCATTTTAATCTGGTTATATTCTCTTTCAGTACTGTGAAAGTGCTTCTTGAAAGGGTCATTGATCTCTTTCTCTAGTTTCACTAGCTTTTTGGAAAGAATTCGGCAGCCTGCTCTGCCATGGTTCAATTTTTTTTAACATGCCACCCCTTTCACTTACACCCTCGATTTATATTATATATCGTCATTCAGATACACGGGTATCATTGCAGGACTAGCATAAGGAACCTGAAGCCTGAAGGCAAGTGTTTGATCTGGACCTGGTTTAAGTTCCAAAGAATCTCCAAGTCGTTCTGGCTTTAGTTTAACTAAACTGGTTGAGGGTTGTAATGTATCTGACTTGACGTTTGTCTTTGGAACTCCCTTTCTTTCAGAACTTCTCAGGCATTGACATTTCTCTATTTGCTTTTTCCATCTGCCTTCCCAATATGATATTCTTAATTTGAATACACACTGCAGGGTTGGATACAAGAGATGGGGATCTGAGAGACTTGGTAATTGTCAAATTGGTGAGATGATCTCTTCCTTTATCTTCATCGGCTCTTTTTTCTATCAAAGATTGATCCATATGGCTGAAGATAAAGTGAAGTTCCAGAACACCGGGCTGGTGAACCTACTCATACAGCAGCCAGTATCAGACTGAGTGTTTTTGGGGGGTCAAGTTTGGTAAAATGGAGCATGACTGCCTCAACAGCTAACCTGCATGAACAGTGACTTTTATCAGATGCACATATTCTGCAAATGAATCAATGTTGAAAAAGTGATCCAGAGGGCTTTGCCTGGTGGCAAGAAGATTTGAGATCTCTGAAGTGTCGTTTCTTTGAGCCTGCTGAGGAATCTGCTTGGAGAGGCTTGCTTGACTGTCTTGCTACTGCAGATCAGCTCAGAGTTAGACAGGTGAATGTGTCCATTATGTGTTGCTTTTGCTGGTCCGGTCATGACTCTAGGGATCATTTTTTCTTCAAGTGTGAGTTCAGCAGATCCATCTGGAAAACCTGCCTAGCAAAGTGCTACCCTTCTCATTCTCCTTTTGATGACCTCATTAAAGAAGTTGAGTGGGTGCTTCAGTCTTTATCAAGGGAGATATCTCGGAGGTCGATGGCAAGTTGTTTAATGTTTCCATCTACTATATTTGGAGGGAAAGGAAGTCTAGAATTTTTTCGATGAAGTCTTAAGACAAAGGAGATGATTATTGCTTGCATCTATCCAGACATCTAAGCTAAAGTTCGAAGTATGAAGAGCAAAGACCCATCCTCTTCTTTGATCAGATTCCTCAGGTCCAATTGGGAGTTTGATGTGCATTGACTGGTGGGACCTTCTTGCTGGTGGGTGTCTGTGTTCAGTGTGGTTGGTATGTAATGTAGCTATGGGGTTCTTCCTGGGCCTAGGCTTTGTCTTCTGTTTCTGAAGCATCTTCTGCATTTTTCTAACCTGCTTGATTGTTCTCCCCTTGTTGTGGTTCTGTGACCACCACCATTTAAATTCTTAAACTTGTTCCCAATTTCAGTTTTCTGATTTGGTGGTGTTTGTTGCTTCGGCAGGGCTCGATCTTGTGTGGAAACTTTGAGTTATTATCTTGGGCTTTATAATGTAAAGAACACCATTGGCAAATTTGGCTTCAATATCATTCTTGTTACAGTTATTTGGGATGAGAAAATACTTGAGAAAATTGCTCCACCAGTTATCTGGAAGGGGACGTTCTCCACTAACTTTCAAGTTTCTGTGACTGTTGATCTGAACCCAAAGATATTATCTGGGATTATGAAGGACGTCCAAATGAAGATTCATTTGGAAGGTAGTTTAATCATTCTTCTTATCTTTTCTTGGGTTTTCCATTGATGGCAATGTTGAAGGTGGAATCTCAAGATAAGAGTCTAGAGCCTTCCTTGGCAATACTGAAGGTGGGACTTATGTCTTTGTTACGGTTTTTTCTACATTTTTTGACCAGATTAGAGTCGTTAGAGTTCTTATTGACTTTGGTAACACTACTAAATATCAAAGCGACATCTTCCTTGTACCTCGTAAAATGATAATGTAATGATTGATATTGTTAGATAGACGTACATGGTTTGGATTAACCGTGTGTCAAATTTCAGGGCTTAATTTAATTAAATATATGTTGTAGGGTGGTGGTTCCATTCTCAATCATAGTTTAGTAATCGTATTGGATCTGCTGCATTGGTTGATTATGTACTCCTTGGATTAGAAGTGCTGATGTGAGAATTGAAGCTGATTGAATTTTCAAGGTCTTTGAGTTACAATACTGGAGTAATAGAGAAGGGAACAGAGGCAAGAGAGGAGATTCGAATTAGAAATCTCCAAACCCCTGTCTCACCAAGCAAGGTGAACCATCTGACTGACCGGATGTTTAGAGGGAAAAGAAAGTTCGTTTTCCTCTTTCTCTTTGAAACGAACATTGAAATTTTTTTTGACATGTAAAATGTTGTGTGTAGAAATTAACCTTGCTTTTCACATCAAATTATGTATCGACCTGTTAATGGGAAGTCCTTGTGATGTCCATTTCTTTTGGCGTGACAAATTATGGTCGTAGAATTGCTTGTTTTCACCATTTAATCCAATCTGCATCCAAAGAGCAATAAATGAGAAGTCAGATATTGAACCTGCTGAGGAACCTGAAACAATGTCCCTTTGGCTTCAAACTATAGTTTATGCAGGGGGATGAAAAACCTGAAGGCTCGGTTTGATTGCAACAAGTGAAGGGAAGTGAAATTGGTTTAAAAAACAACAACCTAGTTGTTGTACATGCACGACCGTGTACGTATATGGCCGTAAGTATCTTCATCCAAATGGGGGATGGGCTGAAATGGTATTTGCCACTCTCACCCCTCTCTTATCTGACTGCTGAAGCTCAGACCATGCATGTATTGTGCATATCCATGCAGAAAATTTTCTCCAAAAAAGAAAACTTTTGTAATTTTGATTGTGTAATCTACTTAAAATTATTAATATATTAGGTAATTATATATTTTTTACATGTAATATTTATTTTCTTTTCAAATCCAAGGGATTTGGTTGTAAAGTAAATTTAATAACATGATTTAGAACTGGTTACACAATCATGTTTTCTTTTTAAGTTTTCCTTTAATTTCACTTCACCTCTCTTTTATATTCCCTTGCAACAACCAATTAACCAAGTTGAAGCTTGTCTTTCTTCTTTCAGTCTATACTGTTTGAAGGGAAAAAAAACTCACCAACCAGTCCAGTTCTCAGTCCACATTTTGGGACTCTTTGGGTTATTTGGCTTGAAATTGAAGTCACAGTAAAATCCGTTGCACGTGTTAATCTGGGAGGTCAATGATCAATTGATCATGTATCCATAAGAAAATTAAAACAATAAGAACGGAAGAATTTAATATACAAGAGAAGCAAGAATTGACAAATATAAAAAAGGCTTTGTCTGTTTATCCAAATAGAAGCTGCTTAAAGAAAGCCTTATCTGTTTATCAAACTAGAAGCTACTTGAAGCATATATAAATGTATAGACCATTGAATGTGGTGCATTATTTTGTTGACACATGATCCATGGGATGCCAGTATTTTGGGATTCAGCCATATTTGCACACCATTGGATGTATCTTTGCCCTTTGTCTCCATAGCCATCCATTACATTTTCATATTCGCATTCTCAATCTGTGTATGTCAAAAAAAATAAAAAATAAAAAATAAAACCACTATAATTAGTGTGGCAGTAGCAATATGTCAGCAGTATGTACTAGTATACAAAATAGTGTTAACTATAATTAAACAGACCTGTGCAAGGATTATGGGTCCTCCCTGAGGGGCAAGGAGATTCTCCTTTTTAACCATGTCTACTATTAAGGTAGTGAAATTTTGCATCTCATCCTGTAATTGAGAAAAAAAAAAAAAAATGGTTTTAATACCATCAACTCCATGCATGTAAAAGACCCTTGGGTGATTTAAGGGGGGAAAGAAAGAGTTATGAACCTTGAACACTTGATTATCTGTCGTGAACTGAATTCCTGGTAGATTTTGCAACCACATGGGGAATTCCCTGATAAGAAAAAAAGACATCGATCTAGTGAATATATTTCTAATCAAGAAGCTTAACATTAATATAAGGGAAAAGGTTAAAAATTTCTATGGTTGTCTTGTTTGGCATAGATAGGAGGCTGGGCATGAGCTTGTTTCCAGTTTTTAATTTTAAGAGAATGGTTATAATTAATAGTGATGGGTAAGAATTACGTACCCGTAGTTCCACTCAGCACACACACAAGGACCGATGCGTAGAATGGCGTAGAGGCTTGCTTCTTGGACTGTCTTCAAAAACCTTACAAAATCTAGGTTCCTTTCAAAATTGTGCTGTAGAGGAATGTAAGATTTTTTAGATCTCCTTTGGGTTTTTTTTTTATGGGATTTTCCATGAACCCTAACGAACACACCATATAGATTACTAGAATACAATGGGTATTGAAAAGAGATGATAAGACACATACCTATTGCTATAGATTGATTTTCGACCATTTCTTTCGTTTTGAATGCTTGGATTAGAGTCATCCACAGTCTGTTGGGATCCCTTGACCTTCTCTTTGCATATGGGAACAAGAGAATAAAATAACACCGTGGCTGTGGGAACTCTAACCATTGATTTTGTAATACCACCCCCAACCCTGGACCAGTCCCACAGTGGACCAGGTTGGTCAATCTCTAATCATACTTAAACCGATCTACTTGTAGCTAGACTTCCACTGAACCAACTAACCTTATAATTAATTTAGCCCATAAAAATATCTTAAAATCTCCCACTTTGGCTATATTAATTAAAAATTCACCATTGATCCAATGTGGCCATGGAATCTAATTACACTAAAACCATCATTTACTTTGATCCAGTCATCAAGCCTACCAATGTCGAACAACAGAGAAAAGTACTCCTACACAACTGGTGTACCCCCTTCTGTCAGCCACATACAAAGGTCTATTTAATGACATAAATCACTTTGAGATGAATACTTGAGTCTAATGATCGAATTACTATGATCCCGTTACCTTAAAATCCTTATAGGTCAACGCACTTTGATATTATCCAACTTATAGGTAAATCACCTCTAGCTTGGACTAATATCACACTTTGGCTTACCGTCTTCTTTGACTAAATACCGCCTTGCAATTTTGACATGTTTTAAATAATCAGGAATGCATACAAGCAGTGAAATGAATGTTTACCAATAATCCTGCCCATTAAACTATAGACAACATAAACAATCACAGATAAACTATCAATTACCAGATCTCTCACTAACCAAGCAGATCTGAATACTCCCATTGACTAAGAGAATCTAAAGACTCCCACAGATATTACAAATTCGAAGAGAATATATAAACCAATAAAATACCTTCATTTTAAATTTAATATGGAATTTAATTATATCAAAACATGTCAAATAAAATCTTCCAAAATAAATAACTGAACTGTAAGTCAATAAATAAATATCCAAAAACAACCTAAAGACGACTGGTAATAATAAAGAAAACTAACTAGACCTATGGCTTCAACTATATTAAACGACATCATCATTTGGCGTCTTCTTTCTCTGGTGTCTTAGTTTCCTTCTTCTTCTGCAACCAAGCTTCTCTTGCCTTACACTCTCTCTTCATGTGCCCCTTCTTATGGCACCAGAAACATTCAACATCACTTATATCCCTATCATAAGGTTATTTTTTCTTTCTTAAAGGAGTGTCTATCTTTTCTATAAGGTCCTACCCCAACCTTTCCTTTACCTTTATCTTCTTTGGAATGATGACTAGTGACATTAACACTTTCAAATCTTTTCTTCAGTCTCATTTCTTCTTTAGTGCAAACATAGATTAATTTGTTCATGTCCCATTCTTCTTCCTGAGTATTATAAGCCACTTGTATCTGGTAATACTCTTCAGGTAACGAGGATAACACACAATGGATCACGAACTTATCATTAATGTTAATTCCCATGCCTTTAATCTTCTCAGTAGTAGTAGCAAGCTCTATGAAATGATCTTTGACACTTCCATTATTGTCAAACTTTGCATTAGTAAGCTTGTTCATCAAGGTGTTTCTCTGTACTCTGTCAGAAAGCTCAAACTTCCCTTTGATCTCTTTTAAATATTCTTTGGCCGTCTCCTTGGCTTGAACACCATTACGCATGGTTTCAAGAATGACCTGCCTTATGAGCAGTATAGACTTTTTATTTGTTGCCATCACTTTGCCATTCCCTCCTTCTCTTCTGAGGTACTAGTATTTGTGATGATAACAGATTTATCCTCTTTAAACACCATATCTAAGTCAATTAAACTTAGACTCGTTTCTAGCTGTTCATACCACCTTTTAAAACTCATCCCAGACAGGGAAGGAATAGTAACTACTAAAGCACCTGGCATAGTCACAGGGATGGACATCGTGGGAGATACAAACCATCATCACCATATGAGTTCAAGTAAAAATATCAAGTAATAGAAAAATCATGCGAAAGTCATACAAACACATACGATTATATTTACTTGTACTTTGTCCCAAATAGAAAGAAATAGACATCAAAACCCTCTTTGGGATAGCCATACTTAGATGAAAACATCAATGCATGAGTTCAAATACATATCAACCAACAAAAGTTTGATATACATATCATTTACTTGCATTAACTATATCAACCATTCATGTAAATAAATATCTTTTTTTTCAGGAGTTAACCAACTACACATTTTCCTTTGAGATAAACATGTAGTGGTCTTCTCAGTTTTTGTGCAGTGACTGCGAAAGAATAATGACTCTCGAAAATCTCACTACCTTTAGGTTAATGAGACATCCAAAAATTAAAAACAAAACCCTTTTAACTTATGTGCATGAACATGCCTTTAAACTTTGGCAATGCCACTTTTGGGTTAACATTGCCTTTCTTAGCTATTTTTTACACCATGGAGAATAGTGTATTAATAATGTATATTTTATTGTATATATGCATAAATTTGGGGTTTGAGAATACCATGTTGGAACTGAGTGTTCCAATTTGGTGGATTCCACCCAATTTTCACATGACACTCATAAACCTTAATTTGAGCAATACTTGACAATGTCACCTTTGCATGTACATTGTCCTTACACAAGCATTTATAAATACATGAAACTTTGGATTTGAAGACATCATGATGAAACTAAGTGTACCACTTTGGTGGCATCGATCTAATTCCATAATGATATACCCAAACTCTACTTTGCAGTAACATGTGGGTCAATAAATAAAACCTCATGCATATGTAACCTTCTACAAATATCTGGTACAAAAATAACTGACAAACAAACAGAAAAACTACAAATTGGATTAATTTGGGTCTCCTTTTAGTCAAAAACAAATTTCTCAAGTCACCAAACTATGTCAAACTATATACCAAACTATAGAGCATGAAAATACGAACACAACGCAAAAAATTGAGTCAAAATCCGACTCTCCTAGCGCCCATAATCGTCGATCAAAGTCAGCACATACCTTTTATAAACCTGAACCAGTTCTAGGCTGTTCATCCTAGCTTGGTTTGGTCTGGCCGGGTTCGATTATGGGCTGACCGAACCCACTATTTAAACCTTTTTTTTTTAAAAATACTTTAGTTTAGACCGAACCAAAATGGTCTGGTTTAAAATTAAATCGTAGTCTAAACAACGAACCAACCAGCGGTTCAACCACCAATTCAATTGGTCCACCCATTCAATTTTTTGGGTCTAATTCTAGGGTCGGCTGGTCGGGTTCTCGGGTTACAAAATCGGGCCCATGGGTCGGGTTTTCGGGTTATAATTCAGGTCAGGTCAACACATTGACCGAGTATTAGGGTCACACGTGCTGACCCACACGTGTGCCCTTGGGTGATCTGGTCTTGGGTCGATCTGGCTCCGGGCTTGGATTGGGCTTGATCCTTGGATCCGGGCTTGGTTCTGGATCGGCCTAGTCCCGAGTTGACACTGGGTTAACTCGCTAGGGTTTCCGGTTAGCCGAGTTAACCCGGTGACGTCAGCCCTTCCTCTTTTCTCTTTTTTAATAGTCGTCGGTAGGTGGATCTCACTTGCTTTTTCAGGAGGCACGTGAGGGCGCATCCAACAACCTCTGGCGACCAACCTTATGTCGCTGGATCCTTCACTCCGAGACTTACAATCCTATAAAATTTATTTTACTTTTTGACGGTCTGAAATTTTTTTCGAGAGTCCCAACCATAGACAGGTTCATACAATAATTTTGAGAGAAAATCCCTCCCTTTTCCAATCCATTCAAACATACAATCTTTACAATGATTTTCCATCGATCTTAGGTCTGTGTGGGAGGCTCTGATACCACTATAAGATTTTTTAGATCTCCTTTGGATTTTTTCCCATGGGATTTTCCATGAACCCTAACGAACACACCACACAGATTACTAGAATACAATGGGTATTGAAAAGAGATGATAAGACACATACCTCTTGCTGTAGATTGATTTCTGACCGTTTCTTTCATTTTGAATGCTTGGATTAGAGTCTTCCACAGCCTGTCGGGATCCCTTGACCTTATTTCTACGTATGGGAGCAGGAGAAGAAAATAACACTGTGGTTGTGGGGACTCTAACCATTGGTATTTATAATACCACCCCCAACCCTGGACCAGTCCCATAATGGACCAGGTTGGTCTATCTCTAATCATACTTAAATCAGTCTACCTAAAACTAGACTCCCACTGAACCAACTAACCTTATAATTAATTTAGCCCATAAAAATATCTTACAAGGAAATAGTTAGCTTGGATTTATACGTAATTGATATAGTTAATTAATCAATTAAATATATTTTTGAGTAATAAAATTAAACCTCGTGATGATGGGGCTCATGGGAATCCCAAAACACATAGGTCTCTATTGTATCAAGTCCACCCTCCTTAGCCTTCTGAATTAGATCTGGCCACATCTGAACCAACATAGAAACAGATTTATAATTTGGTTTTGGCTAACATTTGATTTGAATAAATAATTTGAAAACAAACCCATCAAGTATTGATCTACCTTTGCCGTGCTGTGTGAATAATGGATTGACCTAGAAAGCAGAATTCTTGCTTCTCCATTGATCAGAAGCCGACCATTTTCATAAGAAACTTCAATCGCCCATGAAGGTGAAAGAGCCAGTAGTACTGTGATTAAACCCAAAACAAGTAGCATATCTTTCAAAGAACTCATCATCATCCTTCTTCAAGGCTAGCTAGCTTCTAATGCTTTCCATTCTAAGCAACACAATTTATAGACCCAACTCATGTTGGGCTGTGTATTGTAATTGTTGATAAATGGGCAACCTTGATGAGAGAGAATGTGTATGGGCCCCACTGGTGATGTGGACAACACCTACATAGGCATTGTATTGATAGAAAGAGGAGAGAAAAATAGAGAGTGTGGGTCCCATAGTGGGTCCTATTGGTGATGTGGCAATCATGGTTGATGTGGTAGGAGAGTAAAAGAGAGAGAAGCTAAAGAGAGAAGGAAGAGAGAGAAACTAGAGAGAGAAAGAGGAGAGAGACTATGGGTGGGACCCATGGGTCAGGTGACATGCCACATGGCAACCAGACTGTCACACCCCAATTCTGGTTGAACCAGAAGTATGAGTGAACCGCCACTAAACCAACGGTTCACACCAGGATCTCAATAAGACCTTGTCCATTAATACAAACCATTGCACATAACCACAATCAGAATATGATTAAATACAGCGAAAGTCTTAAATTAAATGAACTGAGTTCTACATTGTAAGTATAGTAACCAATTATTCTCCACATCAAAATGTAAATAAAATATCTTTACACAATTTATGAATCAAATTGAAATAAAATAAAATAAATCAAAACCATCCTAGAGGTACATGCAGTAAGGGCACTCGCATGAAACCTCATGCTCGTCCTCCCCTGCTTGCACTTCCAGGGCAGCAACTCTTTCATATATTGGAGTCTTCACGTAGTCCTCCACAGTGTAACCTGCATTAACATCTAAAAATAGTGTGTACACAAGGGTGAGCTCACAACTTAGCTCAGTAAGAAAATCAGACAATGCAACAAACAACAAGCATGAATAACATTCACATTATGGTCTGGTTTTAAGTTTGCAATGTGCTATAGAAAGGATTGGCGACCACCGCACCTCTATACATGAGTGTGTGAATCCGTCCAATGGATCAAACACCACTATCGTTCCACATGCACCTACTATGGAATAGAGATAGAGCTAAAGTGTCCGGATCAAACACCGCCAACCCCTGATGCCCTACCCATACCAATACGCAAACCCCTATTGGCGAGGGCTTGCAAACTGGCTCGCAACTAACCAATCCTATATGTCATCACAGTAGGCCCTATCCCAGCAAAACTCCTTACGGCATAGAGATAGGGCTTGAGTCCAGTGGCCAGACCAGAGACCACAATGCCACCTCCTCCCCCTGATACCCTACCTGCACCAAGCATGCTAAGACAGAAGCGATACGAAAATATGCTAGTGTGAGGAATGATCCAAGACCCCAGGCCCTTTCCATTCTACACACCAATGAAAACAATCACATGCCTAATAATCACATCCTAGCATAGCGAGTATGCATGAACAATAATATAATTGAAAGTAAAGATGACATGTAAGTATGCATAAACACCAATCCACAGAATCATAATTATTAACAACGTTTTACTATTATTAAGTTATTAGGGTTTGAGTTCGATTCCCTTACCTGACGCTTGATTGCTAGCTTGCTCCGCGTCACAGAATTGAAACTCGCTATCACAAGGTCCTACACGATGTTAGGGTTAAATTAAAATTAGTTTCTTAGGGTTTACGTTGGTCGAAAACCAACTGGATCAAAATATACCCCTCTTAGTGCATACCGATCGTAGGTATCAATCGCTGTACTGTGGGAAAAGGTGCAACCGGTATGATCGATTGGTCCCCTACAGCCAACTCCCGAGAGGTACCGGTCGCAGTACTGGTCGCATATGGTGCGACTGGTATGGTCGACCGGTATGCCTCCGGAAGACCACCAACTTGGTATTCGCCTTCCGTCGGTCACCCCCTATTGGTTCTAGGGTTTCTCCTATGCATGTTAGGCCTGAGCAACGAGTTAAATTTGTTTCATGTTCCATTCAAGTTCTAGTTTCGATGATCCTTAGCCTAGAATGCGAATCTAGGGTTCATCGACTGTATTAGGGTTTGACGGCAAATTTAAGGGTTTTAGATCAATACCTCGCCTTGTATGGTATTGATCAATTCATGATTAATCATCTATAATGCTTAACTTAGAGAAAAGTTCAAGCACTTACCGTTGGTTCGCAACTACGGTGTTCTTCGTCCAACGGCGGCTCCTCTCCCACCTTTCTTAGCTCCTTCTCCTTCTTCGATCTCTTTCTCTTTTTGAGGGTTTGTGAGGATCAATCAAAGAGTTTTAAGGAGGTTTAAGGGTCCTTAAATAGACTAGGATATAGTTTAGGAAGTTTTCCTACGTTAGGAAAGTCCCTAGGCCCAAGATTTGGAAAGCGGGACCCGTAGAGATCCGTTTCTGGATCTAACCAGTCTCCCCGCGCAGACATATCGGTCGACCGGTACCATAGACCGGTATGAAAAAATATCATAATTTAGGTCTATTTTCGTACCTGGTTGTCATCCGCTCATCCCGTTTGGCCCGGTGATGATTGAAAGACCTGTTACGACATGAATTAAAGGTTTAGATTGGGTTCATGGAGTGCAGGTCTTACAACTCCCCCACCCTTAAAAGAAATTTTGTCTCTAAAATTTGCATATAAGTTTCACAACTCCCCCACCTTTTAAAAAAAATTTCGGCCCAAAATTTGCACGTACCTTGTTCGTCGAAAAGGTTAGGGTATTCCTTTCGCATGGCATTTTCCTCCTCCCAAGTGATTTCTTCTACATCTCAGCTTTTCCAATGTACTTTGACATAATGGATATCCTTGCTTCGGAGATGTTGTATCTTTCGGCTTGTGAGCATCACAGGTAGTACTTCAAATGTTAAGTCCTCTGTCAAGTCTGGTGGGTCTGCTGTCAAGATGTGTGATGGATCCCTAACATACTTCTTCAATAAAAAAAACATGGAACACATCATGAACACTTGACATGGATGGTGGTAGAGAAAGTTAATATGCCACATTATCACGTCTGGTCAAAATCTCATATGATCCCACATACCTAGAGCATAGCTTTCCCTTTTTACCGAATCGTTTTAGACCTTGCACAAGTGATATCTTCAAGAACACCTTGTCACCCACTGCAAACTCCAGATCTCGACGTCGATTGTCTGCGTAGTGCTTTTGTCGAACTTGAGCTGTCTTCACTCTTTCCTTAATTTGATTAATCGCTCGAAAAGTTTCTTTTACAAACTTCGATCCTACAATCCTTCTCTTTCCCACCTCATTCCATAATAGAGGTGTACGACATTTCTTCCCATAGAGTGCCTCATATGGAGCCATCTGGATCGTAGCCTAGTAACTATTGTTATAAGCAAACTCGATAAGCGATAGCTTATCGTCCCAAGCTCCTTTGAAATCTAGGGCACACGCTCGGAGCATATCCTTCCTAGAACTTTGATGTAAAATGGGGATCTCTGTCAGATACTATACTCTTTGGGTTGCCATAAAGTTTGACTATATTATTCACATATAGCTTGGCTAGCTTGTCCATGGTATACTGATGTCTGACAGCGATGAAGCAAGCTGTCTTGGTAAGTTGATCGACTATAACCCACACGACATCCACTGACCTTGGTGTCAAGGGTAAGCCAGTGATGGAATCCATTGTGATACAATTCCACTTCCATGTTGGCTCCGGTAGTGGTTGTAACAAACCTACGGGTCTCTGTCTTTCTGCTTTCATTTGCTGGCAGTTTAGACATTGGAATACGAATCGAGCTACATCTGCTTTCATACCCCTCCACCAATATAGTCTACTTAAATCATGGTACATCTTGGTGCTTCCTAGATGTACCGAATATAGGGTATAATGAGTTTCTGTCATAATTCTATCTCTGATATTTGAGTTCTCACTCTCAGGTATACATAATCATCCATGATACCTAAGTACCTTGTCAGAATCTAAGATAAAGTCAGGGTTGCTTTTACCCTTCTCTAGATCTTCTTGCACAATCTTGAGGTGTGGATCCTGTAGGATTGCTACTTTTATCTCATCTATTAGATCCAATGAGATCTTCAAAGCTGTAAATATCAATGTGAACTTATAAATTAAGCCCTGTTCCACTGGATCTTCTGCAGTCTCTAATATATGCTCTTCATCATTCTCTATTGAGCCTGAGGCTGCAGCACATAATGCAACATTTGTACTAAGTCCTACCTTAGGTTTCAATGCCCACTTTCTACTTAAGGCATTAGCCACGACGTTTTCCTTACCCGGATGGTACTGGATGTCACAATCATAATCTTTTAATAGCTCCAGCCATCTCCTTTGTCTCATATTCAAGTCCTTCTGAGTAAAAAGGTAAGTCAAACTCTTATGATCCGACTTGATTTGAAACTTTTTACCATAAAGGTAGTGCCTCCAAGTCTTGATTGCGTGAATGACCACTGCTAACTCCAGATCATGCATAGGATAGTTCTTCTAATGCTCTTTCAACTATCTTGATGTGTAGGCAATCACCTATTCTCTTTGCATCAACACACATCCAAGACCCAACTCTGAGGCATCCGTATATAGGGTGAACGGCAAGCCTGGTGCTGGGATGGTCAAGATAGGTGCAGAGACTAGTCTTGACTTCAGAATCTGAAAGCACTTCTCACACTCATTTATCCATATGAATTTTTTCCTTTCTTGGTTAGCTGGTAAGTGAAACAACGATTCTTGAGTAGTCTTCCATGAATCTTCTATAGTAACCAGCCAATCCAAGGAAACTATGAATCTTTGCAATTGATTTCGGTGCATCTCATCCTACTATAGCTGCGATCTTGCTTGAATCTACCTTGATACCGTCTGTAGATACTACGTGACCCAAGAAGGCCACTTCCTTCAGCCAAAATTTATATTTCTTGAACTTGGCGTAAAGCTTCTCCCTTCTTAGCTGTTGTAGGGCTGCTCTCAAGTGTGTTGCATGAGCCTCCCTATCCTTTGAGTAGACCAAGATGTCATCAATGAATATGATGACCGAAGTGTCCAGCATATCATGAAACACTCGGTTCATCAGTTCCATGAACGACGCTGGGGCTTTGGTCAATCCAAACGACATTATAAGGAACTCATAATGTCCATACCTCGTCCTAAAATCAGTCTTTGAAATATCTCTGTCTAAATTCTTCATTTGATGATACTCCATCCAAGGTCAATCTTAGGGAATACCTTTGCTCCTTGTAGCTGATTAAATAAGTCATTGATCTGAGGTAGTAGATATCGATTCTTGATCGTGAGCTTGTTTAATTCCTGGTAGTCTAAATATAATCTGACCCGCACCTTGTTAATGAGCCTTTCGCCGACCGGTTGGGAGCGGAGGCAAGCCCTGCTCGTGAGACACTATCGTCATTCTTCTTTACGAATTGCATTGACACTCCCCGTGATGCAATACTTAGCCGATTAGAACTTTTGTCTAATAACTCTCGTATTGAGTCTCAATTCCTTCAACTCCATAGGAGCTACTCTATAGGGTGCCTTTAACATAGGTGCCATCCCAGGTAATAAGTCGATAACGAACTCGGTTGCATGATCAGGTGGCAACCTGGGTAAGCCTCTTGGAAATACATCAGGGAATTTATGCATTACATCAGTATCTTCCATCTGTGATGCTTCTTTAGTGGCATTTACCACAGATACCATATATCCAACTCCTTTCTTTTCAAGGCATCTCTTCGCCTTTCATGTAGAGAGGATGAGCTTTCGCTTCCTAGGCAATATGCTTCCAATAAAACCAAATTATGTGCCATCTTTGTTCTTAAATGATAACCTTTTCTATCCACATAATCACTTGTAGAGTGTTGAGACAACCAGTCTATTCCCAAGATGACGTCAAAGTCTGTCATCTCAAGTCGATTTAGGTTGCATCCAAATTCTTTCCATCCATATGATTGAGACAATGTTCATAACACTTACCCACTACAACATCTAGTCCAAAAGAGCTTGAACTAGTGAAATTTGGTATAAAGGTCTTAAGAGCTTGTCTAGTTCCTTCATCTCTTATGATTTTTCAAAGATATCATCAAAAATCTCATATTGCACTCAGTAGCTTACATCTCTTTTATCACTGATGTTCTACCCTGATCTCTCTTTCATATATCTCGAAAAGCATCTTCTGACTATTTACTCATTACATATCCCAAGTCTATCTATAAGCATTAGGGTATATGCTTATAAATTCATTAATTCAGCCAAACTCTTTTGGTCTTTACTTAATCATCACACTCGACATTGGGCATAACTCAGTATTACTTGTACTAATCCAAATACTATCAATGCCATAATTTTTAACTTCATCCTTTTATCCACTCTTAGATATGCCTTTAGAAATCTTCTGCCTTATCAAAATTCATACCGATATAGCTGTCTTTAACTCTACTTGAGTGCTATCTATTTCTTTACTGGCTATTCTTGATAGTTCTCACTTTTTACTCATGCACTCTTTTTTAGACATGACTCGTATCCATCCATTCAGCAATCTCAAAATAGATCCTCCATTACTTCATCTGAGGTTCCTTGACTATAGAATATAATCTGAATTTAATCATCTTCCTTCCAATAATTCCCTTATTAACTAAACATATTATCAATGGATGTCGAGAAATGTAAGAATCATAATGCTTATCCAACAGTGATTCATTTCCTTATTTCAAATTCAGTATAATGACGAACACTTATTTTATCTAGTGAACTTAGGTTTAAAGGATTAGGAGTAAATCTATGGTAATCCAACCATCATCCAAAGGTCGTTAAGTTGCATGGTGGTCCAAATATATGGAAATAGAGGTTTTACAATTCTTAACCTCATGGTTATAGGTTCTACCGAGTATATAGTGCCATTGATCAAGACACTACAGGAGTAAATCTGGAAAAGTTTTGGTATATCAATAAATCAGATATAAAATCGAAAAGATGTACATTCAGAATGATTAAACCTTTAAATGTTCATTCGGTTCATATCTCTATTCATGGTGTCGATAATGGGAGTAGCTTAGATTGGTATAATCATGACTAATTCTAAGAAAATAACATCTATAACTCCAATTCATAGGTTGAATCAAGAAGGTATTCTGTCAAGGTATGAGAATTAAAATCAGGTATGTGCATCCTCTATAATCATAAGAGTAAGTCAATAATGCATCACATCCTATATAAACCTATCTAGTTATATGGCCACAATAGATTTGATCCTTTGTTGAAATGTTTGAGGCTTCATTTTCAAAAAATATTTTTCAACCCTTGTCAGATCATTCTACCATGATGCAGTTATCCCATACATCGGTGGCTGATAAGGATAACCACCTTGATACACTGCTTATTATGCACCAAGCTTCTACACTAGGGTGTGCATTATTGGGACCTATGGTATGATAGACACTGTGTTACGACTAACATGTGCTAGCGGTACAATATTACTACCAATCGATACTGTACTTGGTTTGACCCGAAGGTGTTGGTGTAGCATTGACAACTTGGATGGTGATTTCTATGGCAACTCACATAGTCGATATCATCTGTTGTTGTTTTTGCATTTTTTCAGGCCAAGTTTATTACAATCGTAGCCAAGGCACTTGGTAGTCTAGGTAGATTGGCTGGAGTGGCCTGGTTGTTCACCTCCTTTGATTTGCTCCAATCTGATTATCAGTATTTAACATCTACTCAGATGAGTTTTTACTACCCGTTCTCGACCCATATAGTGGTGGGGTCAAGTTGTAACCTCTTCTTAATGCTCAGCAGGTAATGGATCAACGTGTGGTGGATCTTACTCTGAGTTTTCACGTCACCTAGGAGTATAGCTTTATTTTCGTTTATAGTTACTCTCATTTTTGGTGTATGACTATTGTTCTCCTATCTCTGTTGGATTTAGCCCAAGATCTTTCCCTTTACCTCTATAGGGATTTAGGCATTACTAGCCATTTTTCTTTTTCCTCTGTTATATATCAAGTTTCACATCTTGTGAGTACTAACTCGGTATTCTAATTTTCTCCTTTATTGATGCTCCCTTTTTGCTACTGTACTATATCCTTTGTATACTTAGACAATTGCTCGATTTATAGATTGTATCCTATATTATTGTTTATCAGGATACATTTAGATTTTCTTTTTCTGTCTGTGTATACATATGGTTCCACATTTTATCTGTATATTATTGTCTTGTTTAAGTTCTGTCTCAACCAATACAGGTACTTAAGTTGCATTTTTATTAAAGCTTTTAATTTTTCCTACCTCAGTTCATTGACTCAGTTAAGTGCATGTATGGTCTGTTAGACAGAGCCTAAGAGCTCTGATACCAAGTTGTCAGACCGGATCGGCCCGTTAAGAAACTCAAACTAGCCCAAACCGATAATACCTAGTCCGAACACCGTAAGGCTGTTAAGAAGCCCAAGCTAGCCTGAATCGATTCTTTTTGCTGTTCAAATAATAACTAATTGACCAAGGATCTAACGAACCAAGGATCTAACGATTTGAGCCAAGTAAATACAAATATGCAATCCATTATCCATGTTCAGATGCCCTTAAGATGAATCAAAATTCAACTACTTACAATTGTATTAAATTTATTGATAGAAATAAGAAAATAGTTATATAGCATGGGCCCGATAAATCTGCTAAGCCCCAACCGGACTGAGCCAACCCAAAATTGGCCCAATAAGCCCAGCCCAATAACAAACTGACACAGGATTATCCCGTTAGTTAACATGTCCAATGCAGACCACCCCAGCCTAAACCCTTAATGGACGTGTTTTGGGTTTGGCTTATAAAGCCTGACACCTTTTTGACCCGGATCGAAACAGGACCTGATTGGCCCGTTGACACCCTTAACTCAGGGTTTGTTAACACAAAATAGTGGTTACAGAGGGGTTTTTTAGATTTTCAGGGCATTTTGGGTAGATGAAAAAGAGAATATTCATGATCATCGGCTAGGATGGATCCACGCATGCAAGATCCTTATCCATTGGCCCAGAATATGGCAAGCTTCAATGTATCTCTTTGGACGCGTCAAGATCCTGTCGCATGCATTTTTATTGGCCTGACGCAATTTAAATCAGTGGTTTGCAGTGCATGGAGTTGGCACAGTATTTCAGTATGGCGAGCATACGTTCTAAGGACGGATGGATCTCGATCGAAAGTTTTCATTAAGTACAATCGTGACTGATGTGGTTTGACAAATCCTACGATGAAGAATGAATCCAGCCTTTTCTCCTTGATCAAACGGTCCTTACACAATATTCCAAAGACAATCAATGGCGACTTGACAGCACGATCTGACTTGTCAGTGAAGTGGTGCTAGGGTGTGACGTAGTACACCATATGTGGTCAACTTAGATTCTGATCTGAGTGATTATATCACTCCCGATTGAATCTAACACGATAAAGCCGATCCAAAGGGTACAATTTATTCCTGCACTTTTTTAGAGATGGCGACGGATATTGTAGATTCTAGAATAGGCCAATCAGAACTCTACATGAAATCTGACTTGTTAGCGCGGTGGTGCTAATGTGTAGCGTGGGTGCACGAATATCATTGAAAATATTCCATTCCTTATAATTTCAATGGTCGACACTGTTTTGATGATATCTTGGCCATTTAGAGTCCAAATCGGATGATCCAAAGACCACTGTGCTTCATTTCAAATTCTCCATCACCTGAGAAGAGTTTGATGTTCGAAACTGTTGTAAAAATTGAATAGGAGAGAAAAAAGAGAGGAAGAAGAAGGTTTTTGTGGTTTTTGCTTGTTGGGTAAGCATTCAATTACTCACCAACCTCATCCTTGCTTGTCAATGATGTATTAAGGAGTGATGAGAGGTTGATGAAGCTTCCATTGAATATTCATGGTGATTGTAAGCCTATGTGAATCTCCATTGGAATGTTGGCGTATGTTTAGGGTTTGAATCCTTTCACCAACTATCAAGGAGTGGAGTTGAGCTCCATTGGTATGTATTTGAGAGCTTGATGATTATTGGGCAGTAATGGGAGTTGTATGAGCTTATGTGAAGCTTCATTAGAGTGTTGGGAAAATATTCTTGTGAAGAAAAAGAGAGAGAAGGGAAATGAAGACTATGTTGTGCTCAAAGGTTTGAAGACTTAAGTTTCATCAGGTGTGAGTGAGTTAAAAATTCGAGAGAGTCATGTGGAGCTCCAGAGACATCTCTGGATTTTTAAAAGTGATGGTTGTAAGCATTTCTGTGCCTTTCATGTTTACTTGCTTCCATTTATATGTATGCTAGCTGTCGGTGATTATGTTGAATGCCTAGCTAATGTGGGAAAAATTGTAAGGCAATCATAAGCCTAAAAATTGATATTGTTTACTTCCCGTAGGTGTAGGTTAATCATAGTGTATGTAGTGTGTGCTGAACACTGGTACATCGATACCTAAATTATTGTCATATTCGTGCCCTCTTGGTTTTATGCTGGGTAAACTAGGTGTATGTACTCCCTGCTGTATATACAACTAAAAGAAGCATATTGAGTATATACGGAGCCCATAGGGCATTACTCCATGGACTAGCCATCACATATTGTGTTGGTGAACCACGTATATCTTTGTGTAGTGGATGTTGTGTAAATTGTTTATCTATATGTTGTAAAGTGTGGAATGGCCTGCAAGATGGGTGTGCACAACATGGTAGACCTGGCCACTCTGTGGTAGCGAAGTGGTTGTGCATACGACTGTGTAGGTGGTTATACTTTATTGGTAGTGTGATTGTGGTCAGTGAGTGAAGTGTCAGCTCAGGGCATCATATGTCTTCAAAGAATTAGGAGAATAATTTTTGAAGGCACTGATTCACCCCCCCTCTCAGTGTCAACCGAGGTTCATCAACTCAAAACTACAAATGTCTAAGTTTAGACAAAGATAAAATCTAGTCAAATGGAATTCTTGATCATCTAGCTCATCACTATATCCAAGGTTCTATAATTAGATAAGGATGACATCGATCCAACTATATAGTCCTACCTCAAATCTCTATTTCGTATAGGACTTAGGAGGATCTGTAAGAATGGTTTATTGTTTGGTTGTCCACAACTTTATGTACCCATTTTACCCCTCCATTATACTAGAAACCTCATATATATATATATCCTCTTCTATAACTGTTGGGAGAAACATTCAATAATCCCTTGGACTCCTTTTATTTTGATCTGGGATAAGTGAAAGTTTAGGAAAAAACATTTTTTTTTGTGCATGCATGGAAGCCTCCATGAAGGATGATTTGGTAAATCCAACAGTTGAATAGGAAGGACATGATCTAGATTGGGTACATGTCAATTTTAAAATCTAGCCCCAACAGTGATTGAGGGATCCGATCGGTTTAGCTTGGACCGGATTTGCTGAGCCATGCGGTGACCGAGTCGATAAGTGTTGCAAAGGTCGTTCTTAATATGATAAGGAAAAATTCATGAAAGACAGGAACCATCCTAGCAGATCTGGATTGGAATCGATTGCGATTGATCATCTGTCCGACTCTACGCACTTGAACCTTGAGCCTTAATCATACCATTTTCCATTAATTGGCATCTTTCCCCTTTACTTTCTATAATCAATTTATTTCTCAAATGTAGTGAAAAACTTTGAAACTTTATATTGCCACATGATCAACTCTAATTGAGTTCAAATTTAATAGATAATTAGGCTATTATGGGATCGACTTGCACATACAATTCTGATCCTAATTGAAATACTATGTCTGATAACCAAACTTTGTATATAGCTTGGATATGCCATCAAAATGGTTTCGAAAAAAAATATTTTTAAAAGGAAAAGGATTCTTTGAATGGTGGAGTGGGAGCTACATTAGCCACCATGTCTCTTTCTTCCAACTCTTTTAAGAATCATGAGAAACCTTGTTTAAACTAAGGTTTAAAAACTCCAGTATTGAGCATCCATTGGCCTCAATTTATTCCAATTGAAATTAGATTGAAATTGTCCAAAACCCTATAAAATATAATCAGAAAAAAGTAGTAGAGTTTTTTCATTTAAATTCTTATATCTACTACAATAGATAATGTACAATCTCAGTGAGTGGAGGGGTATTTAAATTGAAATTAGATTAGAATCTCAGCCTTAAGATTATAGGGGATGTTTGAGATTATTTTGAGTTATTTAAATGTTTGTAAGTCCTATAAATTGTGGCTAATTCAAATGTAATAGAAGATGATTGGTGACTGAAAATGTTGAATTGAAGATTGTTTCTCGTTTGAACCTTGAAGAGTTCATCTCTTAAAATCTAGAAGAGTTTCACTTTAACTTTGAAGAGTTGGAGCTTTCTTATCACACCTTGAAGCCTAAAAAAGTTTCACTTTAACCTTGAAGAGTTGGAGTTTTCTTATTATACCTTGAACATAGAAGAGTTCTTCCTTGAAACCTAGAAGAAGTTTCATTCTATCCTAGAAGAGTTAGAATTTTATTCTTCACATACATTCTAGAAGAATTGTAGGCCACATTTGGAGTTGATTTACAGCTTAGAAGAGAAGTAAGTCACTCTACCTTCACTCCATAAAAAACTGCTTTCTTCTTCTTGCGTCCTGAAAATTTTTCAGAATCCATTTTTACACTTCACGTTCCTTTTAGCTCATTTTGGCATATCTTTCACTTCGAATATGGAAAACCATTCTTCACAAAATTTATAGACCCATGCGTTATCTTTATTTGCTACTAGAATCAGATCATTCTTATCTATATTGAAGACGTTACATTCACTCTTTTGAAGTTGCACAATTCCTGTCAAATTCTGTAGAACTTGTAATTACTTTAAATTTGTATAATTCATTTTCTCGATATGTTATTTTAAGAACCTTTGGTTGACTTACATCAACTGCAGACTATTTCACCTAGTAATTTCTGACAATTACTCGTGCTTCCTCTAAGTTAAAAAAATATGTTACACACAGCCCCAACCTGTTAAGTGATTTCCATTATATGCTGATGTCAGCTCATCCTCAAAGTTTTAAGGACAAATATATCTTTAATGGGGTAGTGAAGTCTCTTTTCTGCCCTTGATGGGATATGAAGTTCCCCTTTTACCCTCCTAAAAATTAGGGAAGAATGGAACCAGTCGACTTGCAAAGATAGCAGAGCGGTAGGGAGACAGGAAATTGGTTTGATTAACCATTCCTTTGCTGCAACCAACAAGCTTGTGAATAATATAGTCGATGTACTTTTCTTAACATCAATGGTAGTCAAGCAATAGGGTCCACCAGTAACTACATCACACTATGACTTGCAGACCAGTGTAATTGACCAGACCAACTCGCAGAGGTAATATGCTCAAATGTCGGTAGCGTGTTGAATGCACCAAATTAATAATATATTTCTTCACTGACCTAATTAATAAATTGTAAACATGGTAAACAAAGGTCGATCCCACAGAGAGTGATTTGATCAAGATTTATATTATACTCTAACTAAATATACTAATTAATGCTAAGCAAACACAATAATGAAGGGGGTTTTGGTTGTTGAATCAAACAAACAAACAAAATTTAAATGGGGAAATAATTAGAGAGAAAGAATTCAGTTTTTGGTTCAATATCCACCCATACATGTAATAGGTAAAATTAATCGCAGCGCTACTTTCTTCCTCACAATTAGAATTAAAGACTCTAGATAACAATACGCTCTGTTACTTGAGTTTTTCCTTGATTTTCTCTATAGAAACAAGTTCTTCAGAAAGATCTAATTATTGAACAACATTAAATAAGTTCTCAATGTTTAATTCAATGTCAGCATTAGGAGAGAGAAAAATAGATCAATCTAAGCAACAATCATACATAAGCGAGAATTATTTAACTTAGGTTATTTCATTCATAGTGATGAGATAAAAATTTGAACATAATGATCTACCACTGTTTGTTACTTGTGATTAGAAACAGGATAATTACGAATCATAGTTTATAGATCTAGCAATTAATATCAGTTTAAGCGATTCAGCAGGCCATTATTGAATTATTCAGACAAACATTATAGATAAAGAGAAAAGAATGAAGTAAATAATTCTAATAAAAGAGAAAAGAAGAACAACGTTATTGAATAGGAATTACACCATTGATATGAGTTTGGGCTTCAAAATCCTTTTGAACCGAATGAAAAACTAGCCAGACATTACAATCCTTTCAGAGAGAGAAAAAAAATCATTCCAAGAGAAAAGGGAGAGAGAGAGATATTAAAATTTTCAGCCAAAAGAGAGAGAGAAAGAGAGATAAACTATCTTTAACGCTAGTGCTCTAATATAAAACTTAGCAATCCTTTATAGCTTAGAATTCCTTCTTTATTTAGAACTCTAAAATTATAGAGTTCTTCCTTCCTTGGAGTCTTGTAGAATGGTAGTTTTCCTATCTGACTCAAATACTAAATCAATTCAACATCTTCTATTGTAGGTTTCCTAACTTGAGTATGAAACTTTTTATGAAAATTTCATCCACCGTTGAATGCTTTAATCAGATTATCCCATGTGTAGTAACTTTCTTACTCCTATTCAGATTTGAATCACATTTTCAATTTTGGAAAGCTTGAGACATCTTTTACAACTTTACTAAAGACTACTTTTTAATTTTGGAACTCTTTCTACTTCAGAAACCTGCATGAAGCTCAGAACGTCAATATTAAGAATGCTAGAATTTTCTTATCTTTTAGCAATTAATTTACAAAGTCTTTAAAATATGCCAAACTTATAAAATAAATTCTAATTAGATCAATAAGGCATAAAAAATATTAAAAAGCATAGTGCAAAGAAAATAAAAATATAAAAATCACACACTTATTAAATGTCATAAGAGCCAATAAAGCAAGGCTCAACCAAAACCAAAGACGTAATTCAGAGACTGAGCCGTCATCAGCATTGGTGGTTTGCTTCTTGTTGGAACTTCGATGAGTATGTTGTCATTGTTGGTAATGGTTCTAAGCATTTTTAGACAACTGACAGAGGTACGTGATATCATGGTAGTGTTTGGGACACATTTACAGTGATGTGGATATGTGAAAGCAGCAGTGAAAGGTTGGTTTAGCTTTAATGAAGAACTAGCAATATGAGAGCTAGATGCAACGGTATAACCGGGTAGGTATCTGCTCCCTCCTTGCATATGGGAGTTTTTACCTTTATGGTGTAGCGGTTCTCTACCTTAGCGCATTGCAGATCATATACCAGACCTTTATAAATCCATCATGCATTTGCTTGTTTCTCCTTTTCACTAAGCTCAAAGTAAGAGAGCTCACTTCTGTGTGCATATTTTTTTCTAGATTTGTCGCAGGTTTACTATAGCTGATTTCATGGTTTTTTTTTATGGTTTTATAAAATTTCACGTGGTACCCAAATACTTTAAGAAACATCATCTACCACCCAAGATTTCTGAAAACTTCACCTACCACCCAAAATTTCCAAACGTTACCCCATTAACTGACGAAAAAGAGTTAAAATTTTGTCTATACGTTTATACCCTTCTCATTTGAAACTGAAAAATGTTAACTCATGTTAAAATTATTTATTTGACCTTCTAAAACACCACAATGGAAATAACACCATTTATCCCTATCAGATTCAATCTCAATGAAACCCTTCCTTCTTGGCTGTATGCGACTGGGATTGTCGATCTCCTTCGTTCTTGGCTGCAACAACAAATCTACTGCAAAAGGTTAGTGTTTTTCAACCTTATCTTTCCTCTCTCCCTCATCATTCTCCGCTTCCTCTCTCCCTCATCGTGATTCCCTTTCCTCTCTTCTTCCTCTTTCTCTCATCATGATCCCCTTTCTTTTGCGGGGATTCCTGTTCCCAATCTTTGTTCTCCTCCTTCATCCTTGAAAAATCGATTTCATTTTTCTCCTTCACTGAAAGCAAACCCCTCTTCATTCTCCTCCTCCATCCTCTTTCAATTTTCCTGAGGTGACACTAACATGCAAGTCAATCCCACCTTCTTCCCAAAGCTCTGCAATCTTCTTCCCAAAGCTCTGCAAATCTCCCTTTGATTTTCTTCTTCCTTTAGCTCTTACCCTATTTTTGGAGGCCTGAGATCTCTATCGGTATCTAATTTATGGGCTCAGTCTTTCTAGCGGCAGTCCGAGTGCTGTCTTGAATTTCTTCATTATGTAAGTTTAATGGATGCCATCCATCTCTTTTGGATTTTGTTCATGTTGTAAGTTCAATAGATTCTATCCGTCTCTTCTAGAATTTGTTCATGTTGTACGTTTAATGGATTATATCCTCTTTTTGCATTCCTACAAAAAGAAAAGGAAAAAAAAAAGGTTGTTAGATTTCAAATTCGGTAGATTGGGTTTTGCAATGGACGTAAGTTTTGCTTTACTATTTCTTGTTGCCATACGTTGCATCAAACGACCATTTGGTCCCAATCCAATTTTCATACTTTGATTTCACCCAATTTTGAACCAAAACCTACAACATATGAAAACAAATTTTCATATGTTGTATGTTGCAAGTTTTGTTTCGATGGTTTTAAGAGTTTGAACATGTATTGCTGTGAAGATGAACATTAAGATACATATAATAGTATGAAACTGGTAACAGCTCTATAAACACATGTCATTTTTTAAGAAGGGAGGATGTATGTTGTTCACTAATTAAATTGCACTTTCCTTATTTAGATGATGGTTTTGATTTTTGAGACTTGTGGTGCTACATGTGTCACACGTACAACAAGTATGGGTAAAAATATCGAGATAGTGTATTATAGTTGGGCAAGGTATCAGAACTTTGTTATGTGGGTGTAGAGCATTTTAAGCAATGTCCATGTGGAGTAGGCAATGCATAGTGAGAACGAAAAAAATGGCAACAAACAAAGGACAACAATTTTGGTGTTGCCCACATTCCACAGGAGTGAGTATTAATATAGTCTTAGTTTTTTTAAAGCAAGTTGTTGTAAAATAAAATGATATCCTAAATCTTATAAAATTTTATTGTAGAAGGATAATCTTGGATGCGGGATGTTTGAATGGATAGAGCCAATGGAATGCTCTCAAGGTACTAGGACCGGAACTGCAACTGTGGAAATGGGGAATGCTCCCAGAAGACAGGTCAAAGATCACAGACCTCGACATTAAATACGACAATTGGTAGAAGTACTTCATCGGATTATTTGAAAGGTTACTTAAAAGAAGTAATTATAGCTAATGGGAAAAATTCTAGGTTGTTTGACGAGCTCCTTCATGCTGTCAAGATGCTAGATTTGAAGAACGCTGATGAGGGAGAAACTTAGTATTAGGTTGGTTGTAGCTTGTATTTAGGTAAAGGGTAAATTGCAGTTTGAAGGGATCCTTAGTTTGCACGAACACTTCATTTGTATTTCTCTCAAAATTTAAATTTATGATCATATATTGTATTGAGTAAATATAAAAAAGAGAACTACTCCGTTTTGTGCTCTTAAATTGGGAGCTAGTTCATCTAACATGATTAGAGATGTGTTTCCTTATGATATGCTTGAATGATGTGAGTAGAATGAAAGATTTGAAAATTGTGTAGCACATTTGGTATTATTGGATTCTAGAGTTATAAATTCATTCATTTCCTCTTTATTGGATCAATGCACCAATTTGTTAGAAATACTCTAAAAATTCAACTCCAAAACTTCATTTACAAGTTCAAATATTTAGCACTTCTCCAATTGTCCTTACATGATAAAGTAAGAATGAGTGAAGTACTCAAAAAGAACTTCTAAGATGCAACACAAGAACTCATTGGCGATGAAGTACCTCCATTAATCAGTCATATTGCGTTATCCATGAAAATGACTTGTCTTGTTCTCTAATGAGTCATATTGCATCTGTTCGTGAAAATGACCTGTCTTGTTGCCAAACCTGAATTCATCATATAACAATTTACTAATGTTCAAACTTGGATTCCTAAATCAACATCTAAATAAATATCCACCTTATAACATCATCATATAACATCATCCAAAGATAACTAAATCCCAACAAAATATGCATCATATAACATCATCCAAAGATAACTAAATCCCAACAATATACATTCTTTGTCCCAATACACAATCATAACAAAATGTCTAACAAAAAACCATTGACAACCAAAAACATATTTTTCCTAACTAATTTCTTTGTATTGCTGCCGCCTTTATCCTAATCTTTTCTGATTTCTTGGCCATTCTTGCTTTTGTCTTTGCTTTGATACTTGCTTCTTGAGATCCCCTAGATGCTTGGAATCTCGTCTGCATTTGGGGGACAGTGAGTCTACATTGTCCTTTTCTCTACATGATCACAGACAAAAAGAATATTAGTAGCAGTAATATATGACAACCAATAGTTTAAAGAATGGGTTATACCTTTCTTCAGGGTTGAGAGGTGGATTGTTGAGAAGTTCTTGGTTGAGAGGTGGATTATTCAAAAGGTATAAGCTGAGAAGATTGTGCTTCCTTCTTTTTTTTATAGGTCCTTAAATTGTGACCAACTGCTTTACAATATGCACATGTAATAGAAGAGTTGGTCTTTCTAAAATTACTAACATCTTCACTGGCTTCTCTCCTTTTTACTTTGGTAGGCCTACCTGCTTTTCTTTTATAAATTGGATGTTGGATGACAAGACCATCTCCAGTGATTTTTCCAATGGTATCCAAGCCAGGCATACCATGCATAACCTCAGAATAGGAGACATAAAGTTTTGAATAGTAAAGTAGGAGAAAACATGGTCCTTAGGTTTACCTCTCTTAAAAAAAGATTGCTGTGCATGCATGTTTACATGGAATTCCAGTTATTTTCCATGCACAACATTAAAAAATATTCTACTTTAGGTCCACCACATGTCTACTAAAGCCATCATTAATTTCAAAATCATCTGGACCACATGATAATACATTACATTGTCTAGATGCACCTTGAGTATTTTCCAATTTCTTCTTAAAAGTAGGTGCCATGTTATCCCTCAGACTGCAACCCCTTTGATACCTACTCTGTAGCCCACTTGTAAGCTAAATTCTGATATCATCAATCAAAAGTAAAATAGGCTTTGATCTATAGGACTGAATCCATTAGTTAAGACACTCAGACATGTTGTTTGTGACATGGTCACTTTTGATCCTATGATCAAAAGCATGTCTTGACCAAGAAGATACTGGGTTTCTCATTAGCCAATCAAAGACTTCTCTTTTAATACCCTTTATCTCTTCTATAGTAGTGTTAAAACCTTCAGCATTGTAAGATTTATATGCAGTCTAGAATAATCTTCTCAACAATAATCTAGGAAATTTTAGCTTAAAGTTGCTGTATAAATGCCTACAACATAGTCTTTGATTTGCATTTGAGAAAATATTAGCAATGGCTTCAGATAACCCTTCAACAATTCAATAAGAAAGACAATATCAATGTATATCCTCTTGGAACTACAAGTTAATCAAATTGAAATTTCAGCAATAGCTTACCTATTGTTTGTCAGACATGAATGTCAAACTATCTCCATCAACATCATTTGAGATTGCATCAGACAGTGCAATGAGAAACCAAGTTCAGCTGTCTTTGTTTTCAATTTCAACCATACTAAAAGCAATGGAAAATAGACCATTATTGGTATCCATTGATGTAGCTACTAATATGATCCCTTTGAAGTTCCCTTTAAGATGACAGTCATCAATACCAATGAAGGGCCTACATCCCTTCAGAAATCCCAACTTATAGGCTACAAAACAAATAAATAACCTTTTAAAAATTGGTCTCGTTGTTCCAGACCCATCTTAAGACTGGAGTTTGAACAAACTTCCAGGGTTTCGCTCCAACAACTTCTCACCATACTTAGCCAATGATGCATATGACTTTTTATGACTTGTTAAATTTTCCTCTCTGGCCACTTTTATTGCCCTGTATAGCTACTAGTCATTTAGGTTAATAAAATACCTTGCATTGACAATAACTTTCATGCTATCAAAAGACATAATCGGATCTGCCCTTAACTAATTCGCAAGTTTCCTTGCAATCCAGTTTAAATTGGCATTCTTGTTGAAAAATAAACTTCTTCACTACAAAAGTAACACCATCATGTGTAGTAGCTGCATGTAGTTTCTAAGGACACCTATTACAGAACAGATTACTGTAACCCTTTTCTTCTCATTTTTCAATCTCAAAATATTTACACTTTTTTGAACAACAAAATTAGCCAAAATCTTCCTATATATATATATATATATATATATATATATATGAACATTCTTATAAGCAGATCCAACATTAATTTCTATCCTTTGCAAGTCATCTATATCTGCCTCTCTGTCTCTAGCAGTGCTTTCCTATTAAAATTCTTCTTCTCCAATATCTGATAAAGGGGCTTCCTCCCTATCTTCATTGTCATAATCCCCATCTCTATCATACTCATGCTCAGAATCAGTAGATGATTCTTTACTTTCCTCCGTCTCCTTGTCCTAGTTTTCATCTAACAGGTCATCCCTTTCATCATCATTAATGTCTATATCAATGGTAGGTGCCTTCTTCTTATCCTTCCAGAACTAGTACTGGTAGAAGTCGGACCTGTGCCAACTGTTTTCATGGATGGCCTCCTGACAACAGTTGATTTGGATGGCCTTCTGACAGGTGGTCTTCCAATCATTTTTCTTGAATATCCATTTACCTTAAAATCTTCTTTTGATGTATCATTGACATTGACTTCATCAATTACTAGAGAAATTGCTTTACCCTCTCTTTTAAAGATTTTAACTGTAAGACCTGCACTCCATGAACCCAATCTAAACCTCTATTTCATGTCGTAACAGGTCTTCCAATTATAACCGAACCAGATGGGACGAGTGGATGATAATTAGGTACGAAAACTGACCAAATGTGTAATAAATTTTCATACCAGTTTCATCATAGCGGTCTACATATCGATCGACTGGTATGTCTGCCTAGGCAGACTAGTTAGATCCGAAAATAGATCTCTGTGGGTCCCGCTTGCTAAATCTTTGTCCTAGAGACTTTTCTAATGTAGGAGAACCTTTCTAAACCCTATCCTAGCCTGTTTAAGGACCTCTAAACCTCCTTAAACCTTTTTGATTGATTCTCACAAACCCTAGAGAGGAGAAGGGGATCGAAAGAGGAGGAAGAGCCGATAAAGGTTGAAGAGGAGCCTCCGTTGGACGAAGAGCACCATAGCTTGTAAACCAATGGTGAGTGCCTAAATTTTTCTCTAGGATAAGTATTGTGGATGATTGATCAATACCATGCAAGCCGAGGTATTGATCTAAAACCCTTAATTTACCGTCAAACCCTAATACAGTCAATAAACCTTATATTCGAATTCTAGGCTAAGGATCATCGAAACCAGGACTTTAATGGATCATAAAATAAACCCTAATACATTGCTCAGGCCTGGAATGTGTAAGGAAAATCCTAGAAGCCATAATGGATGACCGATAGAAGACGAACACCAAGTTGGTGGTCTTTTGGAAGAATACCAGTCGACTATACCGGTTACACTATATGCGATCGGTACCTCTTGGGAGCTGGTCATGAAGGGACTGGTTGACCATACCGGTCGCGCCATTCCCTACAGGGCAGCGACCGGTACATGCAATCGGTATGCACTTTATCGGGTATATTTTGATACCAGTTGGTTTTTAACCAACGTAAACTCTAATAAACTAATTCTAATTAAACCCTAACATCGTGTAGGACCCTGTGATAGTGAGATTGGACATAGTGACGTGGAACAAGCTAGCAATCAGGCCTTGGGTAAGGGAATTGGACCCAAACCCTAATTAACTAATAACAGTAAAACGTTGCTAATAATTATCTTGTGCTATGGAGTGTTGCTTGTATATATTCACATGTCATCTTTACTTTTAGTATTATATTCTGCTCATGCATACTTGCTATGCTAGGATTGTGTATTAGGCATGTAAATGTTTTCGTTGGTGTGTGGAATGGGAAGGTCCTCGGGTCTTGGATCATTCCTCACACTAGCACCTTTTCGTATCACTACTATCTTAGCATGCTTGATGCGGGTAGGGTATCAGGGGGAGGATGTGGCACTGTGGTCTCCGACCTGACCACCAGACTCGAGCCCTATCTCTATGCCGTAGGGATGTGCTGGGATAGAGCCTATTATGATGACATGTAGGATTGGTTAGTTATGGACCCAGTTTGCAAGCCCTAGCCAATAGGGGCTTACGTATTGGTATGGGTAGGGTATCAGGGGAAGTGTTGGGGGAGTGTGATCCGACACTTTAGCTCTATCTTTATTCCATGGTGGGTGCATGTGGGACGACAATGGTATTTGATCCATTTGGTAGATTCACACACTTGTGTATAGAGGTGCGGTGGCCGCCAATCCTTTCTATAGCACATTGTAAACTTAAAAACCAGACCAAATGTGAATGTTATTCATGCATATTGTTTGTTGCATTGTTTGATTTTCTTATGAGCTAAGTTGTAAGCTCACCCTTGTATATATACATGTTTTTAGATGTTGAAGTAGGTTATACTGTGGAGGACTACGTGGACGCTCCAGTGTATGGAGGTGTTGTTGCCTTGGATGTACAAGCAGGAGAGAATGAATATGACGTATCATGCGAGTGCCCTTTCTGCGTGTACCTCTAGGATGTTCCTAGTTTAGTCATTTTATTTTATTTATTTTAGTTGAATTTTATAAATGATGTAAGGATATTTTATATATGTTTTGGTATTTGGATAATTGGATAATTTAATTAAGTATCATTAGAATACTCAGTTCATTTATATTAAGCCTTCTGTTGTATTTATTTACATTCTGATTATAGTTATGTGTAATGGGTTGTGTAAATGGATACGGCCTATTTGAGATCTTAGTGTGAACTGTTGGTTTAGTGGCGGTTCACCCGCTCTTCTGGTTCAGCCAGAATTGGGGTGTGACAACTTGGTATTAGAGCCCTCAGGCTCCATCCAACAAACCATACATGTACGTATGGAGTCAATGAACTGAGATAGAAAAAATTAAAAGATTTAAAAAAAACACACCTTAAGCACCTGTTTGATGCCTGAGACTAAATATGAAAGAGCATAATATACTATACTAAAGGTAAAATTAATAAACAATCATGCTTTGAATAGGAACCAAAATGACAAGTGAGAATAATCATAAACTTCTACCAAATTAAAAATAAAACTGTATCAAGAGTAGAATATAGAACATCCAAAGAGCTAGAAGTTAATTGTACCACAGGGTACAGTCCACAAGCCGAACAGTTACCCTGTTGTAATAAAAATTGTACTAAAAGGAGAGAAAAATAAGGTGGTCCATTATGGGGTTGGGGGCATAGGAATAGGGTCAACAATGTCATAGTTACGCTCATATGCTACCCTGAGCTAGTGTACCTGCTACTACATGACCCTGAGGCTGCGAGAGAGGCATCCTAAGTTACGGTTCATCTCGTGCTGGGCATCCCGAATCTCCATAAACATAACCATCACGGAATCAGGAGGAGGCTAGGATGGTTCTGCTACAGGTATGGGCTGGGGTTCTGGTGCAGGAATATCCTCCATCTGTTCATCACCCCCTAACTCCTCTACATAAGCTGCATTGGCTGCTGCTGCTGTTGCTGCCACTACTGCTACCCTCCTAAGCGGACCTGGACGAGCCTCTAGCTCCTCGTCACTGATCGGCAGGTTGTCCATCTTCATCTGGACAATGGCATCTCAGTCAATGTCGGATGTCATGGAATCTTCAACCGCAATCTCATCCCTCAGGTACATTCAAAGGTGCTGCAGGATCGTGGTGATCAGCCGGCCATAAGGAAGGTTGCCTATCTGGTCGGTAGTAGTAGCCTAAAGCATAGTCCTGATAATAATGTAAGGAAGGCAGACCCACTCGTTGGTGCAGACACAGTAAGTCAGGTACTGGGTGAGCTGAGATAACTCACTGTAGTGGCCGCTCTGAGGGACAATATTATGCTGGATAATGCGTCAATAAACTCGAAGGAGAGGTCTCAAACTGGTAGCTTTCATGGATGCCCCTGTATTAAGGATCTGCTTCATAACCTCTTGGCGTAAATCCTCAGTAAGGTAACCCTTTACCTTGGGAGCGCAGTAAACCAGGTCACCATCATTAGGGATCCCCAAAAGGTCGATAAGCTGGTAGGTGTTAAACGAAATGGGAACACCTTTGACAAAGCTAGTTTCGTGGATGTCCCTACAGTAGTTGAAGTCATTAAGATTCCCCTCAACCTCCAGGTTGGCATAGAAGTGTTTTACCAGGTTGGGTCGGGTAATCACTGTATAGGTGATCACTGACAACCACCCAAGTGCATCAAAAGCCTCTTCAACATCGAACCGTTGGAGTTGTTCTAGATTCATGCGTCATCCTGACTCGATATTTTTATCCTCAAACCATGGAAAACAGGCTTCTGCCTCCATCGAGCGAAACCACCACGCATCATATTGACGAATAGGTAGGTGCGGGTGGTTTATGCTTGGGGCAAATGTGTGCTTACCAGCACCACGACGTCGAGACATTGTCAACTACAAAACAAAACAGCAAAATGGGAATTAGTCGAGATTTTTAGAAATTTCGATAGCATAACGACAGTATTTCAAGAAAAGGCCTCAAACTTACCCCAAAATTTGGGTAGGAGGACTTACGCAATCATTTAACAACGAATAGAGACCAAATAATTATCAAACAAACAAGAAAATTGAACATTTTCAAGAAAAATCGATTTTGACCAAAACCTAGGTAAAAAATCCATAAAATTTCGATTTTGAGCAAACCGTACAATGGAACATCAAATAAGTTGAGGGCTTTTATTCATAGAGGCCCCAAAACCATTTTTAAGCCGAAGAAAAAGAGTTCCTACAGTTAGAATCTTCAAGATCTAGAAAAAAAATATAGTTTTTTTTGGCAAGAAACCATGAAGAGACGATGTAAAAGAGAGAAAGGAAGAAAGAAACTTACTTGGAGAGGTTGCGAAGTACTCTTGAGTGAGAAGAATCGCTTCTATAAGCACCGGTCGGACTGTAGCAACTCACCAAGCCAGAGGGGAATCACCACCGAAGAGAAAAGAAAGAAGAAAACTGGGAATAACGAGTCAAATCGTAATTAAAAAGGGGGTTTTAACCCATACCGGTTGACGTTTTGGGCTATACCAGTCGACCGGTATGCCTTGATACCTGCGACTGGTATCTCTCAGCCAAGAGAGAAGGTTGTCCGGTCAACTATACCGATCGCACCAGGCCATACAATGCCTCGACCAGTACCTCTTGGGAAGTCTGAGAGGTTTGTCTGCCTGGACATACCGATCGCACCATATTCTACAGTGCCGTGACCGGTATGTTACTACTGGACAAGTATCTAAGCTCAAAAAATTTTGAATTTTTTTTTTAAATTTTGATTTAAAGTTTTCATTACAATTTTCGCCGCACACTTGTTAAAGACTAACACTATTATGACAAATGTGACTATTCGAATGTACCTCATGTGTTATGTATCCTTCTCAGATCCAAACAGGGAAGAGTAATCTAAGATGGCAAGCGGAAACGGTCACAGAGGTTCACGGAAGCGTCACCATTCAAGGGTGCATCAAACAGAGGATAATGTGGAAGCAAAAAATATTAGTGAGCAAAACCTAAACCCAGAAGGTGGAACCCCAATGAGGGAGGGCGGGGATAGGACACCAATAAGGAACGGTGGAGAAGGGCAAAGTCACAATGCACCAACAAATCTGCGAGGCCCTCCTCACACCAACTCTAAGACTATAGTGATGAACTTGGTCTACTAGATGGAAGCTCAGCAGAAGGTGTTCTTAAATGAGATGCTGAAGATGTTCAGGCCACCGGGATATATCCCTACCGAAGGTATGCTTGAGTCTAGGGAAAATAACACCGCACTGCCAGTGGATGGTAGTACTAGGCCGATGGGCCAAGAACAGAAACCACAGTTACCACAACCATTTCCAACATCATCTGCCTATCAAGGAGTCTATGCGTATCGACCACCATGGTATGGGATGAATGCACAAGGGCAGAACGATCTAAGCCGAGCAGTGGATAGATTTTTGAAGCTGAAACCCCCTACCTTCACAGGGAAACCAGGGAAACCATTGTGGCCTGCACAGTGGATTGCTGAGATGGAAAAGAACTTCCATTTGATGACTTGTACAAAAGATGAAAAGTGTTATTTGCTATACATATGCTCAAAGAAGATGCTAATGCCTGGTGGAATTCTACCCGATCAAACTTAGAGATGAAGCACACCCAAATCACCTGGGAAATATTCAAGGGGGCCTTCTTTGACAAGTACTTCCCAAAGAGTTTTCGAGACCAAATGGAGAAGGAATTTCTCAACCTGCAACAATCCCAGATGACTGTAGATGTGTACCAGCAGATATACGAAGAGCTGTTCTTCTTCGCTCCAGCTAGTATGCAAGAGGAGGAAACAAAGACTCGTAGATTCACTATGGGGTTGCGAGGAAGCATCAGGGAACATGTTTTGGGCTTGGAGAAGAAGGTGTATAATGAAGCTATGCAAATCGCTAGAGTGATCGAATCAAGCCAAAGAGACAGCTTCTTTGCTCAAAATAGGGGACTGAAGAGGCCTGCTACTGAGACTTCTGGTGGAGGCAACACTAGATCATTCCGCCCCTAAAGGGCTCAGTCTGCTGTGGTGCCAGCAAGAAATACTACTGCACTACCACCACAGGTAGCTGGTTAGAACCCCAACGTCAAATGCTTTAACTACCAGCAGATAGGGCATTATGCAAGGACGTGCACTCTACCCAGGAAGCAACTGCCACAACAAGGGAAAGTGTTTGTAGTCACTATTGAGGAAGCAGCCGCATTACCTGATGTGGTGATGGGTACAAATTCACTCCTTATTGTTATTATTCCTTGTTTACCGCATTACCATGTATGAGCATGTAGACTAAAGAATAATTAAATTCCAGGAACTGTAGATATAACTGGTGTACCTACCAGAGTACTCTTTGACTCTGGGACTACCCACTCCTTTATTTTTATATCTTTTGGGAAGAGGCTAAAATTACCTGTCAAACCCTTAACTCCAAGTTTGATAGTTTGCTCTCCATTGGGAATAGAAGTAGTCTTAAATGAATGCTATGGACCATGCCCAGTCATTATTGATGGGCGAAACCTCAAAGCAAATTTAGTTCAACTCGAGATGGCAGACTTTGACGTCATCTTGGGAATGGACGTTAGGCCAGCATTCGACTAGTCTATTATGTGTCGAAAAGAAGCTTGCTTTCAAGGATGATAATGGAAAGGAGTTTAGCTTCATCGGAACCAAGTTACCTAGGAAGCGGAAGCTGATCCTCTCTGCTTTAAAAGCTAAGAGATGCCTAGAGAAGGGAGGAGTTAGATACCTAGTGTCTGTGGTAGATATCGCAGCAAAGATGCCAAAAATGGAAGATCTAGAGGTAGTATGAGAGTTTCCAGTTGTATTTCCAGAAGATCTACCTGGACTACCTCCAGACAGGGCTATGGAGTTCTTGATAGACCTTATGCCAGGGTCGGCGCTGGTATTTAAAGCACCATACAGGATGGCCCGAACAGTAGAGGCAATGTTCAGTATTGGCTCTCACTATCGATCGGATGGAGGGAACCGCGGCGCCGATTGAAGAGGGGCTCCCCTACAGAGTTAAAAGAGTTGAAGACCCAATTACAAGAATTGCTAGATAAGGGTTTCATACGACCCATCATATCGCTGTGGGGAGCGCTTGTATTGTTCGTAAAGAAGAAGGATGGTAGCATACGACTATGTTTCAACTACCGAGAATTGAACAAGTTAACCATTAAGAACCAATACCCTTTGCCTAGGATCGATCTGTTCGATCAGTTGTAGGGTGCAAAGGTTTTCTCGAAGATTGATCTTAGATCGGGGTATCACCAACTGAAGATCAAGGGCAGGAGATATTCTGAAGACTGCTTTCAGGACAAGGTATGGGCATTATGAGTTGCTTGTAATATCGTTCTGGTTGACTAAAGCTCCAGCGTCGTTCATGGAACTGATGAACCGAGTGTTTCATGACATGTTAGACACTTTCGTCATCATATTCATTGACAACATTTTGGTCTACTCAAAGGATAGGGAGACTCATGCAACACACTTGAGAGTAGCCCTACAACGGCTGAGAAAGGAGAAGCTCTACGCCAAGTTTAAGAAGTGTAAATTTTGGCTGAAGGAAGTGGCCTTCTTGGGTCACGTAGTATCTGCAGACAGAATCAAGGTAGAACTAAGCAAGATCGTAGCTATAGTAGGATGGGAAGCACCAAAATCAGTTACTGAGATTCGTAGCTTCTTTAGTTTGGCTGGTTACTATAGAAGGTTTATGGAAGACTACTCAAGGATCACTGTTCTACTCACAAGACTAACTAAGAAGGGAGAGAAGTTCATATGGACGGATGAGTGTGAGAAGTGCTTTCAAACTTTGAAGGCAAGACTGGCCTCTGCACCTATCTTGATAATCTCAGCATAAAGTTTACCGTTTACTCTATATACGGATACATCATGGTTGGGACTTGGATGTGTATTGATGCAAGAGAAACAGGTGATTACTTACGCATCAAGACAGTTGAAAGAGCACGAGAAGAACTATTCTACGCATGATCTGGAATTAGCAGCGGTTATTCATGCAATCAAGGCTTGGAGGCACTACCTTTATGGTGAAAAGTTTTAGGTCAAGTCAGACCACAAAAGTTTAACTTACCTTTTACTCAGAAGGACCTGAATATGAGATAGAGGAGATGACTGGAACTATTGAAAGATTATGATTGTGACATCTAGTACCATCCAGGTAAAATGAATGTGGTGGCTGATGTCTTAAGTAGGAAGTGGGCATTGAAACCTAAGGTAAGACCCAGTACAAATGTTGCACTGTGTGCTGCAGCCTCGGGCTCAATAGAGATTGAAGAAAATCATATACTAGAGATAGCTGAAGATCCAGTGGAACAAGGCTTGATTCATAAGTTCACATTGATGTTTGCAGCCTTGAAGATATCACCAGATCTGGTGAATGAGGTGAAAGCAGCAATCCTACAGGATCCACACCTCAAGACTGTGCAAGAAGATCTAGAGAAGGATAAAAGTAACCTCGACTTTACCTTGGATTCAGACAAGGTACTCAGGTATTGCGGACCATTATGTATACCTGAGAGTGAGAACTCAAACATTAGAGAAAGAATGAGGATATAATCTCATTATACCCCATATTCGGTACATTTAGGAAGCACGAAGATGTGTCACAATTTGAAGAAATTATATTAGTGGAGGGGTATGAAAGTGGATGTAGCTCGATTCGTATTTCAATGTCTAAATTGTCAGCAAGTAAAAGCAAAAAGGCAGCGACCAGTGAGATTGTTACAATCACTACCAGAGCCATATGGAAGTGGGATTGTATCACAATGGATTTTGTCACTGGCCTACCCTTGACACAAAGGTTAGTGGATTCAGTATGGGTAATCGTCGACCGACTTACCAAAACAGCCCGCTTCATCGCTATTAGACCTCAGTACACCATGGACAGATTGGCCAAGCTATATGTAGATAACATAGTTAAACTTCACGGTATATCGAAATGCATAGTGTTTGATAGAGACCCCCGCTTTACATCAAAGTTCTGGGAAGGATTACAGAAAGCCATGGGAACCAAACTGAAGTTTAGTACAACTTTTCATCCTCAGACAGATGGGTAGTCAGAGAGAACCATTCAAATCTTGGAGGATATGCTCTGAGCGTGTGCTCTAGATTTCAAGGGAGCTTGGGATGAGAAGCTATCGCTCATCGAGTTTGCTTATAACAATAGCTACCAGGCTATGATCCAAATGACCCCATACGAGGCACTCTATGGAAAAAAAATGTTGTACACCTCAGTTATGGAATGAGGTGGAAGAGAGAAGGATCGTAGGACCAGAATTTGTAGAAGAAACTTGTCGAGCGATCGATCAAATTAAAGAAAGAGTAAAGACAACTCAAGTTTGACAAAAGCATTATGCAAACAATCGACGTCGAGATCTAGAGTTTGCAGTAGGTGACAAGGTATTCTTGAAGATATCATCGGTGCGAGGTCTGAAATGGTACTGTAAGAAAGGGAAGCTATGCCCCAGATATGTGGGACCGTATGAGATACTGATCAGACGTGGACAGATGGCGTATCAACTAGCTCTACCACCATTCATGTCTAGCGTTCATGATGTGTTCCATGTTTCCCTACTGAAAAAGTATGTCAGGGATCCATCGCATGTCTTGACAGTAGAACCACCAGACTTGACAGAGGAGTTGACATTTGAGGTGGTACCTGTGATGCTCTCAAGCCGAAAGGTACAACACCTCTGAAGCAAAGATATTTATTATGTCAAGGTGCATTAGAAAAGCTAAGATGTGGAAGAAATCACTTGGGAGGAAGAGAACGCAATGCAAAAGGAGTACCCCAACCTTTTCGACGAAGAAGGTACGTGCAAATTTTGAGGCCAAAATTTCTTTTAAGGGTGGGGGAGTTGTGAGACCTACATGCAAATTTCGAGGATAAAATTTCTTTTAATGGGGTAGAGTTGTAAGACCCGCACTCCATGAACCCGATCTAAACCTCTATTTCATGTTGTAACAGGTCTTCCAATTATAACTGGACCAGACGGGACGAGCGGATGACAATCAGGTACGAAAACTGACCAAATATATAATAAATTTTCATACCGGTTTCATCATACCGGTCTACATACTGGTCGACTGGTATGTTTGCCCAGGCAGACTAGTTAGATCCAAAAACGGGTCTCTGTGGGTCCCGCTTGCTAAATCTCGGTCCTAGAGACTTCCCTAACATTGGATAACCTTCCTAAACCGTATCCTAGCCTGTTTAAGGACCTTTAAACCTCCTTAAACCTCTTTGATTGATTCTCACAAACCCTAGATAGGAGAAGGAGATTGGAAGAGGAAGAAGAGCTACTAAAGGTTGAAGAGGAGCCTTCATTGGAGGAAGAACACCATAGCTTGTAAACCAACGGTGAGTGCCTAAACTTTCCTCTAGGATAAGTATTGTGGATGATTGATCAATACCATGCAAGGTGAGGTATTGATCTAAAACCCTTAATTTGTCGTCAAACCCTAATACAGTCAATAAACCTTAGATTGGAATTCTAGGCTAAGGATCATCGAAACTAGGACTTGAATGGATCATAAAATAAACATTAATATGTTGCTCAGGCCTAAAATGCATAGGGGAAACCCTAGAAGCCATAATGGGCGATCTACAGAAGACGAACACCAAGTTGGTGGTCTTCCAGAGGAATATCGATCGACTATACTGGTTGCACTATATGCTACCAGTACTGCGACCGGTACCTCTCGGGAGCTGGTCATGAAGGGACCGGTCGACCATACCGGTCACGCCATTCCCTACAGGGCAGCGACCGGTACATGCGACCAGTATGCAATGTATCGGGTATATATTGATACCAGTTGGTTTTTGACCAATGTAAACTCTAAGAAACTAATTCTAGTTAAACCCTAACATCGTGTAGGACCCTGTAATAGTGAGATTGAACGTTGTGATGTGGAACAAGGTAGCAATCAAGCCTCAGGTAAGGGAATCAGACCCAAACCCTAGTTAACTAATAATAGTAAAACGTTGCTAATAATTATCTTGTGCTATGGAGTGTTGCTTGTGCATATTCACATGTCATCTTTACTTTGAGTATTATATTCTGTTCATGCATACTCGCTATGCTAGGATTGTGTGTTAGGCATGTGAATGTTTTTGTTGGTGTGTGGAATGGGAAGGTCCTCGGGTCTTGGATCATTCCTCACACTAGAACCTTTTCGTATCGCTACTATCTTAACATGCTTGGTGCGGGTAGGGTATCAGGGGGAGGACGTGGCACTGTGGTCTCTGACCTGGCACTAGACTGGAGCCCTATCTCTATGCTAATGGGAGCTGTGTTGGGATAGGGCCTACTATAATGAAATGTAGGATTGATTAGTTGCAGGCCCAGTTTGCTAGCCCTAGCCAATGGGGGCTTATGTGTTGGTATGGGTAGGGTATTAGAAAAAGTATTGGTGGTGTGTGATCCGGACACTTTAGCTCTATCTCTATTCCGTGGTAGGTGCATGTAGGATGGAAATTGTGTTTAATCTATTGGACGGATTCACACACTCATGTATAGAGGTGCGGTGGCCGCCAATCCTTTCTATAGCATATTACAAACTTAAAAATCAGACCAAATATGAATGTTATTCATGCATATTGTTTATTGCATTGTCTGATTTTCTTACTGAGCTAAGTTGTGAGCTCACCCTTATATATATACATGTTTTTAGATGTTGATGTAGGTTATACTATGGAGGACTATGTGGATGCTCTAGTGTATGGAGGTGTTGCTGCCTTGGATGTGCAAGAAGGGGAGGACAAGCATGGCGCATCATGCGAGTGCCCTGTCTGTGTGTACCTCTAAGATGTTCCTAGTTTAGTCATTTTATTTTATTTAGTTCAGTTGGATTTTATAAATGATGTAAAGATAATTTATCGACGTTTTGGAATTGGGATAATTGGATAATTTAATTATCATTGGAATACTTAGTTCATTTATACTAAGCCCTTCCGCTGTATTTATTTATATTCTGATTATAGTTATTTGCAGTAGGTTGTGTAAATGGATACCGCCTATTCGAGATTTTGGTGTGAACCGTTGGTTTTGTGGCGGTTCACTCACACTTCTGGTTCTGTCAGAATTGGGGTGTGACATTAACCATCTCCAAGGCATCATCATCAACTTTTTACTATGAAATGATCACCATTGGGCAGTTCTACTATTAGAAAAAAGTGATAGTATGACCATCTAGAATATCCCTCAATACTATACAATATGAACCGTGTATGAGGTCAATGTAGCTAACCATATCTTCATTTACCATCTTCACTTTAGTACAACTTCCATAATTATAATAAATAGCCACTTTTTCAGCCATGTCAAAAACTTGTTTATAACATGAAAAAAGTCACTTAGATTGACAAAAATGAGAGCAATAATGTCACACCTCAATTCTGAACCAACCAGAATGGTGTGATGAACCGTCTATGATCCAACGATTTAACCAGGATCTCGTATAGGTCATGTCCATTTGATTAAACCAGATACAACCACAACCATAATCAGAGTAAATAAATAATAGCGGAAGTCTTTAATATTAATGAACTGAGTATCTAACATTGATAACATAATTAATAATCCAATTATCTCTAAATGACTAAAGACATAGAATAAATTAATTAATTACATGTTTCGATAATCCAACAACTAAATCTAATCGAAAACACATGAGTTGCACTTGCACGACGAATCATGCGACTCCACCATAGCTTCCACATCCATCGTAGCAACATGTCCATACATTGGTGCATTCATATTATCTTCCACAGTAGGACCTAAATCATCAACTAAAAATATTTGACGTCGAAAGGGTAAGCACACATCATGGCTCAGTGAGCAAACAAAGCAATGCAACAAACATATACATGCATTCAATTCATATCTTTGGACTGGTTCATAAGTTTGCAATGTGCAATAAAAAGGATTGGTGGCTGCTGCACCTCTATACACGAGTGTGTGAAGCTGCCCAATGGATCAAACACCATTGCCGTCCTACATGCACCCATCATGGAATAGAGATAGAGCTAAAGTACCCAGATCAAACACCGCATAACACTTCCCCTGATGCCCTACCCATACCAACACATAAGCCCCTATTGGCGAGGGCTTGCAAACTGGGCTCACAACTAACCAATCCTAATGCCAAATAGTGTATCCAAGGCCTCACCTTAGCATCCCTCAATACGTCCATAGAGATAAAGCTAAGGCCCCCCGACAGAGTAAGAGACTACACGGTCCGAGACCACCTCCCCTGATTCCCTACGATGTAATAGTTCTGCTATGGTATGGCGATATGACGATGTTAGTGGACAAGACTTGAGTAGAGATAGAGCTAGAGTCTGGTGACCAGGATGAACCACAATATCACGTCCTCCCCCTGATGCTTCACTCGCATCAAATACACTAACCACAAATATACATTCACATGCCTATTCCTAGCATCATCATCATCATGTTATAAATATACGAAATTAAATATGCATGAGCAGTAATAACAGGAATATTGGATGACATGTTTGCACATTACAAGCATACAAGCATAGAATCATTCATGGCATTGGACTCAATAAGTAAAACAATTTATTATTAGCCAATTAATTTAGGTCTTGTTCCCTCACCTTTGGTCGATGGTAATTCCTCGTTCAAGCTTTGTAAATCACTTTTAGACCACTTGAAAACCTAACAAATTTATAGATTTTAAATTAAAATTTATTTTCAATAATTCAGACTTCCAGAAACTGAGTGGTCGTAGGTGTGGCTGCACCTGTGGTCTCAGTTTCTGCGACCACAGGGTGTATGGTCGCAAGGTGTGGTTGCATACCATGCGACCACACCCTCCCTGGAACTTCCCGAGGGCATGTGGTCGATCATGTGTCTCTCGTGTGGTCACATATCATGCGACCACACCCTCCCTGGACTTCCCGAGGGTATGTGGTCGGATATGTGTATCTCGTGTGGTCGCATATCATGCAACCGCACATGCGACCACACATGTGATGGTCGACTTTTCACTCCCAACTCAATTCCTTCATGTTTTGATTCCTTGGCTTACCATCATGATTCTTCCTATGATTGTTCTATGGCTTAAAATTAGTATTTTTACACAATCCATCTTCCTAATAGATTCCTTCCATGGATCTCTTAGAATTTGTCCATGAATTGATGATTGGGGTCTCACTTTGAATCCCTATCTCCTTCATGATCTATTCTAGACATTCAATTGATATGGGGAATATTTTCATACCTTAAACTTGTTGAAGATTTAGAGTTCTCTCTGAATTCCCTTCTCTTAGTCTTCCTCTTCAATTCTCCTTCTCTTCCTCCTCTTCTCTTTTTCTCTCTTTCAGTTTGAGTTCTAAAAGGATGAAAAAGGCTAAATGACATCCTATATATAGAGGAAAACCCTCCATATAAAGTCCTATTTAGATTAGGAAAGAACCCCCTTCAGATTAGGAAGGTTTTCTAATCACGGAGTTTGACTGGGTTCGTATGGTCGCAGGTGTGGTCGTAGAACCCGTCGACCACACAGTCGAAAACTTGCGACCATACGACCCAGATTTCTGTAGTCACTTTAATTTGAGGTGTGGTCGACCACACCTGTTTAGGTATGTGACCACATGCTCCTAATTGACTATTTTTGGGTTCAATTTCATACCTAGCCTTGTGGTTTCTTCACGCACTTGGTCTACTTGGCCCGACCATGGTAGGAAGACCTGATACAAGGTGGTAAGACCGGTTAGTACGATACAGGTCTTACAAATAAAGCTTGTACCAATAATAGATTCTACAAAAAAATATAAAAGCAAAAAATAAAAATTACTCCTATTTACTTAATCTTACACATAATAAAGAAAAGGAGAAAACACTAAGAGAAGTATCCATTAAGGGGGGAACTACTAATGGTATGCATGCATGGCATAAACACTAATAGAAGGACTCAGGCATGCTACTTATGTCATTAGATTTATTCTAACTCATCAATATGATCAAAAGAGTGTAGTTAGCTGTCAGTCATGCATGAGTCCCAAGCTGACTTTGGCATTTAATAAGACATAGTATATCTATGACAAGTTGATACTTCAACATGCTTTGTATAGTTGTGTTAGCAAAATATGATTGAAATATTGATGGCACTGCATGGATACTTCTATTTTCATTGCATTATATGTGTTTCTCTCAACTATTAATAATTGTCATGTTTGCATGTACAATGTAAGAGAACCTACTTTACATAGTGTAACAGCTCCAGCCAATTGCTATTCTTTATATGCATGCATGGCATAAACATAGTGGGACTGACTTGCATGTTAGTATCACTTACTTTACACTGAAACAAAAGTTATGGAGGAAAACTTTCAACAACAACAACAAAACCTTATCCCATCTAAATAAGGTTGGCTACATGGATTCTTGTCCGCCAATCAGCTCTGTTTGATGTCAAACTTGAAGCAAAGCTCAAGCTATACATGTCTTTCTTTACCACTTCCCTAGGGTCATCTTAGGTCTACCCCTAGCTCTCTTAACCCCGTCAATCTTAATCAAATCAATCCTCCGAACGGGAGCATTTAACGGCCTCCGTTGAACATGGCCATACCATCTCAAACGACTTTCTCGTAACTTATCATGTATTGGTGCTACTCCCAAATCAGCTCCAATACGGTCATTCCTTACCTTATCCTTCCTATTTTTGCCACACATCCATCTTAACATCCTCATTTTAGCTACATTAAGTTTATCAATATGATGCTTCTTGACTGCCCAACATTCAACAACATACATCATAGCCGGTCGAATAACTAACCTATAAAATTTTCCTTTAAGTTTTAAAGGAATACGCCGATCGCATAGCACTCCAGACGCACTTCTCCACTTCATCCATCCTATTTTAATCCTCTGTGAAACAGCATCGTCTATATCACCTTCTTTGTTCATGATTGAACCCAAATACCTAAAATGATCACTTTGCTGTATTTTCTTCTCAAGAATGTTCACCACCTCATTATCCGTCCTTGTGTGACTAAAGTTGCACACCATATACTCCGTCTTCATTCTACTTATCTTAAAACCTTTTGATTCCAAAGATGATCTCCATAGCTCCAACTTTGTATTAATCCCTGCTTTGGTCTCATCCACCAAAACAATATCATCAACGAAAAGCATGGAGGAAAACTTTACAAAAAATAAAATAAAAATTGGGCCTCGAGGAAAGCACAGAGGTAAAAAAACAAGTACCTGGAAGATATACTGAGGTTAAAAATAAAGAAATGCAACCAGTAATAGTAGGGCCTCTATTAGTTTGTCGCAAGCTACCACAAAGGAAAAACAAAAATAGATTAGGTCAAAAAGCTTGATAAATTCATAGACGAATGACTCGATAACTATAAGGGAAAAAATAACAATAAGGGATTACCGAGGAGGAGGACAAACACAGGGAATCAGTGGGGCTTAAGCTGGGACCCCTGTCGGTTTGTCGGATCTAGGATAACTGCAAAACAAAGACAGTCAATTATAATAAGGTAAAGGGAGGTTTGATTAGGGATTCAAACTTAAAATATTCAGAGAAAAAACAAAGGCATATAAGTAATGTTAGGGTTTCTAACCTCATTCAGAGAACAAAAATTATTCTAAGGGAATATTGGGGAGAAACTTGAATCTGAACTCTATATAAGGTTAGAGTTCCTTACCTGTTTGCTACGATCTCATCGTCATCTAGATGAGTTGATTGCGGAAGGATTTCTTCTCAGTCTTGCCGTCGACGAAGAAGGAGGGACAATACTTAATCAAATAAATCCTTTGGCTGCTTAATCGAACAAATCCTTCGTATGCTACAGAATCATCGTCGGCGTGTTATAGAATCTTCATCGGCAAACAGAGTCGCAGAGTGAGAGTGAGTTTGAGAGTTCGAAGTTAGGGTTTTTACTGTTTCTATTAAAACATGAAATGAGGGTGGGGTTAAAAAATAACTAAAGGGTAATTTGACTTTTCCCCTTACAATAAGGGTAATACTATTAATCTAAAATTTGTTTCCTCTGACATCAGCATCTAACGGCTCCGTCTTAAGACTTTGGGACTTTTTGATAAATGTTTGGGAATTTTGGGTGGTAGGTGATGTTTTCAAAAATCTTAGGTGGTAGGTGATGTTTTTCGAAGTATTTGGGTATTACGTGAAATTTGTGACTAGTGGATAACATTCTCAGCCTGGATTATTTTATAAAACTTGTGCCTTCAGAGGCCAAGCTAGATTTGATTATATTCTGATTTAGTTTTAGTACTTCTTGTTCGGACGTGTTATCGAATACTCTTCTTTACGTATTTGAATATTGTATTTGATGTTGACACTTTATGTCTTGAGTTTTTGTTAGACAAAATAACACATGTTACTATTGTTATGATATCATTTAGAATTTATGAGTGTTGATACCCTGACTTTATAAAGTTTTTCTTTGTATTTTATGCTTTTACTCTTATTATATGGTGGTTATTGTGTTTATAAGATGAGATAGTGTGATGGATGTGTTGACCTACGTCGAGATCTTGGGAGTTGATAGGATAGTGGTAAGTGTCCTATTCACAGCCCCTGTATGTGTAAAAAATTAGGGTGTAATAGTGGGGACCACAAACAGGCATCTAGTTAGGAGGGGCATGGAGGCCATTTCAACCCTCCTGTGTCTGGGCGCATATACACATTGCTAGATGAGAATCTTTTATAAGTTAGTATTAGTTTTACAATTATTCCTAGCAAAATTTACAAACTTTCTATTCATTTTTTTAAAATTTTTTTTCTCAGTTTTGTTCCATTAGAAACTAAATAGGCCCTTTACATAAAGCTTGGATTGGGTGAAGATAGCCGGAAAATCAGGCTGGACTAATGTGAATCTGGCCTAACCATTCTTATGTAGGAGTAGGCTTTTTTTTTTTTTTTTTTTTGGGTAAGTGTAGGACTATGGCTTGGATGTCCCGCAATGCTTCGAAGCTTGTGTTAATTGAGCTATAAGGCAGCCTACCTCTTAAAGAGAGCTGTTGGGGAAATTATTATTTTAGCCTTTTTTTTTAACCATTGAATAAATAAATAAATAACCTCAAATTCAATCGTTCACCCAATTACATGTAATGGCTATGCAGAAATGATAATGAGTTTTTTTTTTGGGTAAGTAGATATTTTATTAACCCGAAAAAAGAGAACACAACAAGCCAACCCTAATAGAGGGCCAGAGAACAAAATGACATACAACAGGGGCCACAATAAAAGGATAGGGGCCCCAGCCTAGACCTACCAGCCAAGATAACAATCCAATCCCAATAAAGCAAACCCAGACCCAACAGAACAGAACCAACATGCATCAATTATGGCATAACCAAACTTCACACTCTACAAAGCAAACCCAGACCTAACAAGAAAAAACCAACATGCACCAATTATGGCACAACCAAACTTCACACTCTACATAAGACCTTTAACTGACCCAGCCTGAAAACCAAACAAGGAGAGGGGGGTTACGGACTAGCCAAACCAGGATATGGGGGGTCTTGGTTTTCTTCATTCAATGGTCTAGAATGCCACGACTCCTCACTCTCGTATCCTCTTTCACCAGTTGATGAGGGCCATGGAGGAAGGACCAATCCCCAAGGGGATCGGATCGATTGAGGCATGAGAATGGGCCAAGTCAGCAGCTGCATTCAGAGTGCAGAAACCACCGATAGAAGCATTAAACTCAGACAGGCTCGCAGGAGAGCAAGAAGGGGCCCTGGCATTACCTTGGGTAAGGTGAACCTTGGGGATAGAAGGGCGAAGGGATAACACAGAAGGAGCAGGAGCATGAGAACCAATAGGGGGTGGGGAAACAGTTAGAATCAGATTACCATGTGGAGGGGAAATCTACGGTTCAGCAAAAGGAGAAGCGTTGGCATGTAGGATTGCCACTGATTGTTAGGATTGGGAGCGCAAACAAGAAGAAAAGATTTAACAAAGATCAAGCAAACACACAAAGATAGGATTTACCGTGGTTCAATTTCTAATATGGAATTCCTACCTCCACTACAAAGAATCAAAGAATTTCTTTATTCATAAGAAAGTTCTACACTTCTCTCTACCTGACAAAGTGTTCTCCTTTGCTTAGACCTTGCCTAGGGTTTTTTCAATAGAGAGAATATATAGGATCCCTAGAATCCTAATCCCACATAACTACTAATTAATCCTTGTACATGTAATTAACCCAAACCTAAATACAAATATAACCAATAACTGTGTAGACCCCACAAAATACAAGACACAACCCAACAAATCTCCACCTAGCTTGAATTTTGTAAGCCACTTAGAAGAACCCGTTGATGTCAATTCTATAAACTCATCCATTGTCTTTGCCAAAATACTACATCCAAACTGGCATAGCCCACATCACGTCCTAGTGTCCCACACAGCATACCACCATATTAAGTGATGTGACTCCACCTCTCTCACTGTCGTAACACCTACCGAAGAGATCACCATCAGTCACAGTCCTCTGCAACTCCAATTGCACCTGGAACCTGAGCCTCTCACCTTTGCACCTCCAGCGCAAACCTAGTGATTGGACTTTTTATCCTAGCCCGCTAATCCTCCTTTACCCTATGGTGTAGCATTAATTGGCCATTATGCGTACCTTATCGGGATTCAAAACAACCATCAAATCTAAGGGGAAACCTCCCTGATCCAACCACATCCACCGTTTCCAGACCTGAGAGGTCCTTCTTGCCAAAAATCCAGTAGCACCAACCTCTGCTACCACCGACACATCTTGGTTCGACTCATGGGCAACTTGTTGTTCCCCTACCCATCTTGCCATAGTCGGAATCACATCTATTGATCTCTTCATGCTAATGGAATTCAATGCCATTGCCATCAATCTATTATGAACAGGCTTGAGTAACGCTGCAATAACCTTTCCCCATGCCACGTCCAAAGATTTGTTGCTTTTTGAAAAAACCTTAGAAAACACCATCTCGTATGATGACTTTTAAAAACGTCAAGGGCAAAAAAAGCTCACTCCTTTTCCTTTTCAACCTGTAATGGTGATCTTGATTCCTTTTCATCTTGTAGTGATGAGGTTGAAAAAGTAAATCATCAAAGAAAAAAAAAACTCATTTTTTTTCTTACAGGTCTCAATTGGTTTTCCCATTTTTTTTTTCTTCTTCTTCATACCAACCTTTGTGCACCTCCCTACTTTTTTCAGATTGTAACCAATTTGCTGAATCTCGCTCTGATACCACTTGTTAAGAATGGGAGTGCAAACAAGAAGAAAAGATTTAATGAAGATCAAGAAAACAGACAAATGTAGGATTTATCGTGGTTTAACTCCCAATCCAGAATGCCTACCTCCACCATAGAGAATCAGAGAATATCTTTGTTCACAAGAAAGTTCTACACCTCTCAACACCTAACAAAGTGTTCTACTTTGCTCAGACTTCGTCTAGGGTTTTTCCAGTAGAGACAATATATAGGATCCCTAGAAACCCTAATCCTACACAATTACTAATTAACCCTTGTACATGTAATTGACCCAAACCCAAATACAAATATATCCCAATAACTGTGTAAACCCCACAGAATACAAGTCACAACCCAACATTACATTCGATAAGCGAGACAAGTGGCGCTGTAGATATTTAACTACAGTAGATATTCAATGGAGAAGATTGGTTGGAGCAAAATAGAGATAGGAAATATAGAAACACATAATCTTTATTTTTTTTGCTAAAGATCCTTTGTCGTAAGAAAAAAAAAAGAATACATAACAACCCTTAATACTATGATTCCACCTTCGACAATGCCATCAACAAAACCATAGCAGGGCAACCCAACTTAGCAAAATATGAATTGAGGTCTGTGAGAGGCATCCCATACAACCTCTTTATTGACAAAATGTGGACAGCTATGCCATATGTACGAGCTTCTTTCATAAGCTGCTTTCTTAGCATGTCTATCTGCAACTCTGTTTGTTTCCTTGAAACATTGTGTAAAATGAATTCGTTTGGATATGAGATCTGTTTGGAGCACCATCCAAATCTGTTTAACATACCATGGGACCTTATTTTCTCTTAGGCTTGATACCACAGCCATTGAATGCCTCTCTAGCCAAATAGCTTCAAAACCTAAATTCAATGTAAGACCCGCACTCTACTAACCCTGTCTAACCATACTGTGATAGGTCTTCCCGTCATAGTCAGATCGAGTGGATCGACCGTGTGAAGAAACCACAAGACCAGGTAAGTTAATCGACCAGAAAACAGTCAAGTTGGGTCATATGGTCGACTACCTGAACAGGTATGGTAGACCATAGGATGAAGGAAAAGAGACCAGTCAAAATAAGGGGTGTGGTTGACACCTGTGAGGGGTATAATCGACAAATTTTGTTACCACACATATTGACTACACGCTTCCAGATCAGACTCTGAGATTTGGAAACTTTCCAAATCAAAGGGGATTTCTTTCTAAATTCTAAGAGGGGCTCTATATGGAGAGTTTTTCTCTACATAGAGGACATTCCTCTAACCTCTCTCACTCTTTTGGAACAATCTCTAACCCTAAACCTAAGAGAGAAAGAGAGATGAAAAGAAGGAGAAGAAGATTTGGAAAAGAAAGCTAAGAAACGAGGTTTTGCAGAGAAGGTCCTAGTTCTCTACATTAAATTAAGGTATGAACCTTGTCTTTATAAGCTTAGAATAGGATTTCCATGGTAAACTGAGGCGTTGAATCAATGAAAGCTCTCAACCATGAGATTCCTTAAGTAAATCTCGAAAAAGACTCATGAAGAGTAGATTAGGGTAATTAGATATGTGAAACTATGAATTGATGACCCTAGATTGACTCTAGGATGAACCTTACTGATGAGCCGAGAAATTGACTCATGAAGAATTCGGATTGAAAGAAGAAATTGACTAAATTTCATATGGTCGCATGATATGGACTACAGGGTCGACCATAGCTATTCAGGAAGATGTCAGGAAAAGCATGATCGCATACGGTGGTCACATGATGTACGACCATACGTATTGATCGCATGGCTTATGATTGTACTAAACATGAGACCACATGATCGATTAGCACCCATTAATGGTTTTGTTTCTATTTTTAACTACTGTAACTTGGTATAGATGAACCCTAATTTAAATCCATACATAGATCAAATATCGTTTACAAGTGAGGGAACATAACCTAAACTAATTAGATAATAACAAGCTATTTTTCTTTTATTGTGTCCAATGCCATGAATGATTCTATGCTTGTATGCTTGTAATGTGCATCTCACATGTCATCCAATATTATTGTTATTTCTACTCATACATGTTTATTTTTATTTATTTATAACATGATGATGATTCGGACACTTTAGCTCTATCTCTATTTCATGGTGGATGCATGTGGGACGACAATGGTGTTTGATCTATTGGGTGGATTTACACACTCGTGTATAGAGGTGCAATGGCTGGCAATCCTTTCTATAACATAGTTGTAAACTTAAAATCAGACCATAGGACCAATCAGACACCTATCAGTGCTCTATTTTGATTTTCGACTACTGTAACATGTCATATATATACCCTAACTTAAATTCATATAACTTTTAGGTTGTTAAATCAATTCAAAGAGAATTTTAAGGCTTGAAAGGACATCAAGAATTGCTAACAGGTGAGGAAACAAGACCTAAACTAATTGGATAATAACAAACTGTTTATTTTTATTGAGTCCAATGCCATGATTGACTCTATGCTTATATGCTTGTAATGTGCATCTCACATGTCGTCCAATATTCCTGCTATTACTGTTCATTTTTATTTAATTCTGTTTATTTATAACATGATGTTGATGATGATGCTAGGAATAGGCATGTGAATGTATATGTGTGGTTGGTGTGTTAGATGCGAGCATCAGGGAGAGGACGTGGCATGGTGGTCTTCGACCTCGTCACCAGACTCTAGCTCTATCTCTACTCAAATCTTGCCCACTGACATCGTTGTATCGCCATTACCTTAGCATAACTATTATGTCGTAGGGCATTAGGGGAGGTGGTCTCGGACCATGTGGTCTCTGACTCTACCGAGGGGCCTTAGCTCTATCTCTATGGACGTATTGAGGGATGCTGGGGTAATGCCCTTGGATATACTGTTTGGCATTAGGATTAGTTAGTTGTGAGTCCAGTTTGCAAGCCCTCGCCAATAAGGGCTTACATGTTGGTATGGGTAGGGCATCAGGGGAAGGCAGTGTTTGATCCGGACACTTTAGCTCTATCTCTATTCCATGATGGGTGTATATGGGACGGCAATGGTGTCTGATCCATTGGGCGGATTCACACACTCGTGTATAGAGGTACGGAAGCCACCATACCTTTCTATAGCACATTACAAACTTATAAACTAGACCAAATATATGAATTTAATGCATGCATATATTTGTTGCATTGTTTTGTTTTCTCACTAAACCGTGATGTGTGCTCACCCTTTCGACTTTAATTTTTTTTTTAGTTGATGATGTAGGTCTTACCGTTGAAGATTATATGAATGCGTCGACGTATGGACACGTTGCTGCAATGGACGTAGAAGCTGAAGAAGATGCGCATGATTCATCATGCGAGTGCAACCAATGTGTTTTTGCTGAGGTTTAGTTATAGTTTGAACATCGGATATGTAATTGGATTATTTATTTTTATGTATTGTGGTTTTGAGATAATTGGATTAAATATATATTTATCACTGTTAGACTCTCAATTCATTATCTGTAAAACTTTCCTTTATTTGTTTATTACCTCTGATTATTAATGTAGAATGTGTGTGTGGTTTGATATGGTGGGTACAACCTATGTAAGATCCTGGGTGAACCGTTGATTTATTGGCGGTTCATCACACCATTTTAGTTAGACCAGAATTGGGGTGTGACAACTCACACTTATAGGATTGGCAAAATACGTATGGACACTCCTATAGGTGCTTGTATCCCACATTGGAAGAGATTGCTCAGAAGATGAAGTAGTGTAACAAGGAGTATGAAGTGGCCTTCAACAACTAGAGATATGAGATTAGACGTGGCTTCAGGATAGAAGACTTTAGAAAATGTGTACACTCTGATGGAGTGTGTTGAAGACCTGTGCATGCCTATGCTCACTAAGCATTGAGATGCTTGAGGTGAGGGGGAGCTCACTACATGTTATATACTTATATTAGTGCCCCTAGGTAGACTGTTGGTATATAACAGTTAAACTCCATGTGAAAAATGTGTTTGGATCATCAGTGAACATAGTGCATAGTCTCTTTATGATTTTTACATCTTGTTGAGTCATTATCAGATGAGAAAATATTGTTGTGCAAAAGGGAGAGCAAGTTTGATGTGTCTTACAGTGATGAACTTGGTTGGATATACTACAAGTTATTTCTGTTTGCATCAGAATGTCTTGGTTAAATATTCATTATTTTCTATGATGGTACACCTGATGTCTGAATGCATGGGAAAGAAAGGAAAGTAACTGGTGATGTGTGATAAAAAGTGATGCGACATGCTCTCCTATGGCTATGTGTTTGTTATGTGATTGATTTTTAAATCATCTATCTGAAGAGTGATGGCATGCTCTTAGGCAGAACCCATTTTAGCCCTTTGCTGTTGATGTAAAAGAGTTGAGAGTTATATGAGTGACACTACTGAGGTAGTGTTAGTGATGTTGGTGTTGGAGAGAAGCTTTGTGATAGGGGGAGATCACAAAAATTACAGATATGGGCACTCTATGACTGTGGTACACAGAATGGAAATCATCTATGGACTTGAAGATGAGTTAAGGTGCATGGACTCAGGGGGAGTCATTGGTTGTCTTTCTACTGAGACAAGTTGATGAGTTGGATGATTTGTGGAGAGCCCATAGGATAGGGAAGATGCAGTGGGCACCCCTATGTGGCCAGATCCCTTTGTACTTGTTGTCAAAGGGGGAGAGATCTTCTATGTGAGAAGTGGGTTGCCAACAATTCCAAAGGGGGAGATTGTTGGCCATGTGTTGTCATTGTTGGCAACCTAGATGATGTGGTAGCATAGATGAACATACAGTCAGACAAATAAGGAGAAAGAGTGTCAGTGCAAGAGAGAGGTTGGTAGAACCATTACTATACATCAATGGTGATTCTGGGCTGTGAGAAGGAGAATGGAAGCTTGTGAGTGAAGGTGTGCTTGGAGAATCAAGTTCTACCAACATTTAAAGCTATTGAAGGTTCTTGAGAGAGGTGTGGTGTGTGAAAGGAAAGAGAGTAAACAAGGGGAGTTTACCTTGTTTATCCACTTGAAGAAGTCTTTCGATTAGTGAAGCAAGTTAAAGATTCCAGTGGGTTTCAGATGTCTATCAGCCTATACAGAGTTGCTCCAGAGACTACTCAAGGTACCAAGAAATATACACAAGGGTTGTAAGCCTTCCAACCTTATATATGTGCTTTGCATTGTTTAATTTTTGTACTTATATATGCTAGTGTAGGTAATGAATGATAAATGCCTAGCTAATGGGGATAAAATTGTAGGGCATTGTTATAAGCCCATAATTGATACTATTTGCTTCCAGTGGATGCGGGTTAATTGTGGTGTGTGCAGTGTGTACTAAATAATGATACTTGATACCTGAATTCTTAGCACATGTCTGTCCTCATAGTTTTATGCTAGATAAATTGGGTGTATGTACTCCTTGCTGTGTAGTCAGCTAAAAGAAGCGTATTGAGTATATACGGAGCCCGTAGGGCATTATTCCTTGGATTAGCCATCACACATTGTGTTGGTGAACGACGTACATCTTTGTGTTGTGGATGCTGTGTATGTGCTTATTCTGTATATTGTGAAGTGCGTTAAATGACATGCAGGATGGTTGTGTACAACATGGTAAACCTGACTACTCTGTGGTAGTGAGGTGGTTGTGCATACAACTGTGTATGTGGTTGTGTTTCAGTGGTTGAGTATTTGTGATCAGTGAGTGAAGCATCAACTTTGGACAGTATTTGTCTTCAAGGAAATATCTGAGAAGAATTTTTGAAGACACTGATTCACCTCCCCTCTCAATGTCAACCTGTGATAGAGGCTCATGGGATAGGAGATGAGGGAGTCTCCATTGTACTCCTAACTTCTGCTGGCTCAAGTGGGACATCGGGATTCGCCATCTGAACCCTCATAGGGGATACTTCCGTATCCGATTCCAATCCAGGAACACCAGGTACAGATGTTCCATTTAATGCATCCATAGATACTTGTCCATCCACCATATGTTGGCTTTGCTCAGTTCTTGAATGATCTTCTCCATCTTTCTCTGGGTTAGCACCATCATCCGAAACAGACTCATCGTCATTGGAGACATCTACCCATGCCCCTTGGACATGTGGAACACGCTGAACTAACGTTTCCCCACTATCCATATCATTCTCCCTGCATCTCGGGCGTTGGTTTTCTTTGTTGCTGGCTAGAATTCTGCAGAGTGGCCATATTTTCCACATAGACTACACTTTATTGATTGCTTATCTTCAATGGCTAGTTTAAAAAAACCTTGTACTCCATTCTGACTTCGTTCCACCATTAGTTCATCAGGTCGGATGCCATACACTTCCATTTCAATGCATAGTCGAGCATACTTGCCTACAACCTTGTTCTTAGAAACACATAATCAAATGTGCCTTCTCTCTTACTTTTTGATTTTTTTACCGACAGAATAAAAAAGAGGTTCTTTGTTTCAGCTTCAAGCTTGATTTGCAGACCGCCGACCACCATCTTCCTCCTCTGCGAGCAACTCAGCCGCCTTGATGGAGCAAGTACTAGATACTCCAATGCCTGAATTGCATCCATTGTTGAGCTCCTCAACTCCAGGTTATGTCTAGTTACTTCAGTCCCAAATGCCCGAAATGGGTTCCAGGCCATAAGCAATGGTGCACTAAGAACTGAAACAAAGTCTCTCTGTGTATCATCTTGTAGGCTTAGAATCAAGGAATATCCCTATCCAATTAATCCCCTCCCCTCTTCCTCTTTCCTTTTTCTTCTTTAATTAGTCAATCTGCATAAAATGCTAATTTACAAAAGCAATTTCGGTTTCAAGAAATATATATGGTAGTTCTTTTTCTGGGTAAGTTTGAAAAGAAAAAAGAATTCACTATATCAGTTTTTCATTTCGTTATTTCTTTTGCTCAACGATCTAGTTTCAATTTCTAATTTCTTAAACTTTTTTTTTTTTTTTTTGGTTTAACTCTTGTAATCAGGGTTTGCTTTTAGGGAGACTGAGAAGTTCAAACTTGCAGAAGCAAATGCCATCGACGAAGATGAAGAGCACGGTTCCGAAATTGATCTCTGAGACTCATTCGATCTGGTTTTAGAATAAAAAACCGCCATTTCTATTTTAAAAGTAAAAAGTAAAAGATCACCACCATTGTGCAACCTCTGTGAGTTTTTATAACAGTGTCCTATAGAGTCGTTTGCTTCCGTTTTATTACCGAAACAGCCATTCTCGAGCATATGAAACTCCAAGAAGATTCTCATGGATTATGAACCAAAGACGAGAGAGTCTCGGAGACAAACAACACCGCTGAGTTTTTCAATCGTTCTAATATACTATACTCTTCTCTCATCTCTCTCTTTACTCCTGTTTTATTGACAATCGTTGGATATATTCTGTAACACGTGTCACCTATCAAATGGCCACTGGACAGTCTCAAGTTCATTTGAGACAAGCCCGATCCTGGCATGCAAGCCATGCACAGTCTCGACAGGCTCAGTCTCAGAGAACCCGACAGGGTTTCCAAAGTTCACAGCACGTTGGGAGCTGTAAGAATAGCTGGCTCAGGGGGCAGAAGAGATGGGTTGGCACTGGCCGGGGGCTGGGATTGGGCAGCAGGGCTCAACCTGAGGCAGTCTTATATTCAAGAATCAAGATTTAGAGAGAAAGAAGAAGAAAGTACAGGAAGAAAGAAATGTCTGCTTCGAGGGAGACGATCTCCTGAGATTTAAGAAGTTTATTTGTCTATTCGTGATCTCTTTACTCCTTTCCATCTCTATTTATACAATGCTACAATTATTAACTGTCTAACTACTTTCCGTTACTTACGTCACATTTGTTACATTATTCCTTCATCACTATGTAGTATAACCTGACAGCCTCACTGATTTCGTTCGATCCCTTGATCCTCTTCTCGGTTCTTCACTTACGACCGTAACATTACCATCCCCTATCGGAGGGACCTTGTCCTCAAAGTCAAAGGTACGAAATTGAGTACGACAACAACACTGTATCTTCCCACGTACTGTCTTCTGCAGATAACCCCTGCCATTGCACCGATAACTGTGGAATTGACACTCCATTAAGAATAATAACGCGTTGTTGAAGAATTGCTAAAGGTAAAACTGTTTTTGAAGTAACAGGCAGCGGTAGAGAAGTAACTTGGGCCTGGGACTCCCCCACACATCGTTTAAGAGCTGGAATATGAAATACAGGTTGTATTCTGGAGGTCGCTCGCTGGCAGCTCTAATACGGAATGGTCCAAAAAAAGGGCGACCCAACTTCTGATTTAAGTGTAAAGCAATTGAATGTTGGCGGTATGGCTGTAGGTAGCTTAACGAAGACCCAATCACCCACTGCAAAGTGCATATCCACTCTATGTTTGTCACTCTGGAATTTCATGCGAGTCTGAGCACGATTGAGATTCTGTTTTAATAGCTGTAGTATCATGTCTCGTTGACCCAGCTCTTGTATTACCGCATCATTCGGAGAAGAATCCTGTGGACAATGTAACAATTCTGCTGGCTGACGCCCATACAAAGCCTGGAAGGGTGTCATCGTGATGGCTAAATGGTGGTATATGTTGTACCAAAACATTGCCCATGGTAAGAACTGCACCCACCTTTGAGGTTCATCTGCGAAGATACATCTCTAAACACTCAGTTTAAAACTTCCGATTGACCATCCGTTTGTGGATGATAGGCAGTTTAAAACTTCCGATTGACCATCCGTTTGTGGATGATAGGCGCTACTCATTGTTAAATGTTGGGCATGTGTTGCTATTGTTGGCAACCTGGTTGAGGTGGCAACATAGTTGAGCTTACAGTCAGAGAAATGAGAAGAGAGAGTGTCAGTGCAGGAGAGAGATTGTCTGTGCAAGTGGTAGTGATGAAGAAGCCTTGGGCGTGTTCTACAGTGTTATACAGAGTGTGGGTCTCACTGATGATGTGGTTCGTTTGATGAGTGAGAAAATATAAAGAGAAAAAGAAAAGAGATAAACTCTAGAGAGAGTGGTGATAGAAAGAGGAGAGAGAAAAAAGAGAGTGTGGGTCCCATTGATTGTGTGGCAATCATAGTTGATGTGGTGATGTGGCAATCATAGAAAGAAGAGAGAGAAACTGGATAGAGAATGAGAAGAGAGAAAGCAGAGAGACAAGATGAGGTGGTGGGACCCATTGTGCCAAAGTGGCATGCCACCATGGTAGCCAGCTTGGCCGAGGGCCGCAACACTAGGTAGCAGCTCCGCAACCAAGGCCGCAAGGCTAGCAGGCCAGCCTGCATGCCACAAATAGCCAAGGTAGCACGGCCTTGCTCAAGGCACACAGCCCAGGCCCACGGCATGCACCAAGTAGCAGCCCCGCATGCCATGCCTCAAGGCAGCAGGCTCGCACGCATGCCCCATGGCACCTCCAGCTCGCACACCAGGTGCTCGACACAATTTTAGGAGAGAGAGAGTGAGCTTACTGCTTTACAAAGGAGATTTCTGGATTTTAGAGGGGTATTTTGGGTAGATAAGAAGGAGAAGATTCAATACCAAAGGACCAGATGGAGCTACGCATGTGAAATTCGAATTTGACGGATCAGAAACATGCGGGCTCGAGTGTATCGCGGCAGTTGTGCCTGGATACTCCCGCTTTACATGCAATTGGCTGGAAGCAACTTAATGCGGTGATTCGAAAACCATGAAGTAGAATCTGTGATTTGGTGTGGCGTATTTACTATGCAGTGGCGAGAAGATCCAGATCTAGTGGCTCCATTCATCTTCGATTTTCTCTAACAGGATATAACAGATCGGACGGTCTAAGAGTAATCCAGTGCTTCTACAGAGATCCAACGGCCGATTTTCGAAGCTGCTTTCTCCCCCAATCATAGATCGACAACGGTTCTGACTCTGTTAGCGGAGGCACTGATTTGGTGTAGCGCAGGTACACCGTAGGCCTTAAAAAGATGCTTTTTAGAATTATTTCTTTGGCCGAGACTGTAACGGCCATATCTCTGCCATCTGGAGTCCAAATCGGACAATCCAAAGACCACCAAGCTCCATTTTGAATGCTCTATCATCTGAAAGCAAAAATAGAGTCAATGTTGAGAGAAAGAATCAGGAAGAAGAGGAAAGAAGAGATAGAAAGTTTTTTTTTTTTTTTTTTTTTTTTTGGATTTTTGTTGTTGTATTTGTTTGTAATCACCTGCCAACCTCTCTCTTGCTCAATAATGGATTCTTGATTGTTTTTGATAGGTTGGTAAAGCTTCTATTGTATATCTATGGTGATTATCTGCTAGTGGTGAAGATGAGAGAAAACCAGTGAGGGTATTGTGTGCAAAAATAGTTTCTTGGAAGGATTTGATGATTCTATCTCTTTCACCAACCTTCTAGGTATATGTTAGGACTCCATTAAAGAGTATTGATGAGTCATAATGGTAGTGAGCCATTAATGGAGCTTATGTGAGCAAAGAAGAGATAAGAAGTGGATAGAAGAGGTTTTTGATGTTTCTGCTTGGTAAGTGAGCATTCAATCACTCACCAACCTCATTTTGGTTTCCTTAATGCATTAAAGAGGGATTTGAGGTTGGTAGAGCTTTCATGGAGTATTCTTGGTGGTTGCTAGTTTGTGAGAAAGAGGAAAAATGCTTTTGAGCAATGGTTTGTATGAAGAACTGAGTTCTCTCAATATTAGGGGGTTGTTGGAGACTGTAATGAGCCACTGGAAGTATTGAAGGGTGTGTTGATGTTTTGAAGAAGAAAGATGGAAAGTGTAGTGTATGGAATGAATTAAAGACTCTAGTAGACCTGAGGACTATGCCAGGCTTCATAGAGATATCCTAGAGTCTTTCCAGAGTACAAGAAAATGCCAAATAAGGGTTGTAAGATTTCTAACCTTGTATGAGTTACATACTTTAATTCTGTACTCAATGTATGCTAGTGTAGGTGAATGTTAAATGCCTAGCTAGTGGGGGAAAATTGTAAGGCATCATTATAAACCCAAAAACTATTACTGTTTGCTTTCTGTGGGTGCGGTTTAAGCATGGTGTGTGCAACGTGTGCTGAACACTGGTACTTGGCACCTGAATTTCTGACACAGGTGTGCCCTCCTAGTTTTATGCTGGGTAAATTAGATGTATGTACTCCTAGCTGTGTAGACAGCTAAAAATAGAGTATTGAGTATATGCGGAGCCCATAGGGCATTATCCGTGGACTAGCCATCACACACTGTGATGGTAAACCACATATATCTCTGTGTTGTGGATGCTTTGTAAATTTACTTATCTGTATATTGTGAAGTGCGTGGAATGACTTGTAGGATGGGTATGCACAACATGGTAAACCTGGCCACTCTGTGGTAGCAGGTGGTTATGCATACGAATGTGTGTGTGGTAGTACTTCAGTGATTGTGTGGTTGTAGTTAGTAAGTGAGGTGTCAATCCTGGGCAGCATATGTCTTCAAAGAATTAGTGAGAAGAATTTTTGAAGACACTGATTTACCCCCCTCTCAGTGTTAACCTATGATCAACATTAAAGTGGTGCCTTGCAATCGAAACAATTCTTTCCAAAATGAACTTAAGAATAGAGGATCTCTGTTGTTGACTATTTTCCTTGGGAACCCATGTAATTTCACAATGTCATTAACGAAAACACTTGCAACTTTCAATGCAGTATAGGCAGGAGGCAGGGCACAAAAATGCCCATACTTTGTAAGACGGTCTACTACCACAAGTATGGCTGATTTAAGTTGAGAGAGTGGAAGATTTGTAATGAAGTCTAGTGCAATGTCCTCCCACACTTGATGTGGAATCAATAACGGCTGTAAGAGTCCTGCTGGTAAACGATTCATGGCTTTGACCTGCTGGCATATCTGGCAAGCGGAGACATAAGATCGCACTCTTGACTTCATTCCTTTCCAATAAAAAGAAGCCGATAATTGCAAATTAATATGTTCGCGGAACCCCAGCGTGGCTTCCCCATGGTGTCTATGGAACTCTTTGAGTAAAAGATCACAAAGTGCCAAATCTGCAGGGATTACCATTCGATTTCGATGATATAGAATAGAGTCACGAATCGAAAAGTCAGTAAATGTTGTTGGATTTTCCTGAGATATTCTAAAGTTCCTGGTTTGTAGCATTCTCAGAACATAACTGATTGAGAAAATTGTAATTAACACTGGATAAACCAAAAAACCATGAAATTCTCCTGTTGGTACCTGTGAAAGTCCATCGGCAGCTTTATTTTTTTCTACCCGATTTGTTTAATATCTCAAAATGGAATCCCAAGAGCTTAACGAAGAATTGTTGTTGTTGTTCTGGAGTTTGAATGGTTTGGTTTGTTAGATTCTTCAAATTGTGCTGATCGATATGGATATAGAACTTTCGACCAAGATATTGATGCCACTTTGTGCTACAACCGATGTGATAGCGTACATTTCCCGGCTGTAGGTGGAGCTTGCTTGTAATCTTCGTGACAACTTCTTACTTATAAAGAAGGCCAAAGGCCGATTATTTTGCATTAAGACAGCAGCAATTCCAAAACCTGAGGCATCTGTTTCAACTACAAATGGAATATTGAAATCTGGTAATGTAAGAATAGGGGCAGTTGTTATGGCTAACTGTAACTGGACAAAAGTGTCTTGTGCCTCTACAGTCCATCTGAACGCATCCTTCTTGAGTTGATCCATTAATGGGGCTGCAATATGGGCATATTTATGTATAAATCACCGGTAATAACAGGATAAACCCAGAAATCCTCAGAGCTCCTTGACAGTAGTCGGAACAGGCTACGCAAGGACCTAAGGGTGTCAAAACTAGGCCCAGCTAGGTAGTATTGACCGAGCCGGCCTGATATAACTCAAATCCAGCCCGGACCGAGCCTTAATGTATAGGTTTTAGTTTGGGCTTGTAAAGCCCAACACCATTTCAGCCCAAACCGAAATCAGACCGGACCGGTCCGTTAAGAAACCCGAATTAGCCAGAACCGATAATACCCTACTCGAACACCGAAAAGGTCCCTTTCGGGCCCAGTTTTATAATTTTAATGGTTTTAAATTTTTATGGATTGTGTTACACTGTTACAATTCACTTCTTGATCTGAAAGATTATGTGAATCTATAGTTGAAAAGATTATGTTAATTGTTACAGTTTACTGAATTACATACATATTGAAGGAATGATGCTAATTTTATAGATAAAAATAATAAAATAGGCTATAACATACATGTAAAATGGGTCTAATAAGCTTAATAAGCCCGGACTGGACTGAACTAGCCCGAAATCACCTCAATAAGCCTAACCCGATAACAAACCAACACCGGACCAATCCGTTAGTTATTGTGTCTAGGCAGCCCATCCCAACCCGAACTCTTAATGGACATATTTTGGGATGGGCTTATAAAATCCGACAACAGTTCGATCGGACCAAAACTAGCTTGGCCCGGTCCGTTAACACCCTTACAAGGACTGCTAACACTTTTGACGGATCCATGGCGACTCCAAATTAAGATATATTGTGCCCCAAATACTCCACCGAAGTTTGCCCAAATGAACATTTGGATTTTTTGCAACGAAATTGTTGTTCTTCAAAATTTGGAGTAAAATAGCTAAATGTGAAATATGATATGCCCATGAGTTACCGTATACCAATATATAATAAAAAAAACTCAAAACGAATTGATGGAGAAACGATCGAAATACCGAGTTCATGAGAGCTTGAAATGTTGATGGAGTGTTTGTGAGACCAAAATGCATCCCAAGAAATTTGTAATGCTCATCATGTGTACGAAACGCCATCTTGTAAGTATCGGATGGTTTAACCCGAATTTGATGATATCCGGCCCTCAAATTCAATTTGAAAAAGAAACAAGCTCCATGCAATTCATCAAACAGCTCGTCCGCCTTCGGAATTTTAAAACGATCCCGAACTATTATTGCATTCAATGTGCGGTAGTCAATGCACAACCGCCATGAGCCATCTTTTTCTTTTTTAACTAATAAAATTAGAGAAGAAAAGGGAATTGTACTGGGCTGGATAATATCGGTCCGAAGCATGTCTGAGACCATTTTTTCAATTTCGCTTTTATGGAAATGTGGATACCGATATGGTCACACATTTACAAGGGATGAACCTGGTTGTAAATGAATCTCATGGTCAAAGCCTCCGCTCGGTGGAAGGTCTTTTGGCTTAGCAAAGACTTCAGCATATTGTTCAAATAACTCTTCAAGCTCTACATTGGGTTTTGAAATCAATTGAGTATCTGTAGTGTTAGGTGTAGAGCATTGAACCTCCGGTTGTAACATGGCAGCTAACCCATTTGTCTCTACCAAATGCCAAAGTATATTGTAAGTAACCGCAGCAGGAGGTGGCAATGGAGCTCCCTTGAATATCATTGTCTGACCGTTTTCAATGAAGGATAAGGTCAGATTCTTGTAATCGAAAAGTACTGGTCCCAAACCCAAAAGCCATTGTACCCCCAAAACGAGCTCAACACCTTGAATTGTTAACAAAAAGACATCAATTGTAATACGTCGACCTTGAATTAGAAGTGGTAACTGACTGATATATCCTTCACTGTTCAGTCGCTCACCATTGTAGACGAGAACCGAAACACACGGTTCAGATTCCACTGTTAATCTCAAATGATGAGCAATTCGACTCTGAATGAAATTATGGGTACTGCCCCCATCAACCAGAACCTGAATTTTGGAGCTTGCAATCGCTCCTGCAAATCGTAGAGTATGGATAGAGGTTTGTCCGGCAAGAGCATGATATGAAATTTCAGATTGGATGATGCTCAGTCGATTGATTTTGCTCTTGAAAATCGTCATCATGACCTACATCGATCACTTCTGGCTCAATATCAAGAGCAACATCCAAGAGAAAGAATTGATGGTTCTTGCAGCGGTGTCCCGGTGCGAACTTATCATCACAATTATAGCAAAGACCTTGCTCTCGCCTTTGTTGCATTTCCGTTGAACTCAATCTTCTAACAGGAATCTTCTAATTAGATGCAGGTAGTGGTGGTTGAGTTGGTGTTGGTAATAGGGCTGGACGAGACACTGTCGTATCCCCAATTGCTATGGATCCCGTCGCCTTTGTTCCAAGAATTTTGTTTCTTGAAGTCTTGCCAAAGCAACAGCTTGGGACATTGATGTAGGACGGAAGGCCATAACCTCTGTTCGAATCTTTGAACGAAGACCAAAGATAAAACAACTCATTAGTTGTTACTCGTCCGGTTGGCCAAGAGCTCAAATTGAGATTGACAATCAGAAACTGATGTAGTCTGCGTAAGCTTTGATAATGACCCTTGGTGATCATCGAACTCAGATGGTCCAAAACGCACCTCCAATGCCCTGGTGAAAGTCGGCCAAGTCAGAAATTCCCCATTACGATGCATCCATTGAAACCGTTGGAGCGTCTTTCCATCCATATGAAACGATGAGATTATGTTGGAACCTTGGCAAGTTTGTTGGGAGATTGTTAGAACCTTAGAAAGTTTGTTGGGTTGTTGTCATTGTTGGCAACACATTCTAAGTGGTTCTGGTCAGATGGTTGAGTTTCAGTTAGCATGGTTGTGTATGAGACACTTGTTCAGTGCTGTAGAGGAGAGAGTGTGTGTGTGGGTCCCACTGAAGTTCCAATGATGGTGCGGCACAACAAATGATGAGAGAGAGACCAATTGTGGAGAGAGAAATACAGTGGCAATAGAGAGAGAGAATGTAGAAAAAGAAAGTGAAAGAGAGAGAACGTAGAGAGAGAAGGAAGATAAAGAAACAGAGTGGGTGGGACCCATTGGAGAGGTGGCATGCCACCATGGTAGCCAGCCTGGCCGCGGCCATGCATGCACAGCAACAGCCTAGGGCCAAGGCCATGCAAGCACAGCCAGGCAGCCAAGGCCACTCGGCCATGCCCCAAGGCCTAGCAAGGCAGCAAGCCTCGCATGCCCACATGCTTGCCGCGCTCAAGGCAGCTGCCCCTGCAAGGCTTATAACGTCATGCATATGAGGTGTTCGATTTAATGCGAAAGAGAACAAGCCCCATAGAAACCTACTGGAAAAAAAAAAGGTTTACAGGGCATTACCACTCATTTACAAGGGTATTTTGTCAAAAGAAAAGTAGCAGATTCGGCTTCAACAGTTCAGATTGAGCCATGATGCTTTGATCCTGAACGAGTGATTCAGATTTAGGCGGGATCTGGTGTAGCTCAAGCGCTCCGTCAAGATGCTCCCGTGACTTATTACATTGGTCGGATGCAACTTAAAAACTTGTGCCGCATTGCACGGAGATCGCTCTTCGATTCTATGTGGTGCGCGTACAATGAGACGTCGAGCTTGATCCAAATCTGTCGGCCAGGATCGCAGCCGAGATCGATTGCCGTGATGAAGGAGATCCAAAGACAGTAATTCAAGACGATCTAACGACGATTAATTCAAGATTCTGTACGGTCCAATCAAAAATCCACAACGCCGTACGGGCGTCAGTGGAGGCGGTGCTCCCATGTGGCGCGACTCATTGAATCAGCACCCGAAGATTCCATTTGATATGTTTTCATTGGCCGATCTTTAATTGATCATATCTTCGACATTAATGGCTATTTGATGTCCGATTTGGGTGATTCAAAATCCCATGGATTCATCTCTTCAAGCTGAATGAATCTGCAACTGGTTGAGGCAATTTTGAAGGAGAACTACGGGTTTGTGAAGAAGAAGGGTTTTGAAGCTCTCTTGGGTATATAGATAATCTCCACTCACCTCTCTTAGACATTAATGGCTATCTAAAGCTTGAGAGAGGTAGTGTGAGCATGTAGTGAGAATCTGATGAAGTTGGTTGTGCAAGAAGCATTGAGAGAATGCTGAACTTCCATTCTTGGTGAAGAAGCTCACCTACCACCATTGGAGAGCTTGGGAAGCCCATTTGGTGAGCACCACACATGTTGTGATCACACTAGGAAAGTAATCACGCATACATACCCTATTTATTCATACCAATGCCATATGGGAAGAGTTTGTAATATCTATTTGACAAATACACTGAACCTGTCAAGTTGGATGCTTGACAAGAATGAAGGTTGTTGCCTAAGACTCAGTTGCAGCTGAGAATGTGGTTGGTGTTGTAGCATCTGGGTTGTAGGTGCAACCATAACATTAAAGTAGAGTATTGGGTATAATATGAAACCCTGGTTAGGGTAATACCCCTGGAGTAGCCGTCACAGTGTGTGATAGGTAAACCACGTTAGATAGTGTGTTATGTGGATATGGAAGTGCCTGTTTATGTTGTGCATGTGAAGTGCATGGGTTGCAGGTCTGGGTGTACACACTTGGTAGGCCAAGCCTTTGGTATGGATACCTGATGGATTCATAATTTTATATATTTATTTTTCTTATATTTAATCTATTTAACATATTATATGTCTTATGGTACTAATTTGTGATGATTCCTTATATATAAGACATTAGTGGAAAGTATTGATAATTTATATTTAAAATAAAAAAATTCTGATATTTTCAATAATGACCTTCTGAATTTCATGCAGGTTTGTGGAAAGAATTCTAGAAATCAAACGTGATCCAAAAATCTGATCTGAAAAGCTGATTTGAATTCAAACCAGAGAAGGAAGATTACCACCCATAGAATGTTTATTATTGGAAGAATTTGATTGATTGTCAGAAATCTTAAGAAGAATATATACCTCTATGGAATATTACAAGGATTGATAAATCTAGAGGTGGCATTTGGTTAATAATGGAATGATTCTCTATCTAATCTAGGCAAGAAGATTTTGTCTAATATTTATTTTCATGTAATAAGGTTGTCAATTCTAGACATACCAGTTTTAATCTTCTCTACTCTAGCTATTTAAACAATGTAAAGGTTACATAATAGAGCATCCAATAATTATTGAGAAGATAGTTTTATTTCTTTTGTCTTTCTTTTCTATCATGTCTAGCTAAGTTCTTTAGTCGATTCAAGGGGAATTCAATCCGGTTAGTAAAATTGTGAGACTCTGTTCTTAATTTGAATTATTTTTCTATTCAAATATCTGTGTTTCTTGGTTTTTTTTTTTAAGTTAATGGTTGCATGATTCAGTTTATTAAGAGGCCTATTAATTGATTGAGTTATGTGGTTTATTTCTAACCTGAATCCATAATCCATAATTGTTATGATGTTCAGGAAAAATAGCAATTGAGCAGAATAATTATGATCCAAAGTTTTTGTTACTTGCTTCAAGGAAACATAGAATGAATTAAATAATCTGACACTTGTTAGATTGTTGTTCATCTTTAACTCCCTCCGAGAGTGTAATGCTATTAGTAAATTCATGAGGATTGCTTAATACCAATTGGTTTATTTCTAAGAATTAATTTGTGTGTTAGGCTCAAATTAATAAAATTAGGGAAAGTAAGGATTCTTTTTGATAATCCTTGGCTAAATATTTGAATAGAGAATAATATATATATGAGGTCAGTGATCAATTTGTAGCCGTGAGTAAATTTCCTTGAATCGGCATCATCTTCCATTGAATTTTTGTTACTTAATTTCGTTGTCAATTAAATTGCAAAAGAAAACCCCCATTTTTCTAGGTAAGTAGGCAATTTGATTAACTAATCTTTGTAGATCGACCTTTACTTATCATTATTATTCATTATACGTAGAGTAATTTATTTTTGGTTGCGCTCGATACACATCATGTAAGACCCGTATTAAATTAACCGGTCTTACCACCTTGTACCAGGTCTACCTATCATGGTTGAGCCAAGTGGACCAAGTGCGTGAAGGAAATCACAAAATCAGGTATAAATTTGACCCAAAAATAGTAAATATGAGGGTAGGGTCGCATGCCTAAACAGTTAGGGTCGACCCCACCTCAACAGAAGTCCAACCTATGATTTTCTAGTCCTAAGGTCGCATGACTAGAAAAATGTAGGGTCGACGGATCCTGCGACCCTACGTGCGACCCTATGATGACAGACAGAAGCCGTAAATTAGAAAACTTTTCTAATTTCAAGGGATTCTTTCCTAAACTCGATGGGACTTATTTTGGAGGATTTTCCTCTATAAATAGGACGTCTCTTAGCCTCTTTCACTCCTTTTAGAACCCTAATTGAAAGTAAGAGAAAGAGAAAGAGAAGGAAGAGAAGAGGAGAAGGAAAATTGAAGAAAATACTAAGGAAGAGGAGGAACTTCAGAGAAACCTCTGAATCTCAGCCAACTTCAAGTATGAGTCTAATTCTTTTCATAAATTAAGAGTCTAGAATGGAATATGAAAAAGTTAGGATTAGGAGAAATCCAAATCATCTATCCATGGATGAGTTTCGAAGGAATCCATGGAAGTAATCATCATAGGCAATGGAAAGTGTGTAAAAATCATAGTTATGAGCCATAGAACAATCTTAGAATGGACCTACAAGACCACAGGACCGATCACATGCCCTCGGAAAGTCCCAGGGAGGGTGTGGTCGCACATAGGATCGATTGGTAACCCACCCCATGTCCGACCCTACACCCTAGGGTCGATTGGGTAACCGACCCTAGGTGCTACCCTACCTGCGACCCTATGATTTCAGCTAGTTTAAATTTGTTGGAATTAATTATAATTAGAATCTATCGACTTGTTAGGTTTTCTTAGTGATTTAAAAGTGATTCTTAAAGCTTGAATGAGGATCTACACTCAATCAAAGGTGAGGGAACAAGACCTAAACTAATTGGATAATAAAAAGCTATTTTTTCTTATTGAGTCCGATACCATGATTGATTGATTCTATGCGTGTATGTGTGTATTGTGCATTTAACATGTCATCCAATATTCCTGCTATTACTATTCATGCATATTTAATTTCGTTTATTTATAACATGATGATGATGGTGATGTTAGGAATAGGCATGTGAATGTTTGTGTGTGATTAGTGTATTTGATGCGAGTGGGGCATCAGGGGGGGGACGTGACACTGTGGTTTATCTTGGTCACCAGACTCTAGCTCTATCTCTACTCAAGTCTTGTCCACTAACATCGTCGTATCGCCATTACCTTAGCAGAGCTAATACATCGTAGGGCATCAGGGGAGGTGGTCTCGGACCGTGTAGTCTCTGACTCTGCCAGGGGGCGTTAGCTCTATCTCTATGGATGTATTGAGGGATGTTGGGGTGAGGCCTTAGATACACTGTTTGACATTAGGATTGGTTAGTTGCGAGCCCAATTTGCAAGCCCTCACCAACAGGGGCTTATGTGTTGGTATGGGTGCATGTGGTACAGCAATGCCGATACCCATTGGGTACACTGTTTCCATGGTGGATGCATGTGAGACGACAATGCCAATATTCATTGGGCGGCTTCACATACTCGTGTATAGAGGTGAGGCAGCCTCCGAACCTTTCTATTGCACATTGCAAACTTATAAACCAGACCACAGATATAAATTGAATGCATGCATATGTTTGTTGCATTGTTTTGTTTGCTCACTGAGCCGTGATGTGTGCTCACCCTTTTCGACGTCGAATATTTTAGTTGATGATGCAGGAACCACTATTGAAGATTATATAAATGCTCCTATGTACGGGCAAGCTGTGGCGATGGACGCTGAAGTGATGATGGAGTCGCATGATTTGACATGCGAGTGCAACTCCTGTGTTTTCGATTAGATTTTTATTTGGATTATACAGATAATGTATTTGAATTAATTATTTAAGTTTATGTCTTAGTCCTTTTAGAAATAATTGGTTAAATTATTTATTTTATCACATTTAGATTCTCAGTTCATTTAATATTTAAAACTTCCGCTATTGTGTATTTACTCTGATTATTGTTGTGGATGTGTATGGTTTAAGCAAATGGACACAGCCTATTTGAGATCCTGGTTGAACCATTGGTTTATGAGTTGTTCATCACCCCATTCTGAATAGTGCAGAATTGGGGTGTGACAACTTGGTATCAGAGCTCTCAGGTCCTGTCTATTAAACCAGTATATTTCCACAAAGTTCATGAACTGAGTTAGGATAAAACTTAAAAGCTTTAATAAGAACACACTGTAAGCACCTGTGTTGTTTGAGACAAAGATTAAGAAAGAGAATAATGCACATATAAAAGGAGAAACAATTTTTATATACATCAAGTCAAAAACACGTTTATATACATATCCAAAGCGGAGTACAGTCCACTACCCGGACAGTTAATCTGTAATACAAAAAGAAAAAGAAAATAGACATCATGGAGCTGGAGGTGATCGAGGAGGAGGTGCCTCGCGATCTCTGTCATAGTCCTCAACATACACTCTAGTTAACCAGGCTACCTGAGTCTAGGTCATTTGGAGACTAACTGTCAACTCAGCCATCCACTGATCAGACGCACGCTAAGCATCTAGAAGCTCTCCCACTTTCAAGTCCGTCATGCATTGAGCCTCTTTGATCTCACACAGTAATCCCATCATATCATCAGATGGTGGGTGTGAAGGACCAGCCATGTGTGAAGAAGCCTGAGATGGACCAGCTCCAGTAGAATGTGGAGGTGATGGAGGAGGTATAGCATCTACATCCATATACATGCGATCCTCATCAGCATCGCCCCCATGGACCCCTGGTTCGGCTGCTGCTGCTGCTGCTGCTGCCTCAATGTCTGCTATCTCTATCCGAGTATGAGGATGCACCAGAGCATTCTTCTCATCATTACTGACCTGAGCATCCTGCATGCCCATCCTACAGATGGCCTCTCAGTCCAACACTGATGAGAAGGTCTTCTCCTGAATCTTCTCAACCACTAAATCAACACCTAGGTGGGTAAGTAGAGTAGTGATCAGACGTCTGTAGGGTAGGTTGCCTATCTGACCAGGCAGTATAGAACGGATCATCGTCCTCAGGATAATATAAGGGAGGCAGACAGGCTGCCTAGTGCAGATGCAGTAAAGGACATACTAAGTCAACTGGGAGATCCTCTCATAGTGTCCACTCTGGGATATCAGGTTGTGCTGGATGATCTTGCAGTACGCCCGAGGCTCTGGACGTAGGTTGTTCGCTTTCATCTCCCAGCGATCATCTCTGATAAGCTGACTGTCAATCTCAGCACGCATCTCCAAGGAAAGGAACTAGGGCTCCCTGGGAGCACAGTATACCAAAGGGCCATCATTTGATATGCCTAAAAGATCAGCCAACTGTTGGCAGTCAAAGGAAATCTCTTCCCCTTTGACGTAGCTCGTGATCCTGAGCTCCCTACCCCTCTCTGTGTCATTGCGGTCCCCCACTACCTGGAAATTGCAGTAGAACTGTCTCACCAAATCCAGACAGGTGCACGCATCATAGGTGATCACAGGGAGCCAGCCCATGTCACCAAATGCCCCCTCTATGTTGAACAAGGCTAGACTAGCCAAGTCCACACAACGACCCCCCCTATACCTTCTTACACTCATAGCGAGCATACTAAGCTTCGGCCTCATTGGAGCGAAAATGAACTGGGTCATGAGTTCTAGGCACTTTGGTACGAGCCATATTATCTGTCAAAACAAAGAAAACAGATAATAAGTCAGTAAAGATGAAAAATCTAAAACTTTTGGCATTATAACGGCATAAATTGGTCAAAAGCCTCACTTTTCACCCATACACTTGGGCAGGAGGACTTACATAGGTTCTAAATCATCCTGCAAGGCTCATACAGTTGGAAATTTAATTTTGAAAGATCGAGTTTGAAGAAATTTCAATAAATTGAAAAATCTCGAAAATTAGGTCAAAATGGAAAATTTCAAGTTTCTCGATAACCAACCGATGAAACTCGAATATTTTTGAGGGCTTTCGTCCATTGGGGGACCAATAGAAAAATCCCCCAATAAAAATTAAATTTTAATGGTTAAAAAAAGTTTAATTTGAAGAAAACGATGTAAATGAGCAAAAACCTAGTTTAAAAAGCTAAAAAAATGTGAAACAGTAAAGAGCATACCTGAAGAGAAGGAGTGGGAGTCACGAACGAAAAATATGATCAATAAACAGGTAGGGGTCGATACTGTAGCAACTCAGAGAAACGGGTTGAGTTGGAAGAGAGGAGAAAGAATGGGAAATGAATCCAAAATCGGGTTTAAAAACGTGATTCTGGGTCGTAGGGTTGCAGAATTCGACCAAAACATGCGACCCTACGTCAGACCCTACCATCGACCCTAGCCTCTCGGTGATCTGACAGAGAACTAGGGGTCGGACCTAGGGTCGGACAACTACCGACCCTACCATCGACCCTAGGCTCTCGGTGATCTGACAGAGAACTAGGGGTCGGACCTTGGGTCGGACATATACCGACCCTACCATTGACCCTAGACTCTCGGTAAGCTGAAAGTGATTCTCAGGGTCGCATACCCTGGGATCGCATAAGGACCGACCCTACCATCGACCCTACGATGGAAAATACAGTATTTTGTCAGAAAGATCTGAAAATTTTGAAATTTATATTGATTAGTTAGATGTTTGACTGAAGAACAACTTATATTGATTGCCTCACATGTGCTATGATTGTTTGCAGACATTACCACCACCAAAACAGGAAATGGCTGGGCGAAGAGTGACCAGACAAAACCGTAACCCAATTCCACCACCACCACTTGTGGAGGAAGACAACCATATAAATCTTGAAGCACAGGAGAATCTGAATACGGCACCACCAGTAGCTAGTGGCCAGGCAAATTCTACAAACTTGCCAGCCCCACCTACGGATTTGGCCACAGCCGTAATGAACTTAGCACAACAGCTACAACAAATACAGCAGGCTCAAGTCAATATGCAAGCTGCAATAGGGATGGCTTTTCTAGCTGTCCATACAACACCTATGCCAGCAGGGCAGGCCAGCACGATACCAGGGGGAAGTAACACGGTACCCCACGTACCTCAAACACCAGTCATGCAGGCCCAAGTATAGAATCCTGAGGTAGCTCAAGGAAGTTACCCGTATCAACCACCTATGTATAGGGCTTACGCTCCGTATCAGCTGGACCACTCCCGCCTGATCGAGCGTTTTCTAAAGATGAAGCCCAAGGAATATAATGGTAAGCTAGCAGATCCTTTGTGGCCAGCACACTGGATCAACGAAATGGAGAGAAATTTCATGATGATGACAGTTAACAAGGAGGAGAAAGTACTGTGTGCAACATTTATACTGAAAGGCGATGCACACCACTGGTGGAAGTCCACACTGACTTATCTATTAACGAAGCACGCCCAATTGACCTGGGCTATATATAAAGAAACATTCTTTGAAAAGTACTTCCCCAGGAGCTTCAGAGATTCTATGGAGAGAGAGTTCCTGAGTTTATATCAGGGACAGATGACTGTCGACGCATATCAATAGCGTTATGAGGAGCTGTTCTTCTTTGCACCAGTCAGTATGCAAGAGGAGGATACGAAGACCCGAAGGTTCGTCATGGGACTTAGGGGAAGCATTCGTGAACATGTTCTGGGACTTGAGAAGAAAGTCTACAATGAAGCTGTACAAATTGCTCGAGTGATAGAGTCGAGCCAGAAAGAGAGCTACTTTGCTCAAAATAGGGGTATCAAAAGGCCTAATGGGAATTCTTATAACGGAGGGAACACCAAGACATTTAAACCCTTCCGTACTCAAGGCTTTAATGCTGCAGCCAAGACTACTTCAGTAGCCCCATCGCAACCAAAGCAAAATAATGAAGGAGTAAGGTGTTTTAACTGCAATCAAGTGGGACATATTTCAAAGGAGTGCCCTAAGCCCAGAAAGTAGCTACAGCAAGGAAGAGTTTACACTGTTACATCTGAGGATGCTGTCGCATCGCCTGATGTGGTCACAGGTATGACCTGAACCTTTTAAATTGTGTTACATTGTATGAGTATGTAGAGCTACTCTGACAGGTATGACCTGATGTGGTCACAGGTATCACCATGGGGAGCGCCAGTATTATTCATAAAGAAGAAGGACGATAGTGTTCGACTGTGTATAGACTACCGGGAACTGAATAAGTTGACAATTAAGAATCGGAACCCATTGCCTCGGATCGATGACTTGTTCGATCAGTTGCAAGGTGCCAAGGTGTTCTCCAAGATCGATCTTCGGTCAGGATACCATCAGCTGAAGATTAAGGACGGTGATATTCCCAAGATAGCATTCAGGACGAGATATAGTCATTATGAATTTTTGGTCATGTCTTTTGGATTGACTAACGCTCCAGCAACTTTTATGGAACTTATGAATCGGGTATTCCATGATATGTTGGATATGTCGGTCATTGTATTTATTGATGATATATTGGTCTACTTCAATGACAATGAAACTCATATTATGAATCTAAGAGCCGCTCTACAGCGATTACGGAAAGAGAAGCTTTACGCCAAATTTTCAAAGTGTGAGTTTTGGCTAAATAAAGTCGCTCTCTTAGGCCATGTTGTATCCGCTGAAGGAATTAAAGTGGACCCTAGCAAGATTGAAGCCATTGTGAAGTGGGAAGCACCGAAGAGTGTTGCATAAATTAGAAGTTTTCTAGGTCTAGCTGGGTATTATCGACGATTCATGGAAGACTACTCCAGGATCGCCGTACCGCTCGCCAGTTTGACTAATAAAGGAGAGAAATTTATTTGGACTGACAAATGTGAGAATAGTTTCCAAACATTGAAGGCAAGATTAATATCTGCTCCCATCTTGACTATTCCTATTGTAGGACAACCATTTGTTTTATACACTGATGCATCTGGATTGGGTTTAGGATGTGTACTTATGCAAGGAGAATAAGTAGTTGCATATGCTTCAAGAGAACTGAAAACACATGAAAAGAATTATCCCACTCATGACTTGGAGTTAACGGCAATAGTACATGCTGTAAAAATATGGAGACATTATTTGTATGGAGAAAATTTTCAGATTAAATTAGATCATAAGAGTCTCACTTATCTTTTTAATCAGAAGGAGTTGAATATGAGACAAAGAAGATGGCTGGAACTATTGAAAGATTATGATTGTGATATCCAGTATCATCCAGGGAAAGCTAATGTAGTTGCTGATGCGCTGAGTAGAAAAGCAATGATAAAATCCCAAGAGGGGGTTAATATGACTGCAGCAATGTGTGCTACAGGAAAAGTATTCAATCTTGGTAATGAGCAATTTGTGATAGATGCATCAGGTGAATCAACCAACCAAGGGTTTGTTCATCCGATTTCAAATATGTTTGCAACACTGATGATTGTACCTGATATAATAGATGAAGTGAAAGCCGCTATAAAATCAGACCCTTATCTAAGAACGGTACAAGAGGACATTGAAAAAGGTAGGACTATCCCTGAGTTCGCCTTGGACGATAAAAAGGTACTGAAGTACAAAGGAAGAGTATGTGTTCTTGAAACAAAAAATTTGGACATTAGACACCGATTAATGAAAGAAGCTCACACCACCGTTTATTCGATACATCTTGGAAGTACAAAAATGTATCATGATTTAAAGAAATTATATTGGTGGAGAGGAATGAAAACAGATGTAGCTAAATTTGTATCTCAATGCCTGAACTGTCAGAAAGTAAAGGTTGAAAGGCAAAGACCTGCAGGACTGTTACAGCCGCTACTAGAACCAGCATGGAAATGGGACTGCATCACTATGGACTTCGTCACCGGGTTACCATTGACTCCCCGAGTAGTTGACGCGGTTTGGGTGATTGTAGACCGTCTGACTAAAACAGCTCAATTTATAGCTATACGACCTCAGTAAACAGAGGTTAGCTAAGTTGTATGTGGATAATATTGTCAGACTACACGGTGTACCTGAAAGCATTGTGTCCGACAGAGATCCACGATTTACTTCAAATTTTTGGAAAGGATTGCAAAAGGCTATGGGTACAACATTGAAGTTTAGTACTGCATTCCATCCTCAGATAGACGGACAGTCGGAGCGTACCATTCAAATTTTAGAAGACATGCTTCGAGCCTGTGTAATTGATTTTAAAGGATCATGGGATGAAAAACTACCATTGATCGAGTTCGCTTATAACAACAGCTATTAGGCTACTATACAGATGTCACCCTATGAAGCACTGTATGGTAGGAAGTGTCGAACTCCTCTGTTTTGGAATGAAATTGGAGAACGTAGTATTGTTGGACTAGAATTTATTGAAGAGACATGTCGAGTAGTTGACATTATCAAGGAAAGAGTAAGAACGGCTCAGAATCGTCAGAAACAGTATGCAGATACTCGACGCCGAAGACCTTGAATTTGTCATAGGTGATAAGGTATTCTTGAAAGTATCACCTATGCGAGGTTTAAAGCGGTTCGGACAGAAAGGGAAGCTTAGTCCGAGATATGTCGGGCCATATGAGATTCTAGCTAAACGTGGAAAGGTGGCTTATCAGCTAGCACTACCACCGTCTATGTCAAATGTGCATGATGTATTCCATGTTTCATTATTGAAGAAGTACGTCAGGGTCCCAACACACATTTTGATAGTGGATCCACCTGATTTGACTGATGATTTGACATTTAAAGTAGCACCAACTGAAATCATCAGTCGAAAGGGTCAACGACTATGCAACCGTGATATCTACTATGTTAAGGTCACCTGGAGAAGCCAAGATATAGAAGAAATCACATGGGAAGAAGAGAATGCTATCCGAAAGCAATACCCTCATCTTTTCGACTCGTGAGGTATGTACCAATTTCGAGGATGAAATTTTTAATAAGAAGGGGGGAGTTGTAAGACCCGTATTAAACTAACCAGTCTTACCACCTTATACCAGGTCTACCTATCATGGTCGAGCTGAGTTGACCAAGTGCGTGAAGGAAATCACAAAAGCAGGTATGAATTTGATCAAAAAATAGTAAATATAAGGGTAGGGTCGCATGCCTAAACAAGTAGGGTCGACCCCACCTCAACAGAAGTCCAACCTATGATTTTCTAGTCCTAGGGTCGCATGACTAGAAAAAAGTAGGGTTGACGGATCCTGCGACCTACGTGCGACCCTATGATAACAGACAGAATTCGTAAATTAGGAAACTTTTCTAATTTCAAGGGGTTCTTTCTTAAACTTGATGAGACTTATTTTGGAGGATTTTCCTCTATAAATAGGACGTCTCTTAGCCTATTTCACTCCTTTTAGAACCCTAATTGAAAGTGAGAGAAAGAGAAAAAGAAGGAAGAGAAGAGGAGAAGGAAAATTGAAGAAAAGACTAAGGAAGAGGAGGAACTTCAGAGAAACCTCTGAATCTCAGCCAACTTCAGGTATGAATCTAATTTCCTTCATAAATTAAGAGCCTAGAGTGGAATATGAAGAAGTTAGGATTAGGAGAAATCCAAATGATCTATCCATGGATGAGTTTCAAAGGAATCAATGGAAGTAATCATCATAAGCAATGGAAAGTGTGTAAAAATCATAGTTATGAGCCATAGAACAATCTTAGAATGGACCTACGAGACCACAGGATCAATCACATGCCTCGGAAAGTCCCAGGGAGGGTATGGTCTTACATAGGGTCAATTGGTAACCCACCCCATGTCCGACCCTACACCCTAGGGTCGATTGGGTAACCGACCCTAGGTGCTACCCTACCTACGACCCTATGATTTCAGCTAGTTTAAATTTGTTGGAATTAATTCTAATTAGAATCTATCGACTTGTTAGGTTTTTCTAGTGATTTAAAAGTGATTCTTAAAGCTTGAACAAGGATCTACACTCAATCAAAGGTGAGGGAACAAGACCTAAACTAATTGGATAATAAAAAGCTATTTTTGCTTATTGAGTCCGATACCATGATTGATTGATTCTATGCGTGTATGTGTGTATTGTGCATTTAACATGTCATCCAATATTCCTGCTATTACTGTTCATGCATATTTAATTTCGTTTATTTATAACATGATGATGATGGTGATGTTAGGAATAGGCATGTGAATGTTTGTGTGTGGTTAGTGTATTTGATGCGAGTGGGGCATCAGGGAGAGGACGTGACACTGTGGTTTATCCTGGTCACCAGACTCTAGCTCTATCTCTACTCAAGTCTTATCCACTAACATCGTCGTATCGCCATTACCTTAGCAGAGCTATTACATTGTAGGGCATCAAGGGAGGTGGTCTCGGACTGTGTAGTCTCTGACTTTACCGGAGGGCCTTAGCTCTATCTCTATGGACGTATTGAGGGATGCTGGGGTGAGGCCTTGGATACACTATTTGACATTAGGATTGGTTAGTTGCGAGCCCAGTTTGCAAGCCCTCACCAACAGGGGCTTACGTGTTGGCATGGGTGCATGTGGTACAGCAATGCCGATACCCATTGGGTACACTGTTTCCATGGTGGGTGCATGTGGGACTACAATACCGATATTCATTGGACGGCTTCACACACTCGTGTATAGAGGTGAGGCGGCCTCCGAACCTTTCTATTGCACATTGCAAACTTATAAACCAGACCACAGATATGAATTGAATGCATGCATATGTTTGTTGCATTGTTTTGTTTGCTCACTGAGCCGTAATGTGTGTTCACCCTTTTCGACGTCGAATATTTTAGTTGATGATGCAGGTACTACTGTTGAAGATTATATAAATGCTCTTGTATACGGGCAACTACGGCGATGGACGCTGAAGTGATGATGGAGTCGTATGATTCGACATGCGAGTGCAACTCTTGTGTTTTCGATTAGACTTTTATTTGGATTATATAGACAATGTATTTGAATTAATTATTTAAGTTTATGTCTTAGTCCTTTTGGAAATAATTGGTTAAATTATTTATTTTATTACATTTAGATTCTCAGTTCATTTAATATTTAAGACTTCTACTATTGTGTATTTACTCTGATTATTGTTGTGGATGTGTATGGTTTAAGCAAATGGACACAACCTATTTGAGATCCTGGTTGAACCGTTGGTTTATGAGCTATTCATCACACCATTCTGAATAGTGTGGAATTGTGGTGTGACACATCAATACCTGTATGTGTGTGGCATGGTGTGTTACACGAAATGTGTTAACAGAGCAAATGTATGAGTGACCAGCCCAGTTAGCTCAAGGGAGCAAATCGTTAATAGATAGCTCTTGGCAGTAGTGTGTGTTTTGGGTTGGGCAGACTTCATTGAGTTGGAAAAAATTTTAGTGGTCACTGATTCATCCCCCCCTCTCAGTGTCAACCTAGGAATCACAGATTATTATCCGCTGATCATCAAATGTTGTATGGTATGCAAAGAATTGTTCCGCTTTGAAGATCCATCCCAAAGGATCATTGGATCACTACCATCAAACGGCAAAAAATCTAAGCGAATGGAACGAGGTTGTTCAATGGAAGGAGTAGAGACCGCTAGAGGCGCAAGGGGCTATGAATTACCTGAATTGCTTGGAATTGCTGGTTCAACTAAAGAAGTTGATGGATTCAGTCCAATGACCTGCTCCAGACGTCCATCTATTGCCGTAAGCCAGAGAATAAGTTCAGAGACATTTTCTTGCAAGGAATCCATGCACTGATTGTGCTTTGTAGAACTATCTTGCAGCTGCTTGATCGATTCATCAAGCAATCGCAAACGCATACCCTCGGCCATGATACAAGCAATGAAAGCACCAAATGATGCAGTCTTATATTCAAGAATCAAGATTTAGAGAGAAAGTAGAAGGAAGTACAGGAAGAAAGAAATGTCTGCTTCGAGGAGACGACCTCCTGAGATTTAAGAAGTTTGTTCGTCTATTCGTGATCTCTTTACTCCCTTCTATTACTATTTATACAAGGCTACAATTATTAACTGTCTGACTATATTTCTAACTGTTTATCTACTTTCTGTTACTTCTATTACATTTGTAAAATTATTCCTTCATCACCTATGTAGTATAACCTGACAACCGCACTGGTTTCTTTCGCACCCTTGATCCTCTTCTCGGTTCTTCACTTACGACCGTAAAACAAGCTCCCAAGCATATAGGAAACGCAGAGGTGCTGGCAGAGGGGTTGGGAGAAGGGCGTTCGGATCATCTCCAATTTGTATGAAAATTGGAGATTGCCAGCATCCATCAAATGCGAGGCACGTGGAAGTGGGACAATCCTACGGAGAAGACATATCAAGTTGTATATGTCTTGTGTATGATGAGTAACTATTGTATCCAACCTCATAGTTATTCCATTTTGTTTTAGAGAAACTCATCGCAGAAGGTAGGTGGATGAGATGTGGGTTTCTCTATGCAGGATGATTACGTGTACACGGCGTCTGTGAGGATGGGATCGATCTGCTTTAAGGGAGGAAATAGACTCTATCATCAGCTTGATCCTGTATGATAAGGATGGGTACTACTTGGAGATCTCAGACCTGGAGTCTTGGGGAGGTTTAATGGAAGTGTAAGCACCCCATTTTTGCTTTCCTTGACAAGGACAGCCATATTGGTGTGTAAATAGCAAGAGAGGGGAGGCGAGTGAAACTCCCTCAAACTAGCAGTCAATTAGTCCATGTGTGCTCTCTGCGGTGTTCTGAACTGAGCCAAAGTGCCCCAGTGTGCAAGAGTTTTGGTAAATGGATTCAGAAAGATTGTGGGTTTGGATGGTAAGCGGTGACTTTGAGGCTGATTGTAAGACCCATACTCCATAAACCCGGTCTAAACCTTGATTTCATGTCGTAGCAGGTCTTTCGATCATCACCGGGCTAGATGGGACGAGCGGATGACAAACAGGTACGAAATCGGATCAAATACGGTCAAATAAGTGTCATTTTATGTTGACCGATCGATGGTACCGGTCTTGGTACCGGTCGACTGGTCAGCTCTGTGTAGTTGACTATGGAGATCTAGAATTTAGATCTCTACGGGTCCTACTTTCCTAAACCCTAATACCTGAACCTTCCTAATCCCAATAGGGTTACTAGATTCGAGTTCTAGGATGATTATCATCGAAACTAGACTTGAATGAGTTGGAGATAAGTCTAAGTCAAAGCTCAGATTTAGAATGGATAGGAGAAACCCTGAAAATCCATGGAGAATGATCGATGGCAGTCGAAAAACCCAAAGTATGGTCTTCCGGAGACATACCGATCGACTATACCGGTTGCACCTTGTGTGACCGGTATGTTGCCACCGGTACCTTCCGGGGGGCTAGTCTGTGGGGACCGGCTGACCATATCGGTCGCCAATCTTCCCCACAGAGCTGGGACCGGTACATGCCACCGGTCAGTTCTGTGAGTGTATTTTTATAACCTCGTTGGTTTTCTGACCAACGTGAAACCTTAAGAAACTATTTTAATGAAACCCTAATATTATGTAGGACTTTGTAATAGCACGTTTGGATCTTGCGACGTGGAGCAAGCTATCAAACGAGCATCAGGTAAGGGAATCTAACCTAATCCTTAATAAGTAACGGACAGTAAATCGTTGTTAATAACCCTGAATATATATGATGTGTTGTTTGTGCATATTCACATGCCATCCTTTACTTTCAGTTATTATTGTTCATGCATGATAGGACGTGATTGTTAGGCCTGTGATTGTTTTCGTTGGTGTGTGGAGTGGGGCATGGGCCTGTGATCGTTCCTCCCACTGGCACTTTTGTAGTATTCTATTTTAACATGCTTGGTACGGGTGGGGCATCAAGGGAAGGTCGTGGTACGATGGTCTCCGATGTTGATGTTGGCCTGGCCATGGTTATGTGGCACTGTAGTCTCCGATGCCGACGCTGGCTTGTCCACGATGCTTTAGCTCTATCTCTATGCCGTAGGGAGTTATGTTGGGATAGGGTCTACCTGCGTATTGTTCTATCCTAGTGTGTTAGTCGCGGATAGGGTATCAGGGGAGGTACGGGGATACCTTAGCTCTATCTCTATGCCGTAGAGGACTGTGCTGGGATAGAGCCTACATTGATGACATATAGGATTGGTTAGTTGCGAGCCCAGTTTGCAAGCCCTGGCCAGTAGGGGCTTAGGTACTGGTATGGGTAGAGTATCAAGGGAGGTACGGGGATATCTTAGCTCTATCTCTATTCCATGATGGGTGTATGTGGGCCGGTGGTGGTGTGATCTACTATGCGGTGCCACACACTCGTGTATTGAGGTGCGGGGGCCACCAAACCTTTCTATAGCACATTGCAAACTTAAACCAGACCACAACATAAAATGATTGTTACTCATGCATAATATTGTGAAACTGTCTGATTGTCTTACTGAGCTAAGTTGTGAGCTCACCCTTTGTATATACATTGTTTTAGATGTTGATGCAGGTTACTCAGTGGACGACTACGTGAACGCTCCGGCGTACGGTGGCGTTGCTGCTATGGATGTGCAGGCAGGAGAGGACGAGCATGACGCTTCATGCGAGTGCCCTTTCTGCGTGTACCTTTGATTGGTTTTTAATTATTTTCAGTTATTTTCAGTTGGATTAAGTGGGTGTAAGGATATTATATTTTATGTTTGGATTTTAAATAATTAGATATTTTATTTAAATTTATCAATAGATTCTCAATTCATTTTATTTTAAGACTTTCGCTGTATCTATTATATTCTGATTGTGGTTATGTGCAATGGTTTGTATGAGTGGACACCGTCTATTCAAGATCCTGGTGTGAACCGTTGGTTCAATGATGGTTCACTCATACCATTCTGGTTGGGTTCAGAATTGGGGTGTGATAACTTGGTATCAGAGCTCTTAGGCTCTGTCCAACAGACCATATTGCACTTAATTAAGTCGATGAACTGAGTTAGGAAAAATTTAAAATTTTTAATACAAACACACCCTAAGCATTGTTTGATACCTGAGACTGATTAAAAATGAGCATAATATACTATGTTAAATATGGAATTTAATGATACTCATGCACTAGTTAGGAAAACCATAAAACTGTCATTAAACAGAAAAGAGAGTATCAAATGTAATAGTACTACAGGGTACAGTCCACAAACCGGACAGTTACCCTATTATATAAAAAGTCAAGAAAGAGAAAATAAAAGGACAATCATGGGGTAGGGGGCTTAGGAGGAATAGGGTCCGCTATGTCATAATCTCGCTCGTAAGCAACCCTAAGCCAGTGTACCTGGTCCAGTGTGACCCGTAGGCTCCGAGCCAGACGTCCCAACTCCTGACCCATCTCTCACTGAGACTCTAGAATGATCCTCTGGGTATCCCTGATCTCTGTGAACATGCTCAACACTGGGTCCAGAGGGGGATAAGACGGTCCAACTGTAGATGTAGGCTGTGGTGCTGCAGGTATAGGCTGGGAAGCTGGCACTGATACATCCTCTTCCCTATCATCGTCATCCCCATCATCACTCTCAGTCTCTGCTGCGTGTGCCGCATTGGCTGCTGCTGCTGTGGCTGCTACCCTCCTAAGTGGGCGAGGGCGAGCCTCTAGCTCATCATTACTAACAGGTAGATTATCCATCTGTATCCTAAGAATGGCATCCCAGTCGATGTCTGAAGTCATAGTATACTCAACAGCCACCTCGCCACTCATGCTCACTCGTAGGCGCTGCAGAAGAGTAGTGATGAGACGGCCATATGGGAGGTTACTGGCCTGATCGGCCAGAGTCACCTGATGCATAGTCCGAATGATGAGGTAAGGGAGAGAGACCCACTCCCCTGTGCAGACGCAGTAGGTGATGTACTGAGTGAGCTGAGATAACTCACTGTAGTGGCCGCTCTAGGGCACAATGTTGTGTTGGATGATGCGGCTATAAACTTGAGCCAGGGGCTTCAGACTAGCAGCCTTCATAGGAGCCCCAGGATTTAGTATCTGCTCCGCTATCTCTCGGCGTGGATCCTCGCTCAGGTAACCCTTCACTTTTGGAGGGCAGTACACTAGATCTCCATCATTGGGGACCCCTAGTAGGTCAGCCAACTGATGAGTATCGAAGGAGATGTGGACGCCCTTGACGAAGCTGGAGATGCGCAAGTCCCTACCCTGATTGGGATCGTTGACATCCCCATGAAGCTCCAGGTTGGCGTAGAAATGCTTAACCAGATTGGGGTGAGTGGTCTCAGTGTAAGTAATGATAGGCACCCACCCAAGCCTGTCGAAAGCCGCTTGCACATCAAACCTGTGCAACTGCTCCAAGTTGACCCGCCGTCCAGACTCTGTGTTCTTGCTATCGAACCAAGGGAAGCGGGCTTGTGCCGCCTCAGAACGGAACCACTGCTCATCGAGCTGTGGAACTAGTGGATGAGGAGCGCGCATGCCCAAGCCATAGGAACGCTTGACAAGACCTCTTCGGGGTGCCATTTAAACTGCAAAACATAAAGAAAACAAGAAGAAAAATGTTAAGAATCTTTAAAAATTCGACAGCATAATGACAGTAAATTGGGAAAAAGCCTCGAACTCAGCCAAAACCTGGGGATGAGGACTTACGTAACCCCCGCACACTTCAAGCAAACCAATCATATGCAATTCAAGCAAAAGATTTGAGAAATTAAGAAAAATTCAAGAAAATTCGAAATTTTTACAAAACCTAGGTTAAAAACTAGAAAAAAATCCGATTTTTATGAAAACCATTCGGTGAAAGTTCAAATCGATTGAGGGCTTTTGCTCTTGGGGGTCTCTAAACCCTTTCTAAGCTGAAAGAAAGAAGTTCCTACGGTTAGAATCTTCCAATCAAAGAAAAATAAAATTTTTTAGGTAAAGACGATATGAAAACTATGTAAAAGTTTGATAGAGAGGGAAGAAACTTACGTGGAGGAAATGTTCTAAGTCTGGAACGGAAGAAAATGGCTTCTAAGGTCACCAGTCGGACTGTAGCAACTCAGGAGCCAAAGAGGAATCGCCACCGGAGAGAAGGAAGAGAGAAAAAGTGAAAAAAATCTCACTTTTTCGCGATTTTAAGCCCTTTCTGGGCATACCGGTCGACCGGTACCCCATAGGGGCTGCGACCGCTATGTCTCGGTCAGAATGACTATACCGGTTGCTTTAATTTCTACAGTGTAGCGACCGGTATGTTGCGACCAGTCAGCTATAGAAAGGCCAGAAAAATTCTGAAAAATTTTAAAAATTTTACGAGTTAAATTTCTACTTTTCGACTGTTTCGCCTTATATTGTTCAAGACTAAAACCACTATTATTGTTCTCATGTGTTATGTCTTCTTCTCAGATCCAAATAGAATAGTCTGAGATGGTAGGCAGAAACGGTTGTAGGGGCCGAAAGCGTCACCAGGCTAGGGTGCGCCACAAGGAAGAAGAACATGTAGAACCAGGCTATGTTAGAGAGCCAAGCCCAGTAGTTGAGGAAGAACAGGTTCCAAGGGTACCAACAAATTTGCCTGGCCCTCCTCACACGAACTCTGAGACTATTGTGACCAATCTGGTATATCAAATGAAAGCTCAGCAGAAAGCATTCCTGAGCGAGATGTTAAAGATGTTCAGGCCACCGGGTCATGTTTCCACCGAAGGTATGCCTGGGTCTGGAGGGAATAATACTACACTGTCGATGCATGGTAGTCCAGGGCCGATGGGCCAAGCATAAAATGTACCCCACCGCACCAGTTTTTGTTTCTACTTATCAGGGAGCCTACCCGTATCCACCACCATGGTACGGGATGAATACACAGGGATAGCACGATCTGAGTCGGGCGGTGGATAGATTTTTAAAGTTGAAGCCTTCTTCATTCACGGGTTAGAACGGAAAATCATTGTGGCCAGCACAGTGGGTTACAGAAATGGAGAAGAATTTCCGCCTGTTGACTTGTACAGAGGAGGAGAAGGTTCTGTTTGCCACTCATATGCTGAAGGAAGATGCGAATGCTTGGTGAAATTCTACACGGGAATATCTGGAGACAAAGCATACATAGGTGGATTGGGAAGTGTTCAAGGTTGCCATCTTCGATAAATATTTTCCGAAGAGTTTCAGAGATCAGATGGAGAAGGAGTTCCTTAATCTACAGCAGTCTCAGTCGACTGTGGATGCTTACCAGCAGAGGTATGAAGAATTATTTTTCTTCGCACCAGTAAGTATGCAAGAGGAAGAGACCAAGACACGTAGGTTCACCATGGGACTACGTGGAAGCATCAGAGAGCAAATATTGGGGCTGGACAAGAAAATTTATAATGAGGCTATACAGGTTGCGAGAGTTATAGAATCTAGTCAGAGGGACAGCTTCTTCGCTCAGAACAGGGGAGTGAAGAGACCCGCTACTGAGAGTTCAGGTAGCGGTAACAATAGACCTTTTCGTCCGTACAGGGCTCAATACACTACAGGGCCTGCAAGAAATAATACGGCACCACCTGTGCCACAGTTCGCTGGACACAACCCGAACATTAAATGTTTCAACTGTTAGCAAGTGGGACATGTTGCAAGGACCTGCACTCTACCTAGGAAACAACCTCCCCAGCAAGGAAAAGTATTTGCTGTCACCACTGAAGAGGCAACCGCATCACCTGATGTGGTCACTGGTATGATTCTACCCCTTACTATTTAGCTTAGTATTATATTGTGTGTATGAGCATGTAGGACTAAGGGTCAATAAAAATTTCAGGAATTGTAAATGTAGCTGGTATACCTGCCAGAGTACTCTTTGACTCTGGGGCCACGCACTCCTTTGTTTCTATTTCCTTTGGAAAGCGAATGGAGTTATCGATCAAGCACTTGAACCCAAGCTTGATAGTTCGCTCTCCACTAGGAGTTGAAGTGGCTTTGACTGAATATTATGGGCCGTGTACAGTATGTATTGAGGGTCGAGACTTAGAAGCAAGTCTGGTACTACTCGAGATGGCAGACTTTGATGTCATCTTGGGAATGGATTGGCTAGGCCATCATTCAGCTATCCTATTATGTGGTGAAAGGAAGCTTGTGCTTACAGACAAAAAGGGAAAAGAGTATAGCTTCACTGGAACCAAGTTACCTAAAAAGCGGAAGCTGATCCTCTCCACCCTAAAAGCTAAGAGATGCTTAGAGAAGGGGGGAGTGGGGTACCTAGTATCTGTAGTCGACATCATTGCGGAGTCACAAAAGATGGAGGATATAGATGTGGTACGAGAATTCCCAGATGTATTTCCTGAGGATCTTCCAGGTCTACCATCGAACAGGGCTACAGAGTTTGTGATAGACCTCATGCCAGGTTCGGCGCCGGTGTCTAAAGCACCATACAGGATGGCCCCTACCGAGTTAAAGGAGTTGAAGACCCAGTTACAAGAATTGTTAGATAAGGGTTTCATACGACCTAGCATATCACCTTGGGGAGCACCTGTATTATTTGTCAAGAAGAAGGATGGAAGTGTACGGCTGTGCATCGACTACCGTGAGCTGAACAAGTTAACGATCAAGAATCGGTATCCTTTGCCTAGGATCGATGACCTGTTCGATCAGTTACAAGGTGCAAAGGTTTTCTCAAAGATTGATCTTCGATCGGGGTATCACCAACTGAAGATCAAGGTCGGAGATATTCCGAAGACTGCTTTCAGGACGAGGTATGGGCATTATGAGTTTCTAGTTATGTCATTCGGGTTGACCAACGCCCCAGCTTCGTTCATGGAACTGGTGAACCGAGTGTTTCATGATATGTTGGACACTTCGGTCATCGTATTCATCGATGACATATTGGTCTACTCAAAGGACATGGAGGCTCATACAACACATTTGAGGGCAGCCTTACAACGGCTGAGAAAGGAGAAGCTTTATGCTAAGCTCAAGAAGTGTGAGTTTTGGCTGAAGGAAGTGGCTTTCTTGGGCCATGTAGTATCTGAAGACGGTATCAAGGTTGATCCAAGTAAGATAGCTGCTATAGTAGGATGGGAAGCACCAAAATCTGTTGTGGAGATTCGTAGTTTCCTTGGGTTGGCTGGTTATTATAGAAGATTCGTAGAAGACTACTCCAGGATAGTTGTTCCACTCACCAGATTGACCAAGAAGGGAGAGAAATTCATATGGATAGATGAGTGCGAGAAGTGTTTTCAGACTTTGAAGTCAAGACTAGTCTCTGCACCTATTTTGATAATCCCAGAACCAAGCATACCGTTTACCTTATAGGATGCTTCAGGGTTGGGTATTGGGTGCGTATTGATGCAAGGAGAACAGGTGATTGCTTACTCATCAAGACAGTTAAAAGAGCATGAGAAGAACTATCCTACGCATGATTTGGAGTTAGCGGCGGTTATACATGCAATCAAGACTTGGAGACACTACTTGTACGGTGAAAATTTTCAAATTAAGTCAGATCACAAGAGCTTAAGTTATCTTTTCACTCAGAAGGATCTGAATATGAGACAAAGGAGATGGCTGGAGTTATTACAAGATTATGATTGTGACATCCAGTACCATTCGGGTAAAGCAAATGTTGTGGCTGACGCCTTAAGCAGAAAGTGGGCATCGAAACCTGAGGCCAGGCCAAGTACAAATGCTGCATTGTATGCTGCAGCCTCAAGTTCAATTGAGGGCGATGAAGAGTATATTATAGAGACTGCAGAAGATCCAGTCGAGCAAGGCTTAATTCATAAGTTCACCATGATGTTCGCAGCTTTGAAGATCTCACCGGATCTAGTGGATGAAGTCAAGATAGAAATCCTATAGGATCCACATCTCAAGACAGTGCAAGAAAACCTAGAGAAGGGTACGAGCAATCCTGACTTTACCTTGGATTCAGACAAGGTACTCAGGTATCGTGGACGGTTATGTATACCTGAGAGTGAAGACTGCAATATCAGAGATCGAGTTATGACTGAAGCTCATTACACTCCATATTCGGTACATCCAGGAAGTACCAAAATGTACCATGATTTAAGAAGGTTGTATTGGTGGAGGGGTATAAAAGTAGATATAGCTCGTTTCGTGTTCCAGTGTCTGAATTGTCAACAAGTTAAAGCAGAAAGGCAGAGACCCACTACAGCCATTATCGAAACCTGCATGGAAGTGGGATTGCATTACTATGGATTTCGCCACTGGCCTACCTTTGACACCAAGATCAGTGGATGCAGTTTGGGTAATAGTCGATTGACTCACCAAGACAGCTCGATTTATTGCGGTCAGACCTCAGTATACCCTGGAGAAGCTGGCCAAGCTATATGTAGATAATATAGTCAGACTCCATGGCGTCCCAGAGAGTATAGTATCCGACAGAGATCCCCGTTTTACATCAAAGTTCTGGGAAGGACTACAGAAAGCTATGGGAACAAAGTTAAAGTTCAGTACAGCTTTTCACCCTCAGACGGACGAGCAGTCAGAACGAACTATTCAAATTTTAGAAGATATGCTCCGAGCTTGTGCCCTAGATTTCAAGGGAGCTTGGGACGAGAAGCTATAGCTTATCGAGTTTGCTTATAACAACAGCTATCAAGCTACAATTCAGATGGCTCCATATGAAGCACTCTATGAAAAGAAGTGTCGTACACCTCTGCTATGGAATGAGGTGGGAGAAAGAAGAATTGTAGGACCGGAGTTTGTTGAAGAAACTTTTCGAGTGATTGATCAAATCATGGAGAGAGTAAAGACAGCTCAAGTTCGACAGAAGCACTATACGGATAATTGACGTCGAGATCTTGAGTTTGCAGTGGGTGACAAAGTATTCTTGAAGATATCACCGATGCGAGGTTTGAAAAGGTTTGGTAAGAAGGGAAAGTTATGCCCCAGGTATATGGGATCATACGAGATATTGACTAGACATGGTAATGTAGCATATCAATTGGCTCTACCACCATCTATGTCAAGCGTTCATGATGTGTTTCATGTATCATTATTGAAGAAGTATGTTAGGGATCCATCGCATATCTTGACAGTAGACCCCCCAGACTTGACTGAAGACTTAACATTTGAAGTGGTGCCTGTGATGCTCTCAAGCTGAATGGTACAGCAACTTCGAACCAAGGATATCCATTATGTGAAAGTACATTGGAAAAGCCAAGATGTCGAAGAGATTACTTGGGAGGAGGAGAGCGCGATGAGAAAGGAGTACCCTAACCTTTTCGACGATCAAGGTACGTTCAAATTTCAAGGCCAAAATATCTTTTAAGGGTGGGGGAGTTGTGAAACCTACATGCAAATTTCAGGACGAAATTTTTTTTAAGGGTGGGGGAGTTGTAAGACCCGTACTCCATAAACCCGGTCTAAACCTTGATTTCATGTCGTAGCAGGTTTTCCGATTATCACCGGGCCAGACGGGACGAGTGGATGACAAACAGGTACGAAATCGGATCAAAGACGGTAAATAAGTATCATTTTATGTTGACCGGTCGTTGGTACCGGTCTTGGTACCGGTCGACCGGTCAGCTCTGCGCAGCTGACTACGGAGATCCAGAATTTGGTTCTCTGCGGGTCTCACTTTCCTAAACCCTAATACCTGAACCTTCCTAATCCTAATAGGGTTACTAAACCCTAATCCTAGCCTATATAAACACCTCTAAACCTCCTCAAATCCTTTCCATTATCTCTCACAAACCCTAGAGAGGAGAAGGAGGTTGGAGAAGGAGAAGAAGCTAGGAAGAAGAAGGAAGTGCTGCCATTGCCGTTCGACGACGTTCACCTTACGCCAGTCGACGGTAAGTGTTTTAATCATTCTTCTTACTCTGTGACTCTGGGATAGTTGCATGGGTGGATCAATACCATGCAAAGCGGGTATTGATCTAAAACCCTAATTTTCCGTTTAACCCTAGATTCAAGTTCTAGGATGATTATCATCGAAACTAGACTTGAATGAGTTGGAGATAACTCTAACTCAAAGCTCAGATTTAGGATAGGAGAAACCCTGGAAATCCATGGAGAATGATCGACGGCAGTCGAAAAACCCAAAGTATGGTCTTCCGGAGACATACCGGTCAACTATATCGGTTGCACCTTGTGTGACCGGTATGTTGCCACCGGTACCTTCCAGGGGGCTGTTCTGTGGGGACCGGCTGACCATACCGGTCGCCAGTCTTCCCCACAGAGCTGCGACCGGTACATGCCACCGGTCAGCTCTATGAGTGTATTTTTGTAACCTCGTTGGTTTTCTGACCAACGTGAAACCTTAAGAAACTATTTTAATGAAACCCTAATATTATGTAGGACTTTGTGATAGCATGTTTGGATCTTGCGACGTGGAGCAAGCTATCAAACGAGCGTCAGGTAAGGGAATCTGACCTAAACCTTAATAATTAACGGACAGTAAATCGTTGTTAATAATCCTGAATATATATGATGTGTTGTTTGTGCATATTCACATGCCATCCTTTACTTTCAGTTATTATTATTGTTTATGCATGATAGGATGTGATTGTTAGGCATGTGATTGTTTTCGTTGGTGTGTGGAGTGGGGCATGGGCCTGGGATCATTCCTCACACTGGTACTTTTGTAGTATTCTATTTTAACATGCTTGGTACGGGTGGGGCATCAGGGGAAGGTCGTGGTACGGTGGTCTCCGATGTTGATATTGGCCTGGCCATGGTTATGTGGCACTGTGGTCTCCGATGCCGACGCTGGCTTGTCCACGATGCTTTAGCTCTATCTCTATGCCGTAGGGAGTTATGTTGGGATAGGGTCTACCTGCGTATTGTTCTATCCTAGTATGTTAGTTGCGGATAGAGTATCAGGGGAGGTACAGGGATACCTTAGCTCTATCTCTATGCCGTAGAGGGCTGTGCTGGGATAGAGCCTACATTGATGACATATAGGATTGGTTAGTTGCGAGCCCAATTTGCAAGCCCTGGCCAGTAGGGGCTTAGGTACTGGTATGGGTAGAGTATCAGGGGAGGTATGGGGATATCTTAGCTCTATCTCTATTCCATGATGGGTGCATGTGGGCCGGTGGTGGTGTGATCTACTATGCGGTGCCACACATTAGTGTATAGAGGTGCGGGGGCCACCAAACCTTTCTATAGCACATTGCAAACTTCAACCAGACCACAACATAAAATGATTGTTACTCATGCATAATATTGTGAAACTGTCTGGTTGTCTTACTGAGCTAAGTTGTGAGCTCACCCTTTGTATATACATTGTTTTATATGTTGATGCAGGTTACTCAGTGGACGACTATGTGAACGCTCCGGCGTACGGTGGCGTTGCTGCTATGGATGTGCAGGCAGGAGAGGACGAGCATGACGCTTCATGCGAGTGCCCTTTCTGCGTATACCTTTGATTGGTTTTTAATTATTTTCAGTTATTTTCAGTTAGATTAAGTGGGTGTAAGAATATTATATTTTATGTTTGGATTTTCAATAATTGGATATTTTATTTAAATTTACCAATAGATTCTCAGTTCATTTTATTTTAAGACTTCCGCTGTATCTATTATATTCTGATTGTGGTTATGTGCAATGGTTTGTATGAGTAGACATGGTCTATTCGAGATCCTGGTGTGAACCGTTGGTTCAATGACGGTTCACTCACACCATTCTGGTTGGGTTCAGAATTGGGGTGTGACACTGATTTTTGTGGACTCCACAGCAAGGTCATGGGCTATAATTTGCATGGATGCATAGGATACATGATCATCTCCAAAATGAGACCAGAATCGCTTAATTCTGATGTCAGACGAAGAAGAGATCGCGATTTTAGTTGATTTGAAATTGCGGAGGGTTTTTTGTGTGAATTATCATAAATTAAGGAATTTTGAGTGAATTATCATAAATTTGATTTGATCGGACTCCAATTCTTCATATCTTGATCATCCGAAGTCCGAATCAGGCGATTCAAGTGCCACTGTGCTCCACTGCATGTCCTCTTTAAAGTGGACGTAAAGAATTTTGGGCAGAAGCCGTCAACGGATCCCATGCAAAGTTGCCAGTAGGATTATCGTCGAGACTCCAATTCTTCATATCTTGATCATCCAAAGTCTGAATCAGACGATTCAAGTGCCAGTGTGCTCCACTGTCTGTCCTCTTCAAAGTGGACGTAAAAAATTTTGGGCAGAAGCTGCCAACGGATCCCATGTAAAGTTGCCAATAGGATTATTGTCAAAGCTTCGATTCTTTATATTTTGGTCATCTGACGTCTGAATCCGGTGATTCGAACACCAGTATGCTCCTTTGTCCATCACCTTGAAAGTGGACTTGGAAAATCTGAGACAGAGGCCGTCAAAATTTTTCATGCGGAATTGCAAGCTGAGTGGATCCATAATAGAGAGAAAAACCAATCCAGTCCATACTTACTCAGCCCAACCTAGCTCAAGCATAATTCAGTCCAACCCAGTCAAACTCGATCAGCCCAACTTGACCCAACCCAGACCGGTCCAAACCGAGTTGGGTCGGCCCATGTGTATGCACTTTATGTATTTGTTATATAATATTTTATATACTATAAACATTTATATATTATATAATATATGTTTTATATATGTTATATTATATATATTTTTATATATTATATTATTATATTATATTATATTATATATATATATATATATATATATATATATATATATATATATATATATATATATATATATTATATATATATATATATATATATAAAGAGGGAGTGGGAATCCAACAAGGCAAGAGAGAGAGAAAGAGAGAGAAGAGAGAGAGAGAAAGGGAGACCGTAAAGACAGAGAGGAAGAGAGAGAGAATGGGAAGAGAGAAGAAGGAGAAAGCCAAATATATATATATATATTCGGTCAAGAAGAAAGAGAGGGGGAGAGAGAGAAAGAGAGAGAGGAAGAGAGAGAGAGAGAGAGAGGATGTGAAGAGAGAAGAGGAAGAAAGCTGAAGGAGTGGGAGATCTGTGGAGAGAAAAGACGGATGTGCAGCCACCTCCACCTTTTCACCCATCCCTCATTAAACTCACCCGTGTACTCCACTTTACCTCCCATCTTCAGCCCAACACATCACCCCTCCATAACTAGGAGACAGCTGCTGCAACTTTCAACTCCTTCTCACCTCCCTTCGACACTGTATCCAACTCCCATGCTATCTCATTAAATCCAGCCATCACTATCCCTCTCTAACCCATTTAATGTCCATCCTATCTAGTCGACACCATCACTTTGCCCACATGGAGACACCACCCACACCCATACTGTAGCCACCTCCTCCATTCCTTGTATAGCATACACCCATATCTTGCTACAGGCCAACGACACTTCATCTCCCATCCTACCTCCCTCCTCTCCTTAAGCCATCCACCTCTAACCATAAAAGGAGGGAAAAACCTGCTATAGAGGGGCTCTTGGGGGGACCGGAAGAGAGTGAAAGTGGGGAAAAGAGGAGAGAGAAGGAAAAATTAGAAAGAGAAGAAAAGAGAGATTGAGAGTAGAGAGAAGAGGGAGCGGTGGAGTAACTTGATTTGGAAGGTGTTTTTTTTTCAAATGAAGCTTGAGGACATTTCATGGTAAAGAGTGAAAATCTCTGGTTTATTATGTGATGAGGTTTTTCTTTCTCTAAAAATATGAAGATCAATCAAAAAGGGTATGCATCCATTTAAATTCTGATTTTTCTTTGATCATGGCTCAAGTACATTCGAATCCGATTATGTGTGATGTGTAAATATAAGTTCTGCTCGGTCTCTAAGTGAATCTCTCCTTGGGTTTCCCATTCCTCCAGATAGCATGTTCTATTTTTCTATAAGTCAGTTTGATTTTTTTATCTTTGGTTCTGCTGTAACTGACTTCTACCTTGAGTGTGCACCCATTTCAATGATGACTGTTTTATGGTATAGCTCATTGTAACCTGGTTATAACCCAATGTTTTGCTATCATCACTAGTGTTATTTAAGACCTAGTGTTATATTGGTTATAACCCAGTATCTTATTGTCACTCTTAGTCTCATGTGGGTTGTAACTTAGATGCAATGACTTGCTTCAAGTTGGCATAACTCTCTGGCTTGTAAGCGACCTGTGATGTAGTTATTGCTTTTCTTTTGTTGTAATCTATCATTTAGGTTGTTCGGTGATGGTTGTAATCTTTGTTGTAATTATAACTTACGTTTGTTGAATACCTTTTGTAACCTATTCTTGTACTTACCTTCCATGTATTCATCATTCTGTGGGTTGTTAATCCTATTTTTCATGATTGTTGTTCATATCGGAGTGCTTAGAATTGATCTTCATTCTGCATGTTTGGACTAAAAAAAAAAAAATGAAATGTTTGGCTTCAGCCCTACAGTGGGGATTGGTTTTAATTGCTTGGTTCAGTCCATTTTTTTTTCTGTCCTCTATGCTTGTTTGTTATTATATCCTGTTTGATGGTTGTTTGAATATGCTTAATTCCACACCAATCTTTTGGTCAAGTTAAAACCGAACCATGTTGGTGGTTTTTGTTTTCTATTCCTTGGGATTTTTTGATCACATGTTGGTATGATTTTTTTTAAATCTGATCTCTTTGATTTAAAGCAAACCTGTTTTGATATTTTGATAGTGATTCTGTCCCAATTGATCTGGAATTTTTATGGAATTGATCCGATTGTAGAATTTTTATGGAATTGATCCAATTATGAGAATTTTAATGTGATTGGTCCGACCATATAATGGGAGTTTTAATGTGATTGGTCCGACCATGTGATTGGAATTTTAATGTGGTTGATCCAACCATATGATTTGAATTTTATGAGAATTGATCATGACCATATGATTAGAATTTTAATGAGTTGATCATAGCCATTGATCTGAAATTTTGATGTGATTAAAATACATCCGTTGATCATACAATTTTAATGTGAATCTTAATATGGTTATTAGATGATATTTTAAGCAATTTGAACCATCGAATTGTCTTGATAATTAACTTTTTTTGAATCTGAATGGTTAAATTATCATGATGAGCGATATGAATCATTAGATCGTCTTTGGGAGTAATTTTAATCAATCTGAGTGGTTGACTTATCGTGATGAGTGATCTGACACCATAGATTATCTTTAGAAATGATTTAAATGAATATGAATGGTTGGATTATGATCTTGAATGATTCGAACCGTTGGATTTTCATTATGAGTAATTTTGAACCATTGGATTTTGATCATGAATGTTTTTGATGAATCCGAATGGTTGGATTATCATGATGAGTGATCTGAACCGCTAGATTACCTTTTGTGAAATCTAAGCCATAGATTGTAGCTATTTTGATGAGATATGAGTCGTTGATCATGATTATAACTTGATGTAAGATCTGAGCCGTTGATCTTAGCTGTTTTGATGAAATCTAGGTGTTGTTCATGATCATTATTTTTTTGAAGAGATATAACTGTTAGACTGAGGATCTGATATTGTCTACGTTGTTATATCCATGCATCTATCATGTTCACTTGATTACACTGTCATATTATGTACTACCATGTTTAGAATGTTTACACTGTTAGCTTTGTGCACACTGCCATGCTGATCTGTTGTTGTATGCTATACTTGAATGATGTTTATATCGGTAAGAACTTACTTTTCACTACACCCTAGTTGAACTGCCGTACATGTACACTGATAGAAGACATTCCTAGGTGTGGGGACGTGCAAGTAGACACCCACATTCATGGGAAGAGTAATAATGAAAAGATGATAAAAGTCTTAATCAAGAAGCATGAAGCCTAGCCCAACAATTCTAAAATCAGGGTTGTAAGTTACGAGGGTAGTTTAGGAAGATCCCTACCGCTTAGTTCATTTCCCCTAGGGTGCAGAACCTAGATAGGTGTAATGTGAATCCAACCTTTGATCATCTAGGATCATCATTCGGTCCGACTGGATTGCCCATATTTCGACCCAAGCAGGTCGCCCAATGAACAACTTTCTGGACTACGCGGATCCTGATTCTTAGGACAAACCCTAAGATACGTAGGTAGTCTGGAAAACTCCCAGATACGGTTCCACACCTCAATCAATATACCCTCATACACTCTACTCCCTGAGAGCCACACCCTACTCCCTGAGAGACATACATACTCTACTCCTTGAGAGCCACACCCTACTCCCTGAGAGTCATACATTGTCACACCCCAATTCTGTACCATTCAGAACGGTGTGATGAACCGCTATAAACCAACGGTTCAACCAGGATCTCTAATAGGCGGTATCCATTAAAAATAAAGCCATGCACATCCACAAACATAATTAGAATAAATACACAATAATAGAAGTCTTATAGTAAATGAACTGAGCACTCTAACTGTAATAATCATAATTAAAATATCAAGTTATTGTTGTATCAACTGAGACATAAATAAATAAAATATCAATTATATCCTTTTATAAATTCAAATAAAATTCTAATAGAATACGCATGAGTTGCACTCGCATGAGGGGTCATGCGTATCCTCTAAGTCTTCAGCTTCCATTGCAGCAACACGCGCATAACCGGATCATTCATATAATCTACAACTATAGTACCTGCATCACCAACTAAAAATATTCGATGTCGAGAGGGTGAGCACACATCATGGCTCAGTGAGCAAACAAAACAATGCAACAAACATATGCATGCATTCAATTCATATCTTTGGTCTGGTAAATAAATTTGCAATGTGCTATAGAAAGGATAGGTGGCCAAAGATCACGTTTATTGACGCCGCACCTCTATACACGAGTGTGTGAAGCCATCCAAAGGTAACGTTTATTGCCGACTCACATGCACCCAATCATAGCCAATGTACACACAAAGGTTACGTTTATTGCTGTACCCGTTGCCCATACCAACACGTAAGCCCCTGCTGGCGAGGGCTCGCAAGCTGGGCTCGCAACTAACCAATCCTAATGCCAATCAGTGTATCCAAGGCCTCACCCCAGCATCCCTTAATACGTCCATAGAGATAGGGCTAAGGCCCCCCGTCAGAGTCAGAGACTACACGATCCGAGGCCACCTTCCCTCATACCCTACGACATAATAGTTCTGCTAAGGTAATGGCGATACGACGATGTCAGTGGACAAGACTTGAGTTAGAGATAGAGCTAGAGTGCTGAGGCCCCACCTATGATACCTCCCCCTATTCGCTCGCATCAAGCACACCAACCACACACATACATCCACATGCCTATTCCTATCATCATCATTATCATCATCATGTCATAAACAATAAATAAATATGCATGAACAGTAATAATAGAAATATTGGATGACATGTTGAATGCACATAACAATCATACACGCATAAAATCATTCATGGCATTGGACTCAAGAATAAAATAGTTTATTATTAACCAATTAGGTTAGGTCTTGTTCCCTCACCTTTACTTGATTGTAGGTCCTCTTTCAAGCTTTAAGAATCAACTATATATCGATATTATATCACTAGAAGACCTAATCAAGTCGATAGAATTTAATTAGAATTAATTCAGACTTTAAAAGCATGCTGTTAACTAGGGGTCGACGCTAGGGTCGGAGGTTTCATCGACCCTGGGTGCGACCACCCCTATTCTGGACTTCCCAAACACTGGGGGTCGATGATCAGGGTCTGGTAGGATCGATTGGCCATCGACCCCCCGTGCGACCCCCTGTGGGTTTTGTCGATTTTTCATCTTACAGTTTATTCTTCGTGTTTGGGGTCCCATGGCTTGCTTTTACAATCCATTCCACACCTGTTCTATGGCCTAGAACCATAGTTCATTCACCTAGATGGCTTTCATGATTTCCCCCATGGTTTTCCATGAAAACTTTAACCATGGGTGGATGATTTGGGTTTCTCCTAGATCATTCCCTCTTCTCTATCTATTCTAAGGTCTGAAGAATTTCATGGGGATAGTATCCATACCTGAGAATTAGGCTTGTTTCTCTGAAGCCTTCTCCTTGATCTTCTTCTCCACTTTCCTTCTCTTCTCTTTCTCTTCTCCTTCTCTTCTCTTTCTCTTCTCCTTCTCTTCTCTTTCTCTCAATCCAATTAGGGTTCTAAAAGGAGTGAAAGAGGCTTAGAGACGTCCTATTTATAGAGTAGAAACTCCCAAAATAAGTCCCATTGAGATTAGGAAGGAATCCCATTGAAATTTGGAAAGTTTCCAAATCACGGTTTCTGTCGACAGACTGGGGGTCGATGAGGGGGTCGGAGATCCCGTCGACCCCTGGTTCTTAAAATGTCTGACCTCCGGTATAAAACTGGGGGTCCGACCCTACCTTCCTGGGTATGCGACCCTCCCCCTATTTTTAGTGTTTTTGGGTCAGTTGAATACCTGGGATCGTGATTTCCCTCACGCACTTGATCCATTTGGCTCGACCATGATGGGTAGACCTGGTTCAAGGTGGTAAGACAGGGTTAGTTCGATACAGGTCTTACAATTCCCCCCTACTTATACAAATTTCATCCTCGAAATTGTACATACCTTCTGAGTCGAATAAATGAGGGTATTGCTTTCACATAGCATTATCTTCTTCCCATGTAATTTCTTCCATGTCTCTACTTCTCCAGGTGACCTTAACATAATAGATATCTCGGTTGCATAATTGTTGAACCTTTCGGCTGGTGATTTTAGATGGTGTTACTTCAAATGTCAAATCATCAATCAAATCAGGTAAGTCTATTGTCCACACTTTCTGTTTCGGGTACACATATTCTTCCTTTGTACTTCAATACCTTTTCTTCGTCCAAGGTGAACTCAGGGTTAGTTTTACCTTTTTTGATGTCTTCTTGTACCGTTCTCAGGTAAAGGTCTGATTTGATAGCTGTCTTCACTTCATCAACTATATCTGGTATAATTTTCAATGCGGCGAACATATTTGAAAACCGATGAATAAACCCTTGGTTGGCTGATCCATCTGGTGCATCTATCACAAACTGCTCGTTACCGTGCTTGAATACCTTTCTGGTAGTACACATTGCGGCAGTTGTGCTAACCTCTCCCTGAGATTTTATCATTGCCTTTCTACTCAACGTGTCGGCTACTACATTAGCTTTCCCCGGATGATATTGGATATCACAATCATAGTCTTTCAATAGTTCCAGCCATCTTCTTTGTCTCATATTCAACTCCTTCTGATTAAATAGATAAGTAAGACTTTTATGGTCTGATTTAATCTGAAAATTCTCCCCGTACAGATAATGTCTCCATATTTTGACAGCATGTACTACTGTCGCTAGTTCCAAATCATGAGTGGGGTAGTTCTTTTCATGTGTCTTCAGTTGTCTTGAGGCATAAGCAATTACTTGTTCTCCTTGCATGAGTACACATCCTAATCCCAGTCCTGATGCATCGGTGTACAAGATAAATGGTTGTCCTGGAATCGGGATGGTCAAGATTGGAGCTGATATCAATCTAGCTTTCAAGGTTTGGAAACTCTTCTCGCATTTGTCCGTATTAGAAAAACTTCTCGCCCTTCTTAGTCAAACTGGTAAGAGGTACGGCAATTCGAGAATAGTCTTCAACAAATCGTCGATAATACCCAGCTAGACCCAGAAAACTTTTAATTTTTGCAATGCTCTTCGGTGCTTCCCACTTTACAATAGCCTCGATCTTGCTGGGATCCACTTTAATTCCTTCCACGGATACTACATGGCCTAGAAATGCGACTTCCTTTAGCCAAAACTCACACTTTGTAAATTTGGCGTAGAGCTTTTCCCTTCGTAGTCGCTGCAGAGCGGCGTTTAGATTCTTGACATGAGTTTCCTCGTCTTTGGAGTAGACTAATATATCATCAATGAATACAATAACCGACGTATCCAATATGTCATGGAAAACCCGGTTCATAAGTTCCATAAAGGTTGCTGGTGCGTTTGTCAACCCAAAAGACATGACCAAAAATTCATAATGTCCATATCTGGTCCTGAATGCTGTCTTGGGGATATCACCATCCTTAATCTTCAGCTGATGGTAGCCTGACCGAAGATCAATCTTTGAGAACACTTTGGCACCTTGCAACTGATCGAACGGGTCATCGATCCGAGGCAATGGATACCGATTCTTGATTGTCAGTTTATTCAGTTCTCGATAGTCTATACACAAGCGAACACTACCATCCTTTTTCTTCACGAATAATACTGGTGCTCCCCATGGTGATATGCTAGGGCGAATGTAACTCTTGTCCAGCAGTTCCTGTAGTTGTACTTTCAATTCCTTCAGTTCAGTAGGAGCCATTCGATAAGGTGCTTTCGATACTGGTGCGGCTCCAGGTATAAGATCTATAACGAACTCTGTACCTCGGTCGGGTGGTAATCTTGGTAATTCTTCAGGAAATACGTCTGGATAGTCACGCACAACATCAATATCTTTCATTCGTGATGCTTCCTTGGTAATGTCAACCACAGATATTAAATAACTGACTGCTCTTTTCTCAAGCACTTCTTAGCTTTTAGTGCCGAGAGTATGAGCTTTCATTTTTGGGGAAGTTTCGTTCCTATAAAACTGAACTCGGCTCCTTCCTTGTCTTTAAATGTCAGCTTCTTTTCAGCACACAATAGGTTTGCAGAATGCCGAACTAACCAGTCCATTCCCAAGATGATGTCAAAGTCTGCCATCTCAAGTTGGATTAAGGTTGCATCCAAGGTCTTTTCATCAATAAGAACTGGACATGGTCCATAACTTTTTTCTAACTCCACTTCTAATTCCATAGGTGATCGTATAAGTAGTTTGTAGTCTAAGAATTTAAGGGATAGATTTAACTTCTTTCCAAATGTCACAGATATAAAGGAATGAGTAGCTCCTAAATCAAAGAGTACTCTGGCGGGAATGGCATTAATAGGTATGATGCCTGTGATTTGTTTTGGTTTAGTCTACATGCTCACACAATGTAATACAACTAACAAAATGTAAGTCATACTTGTAACCACATCAGGCGATGCGGCAGCATCCTCGGATGTAATCGCATAAACTCGTCCTTGATGTAGTTGCTTCTTGGGCTTAGGACATTCCCTTGCTATATGTCCTACTTGGTTGCAGTTAAAACATTTTATCCCTTCAGTAGTTGGCTTCTGTTGCTGTTGAACTACGGGGATAGTCTTGGTCGCAGCGGTAAAGCCTTGAGCACGGAAGGGTTTGAATGTCTTGTTATTCCCTCCATTATAAGAATTTCCAACTGGTCTTTTTATACCTCTGTTTTGCATGAAATAACTCTCCTTCTGGCTCGATTCTATAACTCGAGCAATTTTTGCCGCTTCATTATAGATTTTCTTTTCATGTCCTAGAACATGCTCGCGGATGCTTCCCCTAAGTCCCATGACGAACCTTCGGGTCTTTGTGTTTTCCTCTTGCATACTAGTGGGTGCAAAGAAGAACAGCTCTTCATAACGCTGTCGATATGCATCCACGGTCATCTGTCCCTGATATAAACTCAGGAACTCTCTTTCCATAGAATCTCTGAAACTTCTTGGAAAGTACTTCTCAAAGAACGCCTCTTTATAAATATCCCAAGTCAGTTGGGCATGCTTTGTAAGTAAATACGTCCTGGTAGACCTCCACCAATGGTGTGCATCTCCTTTCAGCATAAAGGTGGCACACAACACTTTCTCTTCTTCATTTAATGTCATCATCATAAAGTTTCTTTCCATTTCGTCAACCCAGTGTACCGGCCATAAAGGATCTGCTGGCTTGCCATTGAATTCTCTAGGCTTTAATTTCAGAAAACGCTCCACCAGTCTGGAGTGGTCTAGTGGCTGCGGGACATACACTACATATATAGGTGGTTGGTATTGATATCCACCTTGAGCTATTTCAGGATTCGGTACTTGAGCCTGCATAATAGGAGTCTGAGGTGCGTGGGGTACTGTGTTACTTCCCCCAGGTGTTGTGCTTGCCTGTCCAGCTGGCATTGGAGGTGTTTGTGCAGCTGGAAGAGTTATGCCTATGGCAGCTTGGATAGTAGTTTGTGCCTGTTGCATCTGTTGCAGCTGTTGGGCCAAGTTCATTACGACTGTGGTCAAGTCTGTAGGTGGAGCTGGCAGATTGGTAGGATTTGCCTGCCCATTTATGATGGACGGTGTCGTGTTCATGCTCCCCTGTGTTTCTGGGTGTGTCTGGTTATCTTCCCCCACAGGTGGTGGTGGTGGGATAGAGTTACGGCTCTGTCTGGTTGCTCTGCGTCCCGCCATTAATTAATCTGATAGTGGGATTGCCTGGAATCCTTGAACACGAGAGACAATCATTAAATACTTCATTCTCATATTTTAAAACCACTAAACATTTCAAATTTCAAAATTTTCAGGTCATTCTGTCGAAAATGTTGTGTTTTCACTGTAGGGTCGATGGTGGGGATCAATGGGTGTCCGACCCTCAGTATTCGACCCTGGGAAATCACCCATTCTTCCCGAGAGCCGGGGGTCGATGGGGGGGTCGGAGTATGTCCGACCCAGGGTGCGACCCTTGGTTCTCTATCAGGTTCCCGAGAGCCGAGGGTCGATGCGGGGGTCGATTGTTTTAATCGAATTTTTCGACCCCCGGACAAAAAATCTGATTTTGAAGTCCGATTCAAGGTCCATTTCTCATTCTTTCTTCTCCGCTTCGACTCAGCTCGTCCCTCTGAGTTGCTACAGTGCCCATTCCAATCCGTTGGTGGTTTGCACTCCTCGTTTCTTCGTCTACAACGCTGCTACAAGTATTTCTTCTACCTTTTTATGTTTTTAGGGTTCTTAACCTAGGTTTTTGCTCATTTATCTCGTATTTTTCAAATTAAACTTTTTCCAACCGTAAAAATTTGATTTTTATTGGGGGATTTTGTTGTTGGTGACTCGAGGAACGAAAGCCTCAAAAATATTTGAGTTTCATCGATTGGTTATCGAGAAACTCGAAATTTTCACTTTTTGCCCTAATTTTGTCGAAATTTTGAATTTCTTGAAATTTCTTGCAATTCAATCTAATTAGTTGAAATTTCCAACTGTTTGAGTCTCACAAGATAATTTAGGATCTATATAAGTCCTCCTGCCCACGCGTATGGGTGAAAAATGAGGTTTTTGCCCAATTTACATCGTTATTATGTCGAAATTTTGGATTTTTCCTCTCTACTAACCCATTATTTGTTTTCATTCTTATTTGCAGATACTATGGCTCGTACCAAGGTACCAGAGTTCGCGACCGTCTTCGCTTCCGTTCCAACGAAGCCGAGGCACAGTATGCCCACTACGCTCGCAAGAAGGTAGAGGGAGGCCGCAAAGTGGACTTGGCTGACTTAGCCTTGTTCAATGTGGAGAGAGCCTTTGGTGATATGGGATGGCTCCCTGTCATCACTTATGACGTGTGTACCTGTCTCGACTTGGTACGCCAGTTCTACTGTAATCTCCAGGTGGTGGGAGATTACAATGATGTGGAGAGGGGTGATGAGCTTCGCATCACGAGCTACGTCATAGGGGTTGACGTTTCATTTGATTATCGGCAGCTGACCGACTTGTTGGGCATTTCCTATGCTGGCCCCATGGTGTTCTGTGCTCCTGGAGAGCCCCAGTTCTTTTCTCTACAGATGAGGGCTGAGATCGATAGCCAGCTCATCCGACCTGATCGCTGGCAGATGAAAGCGAGTTGTCTGTGCTCAGATCCACGAGTATATTACAAGATCATTTAGCATAACCTGATACCGCAGAGTGGTCATTATGAGAGGATCTCCCAGTTGACCCAGTATCTATTATATTGTATATGCACTAGGCAGCCCGTCTGCCTTCCATACATCATCATGCGTACCATGATCAGTGCCACGTTGCCCAATCACACTGACAACCTTCTTTACGGACGCATGATCACTACCTTGCTTACCCGCCTGGGGGTTGACTTAGTGGATGAGAAGATTCAGGAGAAATCCTTCTCATCGCCTCTGGATTGGGAGGCTATTGCAAGATGGGCATGCGGGATGCCCAGGTCAGTGATGAGGAGAGGAATGCGATGGTGCGCCCTCGGACTCGAGTGGAGATGGCTGATGTTGAGGCTGCAGCAGCAGCCGCTAGAGCAGGGGTTCCTAGGGATGATGACGATCGACTGTACATGGATGTAGATGCCATACCTCCTCCATCACCTACTCATGCTACTGGAGCTGGTCCGTCTTCTTCAGCTGGTCCTTTGCATGCGGCTGGTCCTTCGTATTCTCCATCTGATGACATGATGAGGATATTACACGAGATACAAGAGGCTCAGCGTATGTCTGACCTGAGGATGGGAGAGCTTCTAGAGGCTCAGCGTGTGACTGACCAGCGGGTGGCTGATCTCACAGCTAGTCTTCAGACGAGCCAGACTCAGATAGCTTGGTTGACCAGGGTCTATGCTGTGGACTATGATAGAGACCGTGAGGCACCGCCTCCCCCATCACCTCCAGCTTCTTGATGTACTTCTTTTATTTTTTTTTGTATTTCAGAGTAACTGTCCGGACTGTGGATTGTACTCAGCTTTAATCATATATATAAACGTTTGTTCTTCCTTTTGGTTGTATATAAATTTGTTTCTCATTTAATAGATGCATTATTCTCTTTCAGTTTAGTCTCAAACAACACAAATTCTTATGGTGTGTTATTATTACATCTTTTATATTTTTATCCTATCTTAGTTCACGACCTTTTGTGGAAGTAAACGGTTTCACAGATAAAGCCTGAGATGCTCTGATACCAAGTTGTCACACCCTAATTCTGCACTATTCAGAATGGTGTGATGAACCGCTATAAACCAACGGTTCAACCAGGATCTCTAATAGGCGGTATCCATTAAAAATAAAATCATGCACATCTACAATCATAATCAGAATAAATACACAATAGCAGAAGTCTTATAGTAAATGAACTGAGCACTTTAACTGTAATAATCATAATTAAAATATCAAGTTATTGTTGTATCAACTGAGACATAAATAAATAAAATATCAATTACATCCTTTTATAAATTTAAATAAAATTCTAATAGAATACGCATGAGTTGCACTCGCATGAGGGGTCATGCGTATCCTCTAAGTCTTCAGCTTCCATTGCAGCAACACGCGCATACACCGGATCATTCATATAATCTGCAACTATAGTACCTGCATCATCAACTAAAAATATTCAACGTCGAGAGGGTGAGCACACATCATGGCTCAGTGAGCAAACAAAACAATGCAACAAACATATGCATGCATTCAATTCATATCTTTGGTCTGCCAAATAAGTTTGCAATGTGCTATAGAAAGGATAGGTGACCAAAGATCACGTTTATTGATGCCGCACCTCTATACACGAGTGTGTGAAGCCGCCCAAAGGTAACGTTTCCGACTCACATGCACCCAATCATAGACAATGTACATACAAAGGTCACGTTTATCGTTGTACCCATTGCCCATACCAACACGTAAGCCCCTGCTGGCGAGGGCTCGTAAACTGTGCTCGCAACTAACCAATCCTAATGCCAATCAGTGTATCCAAGGCCTCACCCCAGCATCCCTCAATACGTCCATAGAGATAGGACTAAGGCTCCCCCGCAGAGTCAGAGACTACACGGTCCGAGACCACCTTCCCTCATACCCTATGACATAATAGTTCTACTAAGGTAATGGTGATACGACGATGTCAGTGGACAAGACTTGAATTAGAGATAGAGCTAGAGTGCTGAGGCCCCACCTATGACACCTCCCCCTGATATTCGCTCACATCAAGCACACCAACCACACACATACATCCACATGCCTATTCCTATCATCATCATCATCATCATCATGTCATAAACAATAAATAAATATGCATGAATAGTAATAATAGAAATATTGGATGACATGTTGAATGCACATAACAATCATACACGCATAAAATCATTCATGGCATTGGACTCAAGAATAAAATAGTTTATTATTAACCAATTAGGTTAGGTCTTGTTCCCTCACCTTTACTTGATCGTAGGTCTTCTTTCAAGCTTTAAGAATCAATTATATATCGATATTATATCACTAGAAGACCTAATCAAGTCGATAGAATTTAATTAGAATTAATTCGGACTTTAAAAGCATGCTGTTAACTGAGGGTCGATGCTAGGGTCTGAGGTTTCATCGACCCTGGGTGCGACCACCCCTATTATGGACTTCCCGAACACTGGGGGTCGATGATCAGGGTCTGGTAGGGTCGATTGGCCATCGACCCCCCGTGCGACCCCCTGTTGGTTTTGTCGATTTTTCATCCTACAGTCTATTCTTCGTGTTTGGGATCCCATGACTTGCTTCTACAATCCATTCCACACCTATTCTATGGCCTAAAACCGTAGTTCATTCACCTAGATGGCTTTCATGATTTCCCCCATGGTTTTCCATGAAAACCTAACCATGGGTGGATGATTTGGGTTTCTCCTAGATCATTCCCTCTTTTCTATCTATTCTAAGGTCTGTAGAATTTCATGGGGATAGTATCCATACCTGAGAATTAGGCTTGTTTCTCTGAAGCCTTCTCCTTGATCTTCTTCTCCACTTTCCTTCTCTTCTCTTTCTCTCAATCCAATTAGGGTTCTAAAAGGAATGAAAGAGCCTTAGGGACGTCCTATTTATAGAGTAGAAACTCCCAAAATAAGTCCCATTGAGATTATGAAGGAATCCCATTGAAATTTGGAAAATTTCCAAATCACGGTTTCTGTCGATAGACTGGGGGTCGATGAGGGGGTCGAAGATCCCGTCGACCCCTGGTTCTTAAAATGTCTGACCCCTGGTATAAAACTGGGGGTCTGACTTTTATACTGGGGGGGTCCGCCCTACCTTGCTGGGTATGTGACCCTCCCCCTATTTTTAGTATTTTTGGGTTAGTTTAATACCTGGGATCGTGATCTCCCTCACGCACTTGATCCATTTGGCTCGACCATGATGGGTAGACCTGGTTCAAGGTGGTAAGACCGGGTTAGATCGATACGGGTCTTACATATATACTCCACTCCCTGAGAGTACAAACCTCACTCCCTAAGAGATACACACTCTACTCCCTGAGAGCCACACCCTACTCCCTGAGAGCCACACTCTACTCCCTGGGAGACATACCCTAGCCCCTGAGGTTACCTAATCCACCCAAAAACGAACTACGTTGTACCTGATTTCTAGGACCTCTGGGATACGTAGGCAACTTGGAGGACTCTCCAAGTACGGTACTACACCTTAGTCTTCATAGGTCCTCCATACCCACATCCATATCCATTTCCAAATCCATCTTCACTTCAATCCATATTTAGGCTATCTCTAGATTCAATCTTCATCATCATCAAGCATAAACTTCAACTTGAATAAATTGAATCTAAGAAAACTTAATCATAATCCACATCCATAAACTTTAATCACTTTCTGTTTCGAACTATGTTTTTGGACTTGATTTCCAGGATTGGAATACGTAGGTAATTTGAGACATTTTGGACATCTAAGATTCAGTCCATCACCGATCCATCTTTGGTTCGGTTCATTGTACATTCTTTTGTTTGTTTGTTTGTTTTCTTACTTTGAGAACATGTTTGGCTGAACTTAAGCTAAAAGAACTTAGCAACTTGGCATAGGATCCCCCATGAGCCTTAGTCATCATCCATTGATCATGAATAGTCAAAACCATAGAGTCTAAGGAAAGTAGAATTATATAGGAGGCCGATTTTTGGATCGAGCAGCTTTTGGTGCCTAACACCTTCCCAAACTGTACCTTGAACGCTTATCCGTTCTCTGATGGACCAAATCCGATATGTTGGGTCATGAGTCAATAAAAGTCTTATCTCAAGATGAAGCCTACATTTTAGGTCCTAGACCTTAATCTAGGTGGCGACTCCAAATCTTTCCCAGTCCATTTCAGCGTAGAAGGACATTTTCCCCTATATCCTCATAGTGGCGACTCTGCTGGGGAACTCCACATTCAGACTCCTGATTCACTTTCCTTACATTGATTGACTGACATTGGATGCTAGATCTAGGCTACTATATTTATGATTGTACATATTGTTTTGGGGGGTTTGAGTTCAGTCACACATTGTGCTATTAGCCGACTCGGGTCCTCATGCATATGGGATCACCCGCTAGGTTAAAAGCACAACCTTGACATGTACCTTGTAAAAGTCTCGACTGTAGAGAGCCTCTGACGTTTATTTCTCGAGTCCACCCTGGGAGGCGTTATACTTCTCTAGGTCGTTTGACATTTTGTAAAATTGTATATCAAAAGGAATCGAGGGGCCCATGATTCACCATGTAGACGGGAATAGGTCCACTCCTCCTCGTCAAGGTAGCCTTTGCCGGTCCTAACCCAGAGTGAGCCACATGCATGTTATTTTTTGGTTCATCCCTGAACCGACTATGTAAATTCCAACTCAATTACGACATCTATGACTATGACGTCGAAGTTCTGTCTGTTTTGATTCTCGATTTATCAACATGTTTGGATTCACACTTGAGGATTCAATGTGTCGAACCTTTCATTGTTGATACATTAAGTCTTAAAAATGATCAAAAAATCCCTATCATGGCATGGATATTATGATCGAATGGGAGTTTACCAGTTTGTTCAGTCATAAACCGTCTTTTGCTAACTTTTCTCTTATGAAAGTTTAAGGATGAGCATATTCGTTTCAATTTCTTTGTTTTTGATAAACCAAGTGGTTGGACTTTGTCACCCCAATGACCCGTTTTGGGTCAAGATGTTCAAACCCGATCACGTGGTCATTCAAAACAACTAAATTGGTGCAGATAATGTTTGTTTAAGGGGTTTCATAAGAGAGCTAACATTTGTATGGTTGAGTCAGCCTTATTTGTGCATGTTAATTTCCTCTCTGTCCTATTTCCATTCCAAGAATCATAATACTTGTCAACTTTGGCCTTTTTCTGGGACCTATATCAGGAGTCACCCTAGTCAACAATTATTTCTACCTCGTGGGTGAGAGATCCCATCGCTGGGAGGTTATCAAGAGAGTCCACACCTAAACCCATTTGCCCTGCCTCGACGAGACCAGTTGAAGCTATGAGTGAAGGATAGAATCCTGCCCAAGGGGCAGTAGAAGCTAGGATGGCAAAGATGGAAGATGCCATAACCATGATGGCTACCCTGATGAAGAAATGGATGCAAAACTGCAGTCCCAAGAGTCAGGGACCGAAAAAGTGGAGACACCACATTTACCTTCGAGCTCTACACCTGAGGAGGTAGAAGAAATTGAACACAGGAAAGCCCCAACCATACAAAAGGCTCTCACAGTTGAGAAATCAAGAGAAGAGGATGGCCCATATAGAGATAGGTTGAGTCAAGTAGAGAAGATTCTGAGAGGTCTGAAAGGGGTAGAAAGTTAGATTATTGATGCCGAAGGTTTATGTTTCTTATCAGAGGTGAAGCTGCCTCTTAAATTCAAATGGACCACAGAAAAATTTGATGGATCGGGTGATCCCAAAACCCATTTAAGATCCTTCACCGGCCTACTGAAACAAGGCCAAGGTTTCACTGATGAGCAGTTGGCGCAAGCATTCCAATTCTCACTGACAGGTGGGGCCCATAGGTGGTTAATGAATCTGAATCTATCACAAATCCACTCATGGTCAGATATCACCAGGGCATTCATAAACTTCTATTCTTACAATACTGAGATTGAGACCCATAGGAGGCAGCTTGAAACCATGATACAAAAGTCAGATGAAACTTTCACTGAATACTTGTCCTGCTTCAGGTCGTTGGCGGCAAAACTTTGAGACCGACCGTCTGAAAGGGATCAGGTCCAAATGATGATGAGGGGCTTGAACAAGACCTATAAGACCTATATCTTTGGACAAGCTATACTCACTTTCGAAGGAATTTTGGTTTCCGGACAACAGGTGGAAGACGCTATCAATCAGGGAGATGTCCTACCAACCGAGGCAGAAAGGTCAGAATTTGGTTTGAATCGAACGTTATACCCATCCAGGGGTTCAGGATCTAACCCACTTACAGCGTTGAAGCAAGTGCCTGCCACAAGCTTAGCACCATTGATCGTAGAGACTAAAACTCCTTCCTCTACTACACAAAAGTCCAGACCCAGAAGACAGTACACAGATCTGGGCATGACCAGAACATCACTCTTTGACAAGTTAGTTAAAGGAGGAAAGCTCAAAATTCTAGAAACACGGCCTGTTCCGAACCCGTTACCTCACTATTGGCGCCTGAATGAATTCTACAAGTACCATAATCAAAGTGGGCATGATACTGAATATTTCACCGCTTTGAGGCATGTCATACAAGATCTACTGGATTCTGGGAAATTCAAGCTCCAACCAAGGCAAGCGTCTGTCACAAACAACCCCCTTCCTCATCATGCTGTGAATTTTATAGAATGGGGGGAGGTGCATTCGGACAAGGATATTCCAACTGAAACAGTCCAATTTGTGAATGGAAGAAGTGCCACACCTGGTGATGAGGTGAGCTTAGTTTCCATCGAAGAAGTAGGGGGTGAGTATGAAGCATACTTCCCAGAAATTCCTCAACACACGGTGGCAGGGACAAAGTCAGAAGAGCCGCTCATTATTTACCAATTAGACGATGAAGCAGAAGACACTTATATGGCTGATCAATCTATGGAAATGGAGGTAATCTTTCCAAAAGATCATCAGTATGCATTGGCGGAAGCAGATTTAGAGGAACTACTCATCATCTATTTTTCAGAGGATGAGTCAGAGATAGCTCAATTGAACAAGCAGTTTGTGGAAATGGAAGTGGTCTTCCCGGAAGATGAAGAAGAAATAACAGAAACCAGGACCGGTAAGAATTTCAAACCAGCTCACCTTGCAGTTGAGAACCGAGCGCATTTAATGAGAGAGAAAAACAAGGGTCAGAGTAGTCAACCAGAACCTCAAGACCCAGTATTGAAGCAGCTTCAAAAGACTCAAGCAAATGTGTCCATATGGGGGCTACTGATGGCCTCCAAAACTCATAGAGATGTGGTCCTCAAGTCTTTGGTGAGCATTCAAGTCCCAACTTCAACTGATTGTCATGAATTGGCAAAAATAGTAAGAGGAAAGTATGCAGTGAACTTCATCGTCTTTGGAGATGAGGATCTTCCCCCGGAAGGCAAAAATCACAACAATCCTTTGTACATCACCATCAAATGCCGGGGTAAAAACATCTTTCAAGTTTTCATTGACACCGGGTCAGCTCTAAATGTGTTTCTCGTTGGCACCTTCAAGCATTTAGGGTTAAGTGAATCTGAGCTCAGGCCTTCCGATATGACCATCCGAGCATACGATAATACAAGGAGGGCTGTCTTGGGTGTTTTCACTGTGCCCATACAAGTTGGACCTGCAGAGTTTCTGACTGAATTCCAAGTCATAGACATTTCATCATCCTTCAGTATACTTCTCAACAGACCGTGGATACATATGTCTGACGCAGTGACGTCTAGTTTGCATCAGAAGGTCAAGTTCGTCCACAATGGCACCACAGTGATGATATTTGCAGATTTGACAGCTATGAATGCGCTAGCCACCGGACAGAGTAATATGGGATCAGGACAACATGGAGCCCAGGACCATCCTATCAGAGGGTTTCAGATCAGTAACATCTTAGCTACCATAGAACCAAATCCCTCAGGTACGCATTTGTCGTTTCTATTTCGTCAATTACTTAACATGTCTTATTTCCCAGGTATGGGCCTTGGTTCAAATCAACAAGGTAATGTCAACATGTTGTCACTACTAATCAATGAGTACAGATTTGGATTGGGGTATACCCCCACTAGGCATGATTTGAGTCTGATAGAAGAAAAGCAGAGGAGAGCCGATGATGCATTTTGGAGGCTCGAAAGGAGGAAGTATGGGAGCAACAGCAGGGGTACGAGAATGGCAACAGGCATGGGTCGTAGAAAATGGCAACCACAAAGGACAGATGAACCGGTCTTTCAAGCACAGTTCGGCAAGTTGGATGAAGATGAACAAGTCGTTCCTCACTCAAAGACACTCAATGGGTATTTCGTCAAAGAAGGAGAGGATTTTGTATTTTGTGGTTTCTCCGAACCATGGCTAGACATAAACCTTCAAAGACGAGTACCCGGCTTTGAGATATTTTTTGACTGCACCATTGATTGGGTAGAGCTAGAGCAGATCAAGATCCAAAGGCATGAAGAAGAGCAAAAGTCAGAGACGGGATCAATCAGCATCGGTAACTTGTTCAGCGAAGACCAAGTTTTAATGCTCAATGGAGAAGATCATGATGGAAATTCTGATCCACAATAGTTCATCTTTTCGATCAATGGAACAATCCCTAATTGGACTTGTTTAGATACTTTTGTCCACCCAAAGGGGTTGTCATGTAATCATGATAGTATAGCCATGTCTGGGCCCAAAGTCCAAGAGTCTTTAGTTAGGGTCGAGTCTTTAAAAAGCTTTAAGTCTGTTCCATTTGGAACCTCCTCCTCTGTACCTCTGTTTTCAAGCATTAAGGAAAGAAATCTTTCCAATTATATTGCGTCTACTTCTTCCATCCCCTTTCTTTTAACTCTAACTTTGATGATGATGAAAGTGATGAACTTCCTCCTGAAATTCTACAATCCATCGAAGCCTCAGAAGAGAAGAAAGCCCAACCTACCGGTGAAGATTTCAAGATGATCAATCTCGGCACAGAAGAGCAACCGCGAGAAATCAAAATTGGCATGACCCTAACAGATGAGGAAACTGTCCAATTGATGGAGCTATTGGTGGAATTCCAGGAGGTGTTCGCATGGTCTTATGAAGATATGCCAGGGATAGACCCGAAAGTGGTGCAACATAAGATACCTCTGATCCATAATGCTAAGCCACATAAATAGAAGTTGAGGCGCTTAAAACCCGAGTAGACTCTAAAAGTTAAAGAAGATATAATGAAACAGTTTGACGCCGGGTTTTTAGAAGTATCAAAATACCCAGAATGGTTGGCAAATGTGGTAATTGTGCCTAAGAAAGATGGTAGACTGAGAGTGTGCGTGGATTACAAGAATCTAAATAAGGCCAGTCCCAAGGATGACTTTTCGCTGCCAAAGATAGATATCCTAGTTGAGAACACAGCTAACCATGCACTCTTGTCATTCATGGATGGATTCTCGGGGTATAACTAGATCAAGATGGAGCCTAAAGACAAGGAGAAGACCGCTTTCACCACAGATTGGGGTACCTAATACTACACCGTAATGCTGTTTGGACTGAAAAATGCAGGGGCGATGTCACACCCCAATTCCGTACTATTCAGAATGGTGTGATGAACCGCTAATAAACCAATGGTTCAACCAGGATCTCGAGTAGGCTATATCTGTTTTATTTAAACCCCATACATCCATATTCATAATCAGAGTAAATACACAATAGCGGAAGTCTTATAATAAAATGAACTGAGAATCTACTGTGATATTAATATGTAAATAGCAAATTATTCTGTATCAACTGAGACATAAATAAATATGAAATACATGTCCATATTAAATCCAAGTAAAGAAAACTAAGAAAATATCTAATCGAATACACATGAGTTGCACTCGCAAGAGAAGTCATGTGTATTCACTTCAGCTTCAACTTCCATCGCCGCTACATTTCCGTACGCTGGAGCATTTACATAATCTTCTACGGTAAAACCTGCATCATCAACTAAAAATATTCGACGTCGAGGGGTGAGCACACATCATGGCTCAGTGAGCAAACAAAACAATGCAACAGTATATATGCATGCAATCAATTCATATCTTTGGTCTGGTTTATAGTTTGCAATGCGCAATAGAAAGATTGGGTGGTCAAAGGTTAACGTTTATTGACCCCGCCTCTATACACAGGGTGTGGAAGTCCGCCCAAAGATTAACATTTATTGTCGTCTCCATCCACCCTAATCATGAGTATTATACAACAAAGGTTAACGTTTATTGTTGTATAGTGCCATACCAACACGTAAGCCCCTGTTGGCGAGGGCTTGCAAACTGGGCTCGCAACTAACCAATCCTAATGCCAAACAGTGTATCCAAGGCCTCACCCCAGCATCCCTCAGAATGTCAATAGAGATAGAGCTAAGGCCCCCCGGTAAAGTCAGAGACTACAAGGACCGAGACCACCTCCCCTGATACTTTACGACATAATAGTTCTGCTAAAGTAATGGAGATACGACGATGCTAATGCACAAGACTTGAGTTAGAGATAGAGCTAAAGTGTTGAGACCTGCCAAATGTTAACGTTTATTGATGTTCTCATCACACCTCCCCTGATACTCGCTCGCATCAAGTACACCAACCACACACATACAATCACATGCCTATTCCTATCATCATTATCATCACCATGTTATAAACAATAAAGTAAATATGCATGAACAAGTAATAGAAATATTGGATGACATGTTGTATGCACATTACAAACATATTCGCATAGAATCAAGCAAGCCATTGGACTCAAGAAAAGAGAAAACAGTTTGTTATTAACCAATTAGTTTAGAGTTCCGTTTCCTTACCTTAGCTTGTTAATAGATCCTCTTTAGTATCACCTTTATAATGTTATTATATTGCTAGAAGACCTAACAAAGTCGATAAAATTTAATTAGAATTTATTCTAATTTTTAAAAACCATTCTGTTAACTGAGGGTCGGAGGTAGGGTCGGAGTCATGATCGACCCTGGGTGCGACCCTCCCCAAATCTGGACTTCCAGAACCCTGAGGGTCGATACTCAGGTCACATAGGGTCGGATGGTCATCGACCCTCTGTGCGACCCTCGGTGGGTTTTGGTCAATTTTCCTCATTTTAATCCTTTCTTCGTGTTTGGGGTCCTATGGCTTGCTCCTACAGTCCATTCAACATGCATTCCATGGTCTAGAACCATGAATTACCCACCCAAATAGCTTTCATGTATTCTCCCATGGTTTTTCATGAAAACCTAACCATGGGTTGATGGTTTGGGTTTCTCCGAGATCACACTCTCATCATTATCTAACCTAAGGCCTATAGAAACTCATGGAATTAGTATCCATACCTGAGAAGAATACTCCTTCTCTGCAACTCTTCTCCTTTTGCTTTCTTCTCTACCTTGTTTTTCTTCTTCTTTTCTTCCTTCTCTTCTCTTTCTCTCAATTCAATTAGGGTTGTAAAAGGAGTGAAAGAGGCTTAGGGACGTCCTATTTATCGAGTAGAAACATCCTAAAATAATTCCCTTTGATATTAGGAAAGATTCCTAATTGAAATTATGGAAATTTCCTAATTTCAGTTTCGACGGCAACTGAGGGTCGATGCGAGGGTCGATGATCCCATCGACCCTTGGTTTCCTAAAGTGTCCGACCCTCCCTGTAAAACAGAGGGTCTGACTTTCTGTCTTGGGGGGTCCGACCCTCCCTCACTGGGTATGCGACCCTCCCTTTAAATTGAGTATTTTTGGGTCGATTTGATACCTGGGATCACGATCTCCTTCACGCCCTTGGTCCATTTGACTTGACCATGATGGGTAAACCTGGTTCAAGGTGATAATACCGGGTTAGTTTGATACGGGTCTTACAACTCCCCCCTACTTATAAAAATTTTGTCCTCGAAATTGTACATACCTTCTGAATCAAATAAGTGAGGGTATTGCTTTCGCATAGCATTTTCTTCTTCCCATGTAATTTCTTCCATGTCTCTACTTTTCCAGGTGACCTTAACATAGTAGATATCTCGATTGCGTAGTCGTTGAACCTTTCGGCTGGTGATTTCAGTTGGTGTTACTTCGAATGTCAAATCATCAGTCAAATCCGGTAAATCTACTGTCAAAACGTGCGTTGGATCCTTGACATACTTATTCAATAGGGAAATATGAAATATGTCATGCACACTTGACATAGATGGTGATAGTGCTAACTGATAAGCCACTTTCCCACGCTTAGTTAAAATCTCATATGGCCAGACATATCTTGGACTTAGTTTCCCTTTCTGTCCGAACCATTTCAATCCTTGCATAGGCGATACCTTCAAAAATACTTTATCACCTACAGCGAACTCCAGATCTCTACGTCGAGTATCTGCATATTGCTTCTGACGATTCTGAGCTGTTCTCACTCTTTCCTTGATAATGTCGACCACTCGACAAGTCTCTTCAACAAATTCTGATCCAACAATACTATGTTCTTCAACTTCATTCCAAAATAAAGGAGTTCGACACTTTCTACCATACAGTGCTTCATAGGGTGACATCTGTATAGTAGCCTGAAAGCTATTGTTATAAGCGAACTCGATCAGTGGTAATCTTTCATCCCATGATCCCTTGAAGTCAATTACACATGCTCATAGCATATCTTCTAGAATCTGGATTGTACACTCTGACTGTCCATCTGTCTGTGGGTGGAATGCAGTACTGAACTTTAATGTTGTACCCATAGCCTTTTGCAATCCCTCCCAAAACTTGGAAGTAAATCGTGGATCTCTATCGGACACAATGCTCTCTGGTACACCGTGTAATCGAATAATATTATCCACATATAGCTTTGCTAACCTTTCCAGTGTATACTGAGGTCGTATCGGTATGAAAAGAGCTGTTTTAGTCAGACGGTCTACAATCACCCAAACTGCGTCAACTACTCGAGGAGTCAGTGGTAACCCCGTGACGAAGTCCATAGTGATGCAGTCCCATTTCCATGCTGGTTCTGGTAACGGCTGTAATAATCCTGCGGGTCTTTGTCGTTCAGCCTTTACTTTCTGACAATTTAGGCATTGAGACACAAACTTAGCTACATCTGCTTTCATTCCTCTCCACCAATATTGTAAGACCCGCACTCCGTAAATCCAGTCTAAACTTTGGTTTTTGTGTCGTAGCAGGTCTTCCGATCATTATCGGGCCAGCCGGGACGAGCGGATGACAAACAGGTATGAAATCGGACCAAAGACGACCAAATAGTCATCATTTTATGTTGACCGGTCGATGGTACCGGTCTTGGTACCGGTCGACCGGTTAGGTCTACGCAGCTAAGTGTGGGAATCCAAAATTGACTCCTGAGGGTCCCACTTTCTTGATTTTGGATCCTAGACTTTCTTAATCCTAATAGGGTTACTAAACCCTAATTCTAGCTTATAAATACACCCTTAGACCTCCTCAAATCCTTTCCATTGTCACTCACAAACTTTAGAGAAGAGAAGGAGGTTGGAAAGGAGAGGGAGCTAGGAAGAAGAAAGAGGTGCCGCCATTACCGTTTGACGACGCTCACGTTACGCCAGTCAATGGTAAGTGTTTTAACCGCTCTTCTTACTCTATGTTAGTGGTATGGGTGGATCAATACCATGCAAAGTAGGTATTGATCTAAAACCCTAAATTGGACCTTAAACCCTAAGTTGCCGTCAAACCCTAGATTCGAGTTCCGAGATGATATTCATCGAAACTAGACTTGAATGAGTTGGGGATAACTCTAACTCAAAGATTAGACTTTGAATGGATAGGAGAAACTTTGGAAATCCATGGAGGATGATCGACGACAGTCGAAAAACCCATGTATGGTCTTCCGGAGACATACCGGTCGACTATACCGGTTGCACACAGTGCGACCGGTATGTTGCCACCGGTATCCCTCGGGAGGCTGGTCTGTGGGGACCGGCTGACCATACCGGTCGCCAGTCTTCCCCACAAAGCTGCGACCGGTACATGCCACCGGTCAGCTCTGTGAGGGTATTTTGTAACCATGTTGGTTTCCGATCAACATGAAACCCTAAGAAAAATATTCTAATAAAACCCTAATATTATTGTAGGACTTTGTGACTTCCCGTTTGGATCTTACGCCGTGGAACAAGCTAACAAACGAGCATCAGGTAAGGAAATCTGATCTAAACCTAATAATTACTGGACAGTAAATTGTTGTTAATCACCTGATTATATATGATGTGATGTTTGTGCATATTCACATGCCATCCTTTACTTTCAGTTATTATTATTATTCATGCATTGATAGGATGTGATTGTTAAGCATGTGATTGTTTTCGTTAGTGTATGGAGTGGGGCATTGGCCTGGGATCGCTCCTCACACTAGCACCTTTTGTAGTATTCTATCTTAACATGCTTGGTACGGGTGGGGCATTAAGGGAAGGTCGTGGTACGGTGGTCTTCGATGTTGATGCTGGCCTGGCCATGGTTATGTGGCATTGTGGTCTCCGAGGTCGACGCTGGTTTGTCCATGATGCTTTAGCTCTATCTCTATGCCGTAGGGAGTTATGGTGGGATAGGGTCTACTGCGTTATGTATCTATCCTAGTGGGTTAGTTGCAGATAGGGCATCAAGGGAGGTATGGGAATGCCTTAGCTCTATCTCTATGCCGTAGACGGCTGTGCTGGGATAGAGCATACATTGATGACATATATGATTGGTTAGTTGCGAGTCCAGTTTACGAGCCCTGGCCAGTAGGGGCTTAGGTACTGGTATGGGTAGACTATCAGGGGAGGTACGGGGGTATCTTAGCTCTATCTCTATTCCATGATGAGTGCATGTGGGCCAATGGGGGTGTGATCCATGAGGTGCCACACACTCGTGTATAGAGGTGCGGGGGCCACCAAACCTTTCTATAGCACATTGCAAACTTAAAACCGGACCACAGCATAAAATTGATTGTTGCTCATGCATAATATTATGAAACTATCTGATTGTCTTACTGAGCTAAGTTGTGAGCTCACCCTTTGTATATATACATGTTTTAGATGTTGATGCAGGTTATACTGTTGACGACTATATGAATGCTCCGGTGTATGGTGGTGTTGCGGTGTTGGACGTACAGGCAGGAGAGGATGAGCATGACACTTCATCCGAGTGCCCTTTCTACGTGTACCTTTGATTGGTTTTATTTATTTATTTCAGTTTTTTTCAGTTGGACTAAATGGATGTAAGGATATTATATTATGTGTTTGAATTTGAATAATTGGGTATTTTATTTAAATTTATCAATAGATTTTCAGTTCATTATATTTTAAAGACTTCTGCTGTATTATTTATATTCTGATTGTGGTTATATGCAATGGTTTGTATGAGAGGACACGGTCTATTCGAGATCCTGGTGTGAACCGTTGGTTCAATGACGGTTCACTCACACCGTTCTGGTGGATCAGAATTGGGGTGTGACAACTTGGTATTAGAGCTCTCGGGCTCTGTCCACAGACCATATTGCACCTAACTAAGTCGATGAACTGAGTTAGGAAATTTAAAAATCTTAATACAAACACACCCTAAGCATTGTTTGATACCTGAAACTGATTAAGAAAGAGAATAATGTACTATTCTAAATATGAAACTTAACATTTGCACACACACTAGTTAGGTGAAACATAAAAATTTTCATTAAACAAGAAAATGGGTATCAGATAAAATAGTGCTATAGGGTACAGTCCACAAATCGGACAGTTATCCTGTATTATAAACCGTCTGAAGAAAGAGAAATAAAAAGTAAATCATGGGGTGGGGGGCCTATGAGGAATAGGGTCGGCTATATCATAATCTCGCTCGTAAGTGACCCTAAGCCAATGCACCTGGTCCTGAGTCACCCATAGGCTACGAGCCAGACGTCCCAACTCCTGACCCATCTCTCGTTGAGACTCTAGGATGACCCTCTGGGTGTCCCTGATCTCAGTGAACATACTCAACACCGGGTCTGGGGAAGGGTAAGACGGTCCGGCGGTAGAGGTAGATGGTGGTGCTGCTGGTGTAGGCTGTGGAGCTGGCGCTGGTACACCCTCGGCCCTATCCTCATCGTCATCCCGCTCGAGCTCGGCTGCATAGGCCGCATTGGCTGCTGCTGCGGCTACTACTCTCCCAAGTGGGCGAGGGCGAGCCTCCAACTCGTCATCGCTAACAGGCAGGTCAACCATCTGCATCCTCTGAATGGCGTCCCAGTCTATGTCGGACATCATAGTATCCTCCAAGGTCACCTCGCCTCTCATGCTCACGCCCAGGTGATGTAACAGGAAGGTAATGAGACGACCGTATGGAAGGTTACTGGCCTGATCGACCAGGGTCGCCTGATGCATGGTCCTGATGATGAGATAAGGAAGAGAGACCCGCTCCCCAGTGCAGACGCAGTAAGTGATGTACTGAGTGAGCTGGGATAACTCACTATAGTGGCCGCTCTGGGGCACGATGTTGTGCTGAATGATGCAACTGTAGACCCGAGGTACAGGTCTCAAGCTAGCCGCCTTCATAAGAGCCCCGGGGTTTAGTATCTGATCTGCTATCTCTCGGCGCAGATCCTCAGTCAGATAGCCCTTCGCTTTGGGAGGGCAATACACTAGGTCTCCATCATTTGGAACCCCTAGAAGGTCGGCCAGCTGGTGGGTGTTGAATGAAATGGGTACACCCCTAACGTAGCTAGTGATGCGCAAATCCCTACCCTGGTTGGGATCGTTAACATCTCCGGGCAGCTCCAGGTTAGCAAAGAAATGCTTAACCAGATTGGGACGGGTGGTATCAGTGTAAGAAATGACAGGTAACCAACCAAGCCTGTCGAAAGCCGCTCTTACATCGAACCGGTCCAATTGTTTCAAGTTAACCCGACGCCTGGATTCTATGCTTTTGTTATCGAACCACGGGAACCGAGCTTGTGCCTCTATTGAACGAAACCAGTGTTCGTCAAGTTGGGGAACGGGTGGCTGGGGAGCACGTGAACTCGAGCCATGAGGACGTTTCCCAAGAGCGCGTCGGGGAGCCATTTTAACTGCAAAACAAAAGGAAACAAGAAGAAAAGGTTAGAAATTATCGAAATTTCGGCAGCATAACGACAGTAAATTGGGAAAAAGCCTCGAACTCACCCAGAAACATGGGGAGGAGGACTTACGTAACCCCCACACTCTTCGACAAATCAATCACAAGCAATTACAACAAGAAATTTCAGAAATTTAAGAAAAATCAAGAAAATTCAAAAATTTCGAAAACCTAGGTCAAAAAGTGTAAAAATTCGATTTTTATGAAAACCGTTCGGTAAAACCCCAAATTGGTTGAGGGCTTTTGCTCTTGGGGGTCCCTAAACCCTTTCCAAGCCGAAGGAAAATAGTTCCTACAGTTGGAACATCTCGATCAATGAAAAACCTAAATTCCTACATATAGACGTTATGGAAAATTTGTAAAAACATAAGAGAGAGGGAAGAGACCTACCTGGAGACGATGTTCTACGCTTGGAACGAAATAAATCGGCTTCTAAAGGCACCGGTAGGACTGTTGCAACTCGGAACCCAGAGGAGAATCGCCACCGGAGAAGAGAGGAAGAAGAAAAAGTGAGAAAATTCTCACTTTTTCGCGATTTTAAAGCCAATTCTGGGCATACGGGTCGACGGTTTTGCCTATACCGGTCGACCGGTATCTCCCCAGGTGTGCGACCGCATGTCTCGGTCAGAATTCTAATTCTGACCGGTCGACTATACCGGTCGCAACCCTGTATACAGAGTGTCGACCGGTATGTTGCGTCCGGTCAACACCTGAAAAGCCAGAAAAAAAACCCTGAAAAATTTAAAAAATTGGTGGACTTAATTACTCCTTTTTATGACTGTTTCGCCTTATATTGTTCAAGACTAACACCACTATTGCTTCATTCTCATGTGTTATGTCTTTTTCTCAGATTCAAACAGAATAGTCTGAGATGGTGGGCAGAAACGGTCGAAGGGGTCGGAGGCGTCACCAGGCTAGAATGCCCCTCGAAGAAGAAGAACAGGTTTATCAAGGCCATGTTAGAGAGCCAAGTCCGGAAGTGGAGGAGGAACAGGTTCCAGAAGTACCGACAAATTTACCTAGCCCACCTCACAGGAATTCTGAGACCATTGTTACAAACCTGGTCTATCAGATGCAAGCTCAGCAGAAAGAATTCCTGAGCGAGATACTGAAGATGCTCAGGCCACCGGGTTCTGTTCCCACTAGAGGTACGCCTGAGTCTGGAGAGAAAAATACTTCACAGCCGATGCAGGGTAGCCCAAGACCGATGGGCCACGCATAGAATGTACCACCACCGCATCAGTTCCCGTCGCCTTCTGCGTACCCAGGAGCCTATCCGTATCCATCAGCATGGTACAGAATGAACACTCAGGGACAACATGATCTGAGCAGAGCGGTGGACAGATTCCTGAAGTTGAAGCCTTCATCATTCACTGGTAGGACAGGGAAACCATTGTGGCCAGCACAGTGGGTTGCAGAGATGGAGAAGAATTTCCGTCTAATGACATGTACAGAGGAGGAAAAGGTTTTATTTGCCACTCACATGCTGAAAGAAGATGCAAATGCTTGGTGGAATTCTACACGGACATATCTGGAGACTAAGTATACACTGGTGGATTGGAAAGTGTTTAAAGCTACCTTCTTCGATAAATACTTTTCGAAGAGTTTCAGAGATCAAATGGAGAAGGAGTTCCTCAACCTACAACAATCTCAGTCGACCGTGGATGCTTATCAGCAGAGGTACGAAGAGCTATTCTTCTTCGCACCGACAAGTATGCAAGAAGAAGAGACCAAGACACATAGGTTCACCATGGGACTACGTGGGAGCATCAGAGAGCACATATTGGGTTTGGACAAGAAGATCTACAATGTGGTTGTGCAGGTTGCGAGGGTGATAGAGTCCAATCAGAGGGACAGCTTCTTCGCCCAGAACAGGGGAGCGAAGAGACCCGCTATTGAGAGTTCGGGTGGCGGTAACAGTAGACCCTTCCGCCCATACAGGGCTCAGACCGCTACAGTACCCGCGAGGAACAACACGGCACCCCCTGTGCCACAGAATGCCGGATACAACCCGAATATAAAGTGTTTCAACTGCCAGCAAGTGGGTCATATTGCAAGGACCTGCACTCTACAGAAAAAGCAACCTCCTCAGCAAGGAAAAGTTTATGCGGTCACTACTGAAGAGGCAGCCGCATCACCGGATGTGGTCACTGGTATGACTCTATCCCTTACTATTTGGCTTACTAATTTTCATTGTGTGTATGCGCATGTAGAACTAAGGGATAATAAAAATTTCAGGAATTGTAATTGCAGCTGGTATACCTGCCAGAGTACTATTTGACTCTGGGGCCACCCACTCCTTTGTTTCGATTTCTTTTGGGAAGCGAATGGAGTTACCAATCAAGCACTTGAACCCAAGCTTGATAGTTCGCTCTCCACTAGGAGTCGAAGTGGCTTTAACCGAATATTATGGACCATGTACTGTATGTATTGAGGGCCGAGACTTAGAAGCAAGCCTAGTACTACTCGAGATGGCAGACTTTGATGTCATCTTGGGAATGGATTGGCTAGGCCATCATTCAGCCGTCCTATTATGTGGAGAAAGGAAGCTTGTGCTTACTGACAAAAAGGGAAAGGAATATAGCTTCACTGGGATCAGGCTATCTAGGAAGCGGAAGCTGATTCTCTCCGCCCTAAAGGCTAAGAGATGCCTAGAGAAAGTGGGAGTGGGGTATCTAGTATCTGTAGTCGACAACACGGCAGAGTCACACAAGATGGAGGATATAGATGTGGTTTGAGAGTTCCCAAATGTATTTCCAGAGGAGCTTCCAGGTCTACCATCGGACAGGGCTACAGAGTTTGTAATAGACCTTATGCCAGGTTCGGCGCCGGTGTCCAAAGCACCATACATGATGGCTCCTATCGAGTTAAAGGAGTTGAAGACCCAATTACAAGAATTGTTAGATAAGGAATTCATACGACCTAGCATATCACCTTGGAGGGCACCGGTATTATTTGTCAAGAAGAAGGACGGAAGTGTAAGGCTATGCATTGACTACCGTGAACTGAACAAGTTGACTATCAAGAATCGGTATCCTTTGCCTAGAATCGATTATGTGTTCGATCAATTGCAGGGTGCAAAGGTTTTCTCGAAGATTGATCTCCGATCGGGGTATCACCAACTGAAGATCAAGGCCGGAGATATTTCGAAGACTGCTTTTAGGACGAGATATGGACATTATGAGTTTCTAGTTATGTCTTTCGGGTTGACCAATGCTCCAGCGTCGTTCATGGAACTGATGAACCGAGTGTTTCATGATATGTTGGACACTTCGGTCATCGTATTCATCGATGACATATTGATCTACTCTAAGGACATGGAGACTCATACAACACATTTGAGGGCAGCCCTACAACGGCTGAGACAAGAAAAGCTTTATGCTAAGTTCAAGAAGTGCGAGTTTTGGCTGAAGGAAGTGGCTTTCTTGGGCCATGTTGTATCTGAAGACGGTATCAAGGTTGATCCAAGTAAGATAGCTGCTATAGTAGGATGGGAAGCACCAAAATCTGTTGTGGAGATTCACAGTTTCCTTGGGTTGGCTGGTTATTATAGAAGGTTCGTGGAAGACTACTCCAGGATCGCTGTTCTACTCTCCAGATTGACCAAGAAGGGAGAGAAATTCATATGGACAGATGAGTGCGAGAAGTGCTTTCAGACTTTGAAGTCAAGACTAGTCTCTGAACTTATCTTGACCATCCCAGAACCAAGCATACCGTTCACCTTATATACGGATGCTTCAGGGTTGGGTATCGGGTGTGTATTGATGCAAGGAGAACAGGTGATTACTTACGCATCAAGACAGTTAAAAGAGCATGAAAAGAACTATCCTACGCATGACTTGGAGCTAGCAGCGGTCATACATGCAATCAAGACTTGGAGACACTACTTGTACGGTGAAAAGTTTCAGATTAAGTCAGATCACAAGAGCTTAACTTATCTTTTCACTCAAAAGGATCTGAATATGAGACAGAGGAGATGGCTGGAATTGTTGAAAGATTATGATTGTGACATCCAGTACCATCCGGGTAAAGCAAATGTGGTGGCTGACGCCTTAAGCAGAAAGTGGGCATCGAAACCTGAGGAAGGACCAAGTGCAAATGCTGCATTATGTGCCACAGCCTCAAGTTCAATCGAAGGTGATGAAGAGTATATTATAGAGACTGCAGAAGATCCAGTTGAGCAAGGCTTAATTCATAAGTTCACCATGATGTTCGCAGCTTTGAAGATCTCACCGGATCTAGTTGATGTAGTCAAGGTAGCAATCCTACAGGATCCTCATCTCAAGACAGTGCAAGAAGACTTAGAGAAGGGTACGAGCAATCCTGACTTTACCTTAGATTCAGACAAGGTACTCAGGTATCGTGGACGGTTATGTATACCTGAGAGTGAAGACTACGATATCAGAGATTTAGTTATGACTGAAGCTCATTACACTCCATATTCGGTACATCTAGGTAGTACCAAAATGTACCATGACTTAAGAAGATTATATTGGTGGAGGGGTATGAAAGCTGATATAGCTCGTTTCGTGTTTCAGTGTCTGAATTGCCAACAAGTTAAAGCAGAAAGGCAGAGACCCGCAGGTTTACTGCAGCCATTACCGGAACCTGCGTGGATGTGGGATTGTATCACCATGGATTTTGTCACTGGCTTACCTTTGACACCAAGGTCAGTGGATGCAGTTTGGGTTATAGTAGATCGACTCACCAAGACAACTCGATTTATTGTGGTCGGACCTCGGTATACCATGGAGAAACTGGCCAAGTTATATGTGGATAATATAGTCGGACTTCATGGCGTTCGAGAGTATAGTATCCGACGAGAGATTCCCGTTTTACATCAAAGTTCGGGAAGGATTACGTAAAGCTATGGGAACAAAGGTGAAGTTCAGTCACAGCTTTTCACCCTCGCGGACGGACGGTCGACAAATGAGCAAACTATTCAAATTTTAGAAGATATGCTCCGAGCTTGTGCATTAGATTTCAAAGGAGCTTGGGATGAGAAGCTATCACTTATCGAGTTTGCTTATAACAACAATTATCAGGCTACAATTCAGATGGCCCTATATGAAGCTCTCTATGGGAAGAAGCGTCGTACACCTCTGTTATGGAACGAGGTGGGAGAAAGAAGAATTGTAGGACCGGAGTTTGTTGAAGAAACTTGCCGAGTGATTGATCAGATCAAAGAGAGAGTAAAGACAGCTCAAGTTCGACAGAAGCACTATGCGGATAATCGACGTCGAGATCTGGAGTTTGCAGTGGGTGACAAGGTATTCTTAAAGGTATCACCGGTGCGAGGCCTGAAATGGTTTGGTAAAAAGGGGAAGCTTTGCCCCAGGTATGTGGGACCGTATGAGATATTGACCCGACGTGGTAATGTAGCATATCAATTGGCTCTACCACCATCTATGTCCAGTGTCCATAATGTGTTCCATGTATCATTACTGAAGAAGTATGTCAGAGATCCATCGCACATCTTGACCGCTGATCCCCCAGACTTGACTGAAGACTTAACTTTCGAAGTGGTGCCTGTGATGCTTTCAAGTCAAAAAGTCTAGCAACTTCAAACCAAGGATATCCGTTATGTGAAGGTGCATTGGAGAAGCCAAAATGTGGAGGAAATTACTTGGGAAGAAGAGAGCGCGATGAGGAAGGAGTACCCTAACCTTTTCGATGATCAAGGTACGTTCAAATTTCGGGGCCGAAATTTCTTTTAAGGGTGGGGGAGTTGTGAAATCTACATGCAAATTTCGGGACGAAATTTCTTTTAAGGGTGGGGGAGTTGTAAGACCCGCACTCTGTAAACCCGGTCTAAACTTTGGTTTTTGTGTCGTAGCAGGTCTTCCGATCATCACCGGGCCAGACGGGACGAGCGGATGAAAAACAGGTATGAAATCGGACCAAAGACGACCAAATAGTCATCATTTTATGTTGACCGGTCGATGGTACCGGTCTTGGTACCGGTCGACCGGTCAGGTCTGCGCAGTTAAGTGTGGGAATTCGAAAATTGACTCCTGAGGGTCCCACTTTCCTGATTTCGGATCCCAGAATTTCCTAATCCTAATAGGGTTACTAAACCCTAATTCTAGCCTATAAATACACCCTTAGACCTCCTCAAATCCTTTCCATTGTCTCTCACAAACTTTAGAGAAGAGAAGGAGGTTGGAAAGGAGAGGGAGCTAGGAAGAAGGAAGAGGTGCCGCCAATACCGTTCGACGACGCTCACGTTATGCCAGTCAACGGTAAGTGTTTTAACCGCTCTTCTTACTCTATGTTAGTGGTGTGGGTGGATTAATTCCATGCAAAGTAGGTATTGATCTAAAACCCTAAATTGGACCTTAAACCCTAAGTTGTCGTCAAACCCTAGATTCGAGTTCCGACATGATATTCATTGAAACTAGACTCGAATGAGTTGGGGATAACTCTAACTCAAAGATTAGACTTTGAATGGATAGGAGAAACTTTGGAAATCCATGGAGGATGATCGACGACAGTCGAAAAACCCATGTATGGTCTTCCGGAGACATACCGGTCGACTATACCGGTTGCACACAGTGCGACCGGTATGTTGCCACCCGTATCCCTCGGGAGGCTGGTCTGTGGGGACCGGCTGACCATACCGGTCACCAGTCTTCCCCACAGAGCTGCGATCGGTACATGCCACTGGTCAGCTCTGTGAGGGCATTTTGTAACCATGTTGGTTTTCGATCAACATGAAACCCTAAGAAAAATATTCTAATGAAACCCTAATAATATTGTAGGACTTTGTGACTTCCCGTTTGGATCTTGCGACGTGGAGCGAGCTAACAAACGAGCGCCAGGTAAGGGAATCTGACCTTAACCTAATAATTAATGGAGAGTAAATTGTTGTTAATCACCTGATTACATATGATGTGATGTTTGTGCATATTCACATGCCATCCTTTACTTTCAGTTATTATTATTGTTCATACATTGATAGGATGTGATTGTTAAGCATGTGATTATTTTCGTTAGTGTGTAGAGTGGGGCATGGGCCTGGGATCACTCCTCACACTAGCACCTTTTGTAGTATTCTATCTTAACATGCTTGGTACGGGTGGGGCATCAGGGGAAGGTCGTGGTACGGTGGTCTCCGATGTTGATGCTGGCCTGGCCATGGTTATGTGGCATTGTGGTCTCCGAGGTCGACGCTGGCTTGTCCACGATTCTTTAGCTCTATCTCTATGCCGTAGGGAGTTATGGTGGGATAGGGTCTACTGCGTTATGTATCTATCCTAGTGGGTTAGTTGCGGATAGGGCATCAGGGGAGGTGTGGGAATGCCTTAGCTCTATCTCTATGCCGTAGACGGCTGTGCTGGGATAGAGCATACATTGATGACATATAGGATTGGTTAGTTGCGAGCCCAGTTTGCGAGTCTTGGCCAGTAGGGGCTTAGGTACTGGTATGTATAGAGCATCAGGGGAGGTACGGGGGTACCTTAGCTCTATCTCTATTCCATGATGGGTGCATGTGGGCCAATAAGGGTGTGATCCATGAGGTGCCACACACTCGTGTATAGAGGTGCGGGGGGCCACCAAACCTTTCTATAGCACATTGCAAACTTAAAACCAGACCACAGCATAAAATTGATTGTTGCTCATGCATAATATTGTGAAACTGTCTGATTGTCTTACTGAGCTAAGTTGTGAGCTCACCCTTTGTATATATACATGTTTTAGATGTTGATGCAGGTTATACTGTTGACGACTATATGAATGCTCCGGTGTATGGTGGTGTTGCGGCGTTGGACGTACAGGCAGGAAAGGACGAGCATGACGCTTCATGCGAGTGCCCTTTCTGCGTGTACCTTTGATTGGTTTTATTTATTTATTTCAGTTATTTCCAGTTGGACTAAATGGATGTAAGGATATTATATTATTTGTTTGAATTTGAATAATTGGGTATTTTATTTAAATTTATCAATAGATTCTCAGTTCATTATATTTTAAAGACTTTCGCTGTATTATTTATATTCTGATTGTGGTTATGTACAATGGTTTGTATGAGAGGACACGGTCTATTCGAGATCTTGGTGTGAACCGTTGGTTCAATGACGGTTCACTCACACTGTTCTGGTGGATTAGAATTGGGGTATGACAAATATAGTTTCTTTAGATCATGATACATTTTTGTACTTCCAGGATGTATCGAATAGATGGTGGTATGGGCTTCTTTCATCAGTCGGTGTCTAATGTCCACACTTTCTGTTTCAGGTACACATATTCTTCCTTTGTATTTCAGTACTTTCTCTTCGTCCAAGGTGAACTCAGGGTTAGTCCTACCTTTCTCGATATCTTCTTGTACTGTTCTTAGATAAGGATCTGATTTGATAGCTGTCTTCACTTCATCCATTATATCCGGTATAATTTTCAATGCCGCGAACATATTTGAAAACCGATGAATAAACCCTTGGTTGGCTGATCCATCCGTTGTATCTATCACATATTGTTCATTGCCAGGATTGAATACCATTCCGGTAGTACATGTAGTTGCAGTTGTACTAACCTCCCCTTGAGATTTTTATCATCACCTTTCTGCTCAACGCATCCGCTACTACATTAGCTTTCCCCGGATGATACTGGATATCACAATCATAGTCTTTCAATAGTTCCAGCCATCTTCTTTACCTCATATTCAACTCCTTCTGATTAAATAAATAAGTAAGACTTTTATGGTCCGACTTAATCTGGAATTTCTCTCCGTAAAGGTAATGTCTCCATATCTTGACAGCATGTTCTACTGCTGCTAACTCTAAATCATGAGTAGGATAATTTTTCTCATGTGTCTTCAACTGTCTTGAGGCATAAGCAATTACTTGTTCTCCTTGCATAAGCACGCATCCTAATCCCAGTCCTGACGCATCAGTGTATAGGGTAAATGGCTGTCCTGGGATAGGAATAGTCAAAATTGGAGCGGATATCAATCTGGTCTTCAATGTCTGGAAGCTCTTCTCACATTTATCCGTCCACACAAACTTTCACCTTTCTTACTCAAACTGGTGAGAGGTATGGCAATCCGAGAATAGTCTTTCACAAATCTCCGATAATAACCAGCGAGACCTAGAAAACTTCTAATTTCTGCAACGCTCTTTGGTGCTTCCCACTTTACAATAGCCTCGATCTTGCTGGGGTCCACTTTGATTCCTTCAGCGGATACTACGTGGCCTAGGAAGGCGACTTCACTTAACCAAAACTCACACTTGGTAAATTTGGCATATAAATTCTCTTTCCTTAAACGCTGTAGGGCGGCGTTTAGGTTCTTGATATGGGTTTCTTTGTCCTTGAAATATACCAATATATCATCAATAAATACAATAACCGACGTATCCAACATATCATGGAAGACCCGGTTCATAAGTTCCATGAAAGTTGCTGGTGCGTTTGTTAATCCAAAAGACATGACCAAGAACTCATAATATCCATATCTGGTCTTGAAAGCTGTCTTAGGAATATCACCCTCTTTAATCTTCAACTGATGATAGCCTGACCGAAGATCGATCTTAGAAAATACTTTTGCTCCTTGCAACTGATCGAACAAGTCATCGATCCGAGGTAGTGGATATCAATTCTTGATTGTTAGTTTATTCAACTCCCGATAGTCGATACATAATCGAACGCTATCGTCATTCTTCTTTACGAATAATACCGGTGCTCCCCATGGTGATATACTGGGTCGAATATAACCCTTGTCTAGCAGTTCTTGTAGTTGCACTTTCAATTCCTTCAGTTCAGTAGGAGCCATTCTATAAGGTGCTTTTGATACTGGTGCGGCTCCAGGTATAAGATCTATCACAAACTCTGTGGCTCGGTTGGGTGGTAATCCTGGTAGTTCCTCCGAAAATACGTCGGGATAGTCCCGCACGACATCAATATCTTCCATTCATGGTGCTTCCTTGGTTAGGTCGACCACTGATACGAGATACCCGACTGCCCCCTTCTCAAGGCACTTCTTAGCCTTTAGTGCAGAGAGTATGAGCTTGCGTTTACGGGGCAGTTTGGTTCCCGCAAAACTAAATTTTGCTCCTTCTTTGTCTTTAAATGTTAGCTTCTTTTCGGCGCATAATAGGTTCGCAAAATGCCGAGCTAACCAGTCCATTCCCAAGGTGACGTCAAAGTCTTCCATCTCCAGTTGGATCAAGATTGCATCTAATATTTTCTCGCCAATGAGAATTGGACATGGTCCATAACCTTTTTCTAATTCCACTTCTAACCCCATCGGTGACCGTACAAGTAGTTTTTAGTCCAATGTTTTGATGGGTAATTTCAGCTTCTTTCCGAATGACACAGATATAAAGGAATGAGTAGCTCCTGAATCAAAGAGTACTCTGGCGGGTACGCCATTTATAGGTACGATACCTGTGATTTATTTTACTTAGTCTACATGCTCATACAATGTAATTACAACTTAAAAGGTTTTAGTCATACCTGTTACCACATCGGGTGATGCGGCAGCATTCTCGGTTGTAACAACATATACTCGTCCTTGATGTAACTGCTTCTTGGGCTTAGGACACTCCCTTGCCATATGTCCTACTTGGTTGCAGTTATAATATTTCGGACCTTCAGAATTTGGCTTTGGCTGATGTTGAGCTACTGGAGTAGTCTTGGGTGCAGCAGTAAAGCCTGGAGCACGGAAGGGTTTAAATGTCTTGTTGTTTCCTCCGTTATAAGCATTTCCGGCTGGCCTTTTTATACCTCTGTTCTGTGTAAAGTAACTCTCCTTCTGGCTCGATTCTATAACTCAAGCAATTTGGACAGCTTCGTTATATACCTTCTTCTCCAAACCCAGAACGTGCTCTCTGATGCTTCCTCTCAGTCCCGTGACAAACCTACGGGTCTTAGTGTCTTCTTCTTGCATACTAAGTGGTGCAAAGAAAAATAGCTCCTCATAACGCTGTTGATATGCATCCACAGACATCTGGCCCTGATATAAACTCAGGAACTCCTTCTCCATAGCATCTCTGAAGCTTCGGGGAAAATACTTCTCAAAGAACGCTTCTTTATAAATAGCCCAAGTCAATAGGGTGTGCTTGGTCAGTAGATATGCCCTGGTAGATTTCAACCAATGATGTGCATCGCTTTTCAGCATGAAGGTGGCACATAACACCTTTTCTTCTTCTGTGATAGTCATCATGAGAAAGTTTCTCTCCATCTCGTCGATCCAGTGTGTTGGCCATAACGGATCAGATGGTTTACTGTTAAATTCCTTGGGCTTCATCTTCAAAAATCTCTCAACCAGTCGAGAGTGATCCATCTGATTGTGGGGGTATGCCCCAAACATAGGTTGCGGATACTGATAATTAACCTGAGCTGCTTCCGGACTTGGTACTGGAATTTATGCAGCTGGTGGTTGAGGTGTTTGAGGTGCTGGGTGGTTACCCACCGGTGCTGCACTGGCTTGTCCGGTCTGCATGGGTGTAACATGTGCGAACTGGAACATAATCCCCATTGTAACTTGCATTTGAGCCTGTGCATGTTGCATCTGTTGTAGCTGCTGTGCTAGATTCGTTACCACGGTTGCTAACTCCGGTGGTGGAGGTAGGAAGTTGGTAGGATTTACCTGGTCTAGATTTCCTGGGGGTACAACCTACGGATTTCCCTGGGCGTATACATTTTCTTGGCTAGTTTCCTCCACAGGTGGTGGTGGAACTGCATTTCGGCTTTGCCTGATTACTCTACGCCCAGACATATTTCCTCCTGAGATTGGTGGTGCCTGAAAATCATTAAAATAGGTGAGACAATCATTTATACTACATGTAGGCACGCTAACCGATGTAAAATTTTAAAATTTTCAGCTCATTCTATGAAAAATACTGTCTTTTCTATGCAGGGTCGATGGTGGGGGTCGATGGTATGTCCGACCCTGGGAATACCTGTTCTTCCCGAGAGCTGAGGGTCGATGGGTATCCGACCCTCAGTATCCGACCCTGGTTTTCTGTCAGATTCCCTAGAGCTGAGGGTCGATGGGAGGGTCGATCCGAGGGTCGATGATCCTGGTCGAATTGTCCGACCCTCAGACCAAAAATCAGACCTTTAAGATCCGATTATGGGTTCATTCTTTATTATTTCTCTCCCGTTTCGACTCGTCTCCCACCTCTGAGTTGCTACAGTGTCACTCTGCTATTTTGGTCAGTTTGGATCCGTGTTTCGACGTCCACATCATCCCTACAGGTATGCTTTCTCATTTTTACCTGTTTTTGGGTTTCCATTTCTAGGTTTTTGTCCATTTAGCTTGTATTTTTCAAATTAAACTTTTTTCAACCGTAAAAAGTTCAATTTTTATTGGGGGCTTTTGTTATTGGTGTCTCGAGGAACGAAAGCCCTTAAAATTTTCTGAGTTTCATCGGTTGGTTATCGAGAACTTGGATTTTTTGCTCTTTTTGCCCTAATTTGTCGAAATTTTTGATTTCTAAAAATTTCTTCAAATTGGACTTTATTAGCTAGAATTTCCTACTGTCTGAGTGTTGTAGAATATGTTGGAACCTACGTAAGTCCTCCTGCCCACGTGTATGGGTGACAAGTGAGGCTTTTGGCCAACTTACGTCGTTATAATGTCAAATTTTGGATTTTTATCCTATTAACTCATTATCTGCTTTTCTTTCTTATTTGGCAGATACCATGGCTCGTACCAAGGTACCCAGAGTTCGTGTTCCCCTTCACTTCCGCTCCAACGAAGCCGAGGCACAGTATTCCCACTACGCTCCTAAGAAAGTAAAGGGTGGTCGTATGGTGAACTTGGCTGAGTTAGCCTTGTTCAACGTGGAGAGGGCCTTTGGTGATATGGGGTGGCTCCCTGTCATCACCTACGACGCTTGCACATGCCCGGATTTAGTGCGATGGTTTTATTGTAATCTCCAGGTGGTGGGGGATTACAATGATGTGGATAGGGGTCACGAGCTACGCATCACAAGCTATGTCAAGGGGGTGAACATTTCATTCGATTATTGGCAACTGGCCGACCTACTGGGCATTCCCTATGATGGCCCCATGGTTTACTGTGCTCCTGGAGAGCCCCAGTTTGTTTCCACAGAGATGAGGGCTGAGATTGATAGTCAGCTACTACGACCTGATCGCTGGCAGATGAGAGCTTGCTATATGCGTCCGGCTCCACGGGTCTTTTGCAAGATTATCCAGCATAATCTGATTCCGTAGAGTGGCCATTACGAGAGGGTTTCTCAGTTGACCCAGTATCTTTTGTACAGCATTTGCACTAGACAGCCCGTCTGCCTTCCTTACATCATCATGCGGACTATGATCAGTGCCACATTGTCCGGTCATAGGGGTAATCTACCCTGTGGACGTATGATCATTGTTCTGCTTACCCGCCTGGGGGTTGATTTAGTGGATGAAAAGATTCAGGAGAAAAACTTCTCGTCGCCTCTAGATTGGGAGGCTATCTGCAAGATGGGCTTGCGGGATGCCCAAGTCAGTGACGAGGAGAGGAATGAGATGGTGCACCCTCACACTCACATCGAGATTGCTGACGCTGAGGCAGCTGCTGCCGGCGCTAGAGTTCATGCGGATTCTGCTGGTGATGATGACCGCAGGTACATGGATGTAGACTCGATACCATCGCCATCACCTACACATGCGGCTAAAGCTAGTACTTCATCTGCGGCGGGTCCTTCACATGCAGCTGGTCCTTCGCGTCCACCTTCTAATGACGTGCTGAGTATTTTTCACGAGATTGGAGAGGCTCAGCGCGCTTGGGAGTGGAGCTTCTAGACGCTCAGCGCCGGACTGATCAGCGGGTGGCTGATCTCACCGCTAGTCTTCAGGCGACTCATACTCAGGTGGCCTGGTTGACTAGAGTCTATGCCGAGGAGTATGACAGAGACCGCGAGGCACCGCCTCCTCCTTCACCTCCGGATTCATGATAGTATTTTCTTTCATTGTACTACAGAGTAACTATCCTGGTTGTGGACTGTACTCTATTTTAGTTATGTATATACGTTTGTTTCTTTCACATTGTATTAAAATTGTTTCCCCTTTAATAGATGCATTATTCTCTTTTTAAATTGGTCTCAAACATCATTTGTGCTTACAAATTGTTAATATTACTGTTTTTCCTTTTATCCTATCGCAATTAACAATTGTCTTGAATGTATGCTAGTTCAGCAGATAGGGCCTGAGATGCTCTGATACCAAGTTGTCACACCCCAATTCTGCACTATTCAAAATGGTGTGATGAACCGCTAATAAACCAACGGTTCAACCAGGATCTCGAGTAGGCTATATCCATTTTATCTAAACCCCATACATCCATATTCATAATCAGAGTAAATACACAGTAGCGAAAGTCTTATAATAAAATGAACTGAGAATCTACTGTGATATTAATATGTAAATAGTAAATTATTCTGTATCAACTGAGACATAAATAAATATCAAATACATGTCCATAATAAATCCAAGTAAAGAAAACTAAGAAAATATCTAATCGAATACACATGAGTTGCACTCACAAGAGAAGTCATGTGTATCCACTTCAGCTTCAACTTCCATCGCCGCTACGTTTCCATACGTTGGAGCATTTACATAATCTTCAACGGTAAAACCTGCATCATCAACTAAAAATATTCGACGTCAAGGGGTGAGCACACATCATGGCTCAGTGAGCAAACAAAACAATGCAACAGTACATATGCATACAATCAATTCATATCTTTGGTCTGGTTTATAATTTGCAATGCGCAATAGAAAGGTTGAGTGGTCAAAGGTTAACGTTTATTGACCCCGCCTCTATACACAGGGTGTGGAAGTCCGCCCAAAGGTTAACGTTTATTGTCGTCCCCATCCACCCTAATCATGAACATTATACAACAAAGGTTAACATTTATTGCTGTATAGAGCCATACCAACACGTAAGCCCCTGCTGGCGAGGGCTTGCAAACTGGGCACGCAACTAACCAATCCTAATGCCAAACAGTGTATCCAAGGCTTCACCCCAGCATCCCTCAGAATGTCCATAGAGATAGAGCTAAGGCCCCTCGGTAGAGTAAGAGACTACAAGGACCGAGACCACCTCCCCTGATACTCTACGACATAATAGTTCTGCTAAAGTAATGGCGATACGACGATGCTAATGCACAAGACTTGAGTTAGAGATAGAGATAAAGTGCTGAGACCCACCAAAGGTTAACGTTTATTGACGTTCTCATCACTCCTCCCCTGATACTCGCTCGCATCAAGTACACCAACCATACACATACAATCACATGCCTATTTCTATCATCATCATCATCACCATGTTATAAACAATAAAGTAAATATGCATGAACAAGTAATAGAAATATTGTATGACATGTTGTATGCACATTACAAACATATTCGCATAGAATCAAGCATGGCATTAGACTCAAGAAAAGAGAAAACAGTTTGTTATTAACCAATTAGTTTAGAGTTTCGTTTCCTCACCTTAGCTTATTAATAGATCCTCTTCCAAGCTTTAGTATCACCTTTATAATGTTATTATATTGCTAGAAGACCTAACAAAGTCGATAAAATTTAATTAGAATTTATTCTAATTTTTTAAAAACCATTCTGTTAACTGAGGGTTGGAGGTAGGGTCGGAGTCATGATCGACCCTGGGTGCGACCCTCCCCAAATCTGGACTTCCTGAACCCTGAGGGTCGATACTCAAGTCACATAGGGTCGGATGGTCATCGACCCTCTGTGCGACCCTCGGTAGGTTTTGGTCAATTTTCCTCCTTTTAATCCATTCTTCGTGTTTGGGGTCCTATGGCTTGCTCCTACAGTCCATTCAACATGCATTCCATGGTCTAGAACCATGAATCACCCACCTAAATAGCTTTCATGTATTCTCCCCTGGTTTTCCATGAAAACCTAACCATGGGTTGATGGTTTGGGTTTCTCCGAGATCACACTCTCATCATTATCTAACCTAAGGCCTGTAGAAACTCATGGAATTAGTATCCATACCTGAGAAGAACACTCCTCTGCAACTCTTCTCCTTTTGCTTTCTTCTCTACCTTGTTTCTCTTCTTCTTCTTCTTCTCTTCCTTCTCTTTTCTTTCTCTCAATTCAATTAGGGTTGTAAAAGGAGTGAAAGAGGCTTAGGGACGTCCTATTTATAGAGTAGAAACATCCTAAAATAATTCCCTTGAGATTAGGAAAGTGTCCTAATCGAAATTATGGAAATTTCTTAATTTCAGTTTCGGCGGCAACTGAGGGTCGATGCGAGGGTCGATGATCCCGTCAACCCTTGGTTTCCTAAAGTGTCCGACCCTCCCTCGCTGGGTATGCGATCCTCCCTTTAAATTGAGTGTTTTTGGGTCGATTTGATATCTGGGTTCACGATCTCCTTCACGCCCTTGGTCCATTTTGACTTGACCATGATGGGTAAACCTGGTTCAAGGTGATAATACCGGGTTAGTTCGATATGGGTCTTATAGGCGACCTATCAAAGGATGGCCACAACAGTACTACATGATCTGATCCATAAGGAGGTCAAGGTATATGTGGATGACATGATTGTAAAATTACTTACTAGAAGAGACCACATCACAGTATTGAGAAAATTCAGAATCAAGCAGTTCAAGCTCAGGCTTAACCAACAAAAGTGTGTATTTGGGGTGATGGCAGGCAAAATGTTGGGTTTCATGGTCAATCAGAGAGGGATTGAGATAGATCCTGCTAAGATAAAGACAATATCTAGAATGGCACCCCCGTCTACAGAGAAGGAGATAAGAAGTTTCTTGGGGAGACTCCAATACATCAATTGGTTCATCGCACACCTCACTGCAACGTGCGATCCAATTTTCAAGCTATTAAGGAAGAATCAACCCAAAGAGTGGAACCCCAAATGTCAGTTGGCCTTCGACAAGATCAAGACCTATCTGTTAAATCCACCTGTGTTGGCCCCTCCAGTCCCCGGGAGGCCACTGCTCCTTTACCTATCAGTATTAGATGACTCCATGGGGTCAATGATAGCCCAACATGATGATGATGGACAAACAGAAAAGGCCATATACTACTTGAGCAAGAAGTTTGCAGGCTATGAAGCCAATTACTCACTACTGGAAAAGACATGTGCAGCTCTAGTTTGGGTAACCAAAAGGTTAAGGCATTATATGCTCTCATATTCCATCGTGCTTATCTCAAGAATGGACCCTCTGAAATATCTATTTGAAAAGCCGGCATTAATGGGGAGATTGGCTAGATGGCTCCTATTGTTATCCGAATTTGACATCACGTATGTTACACAGAAGTCCATCAAAGGGAGTGCGATCGCGGATCATCTATCTGCCCACCCAGTTGAAGACAATTTTAGAAACTTGGAGGATGTATTTCCTGATGAGGAAGTTCATATGGCCGAAGAAGAGCTAAGGCAAGACACATGGATGATGTTCTTTGACGGCGCAGCCAATCATCGATGGCACGGAGCAAGCGCACTTCTCATAGATCCAGAAGGTGAATTTGTACCTTTTTCCCTCCGTTTAGAGTTTGAATGCACGAACAACACGGCGGAATATGAAGCTTGCATCCTGGGCTCAAAGCAGCATTGTCCATTGGTATCAAGAAAAGGAAAGTCTATGGAGATTCATCTATTGTGATCTATCAAGTTAGAGGAGATTGGAAGACAAAAGATGAAAAGTTGATACCTTATCAGCAGCAGGCAAGCAGTTTGGCAAAGAATTTTACAGAGATCGAGTTTGACTATTCTCCAAGGGACACAAATAAATATGCTGATGCATTGGCCACTTTGGCTTCAATGATCGGTGATGATCCTGTTGAACACACAAGGCCCCTGGTAATAGAAAGAAGGAGATAACCAGCATATGCAGAAATCGATGCACTGACAATTGATGGTAGACCTTGGTTCACACCTATAGTGGACTTTATTAAGGTGATATGCTACGCAGTTCATCCTCTGTGAAGATATCCTTTATAAAAGATCCTATGATGGGGTACAATTAGTCTGTGTCGATGAAGAATAAGCACAAGTCCTCATTGAGTAGATAGATCAAGGAGTTTGCGGACCTCATATGAATGCCAGGATGCTCGCAAAGAAGATTCTGAGAATGGGGTATTATTGGAATACAATGGAAGCAGACTGCGCGGAGTTTGTGAAGAAGTGTCACAAATGCCAAATCTTTGCCAATTTGATACATATACCACTTACAGAATTACACACTCTCAGTTCGCCTTGGCCATTTTCAACTTGGGGTATAGATGTGATCAGAAAGATTCACCCAAAGGCGTAAACTGGGCATGAGTTCATTTTAGTAGCCATCGACTACTATACCAAGTGGGTGGAGGCTCAATCAAACGCCAAGCTCACTGCGAATAAGGTAGCCTAGTTCCTTCAAGAGCATATCATCTGTCGGCACGGGATGCCTCATGCTCTAATCTCATATCAGGGTCAACACTTCAGAGGAAAGGTACAAGAATTGTATGAGAATTTCAGTATCCAAAGGCATCGTTCTTCCCCTTACCGGCCACAAACTAATGGAGCAGTAGAGGCCGCTAATAAAAACATCAAGGTCATCCTTCAGAAAATGGCAGAGTCACACACTGATTGGGCAGATAAGTTACCATATGCACTATGGGCCTACAGAACTTCTATAAGGACCTCTACTGGAGCCACACCATATTCTCTGGTATATGGTATGGAGGCAGTACTCCCGGTAGAAATGGAAGTACCATCCTTGAGGATCCTAATGGATTCCCAAATCCCTGAGGCTGAATGGCTTTGATCCCATTATGAAGAGTTGAGTCTCGTCAACGAAAGAAGGATGAAAGCAGCTGATAATGCAAAGAAATACTAGCAGAGAATGGCTGCCACTTTCAACAAGAAGGTCAGATTTTGTCACCTGACAGTAGGAGATCTTGTATTAAAGGAACAAAGAGCGCCTATCCATGACCCTAGGGGTAAGTTTCGTCCGAACTGGAGTGGGCCTTTCATAGTGAAGGAAATTTTACCAGGAAAGGCAGTTCGACTAATAGATCTGGACGGTGAAGAGCTACAATATCAAACCAACCTCGATCAGTTGAAGCGGTATCATGTTTGACCTCTTCACCCTCCCAAAAAAAAAAAAAAGGAGGCTGCAGTTGGTCATGAAAGTCGACCGTTTTGGATGAACTTCACGACAGGTTTGGGCTGGATTCTCTAAAGAGGCTATTACACCCTGCTACTCAAGATTGGTTCCGTCATCTTGTCATTATTAAAGGAAGAACTTCCTACTTTCTGGCTGAATTCTTTCATCCGTTCATCTATCCAACGGATTTCCCAAGAGTCGCATATCGAGCCCATCTTTCATATATTTTGATATCAACCCTAGTGGGTTTGTCATTCTGAAAAAAAATTGTAATGATAATCTGGCTGGAACTCTTATCTATCGTTCATTACATTCAATGGCGTCCAAAGGTCCCAAAGAGCCCTTCATACTATAAGCCCATAAAGTGGTATCCCCTCAGAGAGATCAACCATTCCATATAAACAACCAAAAGATCCTTCTGATGAGAATCTCATCTGGATGGCTTCATATCAGCCAAATTTGGCCTTTAGTTTCTCTCACCTGACTTGTGATTTAGAAACTTAGGTCCAAACAAAGTCATACATATGCTTACATTTCATGCACAACTCACTAAGATTTTCAATGTGTCTAACAATTGCAGTAAGAGAAAGTTCTAATGATTGCCCTACTAACCTTGTCCCAGGTCGGAATTTTCTGCAGGTCATTTCAATAAGCATTCCAGAGCTTATACTCGTCAGACAACATGACAAAAATGGATAAAGCATTGTGAAATTGGAGTTAGCGTATGGAATTCACTGAAGACCACTCATTTTTAATGAAGAGCCATTTGGTGTCCTCCTCCAAATGATGATAATAAAGTTGTGCCCAAGTCTGTTGAAAGCAAAAATCTGATGTTGGAACCCAATGACCCATGTATTCAGATTCGACAATGCGAAATTGTGTCCTACTGTTGAGGAATTCAGAGCATGTCTCAATTCTCCATCAAAGGGTATGATGTTCAGACCATCCCCTAAGAAAGACTACAAGCAGGGGATGAGAAACTTCTTTGGCTGGAATGAAGAGGAAGTGAGTATGTTCGTTTAGGGCCAGAGGCTGAAATTACGACCCATGATAGAGGCTTATGCATGGCTAGAAACTGAGGACGACGAAGCAAAAGCACGGAGGAGACGAGTATATCTCTATTGCATCATTGCTCGAACATTATTGTAGAGTCAAGACATAGGGTCTCCTATCATTATTGATCTCATCAGACATGCAGAGGGCAAAAGAGATATCGTACCCACCATATTAGCAGAGACATTGAGGGGACTTAATCTTGCGGCAGACCTCCAAGGCCGATGTCGTTTAGAGAAGTTCAATGGATCGTTATATTTGCTTCAAATATGGTTGGTCGAGAGGTTGGGTTTGATAGAAGAACTTGGGGCATCGAACCTTGACCGTTATCAAATGGTGAAAAGAGCGGATCCTACTACTGATCAAGTGGATACAAATTGGCCATCTCGTCTAAAGCAGATGACCATTTCAAGCATCCGATGGAAGTGTAGCTGGTGGAATGCAGAGAAAGTTGTTATAAACACTCCAGATAGTGCGGATGTTCAGATCATGGGACTGACACACACTTCATTTTATTCACCTGCAAGGTTGGTTGATCAATATGGGGCGTTGAGAGACATCGGCAAGATGGGAACCAGTTGTGAAGTTCCCAAAGAATTAGACCTCGATGTGGTCAAGGCTATTGCTTCTGGGTTGGATCAGCGAATTCTTCAGAGGGTTTTCTAGACTTACCTGATGTATTTGAATGTTCTTTGAAAACTATGTAATCAGACAAAGTTTAGCCCCGATGAGCATCATTTCAATTTCCAACAATCCTCCTAGTTTCATTCGAAGTGTGCACAATAACTGTCATTTGTTTTGATTGCATGATGTGAATATTTTGCTAAGCCCTAATGTTAATGTGATTACCATGGCATTTGTGTGAAAGTGAAGTTGATAGATCTGATGATATTGCGTCTTGAAAAATTTCATCTCTCCGATTCGAGAGACAAAAATGTGCTTCTTTTATCTTTACCCTCAATTAGTACAATCTCGGTTAAAGAGGGGTATCTGTAAGCACCCCATTTTTGCTTTCCTTAACTAGGACAACCATATTGGTGTGTAAATAGCAAGAGAGGGGAGGCGAGTGAAACTCCCTCAAACTAGTAATCAATTAGTCCCTGTGTGCTCTCTGCTGTGTTCTGAGCTGAGCCAAAGTGCCCCAGTGTGCAAGAGTTTTGGTGAATGGATTCGAAAAGGTTGCGGGTTTGGACGGTAAGCGGTGACTTTGAGGCTAATTTTTGTGGACTCCACAGCAAGGTCATGGGCTATAATTTGCATGGATGCGTAGGACACATGATCATCTCCAAAATGAGACCAGAATCGCTTAATTCTGATGTCAGAAGGAGAAGAGATCGCGATTTTAGTTGATTTGAAAGTGCAGAGGGTTTTTTATGTGAATTATCATAAATTTGATTTGATCGGACTCCAATTCTTCATATCTTGATCATCCGAAGTCCAAATCAGGCGATTCAAGTGCCACTGTGCTCCACTGCCTGTTCTCTTCAAAGTGGACGTAAAGAATTTTGGGCAGAAGCCATCAGCGGATCCCATGCAAAGTTGCCAATAGGAATGTCGTCGAGACTCCAATTCTTCATATCTTGATCATCTGAAGTCTGAATTAGGCGATTCAACTGCCAGTGTGCTCCACTGCCTGTCCTCTTTAAAGTAGACGTAAAGAATTTTGGGCAGAAGCTGCCAGCGGGTCCCATGCAAAGTTGCCAGTAGGATTATCGTCAAAGCTTCGATTCTTTATATTTTGGTCATCTGACGTCAGAATCAGGTGATTCGAACACCAGTGTGCTCCTTTGTCCGTCATCTTCAAAGTGGACGTGGAAAATCTGAGACAGAGGCCGTCAAAATTTTTTATACGGAATTGCAAGCTGAGAGGATCCATAATAGAGAGAAAAATCAATCCAGTCCATACTTACTCAACCCAACTCAGCTCAAGCCCAATACAGTCCAACCCAGTCAAACTCGATCAGCCCAACTTGACCCAACCCAGACTGGTCCAGACCGAGTCGGGTCGGCCCATGTGTATGCACTTTATGTATTTGTTATATAATATTTTATATACTATATACATTTATATATTATATAATATATGTTTTATATATGTTATATTATATATTTTTATATATTATTTTATATATATATATATATATATATATATATATATATATATATATATATATATATATATATATATATATATATATATATATATAAAGAGAGGGAGTGGGAATCCAACAAGGCAAGAGAGAGAGAAAGAGAGAGACTAAGAGAGAGAGAGAGAAAGGGAGACCGTAAAGAGAGAGAGAGAGGAAGAGAGAGAGAATGGGAAGAGAGAAGAAGGGGAAAGCCGAATATATATATATATATTTTATTATATATATATATATATATATATATATATATATATATATATATATATATATATATATATATATATGTATGTTCGGTCAAGAAGAAAGAGAGGGGGAGCGAGATAAAGAGAGAGAGGAAGAGAGAGAGAGAGAGAGGATGTAAAGAGAGAGGAGGAAGAAAGCCGAAGGAGTGGGAGATCGGTGGAGAGAAAAGACGGATGTGCAGCCACCTCCACCTTCTCTCCCATCCCTCATTAAACTTACCCGTGTACTCCACTTTACCTCCCATCTTCAGCCCAACACATCACCTCTCCATAACTAGGAGACAGCTGCTGCAACTTTCAACTCCTTCTCACCTCCCTTCGACACTTTATCCAACTCCCATGCTATCTCATTAAATCCAGCCATCACTATCCCTCTCTAACCCATTTAATGTCCATCCTATCTAGTCGACACCATCACTTTGCCCACATGGAGACACCACCCACACCCATACCGTAGCCACCTCCTCCATTCCTTGTACAGCATACACCCATATCTTGCTACAGGCCAACGACACTTCATCTCCCATCCTACCTCCCTCCTCTTCTTAAGCCATCCACCTCTAACCATAAAAGGAGGGAAAAACCTGCAATAGAGGGGCTCTTGGGGGGACCGGAAGAGAGTGAAAGTGGGGAAAAGAGGAGAGAGAAGGAAAAATTAGAAAGAGAAGAAAAGAGAGATTGAGAGTAGAGAGAAGAGGGAGCGGTGGAGTAACTTGGTTTGGAAGGTGTTTTTTTTTCAAATGAAGCTTGAGGACATATAATGGTAAAGAGTGAAAATCTCTGGTTTATTATGTGATGAGGTTTTTCTTTCTCTAAAAATGTGAAGATCAATCAAACAAGGTATACATCCATTTAAATTCTGACCTTTCTTTGATCGTGCTTCAAGTACATTCGAATCCGATTATATGTGATGTGTAAATATAAGTTCTGCTCGGTCTCTATGTGAATCTCTCCTTGGGTTTCCCATTCCTCCTGATAGCATATTCTATTTTTCTATAAGTCAGTTTGATTTTTTTATCTTTGGTTCGGCTGTAACTGACTTCTACCTTGAGTGTGCACCCATTTCAATGATGACTGTTTTATGGTATAGCTCATTGTAACCTGGTTATAACCCAATATTTTTCTATCATCACTAGTGTTATTTAGACCTAGTGTAATATTGGTTATAACCCAGTATCTTATTGCCACTCTTAGTCTCATGTGGGTTGTAACTTAGATGCAATGACTTGCTTCAAGTTGGCATAACTCTATGGCTTGTAAGTGACCTGTGATGTAGTTATTGCTTTTCTTTTGTTGTAATCTATCATTTAGGTTGTTCGGTGATGGTTGTAATCTTTGTTGTAATTATAACCTATGTTTGTTGAATACCTTTTGTAACTTATTCTTGTACTTACCTTCCATGTATTCATCATTCTGTGGGTTGTTAATCCTATTTTTCATGATTGTTGTTCATATCGAAGTGCTTAGAATTGATCTTCATTCTGCATGTTTGGACTAAAAAAGAAAAAAAAAATGAAATGTTTGGCTTCAGCCCTACAGTGGGGATTGGTTTTAATTGCTTGGTTCAGTCCATTTTTTTTTCCTGTCCTCTATGCTTGTTTGTTATTATATCATGTTTGATGGTAGTTTGAATATGCTTAATTGGCCCCACACCAATCTTTCTGCCAAGTTAAAACCGAACCATGTTGGTGGTTTTTGTTTTTTATTCCTTGGGATTTTTTGATCACATGTTGGTATGATTTTTTTTTAAATCTGATCTCTTTGATTTAAAGCAAACCTATTTTGATATTTTGATAGTGATTGTATCCCAATTGATCTGAAATTTTTATGGAATTGATCCGATTGTAGAATTTTTATGGAATTGATCCAATTATGGGAATTTTAATGTGATTGGTCCGACCATATAATGGGAGTTTTAATGTGATTGGTACGACCATATGATTGGAATTTTAATGTGGTTGATCCAACCACATGATTTGAATTTTATGAGAATTGATCATGACCATATGATTAGAATTTTAATGAGTTGATCATAGCCATTGATCTGAAATTTTGATGTGATTAAAATACATCCGTTGATCATAAAATTTTAATGTGAATCTTAATATGGTTATTAGATGATATTTTAAGCAATTTGAACCATCGGATTGTCTTGATAAGTGATTTTTTTTTAATCTGAATGGTTAGATTATCATGATGAGCGATCTGAACCATTAAATCGTCTTTGGGAGTGATTTTAATCAATCTGAATGGTTGGCTTATCATGATGAGTGATCTGACACCATAGATTATCTTTGGGAATGATTTAAATGAATATGAATGGTTGGATTATGATCTTGAATGATTCGAACCGTTGGATTTTCATTATTAATAATTTTGAGTGATTTGAACCATTGAATTTTGATCATGAATGTTTTTGATGAATCTGAATGGTTGGATTATCATGATGAGTGATCTGAACCGCTAGATTATCTTTTGTGAGATTTAAGCCGTAGATTATGTGAGGACAATGGGAAATCGATGTGATCCTCCTCGGGATGGAAATGTGTATCCTGTATTGATGAAGATCGATTTGTTCTGTTGGAGTCGCCACCTAGATTAAGGTCTAGGACCTCTAAAAATGTAGCCTCACCCTAAGGTAAGACTTTTATTGACTCGTGACCCAATGTATCGGTTCTTTGGTCTGCAAGAGATCGGGTAAGTATTCAGGGTACAGTTATGGGAAGGTGTTAGGCACCCAAACCGCCCGATCAATATCGGCCTCCTAAACTTTCCTTAAATTCTAATTTTTGATTGTGCTTGGTCAACTGGATGACTAGGGTTCAATGGGGGATATCCTAAACCAAGTTGCTAAGATTTTCTAACCTAGGGTTTAGCCAATCATGTTTTAAAGCAAATAAACAAGCAAATGTAATGTACAATATTATACAATGAACCGAACCAAAGATGGTTTGGTCTTGGACTGAATTTGAGATGTGTAAGACATCTCAAACTGCCTACGTATTCCAATCCTGGAAATCAAGTCCAAAAACGTAGTTCGAAAAAGGTTTTGTGATTAAAGATTATGGAAGTGATTTATGCATGGCTTCAATTAGTTTTTTTTTTGTTCAAGTTGATGTTTATGCTGAATGGATGGTTGATGGGTGGCTTTGTACCATATTTGGGATTCCCAAATTGCCTACGTATTCTAGGGTGTGCCCTAGAAATCAGGTACAATGTAGTTCGAAAATTTGTGAGAGTCGGATTTAGAATGTGTACCAAAATCCTTCCATTTTTTGTCAATAGGATCTAGGGCTGAGACCTAAATTCCTACCATTTTTTTTGGGATGTGTACAAATTATTTCCATTTTTGTCAATAGGATCTAGGGATGAGACCTAAATTCCTACCATTTTTATTTGGGATGTGTACCAAATTCTTTCCATTTTTGTGAATAGGATCTAGGGATGAGACCTAAATTCCTACTATTTTTATTGTTTCCATTTTTAGGTTTTTAGGGTTTCCTATCCCTTTTCATTGTGATTTTCATTTTTTAGGGTTTTATACCCTAATTGCTATTTTTCCATTTTTAGGGTTTTTTTACCCTAATTGCTATTTTTCTATTTTTTTCTTTCCAAAACAAATATGGCAAATGAAAACATTCCAACTATAGCAGTGGTAGTATTCCAAATATAGCAGTGTGCATCCAAATATGACAGTAATCATCCAATATAGCATGTGAGCAAGTGTAGCAGACAAATATGGCAATAAGCATGTGTAGCATTCCAATTATGGCAGTGTGACCATTCCAATTATAGCAGTGTGACCATTCCAATTATGGCAGTGTGACCATTCCAATTATAGTAGTGTATGCATACGAGCATCTGAACATAGCATGTGAACAAATATAGCATCAAATATGGCATGTGAGAAACAACCAAAGCATATGAGAATCAATCAAAACATGATGGAACACGCAGCAAGATGACAGCTTTGTTAGGCTGGACCAAAATGGGCACATAGGGCACTGTACTTACTCAAAAATTCTTAAAAGATATCCTCCGAAAGAGGACTCAGAGGCCAACATTTTGTCTCAAGGAAGCTAATCCTAAAAGAGACCATAGGCATGTCCAAAACATTCCCCAAGTACAGGCAAATATACTAGTCAAATCTGTTCCAGATTCTAGCCAGTGGTACTATAAAATCAATATAAAATCATATAACACATGAAAATAAAATCCGAATACATGGTCAGAAAGAGGACTCAAAGGCCAACATTTTTTCTCAAGAAAGCTAATCCTGAAAGAGACCATAGGCAGGTCGAAAACATTCCCCAAGTACAAGCAAATACACTGATCAGGTCTGTTCCAGATTCTGGCCAGTGGTACTATAAAATCAATATAAAATCATATAGCTCATGAAAATAAAATCTGAGTACATGATCAGAAAGAGGACTCAGAGGCCAATATTTTGTCTCAATGAACCTAATCCTAAAAGAGATCATAGGCAGGTCGAAAACATTCCCCAAGTACAGGAAAATACACTGGTCAGGTCTGTTCTAGATTCTGGCCAATGGTACTATAAAATGAATATAAAATCATATATCTCATGAAAATAAAATCCAAATACATGGTCAGAAAGAGGACTTAGAGGCCAACATTTTGTCTCAAGGAACCTAATCCTAAAAGAGATCATAGGTAGGTCAAAAATATTCCCCAAGTACATGTAAATACACTGGTCAGGTCTGTTCCAGATTCAGGCCAGTGATACTATAAAATAAATATAAAATCATATAGCTCATAAAAATAAAATCCGAATACATGGTCAGAAAGAGGACTCAGAGGCCAACATTTTGTCTCAAGGAACCTTATGCAAACAGATGCATCTTCCTATTGCTAGATACCAATCTCAGACATGCATTTGCAGTATACTTTGACTTTGAAAAAAATAACTGACATAAAGGATGGATCTCCTACCTCAGGCTTCTTCACTCTGCTTTTCTCCTTTGCATCTTTTCATCATCCTCCTTGCTTCTTTCTCTGATCCTTCTCTCTTTTTCCTCTAGATCTTCCCTTCTTAACACCTCTTTCTCTCTCTGTCTCTCTCTCTCTCTCCTTCTCTCTTTCTCTATTTTCTTCTTCTTCTATTTTCTACCGATTTTTTTCTTTTTTCTCCCCTCTTGGACGTCTCTCCCCCCTTTTTTTCTCCCAAAACCTAGCCCCTTAGAAAAATCACGTTTTTCCTCTTTTTTTCTCTTCTTCCCCCCTTTTTCTCCCAAAACCTAGCCCCTTAGAAAAAGCCATGTTTTTCTCTTTCTTTTCCCTTTTTTTTCTCTCTTCTTCCCTTCTTTTTCTCCCAAAAATGAGCTTCCTAAGCTTTTCAAGTTTTTTTTCTCTTTCCCTTTTTTTTGGGAAAAATCCCCTCTTTCTTCTCTCTCTCACGTCCCTTTTATCTTCCCCTTCTTTCCCTTTTAAAAAAAAATCTAGAAACTCTAAATCTTCTCCCTTTTCACGTCCTCTCTCTCCCCTTTTTTTTCTCTTTTTCTAAATCCATCTAGAAACCCTAAAAAACTCCCTTTTCACGTTTCCTCTCTCCCCTCTTTCCTTTTTCTTCTCAAAATCTTTTGGATTATCTCAAAACCCTAAATCCCCTTCTCTTTCACGTTTTCTCTCTCCCCTCTTTCCTTTTTCTTCTCAAAATCTTTTGGATTATCTCAAAACCGAAATCCCCCTTCTCTTTCACGTTTTCTCTCCCCCCTCTTTCCTTTTTCTTCTCAAAATCTTTTGAATTATCTCAAAACCCTAAATCCCCTTCTCTTTCACGGTTTCTCTCTCCCCTCTTTCCTTTTTCTTCTCAAAATCTTTTGGATTATCTCAAAATCCTAAATCCCCTTTCTCTTTCACGTTTTCTCTCTTCCCTCTTTCCTTTTTCTTCTCAAAATCTTTTGGATTATCATTTACATATAATAATATATATTATATACATATATACACATATATTTAATAACATACATATATATATATATATATATATATAATATAATATAAATATTATGCACATAGATGAACTGATTCGAAATGGGTTGAGACTGACTTAGGTTGACTGAGTTAAACTGATATGGGTTGAGCTAGGTTGGACCAAAACTGGCTTAAACTGAGTTGACTGGATTGATTGGAATTAACTGCGTTTTCTCTCCTTGTCATTTCATGGGTCATTTCCGTTGTCATCCCGCATGGAATTTTCCGATGGCCTCTATTCCAAATTTTTTGCATTCATTTTGTAGAACATTAAAAATGAGGAATATAGGAACTTGAATGACCTCATTTGGAAGTAAAATGGTCAAGTTATGAATTTTTGAAGTTTAAGCGGACCAATTATCGATAATTTGGCTGACCATTCTGCATGAGATCCTTCGGAGACTTCTACCCGGGATTTTTTACGTCCCCTTTGTAGGACATCACAAATGAAGAATAATGGCCTTGGAATCGTCTGAATCCGACGTAGAACGGAAAAGATATGAGGCTTTGAAATTCTAACGATAACTTTGCATGCAAGCTTGCATGGGACCCACTGGTGACTTCTACCCGGGATTTTTTTTACGTCCACTTTGTAGGACATCACAAATGAAGAATAATGGCATTGGAATCGTCTGAATCCGACGTAGAACGGAAAAGATATGAGGCTTTGAAGTTCTAACGATAACTTTGCATGCAAGCTTGCATGAGACCCACTGGTGACTTCTACCCGGGATTTTTTACATCCACTTTGTAGAACATCATGAATGAAAAATAATGGCCTTGGAATCATCTGAATCCGATGTCGGATGATGAAGATATGATGATTTGAAATTCAAACAATCCGACTTACAATAATTTGCATGAAGGCCCCTGGGATTATTTATAATAATTTTATAAACCTCCCTTGTACGTATCATCTGACTAAAATGATCATATCTTCTTCATTTGATGTCAGAATCGAGCAATTCTGGTCTCATTTCGAAGATAATTCTATGACCTATGCATCCATGTAAAATTATAACCCATGACCTTGCTGTGGACCCATTGAAAACTTCCTCAAATTCACAGACCCATTGAAAACTTCCTCAAATTCACAGTCAAAAATCCAAACTTTCGATCATCTTTCTCCTTTTGTTGTCCACACGCCCGCAGGACTTTGTTTAGCTGGGATGGCAAAAATGGGGTGCTTACAGATTATAGCTATTTTGATGAGATATGAGTCATTGATCACGATTATAACTTGATGTAAGATTTGAGCCGTTGATCTTGGCTGTTTTGATGAAATCTAGGTGTTGATCATGATCATTATTTTTTTGAAGAGATATAACCGTTAGATTAAGGATCTGATATTGTCTACGTTGTTATATCCATGCATCTATCATGTTCACTTGATTACACTGTCATATTGTGCACTACCATGTTTAGAATGCTTACACTACTAGCTTTGTGCACACTGCCATGCTGATCTATTGCTGTATGCTATGCTTGAATGATGTTTATGTCGGCAAGAACTTACTTTTCGCTACACCCTAGTCGAACTGCCATAGATGTACACTGATAGAAGACATTCCTAGGTGTGGGGACGTGCATGTAGGCACCCACATTCATGGGAAGGGTAATAATGAAAAAATGATAAAAGTCTTAATCAAGAAGCATGAAGCCTAGCCCAACAATTCTAAAATTAGGGTTGTAAATTACAAGGGTAGTTTAGGACGATCCCTACCCCTCAGTTCATTTCCCCTAGGCTGCAGAACCTAGATAGGTGTAATGTGAATCCAACCTTTGATCATCTAGGATCATCATTCGGTCTGACTGGATCGCCCATATTCCAACCCAAGTGGGTCGCCCAATGAACAACTTTCTGAACTATGCGGATCCTGATTCTTAGGACAAACCCTAAGATACGTAAGTAGTCTGGGAAACTCCTAGATACGGTTCCACACCTCAATCAATATACCCTCATACTCCCTGAGAGCCACACCCTACTCCCTGAGAGACATACATACTCTACTCCCTGAGAGTACAAACCTCACTCCCTGAGAGATACATACTCTACTCCCTGAGAGCCACACTCTACTCCCTGAGAGCCACACTCTACTCCCTGAGAGACATACCCTAGCGCCTGAGGTTACCTAATCCACCTAAAAATGAACTACGTTGTACTTGATTTCTAGGACCTCTGGGATACGTAGGCAACTTAGAGGACTCTCCAAGTACAGTACTACACCTTAGTCTTCATACCCACATCCATATCCATTTCCAAATCCATCTTCACTTCAATCCATATTTAGGCTATCTCTAGATTCAATTTCCATCATCATCAAGCATAAACTTCAACTTGAATAAATTGAATCTAAGAAAACTTAATCATAATCCACATCCATAAACTTTAATCACTTTCCGTTTCGAACTATGTTTTTGGACTTGATTTCCAGGATTGAAATACGTAGGCAATTTGAGACATTTTGGACATCTAAGATTCAGTCCATCACCGAACCATCTTTGGTTCAGTTTATTGTACATTCTTTTGTTTGTTTGTTTGTTTTCTTACTTTGAGAACATGTTTGGCTGAATTTAAGCTAAAAGAACTTAGAAACTTGGCATAGGATCCCCCATGAGCCTTAGTCATTATCCATTGATCATGAATTGTCACACCCCAATTCCGCTCTATTCAGAATGGTGTGATGAATCGCTAACAAATCAACGGTTCAACCAAGATCTCGAGTAGGCTATATCCGTTTTATCTAAACCCCAAACATCCATATTCATAATCAGAGTAAATACACAATAGCGAAAGTTTTATAATAAAATGAACTGAGAATCTACTGTGTTATTAATATTTAAATAGCAAATTATTCTGTATCAACTGAGACATAAATAAATATCAAATACATGTCCTTAATAAATCCAATTAAAGAAAACTAGAAAAATAACTAATCGAATACACATGAGTTGCACTCGCAAGAGGAGTCATGTGTATCCACTTCCTCTTCCACTTCCATCGCCGCCACGTTCCCGTACACTGGAGCATTTACATAATCTTCAATAGTCGTACCTGCATCATCAACTAAAAATATTCGACGTCGAAAGGGTACATCACGGCTCAGTGAGCAAACAAAACAATGCAACAATACATATGCATGCAGTCAAATCATATCTTTGGTCCGGTTTAAAGTTACTGTGCTATAGAAAGGATAGGTGGCCGCCGCACCTCTATACACGAGTGTGTGGAAACGCCCAATGAAAACGGCACCGTCGCCCCACATGTACCCAGAATGGCACAATATATACCCCATGAAAAACGGTCATGGCTGTACCGGTTGATACTATACCAACAAATAAACCCCTGCTGGCTAGGGTTGCAAACTGGGCTCGCAACTAACCAATCCTAATGCCAAACAGTGTATCCAAGGCCTCACCCCAAAGATCCCTCGAACATCCATAGAGATAGAGCTAAGGCCCCCGGTAGAGTCAGAGACTACAAGGACCGAGACCACCTCCCCTGATACTCTACGACATAATAGTTCTGCTAAGGTAATGGCGATACGACGACGTCAGTGGACATGACTTGAGTAGACCATGGCACAATATACACCCGATGAAGAACGGTCATGGCTGTACCGGTTGATACCATCCCTACCCGCACCATATACACTGGCCAAACACAAACATTCACATGCCTATTCCTATCATCATCATCATCATGTTATAAACAATAAAGTAAATATGCATGAACAAATAATAGAAATATTGGATGACATGTTGAATGCACATACAAGCATACACGCATGGAATCAATATGGCATTGGACTAAAAAAATAAAAGCAGTTTATTATTAACCAGTTAGTTTAGGTCTTGTTTGTAAGACCCGCATGCCACGAACCCGGCCTAACCTTATATTTTGTGTCGGGAACCGTCTACATATCATGGTCGAGCCAAGTGGACCAAGTGTGTGAAGAAACCCAAGACCCAATATGAAAATTTACCTAAAAACAGTCAAAATGAGGGTAGGGTCGCATGTTTTAACAGGCAGGTCCGACCCTCCCATCGACCCTCACCATCGACCCTCAACCATGGGTCGCGGGGTCTATGAGTTGTCCGACCCCTCCCATCGACCCTCACCATCGACCCTCGGCATTCGGGAAAAACAGCACGAACCGAAAATTGAGAAACCTTCCTAATTTCAATTGGAACCTTTCCTAAACTCAATGGGACTTATTTTGGGAGGTTTTGCCCTATAAATAGGACGTCCCTAAGCCTCTTTCACTCCTTTTACAACCCTAATTGGATTGAGAGAAAGAGAAGAGAAGGAAGGGAAGAAGAGAAGGAAAACTTGAAGAAAAGGCTAAGGAAGAAGAGGAAATTCAGAGGAACTCTGAATCTCAGCAAACCTAAGGTATGGATACATTCCCCATGATTTATTTAAGACTTTAGAATGGTTTATGAAGAGGGTATGACTTAGAAGAAACCCAAATCATCCATTCATGGTTTCGGTTTTCAATGGAAACCATGGAGGAGATCATTAAAACCATGTAGGTGAATAAAGTATAGTTCTAAACCATAGAACATGTATAGAATGGATTGTGGAAGTAAGCCATAGGACCCAACCATGAAAGAGAGAATGAAATCTGATATTTTCGACTCAAACCATGGAGGGTCGCACCTAGGGTCGATGGCAGATCCGACCCTAGCATCGACCCTCAATGTTCGGGAAGTTCAGATTAGGGGGAGGGTCGCACCCAGGGTCGATCATGACTCCGACCCTACCTCCGACCCTCAGTTAACATGATGGTTTTAAATTTGGAATTAATTCTAATTAAATTCTATCGACTTTGTTAGGTCTTCTAGCAATATAATAACATTATAAAGGTGATTCTAAAGCTTGGAAGAGGATCTATTAACAAGCTAAGGTGAGGGAACAAGACCTAAACTAACTGGTTAATAATAAACTATTTTATTTCTTGAGTCCAATGCCATATTGATTCTATGCGTGTATGCTTGTATGTGCATTTAACATGTCATCCAATATTTATATTATTTGTTCATGCATATTTATTTTATTGTTTATAACATGATGATGATGATGATGATAGGAATAGGCATGTGAATGTTTGTGTTTGGCTAGTGTATATGGTGCGGGTAGGGATGGTATCAACCGGTACAACCATGACCGTTCTTCATGGGGTGTATATTGTGCCATGGTCTATTCAAGTCATGTCCACTAAGCAAGTGTTAGTGTGCTTGATGCGAGGGGAGCATCAGGGGGAGGACATGGCATTGTGGTTCAGCCTGGTCACCAGACTCTAGCTCCATCTCTACTCAAGTCTTGTCCACTAACATCGTCGTATCGCCATTACCTTAGCGGAACTAATATGTCGTAGGGCATCAGGGGGGGACGTGGCATTGTGGTTCAGCCTGGTCACCAGACCCTAGCTCTATCTCTATGGATGTATTGAGGGATGCTGGGGTGAGGCCTTGGATACATTGTTTGACATTAGGGTTGGTTAGTTGCGAGCCCAGTTTGCAAGCCCTCGCCAACAGGGGCTTACGTGTTGGTATGGGCAACCGGTACAGCCATGCCATTTTCATGGGGTGTATATTGTCCATGGTGGGTGCATGTGGGGCGACAGTGCCGTTTTCATTGGGCGTTTCCACACACTCGTGTATAGAGAGGCGGCGGCCACCTATCCTTTCTATAGCACATTGCAAACTTATAAACCCGACCAAATATATGAATTTAATGCATGCATATGTATTGTTGCATTGTTTTGTTTTTCTCACTGAGCTCAAGTTGGAGAGCTGACCCTCGTGTCACAATTCTTTTTAGTTGATGATGTTGCAGGTACTACGATTGAAGATTACATCGAACGCGCCAACATATGAACATGTGGTGGCTATGGATGAGCAAGCATAGTGGAGGACGACATGGCTCCTTAAGCGAGCGTTTCAATGGTGGATACGTTTAGTATTTGGTTTTATTTATTTGGATATTGTAAAGATATGTATTAAATTATGTTTTGGTTACTTGAAACAAAAATGGAATATTAATTATTTATCATGATTAGACCTCAGTTCATTATTTGTAAGACTTCCGCTATTTATTTTATTACCTCTGATTAATGTGGAATGTGTTTTGGTTTATCATATGTGGGATAGCCTATTTTGAGATCCTGGTTGAACCGTTGGTTTATTGACGGTTCATCACACCATTCTGATTAGTGCGGAATTGGGGTGTGACAACTTGGTATCAGAGCTCTCGTAGGCCTTACCCATTTAACCTAAATACTTCCACTGGAGTCCATGAACTGAGCTAGGATAAATTAAAAGTTTTAATACAAACAAACCATAAGCACCTGTGTTGGTTGAGACAAAAACTAAACAAGACAATAATGTACATATAAAAGGTGGAACCATATATATACACTCAACAGAAAGAGAAGACCAAAAATTATCCTAATAAACAAACAATTTAGGGTATTATCTATAAGTTTGGTAGTTATCCAAGTATACAAGGACATAGTACAGTAGCAAGAAGGGAGCTTCTATAAAGTAGAAAATTGGAATACTGAGTTGGTACTCACAAGATGTGAAACTCGATGTAAGATAGTGGAAGAAGGAAAATAGCTAGTAATGCCAAAACCCCTGTAGAGAAAAAGGAAAAGATCTCGGGCTAAATCCAAACAGAGATAAGAGGATAATGGCCATGTAAGTAGATATGTTTATATAGGATGCGGTGCATTATTGACTTACTCTTATGATTATAGAGGATGCACATACTTGATTTTAATTCTCGTACCTTGACATGATACCTTCTTGATTTAACCTGTCAATTGGAGTTATAGATATTGTTTCTTTAGTCTTAGTCCTGATTATACCAATCTAAACCACTCTCATGACCAACAACATGAACAGAGATATGAACTGAATGAACAGTTAAATGTTTAATCATGTTGAGCATACATCTACTGATTTATACTTGATTTATTGATGTACGAAAATTTTCTCAGATTTATACCCGATATATCGATGTATGAAATCTTCTCTAGATTTATTCCTATAGTGCCTTGACCAATGGCATTATATATTCGATAGAACCTGTAACCATGAGGTTAAGAATTGTAAAACCTCTATTGCATGTATTTGGACCACCGTGCAACTTAACGATCTTTTGATGCCGGTTGGATTACTACAGATTTACTCCTGATTCTTTAAACCTAGGTTCACCAGATAAAGCAAGTGTTTGTCATTATGGTAAATCGACGAAAGGAAGTGAATCACTTTTGGATGAACATTTTGATTCATACACTCCCTGACCTTTGATGATAAAAATGTTTAGAGATAATGGAATTATTGGAAGAAAGATGATTAAATTCAGATTAAATGTCATAGCCAATGAACCTCATATGAAGTAATAGAGGATTTGTTTTGAGATTGCTAAATGGATGGATATGAATCATCTCTATAAAAGAGTGCATGAGAAAATGTGGGAACTATTAAGAATAGCCAGTAAAGAAATAGATAGCACTTAAAGTAGAGTTAAAGATGGTTATATCGGTATGAATTTTTGACAAGGTAGAAGATTCCTAAAGGCAAATTTAAGAGTGGATACAAGGATAAAGTCATGGCATAAGTAGTACTCGATTTAATACAATGATAATTGAGTTATGCCCAATGTTGAGGGATATGATTAAGTAAAGACCAAAATAGTTTGGCTAAATTATTGAAATTATAAGGATATACCCTAATGCTTATAAATAGATTTGGGATATGAGATCTTGACGATAGTCTTAAGAGATGAAGAAACTAGACAAGCTCTTAAGACCGTTACTCCAGATTTTTTAGTTCAAGTCTTTTTGGACTAGATGTTCAATTGGATGAGTGTTATGAACGAAGTCCAAATCGTATGGATGGATGGAATTTGGTCGCAACCTAATTAGACTTGAGATGGCAGACTTTGATGTCATCTTGGAAATAGACTGGTTGTCTCAACACTCTACAAGTGATTATGTATATAGAAGAGGTTATCATTCAAGAATAAAAACGGCATATGATTTAGTATCATTGGGAGTATGTTGCCTAGGAAATGAAAGATGATCCGCTCTATGCTAAAGGCGAAGAGATGCTTTGAAGAGAAATGAGTTGGATATATGGTATCTGTGGTATACGTTACCAAAGAAGCACCACAGATGATAGATATTGATGTGATGCATAAATTCCCTGATGTGTTTCCAGGAGACTTACTGGGTTATCACCTGATTATGCGATCGAGTCGTCATCGACTTGTTACCAAGGACGATGCTCGTATCAAAGGCACCTGTAGAGTAGCTTCTATGGAGTTAAAGGGATTGAGATGCAACTGCAACAGTTATTATACAAGGGTTCTAATTGGCTAAGTATTGCATCATGGGAAGTGCCAATGCAATTCATGAAAAAGAAGGATGGTAGTGTTGTTTGCGTATAGACTACCGAGAACTAAACAAGCTCACAGTCAAGAATCGATATCTACTACCTTAGATCGATGACTTGTTTATGCAGTTGCAAGGAGCAAAGGTATTTTCTTCAGTCAAGATATCATCAACTGAAGAATTTTGGACAAAAATATCTCGAAGATAGTTTTTAGAATCGGGATTGGACATTATGAGTTCTCGATTATGACGTTTGGATTAACCAATGCCCTTACATCTTTTATGGAGCTGATGAACTGGGTGTTTCATGACATGTTGGACACGTTGGTCATAGTTTTCATAGATGATATTTGGTTTATTCCAAGAATGAAGCAACTCATACAACGGATCTTTGAACAGCTTCACAACAGCTGAGAAGTGAAAAGCTTGATGTCAAGTCCAAGAAACATGAGACATGATAAAACAAAATGATATTCATAGATCACGTAGCATCATATAAAAGGATTAAAGTGGACCCTATTCAGATAGAAGCAATTGTATGGAATATTGCGAAGATAAGAAGTTTCTTGGTTTTAGATGATTATTAAAGACGATGCTTGGAGGACCACACTAAGATCGCAAAACCTCTTACCAAGCTAACCAGGAAGGGAGAGGAATTTATTTGAACCTACAAGTGTGAAGAATGTTTCCAGATTCTAAGGTAAGGTTGATATCAACTCCCATCTTGATCATTTCGGTTACCAAGGGAACCTTTTACCCTATCCATCGGAGCTTTCTTGGATTGGATCTAGGATGCGGGTTGATGCAAGGTAAATAAGCAATTGCATACGCTTCAAGAAAACTGAAAGAGCATGAGAAGAGTTACCCAACTCATGATTGGAGTAAACAATTGTGATTCATGCAATCAAGACTTGGAGACATTACCTATCAAGGGAGAAGAATTTTAGGTTAGATCGGATTACAAGTGTTTTATTTATCTCTCCATTAGAAAGAGTTGAACATGAGGATAAGGAAATGGTTGGAAATTGCTCAAGGATTATGGACCGTGATATTCAAGGTCACTGAGCAAGGCTAATGTAGTAGCTAAGCCTTAAGCAAAAAGGGATTATGAGGTCTGAAGAAGGACCGAGTATAAATGTTGCCTTATGTTCTGCAGCAATAGATTCAGATTTGGAAAAGAGTAACATATAATAGAAGCTAGTGATGATCCAATCGAGCGAGAACTTATGGATGAATTATGAAACAATAGTTCGGTTGCGTTTATGGCATTAAAAATCATCTCTGAATTGGTGGATGAAATAAAAGTAGCAATTTTGTTAAATCTGTATATAAGAATAATGTCAGGAGATTTAGAGAAAGAAAAACCTAACCCTGACTTACTTTGGATGCGGAGATGGAACTCAGATACAGAGGCAGATTCTGAATACATGAAGATAAAGACTTGGATACTATGAAGAGGATAATGATAAGAGTCCATTGTACTCAATATTCAGTACATACTAGAGTACCAATATGTATCATGACATGAAGAGATTATTTTGGCAGAAAGGGAATGGAAGTGGTTGTGGATAGATGCATGTTTCAGTAATTGAATTATCAGCAAGTAAAGGCTGAAAGACAAAGACCCACATGGCTACAACAATAACTATCAAAGCCACTCTGGAAGTGAAACTGCAATACAATGAACTATGTCACTGATTTGCCACTGACTCCTAGATCGGTTGACGCAGTATGGGTGATTGTTGATCGCCTTATGAAGATAGCTCATTCCATTGCTATACGACCTCGGTATGCTTTGGAGCGGCTAACTAAGCTATATATGGATAGTATTGTCAGATTGAATGGTATGCATGAGAGCTTAGTGTCGGCCAGAAGCTCATGCTTTATCTTGAAGTTTTGGAAGGATCTATAGGAAACAATGGGAACAAAGTTGAAGTTTAGTACTGCATTTTACCTTAAACCGACGGACAGTCGGGGCGGACTATACAAATCCTAAGAGATATGCCCCGAGTTTATGAAATTGATTTCAAGGAACTTGAGTTGAGAAGTTACCGTGAATTGAAGTTTCTATTAAGCTACCATGTAAATGTTACCTATCAAGCATGGTACGGTAGAAATGTCAAATTCCTTTATTTTGGAATAAAGTTGATGAATGAAGAATTTTGAGACCTAAGTCTAATGAAGAAAACTATCGAGTGGTAGACAAGATCAAAGAAAAAGGGCTAAGACAGCTCAGGATTGTCAGAAGAGACACCAAGACCATGAGTTCGCCATAAGTGACAAAGTGTTTTTGAAGATATCATTTATGCGTAGTTTGAAACGATTAGACAAGAAGGGAAAGTCATAATTTATATATGTGTTGGATCTTATAAACTTTGGGGAGACATAGAAAAGTTGTATATCAATTAGCGTTACCGCTATCCATGTCTAGTGTGCATGATGTATTTCGTGTGTCTCTATTGAAGAAGTACATTGGAGATCCATATCAAAAGTATTGACCACGGAATCACTGGATTAAATAGGAGATTTAACTATTGAAGTGGTACCAGCCTAGTTCACTAGTTGAAAGGTACAACACCTTAAAAACTTGGTATCAATTATACGAAGATAATCTGACGAAGACAAGACGTGGAGATGAGTGCATAGGAGGAAGAAGATACATTGCGGAAATAGAATTCCCACATATTGACTCCGAAGTAAATTCAAAATTTTGAGGACAAAATTTATTTTAAGGATGGGGGAGTTGTAAGACGGCTCAAATTTCGAGGACAAAATTCATTTAAGGATGGGGGAGTTGTAAGATCCGTACTTTCAAATTTCGAGGATGAAATTTCTTGTAAGGGTGGTGGAGTTGTAAGACCCGCACGCCACAAACCCGGCCTAACCTTATATTTCGTGTTGGGACCCGTCTACATATCATGGTCGAGCCAAGTGGACCAAGTGTGTGAAGAAACCCAAGACCCAATATGAAAATTTACCCAAAAACAGTCAAAATGAGGGTAGGGTCGCATGTTTTAACAGGCAGGTCCGACCCTCCCATCGACCCTCACCATCGACCCTCAACCGTGGGTCGCAGGGTCTATGAGTTGTCCGACCCTCCCATCGACCCTCACCATCGACCCTCGGCATTCGGGAAAAACAGCACGAACCAAAAATTGAGAAACCTTCCTAATTTCAATTGGAACCTTTCCTAAACTCAATGGGACTTATTTTGGGAGGTTTTGCCCTATAAATAGGACGTCCCTAAGCCTCTTTCACTCCTTTTACAACCCTAATTGGATTGAGAGAAAGAGAAGAGAAGGAAGAGAAGAAGAGAAGGAAAACTTGAAGAAAAGGCTAAGGAAGAAGAGGAAATTCAGAGGAACTCTGAATCTCAGCAAACCTAAGGTATGGATACATTCCCCATGATTTATTTAAGACTTTAGAATGGTTTATGAAGAGGGTATGACTTAGAAGAAACCCAAATCATCCATCCATGGTTTCGTTTCAATGGAAACCATGGAGGAGATCATTAAAACCATGTAGGTGAATAAAGTATAGTTCTAAACCATAGAACATGTATAGAATGGATTGTGGAAGTAAGCCATAGGACCCAACCATGAAAGAGAGAACAAAATCTGATATTTTTGACTCAAACCATGGAGGGTCGCACCTAGGGTCGATGGCAGATCCGACCCTAGCATCGACCCTCAGTGTTCGGGAAGTTCAGATTAGGGGGAGGGTCGCACCCAGGGTCGATCATGACTCCGACCCTACCTCCGACCCTCAGTTAACAGGATGGTTTTTAAATTCAGAATTAATTCTAATTAAATTCTATCGACTTTGTTAGGTCTTCTAGCAATATAATAACATTATAAAGGTGATTCTAAAGCTTGGAAGAGGATCTATTAACAAGCTAAGGTGAGGGAACAAGACCTAAACTAACTGGTTAATAATAAACTGTTTTATTTCTTGAGTCCAATGCCATATTGATTCTATGCGTGTATGCTTGTATGTGCATTTAACATGTCATCCAATATTTCTATTATTTGTTCATGCATATTTACTTTATTGTTTATAACATGATGATGATGATGATGATAGGAATAGGCATGTGAATGTTTGTGTTTGGCTAGTGTATATGGTGCGGGTAGGGATGGTATCAACCGGTACAACCATGACCGTTCTTCATGGGGTGTATATTGTGCCATGGTCTATTCAAGTCATGTCCACTAAGCAAGTGTTAGTGTGCTTGATGCGAGGGGAGCATCAGGGGGAGGACGTGGCATTGTGGTTCAGCCTGGTCACCAGACTCTAGCTCTATCTCTACTCAAGTCTTGTCCCACTAACATCGTCGTATCGCCATTACCTTAGCGGAACTAATATGTCGTAGGGTATCGGAGGGGACGTGGCATTGTGGTTCAGCCTGGTCACCGGACCCTAGCTCTATCTCTATGGATGTATTGAGGGATCTTTGGGGTGAGGCCTTGGATACATTGTTTGACATTAGGGTTGGTTAGTTGCGAGCCCGGGTTTGCAAGCCCTCGCCAACAGGGGCTTACGTGTTGGTATGGGCAACCGGTACAGCCATGCCATTTTCATGGGGTGTATATTGTCCATGGTGGGTGCATGTGGGGCGACGGTGCCGTTTTCATTGGGCGTTTCCACACACTCGTGTATAGAGGTGCGGCGGCCACCTATCCTTTCTATAGCACATTGCAAACTTTTAAACCGGACCAAAGATATGAATTGATTGCATGCATATGTATTGTTGCATTGTTTTGTTTTCTACACTGAGCTCATGTTGGAGAGCTGACCCTTTCGCGTGAAATTCTTTTTTAAGTTTCGATGTTGCGGGTACTACGATTGAAGATTATGTCGACACGCCAACATATGAACATGTGGCGGCTATGATGAGCAAGCCGTGGAGGATGAACATGGTTCGTTTGCGGGGTTTCAATGGTGGATACATTTAGTGTTTAGTTTTTATTTATTTGGATATTGTAAAGATATGTATTAAATTATGTTTTGGTTACTTGGAAATAAATGGAATATTAATTATTTATCATGATTAGACCTCGGTTCATTATCTGTAAGACTTTCGCTATTTATTTTATTACCTCTAATTAATGTGGAATGTGTTTTGGTTTATCATATGTGGGATAGCCTATTGTGAGATCCTGGTTGAACCGTTGGTTTATTGACGGTTCATCACACCATTCCGTTGGTGCGGAATTGGGGTGTGACATCTTTCCTTTTTTAATTAAAATTTTAAAAAATTTAAAAATTAAATTTTTTTAATTTTTTTTTTTAATAAAACCCAAAAAAAAAAAAAAAAAATAAATAAAAATAAATATAAAAAAAAAACAAAAAAAAAAATGAAAAAAAAAAAAAAAAATAATAAAAATAAAAAAAACAATAAAACCCACCCCCCAAACACAAAAGTATAAATTTTTAAATAAAAATGGATATTTTTTATCCCCAACCCACTTTTTTTTATATTTTTTTTTTTCTTTTTTTATTTTTTTTGTTTTATGGCTTGCTCCTAAAGTCCATTCTACACACATTCTATGGCCTAAAATCATGAATCATTCACCTATATAGCTTTCCATGAAAACCTAACCATGGGTTGATGGTTTGGGACTCTCCGAGATCATACTCTCTTCATTACCTAACCTAAGGTCTGTAGAAACTCAAGGAATTAGTATCCATACCTGAGAAGAATACTCCTTCTCTGTAACTCTTCTCCTTTTTGCTTTCTTCTCTTCCTTGTTTCTCTTCTTCTTCTCTTCCTTCTCTTCTCTTTCTCTCAATTCATTTAGGGTTGTAAAAGGAGTGAAAGAGGCTTAGGGACGTCCTATTTATAGAGTAAAAACTCCTAAAATAAGTCCCATTGAGTTTAGGAAAGAGTCCAACCGAAATTAGGAAACATTCCTAATTTCTGTTTCTGGCGGCAACTGGGGGTCGATGATCCCATCGACCCCTAACTCCTAAAGTGTCCGACCCCCTTGTAAAATAGGGGGGGTCTGACTTTCTGTCTTGGGGGTCCGACCCTCCCTTGTTGGGTATGCGACCATCCCCTTAATTTAAGTGTTTTTGGGTCAATTTGATACCTGGGATCACGATCTCCTTCACGCCCTTGGTCCATTTGGCTCGACCATGATGGGTAAACCTGATTCAAGGTGGTAAGACCGGGTTAGTTTGATATGGGTCTTACATGAATAGTCAGAACCATAGAGTCTAAGGAAAGTAGAATTATATAGGAAGCCGATTTTCGGATCGAGCACCTTTGGGTGCCTAACACCTTCCCAAATTGTACCTTGAACGCTTACCCGTTCTCTGATAGACCAAAGCCGATATATATTGGGTTATGAGTCAATAGAAGTCTTATCTCAGGATGAGGCTACATTTTAGGTCCTAGACCTTAATCTAGGTGGCGACTCCAAATCTTTCCTAGTCCGTTTCAGCGTAGAAGGACATTTTCCCCTATATCCTCACAGGAAGACGGCCACAACTATTTTGAGAGGGGAAACCTTGACGCTTGTGTGCGCAATGAACCTCACATCCGATGGATCTAGGCCTCACCATGGTTGCTACTGCAACTATGTGGAGGTAACGTCGACATGATCTAACATCTCCTGCAAACTTTAGCGGTTCACAGTGGAACAGTGGATCGCTCAAGACGCATGTCCTTATGAGCTTACAGCTATCATGAATTACTGTCCTTATGATCATAAGAACCACAAGAAGCTTCAGCACCAACAGATCCCTTCCAATCTTACTGTTATGTAGTTATCTTCTTCTGATTTTTCTAATCAAGGGGTGGCTCTGTTCTCATTGCATTATCAATCTTCCCCTCCTTTGATATATTGAGAGAACTTGAGAAACTACAATAACAATGAGTGTACTATGTTGACTTCTGTTTGATCTTACTTTTTGGAATAAAAATGAGGTATTCCAGGGTTTCTCTCTCAAGCTTCCTCTCATCTCTACCTCATAGGTTCCTCTTTATGAAATTTGGTTATTAATCTCACTTGGGTTCCCATTTCCCACCTACCTTCTGCGATGAGTCTCTCTCGTCTGGAAAACCAAAATCGAACAACTATGAGGCTGGATACAATAGTTTTATTTTTTATTTTTTGTCTTTATTTTTGTACGAGTATCCAGATCTTTAGCCTGACTAATCAGACGGGCCCATATTGACCCACAACCGTATGAATCGGGTCATTCCATGGTTGAATGAGAACTATTTCACTTGCATCTATGGCAGAAAAGAAAAAGCACTTAACACCCCGTGTGAGTGGCCCTAAGGCAGTAAAAGGAGTCAAACTCAGTACCTTTCGCTTGTTGAGACGTAGGTTCCTTGCAGACTCAGTTACCCCCTTGAGGTTGCTGGATACAACAGTTACTTATCATAGAGAAGACATACAACAACCTGATATGTCTTCTCCGTAGGATTGTCCTACCGCCATGTGCCTCGCATCTGCAGGCACTGGCCCTCTCCGAATATGGGTACAAATTGGAGACGATCCGGACGTATGGGGAAAGCTGCGATTGGTTGACCAGGTTGGAGCCACGATAAGACCCTGGTCATATCAAAGGTCAACCCTATTTTTAATTTTCAATTTTTTTTGGTAAGAAACTCTATTTTTAATACATTAATCATATACTATAAAATATAATAACGGCCACTAGCCGTTAGAAACTTAGAACCTGCAACTACTAATATATAATCGCGAGGCCGTCGATCGGATCCCTGACTCTCTCTCTCTCTCTTCTCTCTCTTGGCAGTTTTCGTTTCAATTCTCTTGGTGATTACGTATTAGCCGTTAGAAACTCAGAACCTGCAACTATTATATAATCGCGAGGCCGTCGATCGGATCCCTCACTCTCTCTCTCTCTTGACAGTTTTTGTTTCAATTCTCTTGGTGATTACGTACTAGCCATTAGAAACTTACAATCTGCAACTATTATATAATCGCGAGGCCGTCGATCGGATCCCTCACTCTCTCTCTCTCTTGACAGTTTTTGTTTCAATTCGCTTGGTGATTACGTTGGTTGTTCTTTACAATCGCTGATCTAATTATTTGTTTTGCAGGATTTGATTATTTTGCATCTCTAGACTATCTATTTTTTTTTTTTTTTTTGCAGAATATTTTCTTTTCCTTTCTAATCTCTCTCTTTCTCCTATATTTTCCCTCTTTGCACTAACGCTATGGGTGCAGGATCTTTCACCTCTTCTCGCAAGACCCAATCTCGAAACCCTCTTCAAGAACAGATCCTCCAGAGAAGAAGCTCCCGTGAAAATGTATCTTACTTTTCAGAAATTAATTGATAACCATTTTATTCTCTTACTCTCTGTTTCTATTTCCTTATCTCTTCTGTAATTGGGTTTGCTATTTTTCCCTTTTCTTTCTTCTGAGTTTGCAATTTTTTAAAGACAGATTCATCTAATTTTTGTGTCTTCTACTTTACTTACCTGATCTTCTGGTTTTATGGGCATCGGCAGTTGGACAGATTCATACCGAACCGCTCAGCGATGGATTTCGACTTCGCTCGTTATATGTTGACTGACGGAAGGGTGGACAAAGAAGTCCCAGGAGTGATCTCCCCATCAAGAGAAGCTTATAGGAAGCAATTAAAGGAGACTTTCAATATGAACAGAACTCGGATCCTTGCGTTCAAGAATAAGCTACCTTCCCCAGTTAAAGGGATTTTCTCAGAAAGCACCTCATCAGTTCAACAGTTGAAACCAATAAAGCCGAAGAGACATATTCCCCAAGTGCGTTCTCTTTGATCAATTCTTGTGTTGCCGTTTAGGTGTTTGATGTTTTGACAGTTCTTATGTCTTTGCTGATTGCAGTCTTCAGAGAGGACACTAGATGCCCCTGAACTTCTAGATGATTACTACTTGAATTTGCTCGACTGGGGTAGTCGCAATGTTCTAGCGATTGCCCTTGGGAACACTATCTACTTGTGGGATGCTACTAATGGATCTACTTCTGAACTTGTGACTGTTGATGAGGAGAATGGCCCTGTCACCAGTGTCCGCTGGGCTCCTGATGGACGGCACATTGCTGTTGGCTTCAACAATTCTGAGGTCCAGTTATGGGATTCTTCCTCCAATCGACAGGTCTGGGATTTCTGGTAGATTGGTAGTTATCATTGGTTCTTCTTCACTATTGTGGTGCTGATGTACAGTTCAATATCTGACTTCTCTTTACTGGTTACAGCTGAGAACATTGCGAGGAGGGCACCGGTCTCGTGTGGGATCACTTGATTGGAACAATCACATTCTGACCACGGGAGGAATGGACGGTCTTATCATCAACAATGATGTACGAATAAGGAACCACATTGTTGAAACCTACAGAGGACACCACCAGGAGGTCTGTGGGCTAAAATGGTCAGCTTCCGGGCAGCAACTAGCCAGCGGAGGGAACGACAATCTTCTGTATATATGGGACCGAGGGATGGCCTCTTCAAATTCTCTGACTCAACAATGGCTTCACAGGTTGGAAGACCACACGGCAGCTGTTAAGGCTCTGGCCTGGTGTCCTTTCCAAAGCAACTTGCTTGCCTCTGGTGGGGGTGGGGGAGACCAATGCATAAAATTCTGGAATACCCATACTGGTGCATGCTTGAACTCGGTGAATACAGGGTCTCAGGTCTGTTCTTTGTTGTGGAGTAAGAATGAAAGAGAACTGCTGAGCTCTCATGGGTTCACCCAAAATCAGCTAACACTTTGGAAGTACCCATCTATGGTTAAGCTTGCTGAGCTAACTGGACATACTTCAAGAGTTCTGTTTATGGCACAGGTAAATAAGATAGGGACATATTTAAACTTAAAAATGGACTGTTCATTTTCACTGATTATTTTTCTAAGTCTCTCCAAATTCATTGATCCTTTTCAGAGCCCAGACGGCTGCACAGTGGCATCTGCAGCTGCTGATGAAACACTTAGGTTTTGGAATGTTTTTGGGGCTCCTGAAGCTGCCAAGCCTGCCCGTAAAACAAACCAGGAGCCATTTTCTAATATAACCCGAATCAGATGAAAGATGTTTTTAAGGTACTCAGAGCAAAACGCTGTATAATTTTTCCCCTCCCCCTGTTAAATATGGTTGGCGTTTGGTGTTGCTAATTCTCCTTTAATGTGCTTTTGTCGCAGATAATTACAAGAAAAACAGATGTCAGCTTTGCCCCTGTCGATTTCAATTATTGCTTCCAAGTTCTTGGTGATTGCTATCTCTGCAATCGGGAAAATATTGTAGAAGAGAGATGAATGTTTGATTTTACTTGTACATAACACAAAATTCTCATGAATCTTTTTTTATATTTTTTTTATTGCCTTCTATGTCTCTTTATTGGAAATGGCAAAATGTCAGGTTTGCAAAACTCGATCAAAAAGCTTATTTCCTAATTACTTGAGTTTGTCCACATTAAATTCTTGTTCCTATAACTACGGTAGGAGAATATGAGAAATGAACTGTTGATGAATCCAAAGGATTCCTGCTCTCCTTGTAGGACAACTGGAAAGCCAGTCAGATTCCGTTGGGATGTTCTCTGTAGTAACTTTAACACCTATAGAACAAGGTATAGAACAAGGTAGGTTTTTTCTGAACTTGTGTTATCTAATTTTGAACTAGAAAGAAGTAATATGTGTTGTTGGGTGGATGCATGCATAAACTTAAGGAAAAGCAAATATATAAAGCTCAATGAACCACGGAGTGGAATTCTTCAGACTGGCAATACAAGTCAAAGACACATGGCTAATGTGTTCATCTCCCTAAGATGTACTCAAAAGATACATGCAGTCAAATAAGTAGTCAGATGCAGAATATAATAGGCTAAATACATCCACTAGCATGTAGCTCATCAATGTCGAGTCCGACTGCAAAGATATCACCTTTATCCAAAACACAACAGGTACATATTTGACTACTAGGCTTGAGAACAAATCATGGTGTGTATGTTGAGCTATCTAAATAACATCCTCTCGAGGCTAGTGTTTATTATCAAAGATCATACCATTTCGAGCACGCCACATATAGCAAACAATGAAACTGCAAGGTCCTGTAATGTCATTCCTCTGTTGTTTTCCATGTTTGTCAAATTGCTTCCAATTTCCAATCCATTTTTGTATGTCGTAGTCCTCGGAATTTAGAATCGATGAGAAATGGTCCTCTGGAATAAAGGTGAGAACTTGTTCTTTAATTTCGTGTGTATTCTAAGAAGATGTAGTCATATGTTAAAGGACATTGAACCTTGTGACATGTTTGTACCCCATAGCCCTCTGTAAAAAAGTTTTATCAAGTAATTCTGTGAGTTCAAGTTGGCAAAACATGTAATTGGTCACTTGGACTTATTTTGCAGACATTTACGGTAATTTCTGTGGCACCATAGGGTGTGGTACAGTTTGGATCCACCGAGAAGGTTAGTACTGAAAGACACGTTCTTGTAAAAGAAAGTATTTTGGTATCCTATGCCCTTTACATTCTTTCTGCATGACTCTTCTTGTTTTAATGCATTTGCGATGATTTAGATTCCTCTGTGATCACTATTTCTTTATTAACTCTTCAAAATTTAAAGGATGTAGATTATATATAAAAGCTTCTTTGCTCTAACAAACAACAAAACATATCAGACATAAAATGAGAGTCTCTAGTAGATCATAATCTTGTACAGTTGTTATTATCTTTAATGGGTTACTGTTACATTTAATGGTTCCCGCTTGTTTTTTGAAATTAAATAGTGCTAGGGTGGTGGATTAGTCAAGAAAACATATGGTTTGATGCAACCTCACTGAGATATCTCCCATAAAATATGTTAATAACATATGTGTAAGAACTGTAAAATGTGCAATCAGAACAGTGGAAAGGTGTTTCTGGTCCAGTAACATTCCCATAAACTATTTACCCAAAAAAAAAAAAAATACATTCCCTTAAACTTCTTGTTGTTACAAAAAAAAAAAAAACTCTGTTTATTATATTAATGGAGAAGCGATGATACACTGCATGCTGGTTTCATTTGTGCTGTTTGTTTCCAATGTGCTTGATTGATGAAGTATATCATCAGTTCATCATGAATCTGACAAACTCTATCTGTTTAATAGAACTGTTCCATTGATGTAACCATACAGAATATGTACATGTGCCCTGGATGAATTCTTGAGTTCATTATGGATGTAGGTTTTGATTACAAAATAATCAACCCCGATTCAGTGAAGGCTAGATAGTAAGGTAATGAAGGTTAAATTAATGAGTACAGATTGAATAGTTCTCATTATTTGATGCTATTATTCATTTGCTGCAAGATCCCCAAGGCAAAACCATTGAATGTTATGTAAACCCCTCTAGATGCATAAGCACCTACTGTTTCATTGTTCAGAACACAGACAATACAAGAGAGGGATGCTAAAGCATCCCATCAAAGCTTTTAGTTCCAGTTCTTGATAAAGTAATGACAGTGGAACACTTCATACACTACATTTCTTCATATTTTCAGACTAAATTATTAATTGTAAGTTTTAATAACAAAAGGCTAAATACATATGAACACTAGCAATGATTACCAACCGATTCAGATATACAAACATGTCATTTTCATTTCAGAGAGCTCCTTCATCATCATTTTGTTGTTAAAGACCAAACTCCAACCTGATATTTCCATGTCCCCTTTTTCTTTATAGCAGTTGAGGGGGTCACTATAACAAAACCTGCAAAGAAACTGAGAAGGGAGCACTGTGCATTTGATTGGTTGATGACTGTTTTGCATGCTACATTTCAGTTAAAATTTTATTTCTATTTTGGGTACTGCTACTAATCTACCAACTCTGCACTATTTATTTGGGGTATAGTTGTGTTTCAAGGCTGATTTGGTTATGAAAAATCTATTTCTTGGGCTTTTTGGTTCTAGCTTCTAATTCTGGGTTCAGTTGCTATTAATGGCTTCTTTTAGTTTCCTTCTCAGTTGTCATACAGGTTCTATTGCTGATATTACCATCTTCTTCTTAGTTTCTAATTCTCAGTCTCTATTTTTAGCTACCTACTATTTTGGAAAACTCCTTGATATGTCCAAATCTGATCCTTATTGTAATGGTTGTTAGTCTTCCTCAATTTTTGGCTTAATTCTTGACCTGCGGTTCTAGATCCCACTTTGGTTTCTAAATCCTAAACCCTACTCCTTGCTACCTTGGGTGATTGAAAAGCCATTACCCTTCTTGCATATATTTTGCTACTCCATTCCTCAGAAACTAAAATCTTTTGGGTGGGGAAATCCCACCTGAAATAGGATATTGTCACAAGCTTGTAGAGTTGGACCTGTACAGAAATGCACTTAATAGGAAGCATTCCTTCTCAGATTGGATCTACACACACTATGTGAATCCCAATCTCTTGAATTCACTATATTATAAATGATAGGAGTGAGTCAACAATCTACTTTATCTGTTTCTAACTTTAAAAAAGTGTTCCAAGGAAACATAAATTTGAGAGATAAGGAGCAAAACTATTCTGATTTCATCCAATAGCTTGTAAAACTCAGCATTATGAGGACCACGTTCATTATGGCAGAGATCACGCAGTATCAAGAATGGCAAGGGAAAAAAAATCCCACTCCCTGTTTGGCCTCCACAATCTGAGCTTTACCTCAGCACCTCCTCCAATGTTCAATGCTAAGAGAGAAGGAAAAAGAGTTAACCGTTTTATGTTTATTTACTTTAAATCAATATAAGAAAGTGGTAAAGAGTCCTTTTAAGAGTCCACTTCTATAGTTGTAGTGGACTGGATTTGATAGTCCAAGTGAAAAATGGCATGAGGTTTCTCTAAATGTTTCTATGGGGGTGCCATGAGAGTAAGCTTTCAGGTTCAGGAATCCTATCTAATGGAGCTTTGAATTAGTTCAAGAACTGTTAGATTTTATTTATGAGCTCCCTTATTATTATTATTTTTTCTTTATTAAATAACTTTAATGTGTTAATGACTTCCTTGGAGCTGTAGCGTCTTATCTTTATTATTTTTTTCCTTATGGATCATATCTATTAATTTTTTTTAACCTTAAAATATCTTGTCAGTTACTTTGTACAATAATGTCTGGGAGTAGTTGGATTGATAAAGGTTCGCGGGATGCAAGGTTTTATCTCCACAGTATTTGCAAGAGGTCAAAAATTTTATAGAATTCGCATTTTCTAATAAAGCGAATGTCGGCCAAGAGATCTTATGTCCATTTGTAAAGTGTCAAAATCGATATTGGTATTTTAAGGATCATATTGAAGAACATCTGGTTGTTGATGGATTTCACTGGGGTTTTCCCCCTTCTATCCTTCCTCTTCTTTCTCGTTTCCTTTCTTTCCCTGTGATACGCTTTCCATCCTCCTTTGTTGACTGCTGTAGGGTACTGAAGAGGATCTTCTGCCAGGTTTCTCTGTAACAGGTCAGTCGTTAATTTCTATATTCTGTTATTAGAAAATCAGTTTAGGCATCGTTCCTATCTTCTATCCCCATTGAATAGTTTAGGCATCAGTTTAGGCTTCTCTAGTTTTATTTATAAACCCTTTTTGGATAAGTAGTCTGCCAATTGGTTATCTGCTCAGAACATGTATGTGAACATTGAAAGAAAATGTCAGTCCACAAACCCCATTGAAGGCCATCAACCTAGAACAGCTCCTAACTACTATCATATCTGAGTTATGTCTAATTAGCTGTAGTCATTGCTTTTTTTTTTTTTTTTTTCTTTTTTCATATGATAAATTTTATTGATGTCTTTTTACTTTATTTGAATTCATTGTGTGGCTGATTTTTATTACTTTGTTCCTTATATAAAGTTCTTATGTTATATCTGGTAATGATATCAGAGAACGGCATGGCTTATGATCTTTTACATGTGTATACCAACTGGAATTGCTATTGGCTATGTTTATGGAGGATTGGTGAGCTTAATTTCTAAACCTCCAAAGTTTCTTATTTTCTTTTTCTACCCTGTTTACTTTTTGTAAATATTGTCTTAAGGCAAAAAGAAATTTTTGGGCAACAATCTTAAGTAGTTTGTCTAATTTGAATTCATTGTTGCATTCTATCGCAGAAAGTATTTGGCTTGTCCTTTCCTTTGACAGATAACCTGTTAAATGAAGAAAATTACAGTTTCCTTCCAATTGGCATGTTAAGGATTTCTTTTGATTCTGTGGAGGTTAATATCTTTGATTTGGGTATGGCACAAGTAGGGAGAATAAGCCTATTCTCTGCTTGGATGGGTTACATGAATTCCTTTTTGCCATTCCCCTAGTTAAAAGAAAAAGATGACGACCAAAGAAGAGCTTTTAATTGCTCAAACTAAACCTCATCTGTGATCATCCCATTTATTTTCGAAGTTAAAAAATATTAGCTTTTTATGATCTCATCCTTTTTTTTTTAATTTAATTTTAAGATTAAAGCTGTAGCTTCCCTCAATCATCTATTTTGATATGTATCCTTGGGTTCCACATCGTAACATCTTACTGCTCTTTGGATTTTGATAGCCTTGATCCTCAAGCTGCAACAATTAGCAGGGATGGTTCCTTTGCAGTGAATGGCGCATTGGGCTTCTGAGATCATAGGCAACCTTCCCAACAAGTATTTGTCCCTGTCAAGCTACATTGGATCCCATGCCTCTCATCAATCAAGTTTACTATTTGTTGTTGTAGACCTTGTTTTGTCTTAGGGCTCTTGACTGGAAAATCTTGGGTCCGTGGATCAAGCTAGTTGGGGGAAAGCAACAGGAGCAATTCACCTGGCATGGCTCTGGTCTAACCCAATTGTTCTTCTCTGTATAAGCTGAAGGGAATAGTTTGTGGACAAGCCCCTCACCCTTACCTCCACCATCAGATGGAGCTGCTGTATCTTCCAATGGGCCCCAGCATTCAACCCTATTGAACTCTGGAAATTTGGCGTGAAAATAAACCCAAACTAGAGCATCTTTAACTCTGGGTAATTGTTGAAAAGCTTTCAACACCTGTTTCATGTGATTATTTTAATTTTTTTTTCAAATTATATTGGAACAAATCAGAATTCAAAGATTGTTTGGCACATAGTTTGGTATTTGAGTCTGAATCATATGTACAACTCCACTAGGGTTTTCTTCTTTTGTCATTGAGGTTGAATGTGTGCTTCATGTTCTCATGCAGATAGCAGCTGACTTTTTGAAGCAATGCAGGGAGAAATTTGAAGATTATTCTAATGGAGGAATGTTCTATGTTAACCTAATGTAGGAATCCAACATAATTTGACCTGAGTTCTGCTACGACTATCCTGAAGGGAACACAAGTGAAGCTCTGAAGTTTGTCTGTGAGCTCTATGCCTCGGATCGAATTTGGAAAGATATTGGGAACTACCGTAAAGTGGATTTATGTGACCCCAATAAAGCTAAGGAAAAGAGGCGAAGGAACTCAAGGACAGAGAGGTGGGTCACTCTAAGTTTTGGATGCAGGGAGTGGACTTATGGTGTTGATGAGGAAGAACCAAGAAGAAGATGCATTGAAATTTTTTTTATTAGAAATGTATTAAATCTGTGGAAGTTATTAAACATGTCATGTAATCATAATTATTCAAATTTTTGGAACTTCAGTTAATAGCAATGTGTTCATGGTATTTTAGAATTTTTATGTCGAAGTTGTGAGTTTATGATTATTATACATATTTTTGGTGTGGAATGTGGATCTTATAGGGAATGTATGGAAATATGAATTATAGGAATTTATATTACGAAGAAAAAACTTTGAAATCAACTTTATGTATTTTTTCTTTTAAAAGAAAGCATTTTACCGATGGTATAGATAAAACTACCATAATATGATGGTATTAGATATCCGTTGTAAAAAACTGATTATTACGACCTGCCGTTAATATATGTATTTGCGACTGTTTATTATTACCGTCATAAATAAACTTTTCCAGACGACCATTGATTTCCATCGTTAACATTTACGATGCCTGAATATACGACGCTAATACAACTATAGACGACGATAAATAACCATCATAAAAGTTTAATTGAGACGGTAAAAACTATTTATGATGGAAAAAAAACCGTTGTAAAAAGTCACAATTGTTGTAGTGAATACAAGTTAATTGACTAGAATAATATTTAATTGACGGTTTCCATGAAGGAACCCTTGTTTGTTTTGGTTCATCCCTGAACCTGCATGGTAAAATCCAATTAACCATGATATCCTCCATACTTGAGACGTCAAAGTTCTCGCCCTTTTTGTCTTTGACTTGTCAACATGTTCGGCTTCACACATTGAGCATTCTTGTCTCTCATTTCTTGGTAACGTGAAGGATGTATACATCGGTTCCACCTTAACATGGACAGGTTGTGCACACCTTCCATTAAATAAACTCGATGTGTCAATTCTATCATCGTTAGCACGTCGACCTCATAAAACGACCAGAAAATCCCTGTCACAACGTAGATACCATGGTCAAAAGGAAATTTACCGGTTCATTCATTCATGAACCATTTTTACTAACCATCCCTGATGAAAGTAACAACTGAATATATCCATTTTAATTTCCTTGAATTCGGTAATCCAAGTGGTCGGATCTTGGTGCTCTAGATGATCCATTTTGGAATCGTGAGGCCCCAAGACCAAACACAGTGCTTACTCGAAACCGATTAAATTGATTCAGATAATATCTATTTATTCATTTTCATCAAGGGAACTAATTTTGTTTGGTCAAGTCCTCCTTGATTGTGCATGTGAATTCTTCCATTCTTGTTATATTTGGAACCTTGATATTCTCTCTATTTGGTCTTAACAAATACCATTAGGAGAGGGAATCGATCTACAGCCATGTCTATGACTTTGAGACTACCTAGAATCCCCACCATCTAGTTTAGCTTTCCAATAGAGTCATTTGAGGCCATGAATCAAGACCCCGATCAGGGTACCTGATCTCGTAGAAAACGAGATGATCAGATTTGGAAGCGCAGCCAATACATCTCAATGAATCCGGTCTAATAGAGCAAGCGGTTTAGGGCAGCAACAAGCATCTACATCTGAAGGAGTTCACATTACCATAGACATTTAGCTCCTAGGTAGGTTCAGCCATCATTTTCAGTCCATGTCATAGCCGAAGAGAGTTCAATTCAGAGGAGCCAGCTGTCACAAGTTAACCCTTAGGTAGGTTCAACCATCACTTCCGGTCCATGTCCTGGTTCATGTATAGGTGAAGAGAGTTCAATTCGTAGGAGCCAACTATCACAAGTTAACCCCTAGGTAGGTTTAGCCATCACTTCCGGTCCATGTCCTGGTTCATGTCATAGCTGAAGAGAGTTCAATTCATAGGAACCAGTTGTCCCAAGATTATCTAACCATTACCTCCGGTTCAGGCTTCGGGTCATGCAGGAATTGAAAAGAGTTCCGGTCATCCCATTCAACCAAACCATTTGTTTCTAGCTATTAGAACCGGGTCCATCAACTATCATCCTTGGGCCCTACCAACCAAAACCCATGCAATCCACCCTTTGCCTCCAACAATTTAGGATCCAATCCATGACCATCACCCTCGGCATCCGTCAGTTAAGGCCCAATTCAATCCACCCTTTCCTTCTAGAAATTTAGGACCCAGTCCATGACTGTCACCCTAGGTCTCCATCAATTAGGGCCCACCTTGATCGATCCATAGTCCCTAGCATTCAAGGCCCAATCTATGATCGTCATCTTTGGCCTCTGTCAATAGAGTATAACTCAACCAATCCTTTGCCTCCGATAGTCAGGGCCCATTCCATAGCTAATATTCTCCATGCCTATCAATCCAAGCCAATGCTAGAAGTTAGGATTGTTTGTTGGGAATAGCAAGCAAAAAATGTTTTCTTTTTCTCATTTCCTATCATTAGATCGCTTCCAAATTCCGGGGTCATTGGAAACCATGAACCTTTAGCATGTGTTGGTGCTGCATGCACATTGACACTTCTGTCCCATCGACTAATGGAAGGACACAATCCCTAGAGTTGCCCCCCCATTTCTTATCATTCAATAGAGAGGGAAAGAAGGTTTCCTGAGCAGTGGGATGGCCCAAAGATGAGTTCCAATGTACCCCAAGCTAGGATAGGAACTAGAATTACGTTAGACTGAGACTATGGAACGGTCCAACGAGGAAACCCCATTGATCTCAAGCCAGGGGAAAAAGCTAGTTTGACCTTGGATTCAAAAAGGAAGTAGTCCAATGAAACAATCCATTAAGCCGAGCCCCAAGTTGGTGCATGAGTCAGATTGACCTTGGACCCAAACTGAGAGCCGTCCAATGAAGAAATCCATTGAACCCTAAGCTGGGGCATAAACCAGTTTAACCTTAGACCTAAACTAAGAGCAGTCCAATGAAGAAATCCATTGAGCCCCAAGCCAAGGCATAAACCAATTTTACCTTGGACTCAAGTGGAGTAGTCCAATGACGAAACCCCTTGACCCCCAAATTGGGGCATTGGCTAGAATGATGTTGAACCTAACTAGGAACAGTCCATTAATACTGAACTTCATTAAACCTCAGGTTAAGATGTAAGTCAAAGTTACCTTGGACCCAAAAGGGAGCAGTCCATTGATTAACCCATTGAACCCCAAACCAGGGTACAAACCGGAATAACCTTGAGCTCAAAAGGAAATAGTCCAGTGATGAATGGATCCCAAACTAGGGCATAAAAATAGAATTATATGAAACTTGGAAAAGTAGGCATCTAGCACTTGTTGATAGAAAGGCGCGATGAATCTTGCTAGTGGAGGTCTGAATGAAGATTTAGTCCCACGACAATCGTAGGTGGTCGCCGAAGGCATTTTCCCTAATTGAAGTCGCTTAAACGAATTCTTGTTGTAACTTGCGATTATCAAAATCTGATAGGTCGTTTGTGTGTGGGTCTGAGTTCAATATGCTTATTGACAAGTCCAGTTTAATATGCTTCGTTAGAAAAAAAAAATTCATTCCATTTGAGACTTCAAAACACTGCACCTTGTCTCTTTTAAACGTTTCCTCCTAGTTTCGTACATCTTCCTATTATACGTACACAGTCAATTCTAACTTTGATAATGATGCGGATGATGAGCCATTTTCTGAACTTATATGCCACTCGGCCTCTTGAGAAAGGAAAGTCCAACCCATCTGGGGAAACTAATTTGTTACTAAAACATGTCCATTGAGAGGTTAGGACTGGGTGGGCTGCAATGTACACATTAATGGACCAGCTTAGTTTCGGGTTGGTATCAGGCCAGTTTGGATTGAAACCAGTAGGAAACCCATCCAAAATGTTGAAATAGTGAAGCTATAGTTTAATAGTCGGTCGAAATAGATTTGGCCTAGACCATTATCAGGTTCGATCTCATCCGTCTGATTTTTCGGATTGGTTTGGGAAAGCTTGGACCAGAGTAGGACTGATAAGATATGCCATATCTCAACCCAAAACATTTCTTGTAACAGTTCGATCCGAATTAGTTTTGTATTAATTCGGGCCCCTAAAATTAACACCCCTACCCTTCCCTTCAAGTTCTTCTTTCCCCTAATTATTTCTACAAACAAATCTGCTTCATCTTTTACCCAAAAAAAAAAAAAAATCTGCTTCATCAAATATTAATGAACCCCACTTGAAAGGTGGATCAAGTCCTGAAAATTCCAATATGTTGCTAGAGATCCACGAAGCATAAAAGATGGTTGAATTCGTATAGTAGTTGGTTACAAGTAATCCTGCTTGCCAAACTAAATAATATTATGTCACTGAATCTCTTTGTGGATGATGAAAATGACATTAAGGTAGACAACACATTTTGTGATGACAACACAATGTTCGATAAGTGTCATCATTCTTCAATTGTGGAATGTGTTGATGAACACGGGTGATTTTGGAATGCATTTTTTAGCCCATTATCATCATTCTATGATTGGAATGCATTCTCTATTCCCATAATGCATTTCTAAGAATGCATCCCAAGAATGCATATCAAACGCAGCTTAAGTTTGACTAAGTTGATTTGCAATCTTAAGACAAGTGGTGAGACTTGAGAGTAGTATATTAAGTGGTACATTTTAAGGGTTGTCATTAGATTTTGCCATTCAATTAGTAGATCTGTCCAATTTAAGGGTGCATTTGGTATTTAATCTTGGAATGCATTTTAAGTAAAAAACATATTCTAAGATGACAAAAACAGTGTTTGACTTGTATTCTCTTTCTTGAACCACGAAATACTGTAAGAAAACATGACCCATTCTTGAACGCATGTTTTTTTTGCCTATTCTCATCTATTAATCCCAGGTAGTCACTAAGAGAGGGGGGGGGGGGGGGGGTGAATCAGTTCCCCCAAAAACAATCCCATTGAGAGGACCTGGCCTACTACTTTGGACCCTGCTGCCAAGAGCTGTGGTTCACTGTGTGCTGCCTTGAGCTGTCAAATGGATTTTTCTCACCACCAGTTTGTCAAATACATTTCATGCACACACCAACCACACACCCAGACCTGGGGCTTGGTCTTCTAGGTGTGTACACCCAGACCTACATCACATGGACTTCTATTCTACACACATAGGCATCCACATATACATTCACAACACAAGATGTAACGTGGTTCACCAATCACACACTATGATGGATAGTCCACGGGATAATACCCTAACTAGGGTTTTGTATTATACCTAATACGTAACTATAATAGGTGAAGTTCAACTGTTACAATAACTAGGTGCAACATCACCAAGATAAGACTAGCTACAACCCACAAGTCTGCTAAGCCCCAACCCAAAAGACAAAAATTACATGAATATTTTGATTACAAACCCTTCCCACTGAGCACATACATCATAATGAGGGTTTGCATAAGAGATTACCTTCCCGGCGTAATCACTCCATCTGTGGAACACTCTAATGAGCTTGCACACCACTTCAAATGGCTACTCATACCATTTCTTCCCACCAAAGCTTCTATGGGGGCTTAATGGAGACTCACAACACTTTTCTTTAGCCTTACTAAGACATTGGTGGCAGTAGGAAGAATGTGAAATCCAAAAATCAAATCCGAGATGCTCAAACTAGAGATTTCCAGCCTAAACCCTAGTTTTTTTGCACAACTAGACCTTCCAAGTTGCTCCAATGGATTCACGTTAGAAAAGAGAGACCAAGGGAACTTGACTCATGTCGATCTAAGCTCAAACAGCCAAGATATGGCCGAACAAAGTTTGGCCTTCGAAAGCTTTATACTATGTGCCGCGACACACACTAGCGCTGCGGCCACTGTCCCACCATACAACGCTGTCGATCTACCAATGGTGGAGAGGGTATCTTGAATAGATGGCCGTTAGATGAAATAGAAAAAGCGGGAATGAAGCTGGGCCATTCGATCTGATTTCATCGCGTCAGGCGCGATCGAGAACCTCTGTAGCCGCTGGATTAGAATCGCAAACACCTATGCAACGATTATGAGTCATACTGAATCAAGGCGCGCTCCTCATGCATCTCATCTCAGTGAATTAAGTTGCACCCCACCAATTAGGGAGCTCGTGCATGGATCTTGACGCGATCTGTGCACTACACCATAGCCGCGCTTTCGAAGGCCATCGGATCCGGATCTGGACTTGGTGGCTCCTTTTTTGCCGTGAATTTCGAAGGCCATCAGATCCAGAAAAAACCTTATGTTTTGGCCGAATGGCCTCTGTAACCATTTATTAAATTTGATTCAGGGTTTCGGATTCCAGTAGGGTCTTGAGGACCCTGTCTACTGAGGCAAAGCATCAAACACCTTACGGGTGTTGATGCGAGGGGTGTGCATAAGCTCCTTGGGGCGGGCGTGGGGCATGCATTGTGTGCCGCTGCTGTGTGCGAGGCACTTCTGAGGTTGGCTCTGTATTGGCTTTATTAGGCTGGCTAGCCTTGCGAGGCTTGCTACTGGCTGGCCTTGTAGGGCTGGCTGGTCTTGTGAGGCTGGCTGCTTGCTGGTAGGCATGCTGCCATGCTGCCTTGCTACTGGCCTATTGCTACGGGCCTTGGCCATGCTGGCCTGGGCTGGTGCTAAGGTGGCAAGCCACATCATGTGGGACCCACTTGGCCCATAACTTTCTCTCTCCTTTTTTTCTCTCTTCTTTCTCTCTCCTCTTTCTCTTTTTTTTTCAGATGCTATCTTCATGCTGGAGAGCTGGAAAAATACTAGACTGCCCATACTGCCATTAGATTACACACATATGCAAACCATGGTTGCCAACAATAACAACGCACTTAGAAGTGCCCATGAATTACCAATTATCTGCTCAACTCTGGCTAAGGTTCCAACAATCTCTCCCTTTGGAATTGTTGGCAACCCTCACATTTTTTCACATATGCAAACTATGCAAAGCTTTCTCACCTTTTGACAACAAGCCCAAAGGGTGTACTGACATGTGATGATGCTCCCCCTTCACATGTGCTCCTCCCACATAGCCTCACCAATATGAGTGCCTACCGCATCTTTCCAATCCTATTAGTGAAAGATGATGCTATGCAAACATCAACTCCCCCTATACACATGCCACTACAGTATGCCAAGAGTTACTACTCCTAGTTGGTTCCTCAGTTTCTCAAAAGAATACTTAGGAAGGGCCTTTGTAAAGATATCTGCCACTTGTTCTGTAGTAGGAACAAAATCCAGTCTCACCTCTCCTTCATGTACTTTCTCCTTTAAGAAATGATACCTTATATCAATATGTTTTGTTCTTGAATGTTGCACAGGGTTCTTGGAGATGTTGATGGCACTCATGTTGTCACATTGATAGTCACTGGCTCTTCACAGGTAATACTGAAATCTGAGATCTACCTTTTCATCCAAATTACCTGAGTGCATGTAGCTGCTGCTACAATGTACTCTGCCTCTGCTATGGACAAGGAGATAGACTCCTGCTTCTTGCTATGCCATGCAACTAAGATCTTCCCTAGAAAGAATGCACCACCACTCGTGCTCTTCCTGTCATCAAGACTTCCTGCCCAATCTGCATCTGAATATGTAGTCAATGTGAACTTCCCAGTTTTAGGATACCATAGACCATAGTCCACAATGCCTTTTAGGTATCTCAAAATCCTCTTCACTGCCATTAAGTGATTTTCCTTTGGGTAAGTCTGAAACCTAGCTACCAGGCAAACTGCCTGCAGTATGTCAGGTCAAAAAGCTGTCAAGTACAATAAACTACTACTCATTGATCTATATAGTGTCTGATCAACTGTTGGTGAATCATCTTCAAAGCTCAACTTGATATTCACTATCATTGGTGTTCCCACTGGTTTACAGTCCCCCATCACAAACTTCTTTAACATCTCTTTGGTATACTTCATTTGAGAGATGAAGATGCCATTATTTTTCTAATGAATCTGCAGCCCTAAAAAATAAGACATCTCCAAGCATAGACATCTCAAACTCTGTCCTCATCTTTTCAGTAAACTACTTGTAGAGCTTCTCATAGTGTCCCCTAAATATGATGTCATCCACATAGACCACAACAACTAGTTGACTACTGTCTTCTGTCATGACATATAGGTTGATGTCCACTACTCCTCTTCGTAAACCCAACTGATATAGATATGTAGATATGTATCAAGCCTTTCATACCAAGCTCTTGGAGCTTTCTTCAACCCATATAGAGCCTTCTTTAAGTTGCACACCATGTCTTCATCATCACTGAGTTGGAACCCTTTAGGTTGCTTAATGTACACCTCCTCTTTCAGATTACCATTCAAAAATATAGATTTTACGTCCATTTGGAAACCTTGAATCCTCTATGCATAGCTAATGCTAAGAACATTTTGATAGACTCAAGCCTTGCCACAGGTGCAAAAGTCTCATTAAAGTCAATTCCTTCTACTTGGGCATAGCCTTTGCAGACAAGTCTGGCCTTGTTTCTCACAACCTGACCATCTTCATTTAGCTTGTTCCTGAAGACACACTTTGTGCCAACCACATTTTTGTCTACTGGTCTAGGAACTAGCTCCCAAGTGTTGTTCTTCCCAATTTGGTCAAGCTCATCATTCATTGCTTTCAACCAAAGTTCATCCTTGCTAGCCTCATACACAGTCTCAGGCTCCACCTCTGACAATAATGAATATGCAGGAGCTTTCATCTTCCTGGTTTGCATTCCTGTATTTAGATCTCCTATCACTTGATGATTATGATGAATTCTCAACCATTTATTATCTTTCAGTCTACCATCTTTCTACACTTCAATTTGAGTCTCTTGTATTTCAGATTCTTCTTCATCTTTTTGCCCTTTGTCAACTGATACTGCCTCATCTTCATCAAACTCTTTAAGAATGGAACTTTCTGGTTCAGTCCCTTTTAGGTTCCCTATCTTCTCATCAATTTTTACGTCTGAACTCTCCACAATTCTTTAAGTCTTTTGTTGTAGCACCTATATGCCTTACTTTTGAAAGAATAGCCCAAAAATATGCCTTCATCTGCTTTGTCATCGAACTTGCCAAGGTTAACCTCCTTTCGCTTGATGTAACACTTGGAACCAAAGACTCTAAAGTACTTTACTATAGCTTTCCTCCCAAACCGCAGTTCATAAGGTGTCTTGTTCTCATAAGGCCTCAATAGACATCTGTTAGTGATATGCACTACAGTATAGATGCCTTCTCTCTAGAAATGCTTTGCTGTATTGTTTTCTGCCATCATAGTTCTAACCATTTCTTGCACTGTTCTATTCTTTCTTTTAACCAATCCATTTTGCTAAGGAATTCTAGCAGATGAATGTTGAATTCTAATTCCACTTTTACTGTAAAAGTTGGAAAATTCATTCCATGTAATTTCCTTGCCTTGATAAGACCTTAAACACTTAATTGTGTTTCCTATCTCATTTTCAACTATTTTCTTGAATGCTTTGAACTTGTCAAGAGCTTCAGTTTTATCCTTCAAAAACATCACCCAGGTCATTCTAGAATACTCATCTATGAATAAGATGAAGTATCTCTCACCTCCTATGACCTGTGTTCTCATAGGTCCACACAAGTCTCTGTGTATCAAGTCAAGAGGCTTACTTGAGTGGTACTCCTTTGATTTATAAGTGGCCCTTGCTTGCTTACCCTTTTGACATGAACCACACACATGGTTCTCTGGAGTCTTCATCTTAGAAAGATCTTTAACTGTTTACTCCTTGCTAATTTTGGTCAAGTTCTTAAAATGAATGTGCCTCATTCTTTTATGCCACAGCTAATTTTCATCTTCTTGAGTTGTCATGCACCTGTTGATGACATCTGTCAACACATAAAGATTTTCAACTTTTTTTTCACCAATGGCCACTGCCTTTCATGTTTCGACCCTGTGCACAACAAATCCTTCATTGTTGAAAGTGATCTCATGTCCTTGATCACATATTTGACTCACACTGAGTAGATTGTGTTTCAACCCATTAACAAACAAGACATTGTGAGGCTTTATCTTTCCATTGTTGATGTTCACAGAACCTCTTCCTTCAACTCTAGCACCTTCATTATTTTCAAATCTCACTATTCCTCCTTCTGCAGCATTGAGACATGAGAATTTTTCTTTGTTGCCTGTCATGTGTGTAGAGCATCGATTATCAAGAATCCATGGAGATTGCTTACTTTTGTTTGCTTTGAATGTTGTTTGCACCATCAAGGACTTGTTTCTTTTCAACCATGGTCTTTCCACCCATATAGTCTTTCACCGTAATAGGTTCTCTTGCTTCTTTCCATTACATTTCTTTCTTATCTCTGAACTTGTTTCCTTGGAGGATCTTTTCTTGCCTTCCTCTTAACTTGCCTTTGAGATGGAAAAACTGTTTTGCAATTTCTGGCAATATGCCCAAGTCTCTCACATCTGTAGCACATTACTCTCTCATTAACAAGAGGAGCAAATCTATTCCTGTCAATGAATACTGGAGGTCTCTCTTGTCTTCTACACTTTGCTACTCTATGCCCATAGACATTGCAGCCATATCAGATCCTCTGAAACTGTCCCTCTAGACCTGTCTGTTTCTCTGAAACTGATTATTCCTCTGAAACTGACTCTGTCTTATTTGTCTGCCTTGCCTGACTATCTTGAAACCCTCTTCATCATTCTTGCTTTTTGTGGCCTTCACTGCTTGTCATTCCTTTTGCTTTGCCTTTACAAACACAATGGGATTAACTGTAGACCCTTTACCCTTTATCTTCTCAGATGACTGCTCGGTGTATCCAAGTCCAGATTTAATGTGAGAGGATCTCTGGTAATTCAGAATCTCATCAAGGATGTTGTCTTCCTCCTTGCCTTCATCTTCAGAAATGCTAGTTTTCTCATCTTCTTGTAACTTGACATTCTTATCTTTCGACTTTAGAATTGTAAGACCCACACTCCACTAACTTGGTCTAACCGTATTGTGCCGGGTCTTCCCATCATTGCTAGGCCAAGTGGACCGACCCTGTGAAGATGGATCACAAAATCAGGTATGAATCGAGTTAAAAATGCTCAAAAGTATGCGTATGGTCAACCATAAGGTAAGAAACAAAGGTCACTGATCCAGGACCCTATGGTTGATGTTTTCGACCCTATGGTCAATGGATTCAACTACCGTAGGCCATCGACCGTGAGACCCAAGATTAGACTACGAGATGAAAACTTTCCTAATTTGAGGATGATTTCTTTCTTAATGTTGGAGAATTTTATATGGAGAATTTTTCTCTATATAAAGGATGTTCCTCAGTCTTTTTCACTCTTTTAGAACATTAGTAAACCCTAGAGAAAGAGAAGGAAAGAGAAGGAAAAGAAGGATAAGAAGAGAAGACTAAGGAGGAGACTGAGAGAAGACTACCATAGACTCTCTACAAAAAGTAAGGTATGAACCTTGTCTCTGTAGCCTTAAAACACTAGGAGTAAAGGTTTCTAATGTAAATTGAGATGTCAAACCCAACGTAAGAATGCAACCATGAGAATTTCTAAGCAAGCCTCCAATAGAAAACCATGGAGAATAGGTTAGAGTAATTAGTTGGTAAAAAAGAAACTTAGCCTTAGAATAATCATTAGGATAAACCCAATTGAAGAGCCGAAGAGTTGACCCAAGAAGGACTTAAATTGAATGTAGTTTATAACCAGAAATATCAAGGTCGCAGCTACGATTGACCATAGCATGACCAGCATGATCAAAGTATCGACCATAGGCATTCGGGAAGAATTCAGAAACCATTTGGTCGCAGGTACAGTTGCATATGGTGCGATCGTAGGTAGTAAAGTCGACATAGTATGAGACCATAGGACCAATCATGTAAGACCCGTATCGAACTAACCGGTCTTACCACCTTGTACCAGGTCTATCTATCATGGTCGAGCCAAATGAAACAAGTGCGTGAAGGAAATAGCGAAACCAGGTATTAAACTGACCCAAAAATAGTAAAATAGAGGGCAGGGTCGCATACCCAGATAGGCAGGGTCGGACCCCCCTCATTAGGAAGTCAGACCCCTGAAATTTTAACCGGGGGTCGGAAAATTTAGACCTGAGGGTCGACGGGATCTCCGACCCCCTCATCGACCCCCTCTTTGTCGACAGAAATCATAAATAGGAAACTTTCCAAATTTCAAGGGGATTCTTTCCTAATCTCAATGAGACTTATTTTGAGAGGTTCTCCTCTATAAATAGGACGTCCCTAAGCCTCTTTCACTCCTTTTGAAACCCTAATTGAAAGTGAGAGAAAGAGAAGAGAAGGAAAAGAGAAGGAAAGTTGAAAAAGAAGACTAAAGAGAAGAATTCAGAGAAACCTCTGAATCTCAGCAAACCTAAGGTATGGGTATGTTTCCATTAATGATTTAAGACCTTAGAATAGTTCATGAAGAGGGTATGGTCTAGGAGAAACCCAAATCATCCATCCATGAGAGGATTTCAATGAAATCCATGGAGGAAATCATGGTAGGCAAAGTAAGGAAGAAACCTAGAGTTTTAAGCCATAGAACAAGCATATAATGGATTGTGGAAGTAAGCCATAGGACCCAAACATGAAAGAATGGACTGTAGGATGAAATTCTCGACTCAAACCACGGGGGGTCGCACGTGGGGTCAATTGGGAATCGACCCTACCAGACCACAGGATCGACCCCCAGCATTCAGGAAGTCCAGGGATGCAGTGGTCGCACCCAGGGTCGATGGAACATCCGACCCTGGCATCGACCCTACCCCTGGGGGTCGCAGTAAACTGCTACCCTACCTGCGACCCGTCCTGCGACCATCGCTTAACAGCAGGCATAAAATTATCGAAATGACTTCTAATTAAAATCTATCGACTTGTTAGGTTTTTCTACTGATATAAAAGTGATTCTTAAAGATTGAAAGATGATCTACACTCAAGCAAAGGTGAGGGAACAAGACCTACACTAATTGGTTAATAATAAACTATTTTTATTTTCTTGAGTCCAATGCCATGACTGATTCTATGCATGTATGCTTGTAATGTGCATTCAACATGTCATCCAATATTCCTGCTATTAATGTTCATGCATATTTAATTCTATTTTATTTATAACATGATGATGATGATGATGCTAGGAATAGACATGTGAATGTATGTGTGTGGTTAGTATGCTTGATGCGAGTGGAGCATCAGGGGGAGGACGTGACATTGTGGTTCAGCTTGGTCACTAGACTCTAGCTCTATCTCTACTCATGTCTTGTCCACTGACATCGTCGTATTTCCATTACCTTAGCAGAACTATTACGTCGTAGGGTATCAGGGGAGGTGGTCTCGGACCGTGTAGTCATCGAATCTGTCAGGGGGCCTTAGCTCTATCTCTATGGACGTATTAAGGGATACTGGGGTGAGGCCTTGGGTACACTGTTTGACATTAGGATTGGTTAGTTGCGAGCCCAGTTTGTAAGCCCTCGCCAGCAGGGGCTTACGTGTTGGTATGGGTAGAGTATCAGGGGAAGTGTGATGCGGTATGGTCCTAAGCACTTTAGCTCTATCTCTATTCCATAGTGGGTGCATGTGGGATGACAATAAACGTTAACCTTTGGGCGACTTCACACACTCGTGTATAGAGGTGAGGCGGCTACCGAACCTTCCTATAGCACATTGCAAATTTATATACCAGACCACAAATATAAATTGAATGCATGCATATGTTTGTTGCATTATTTTGTTTGCTCACTGAGCCGTGATGTGTGCTCACCCTTTCGACATCGAATATTTTTAGTTGATGATGCAGGTACCATTGTGGAAGATTATATGAATGCTTCTGTGTACGGGCACGTGGCTGCGATGGAGGCTGAAAACATAGTGGAGACGCATGACTCCTCATGCGAGTGCAACTCATGCGTTTTCGATTAGATTTTTATTTAAACTATTAAGGAAATGTAATTGATATTTTATTTACTTATTTCTCGGTTGATACAACATAATTTGACATTTTATTTATGATTATCACAGTTAGATTTCTCAGTTCATTTAATATTAAGACTTCCGCTATTGTGTATTTATTCTGATTATGGTTGTGGATGTGTATGGTTTAATTTAAAAGGACACAGCCTATTAGAGATCCTGATTGAACCGTTGGTTTATTAGCGGTTCATCACACCGTTCTGAATAGTACAGAATTGGGGTGTGACAAATCAGACACTTATCAGTGCTCTGTTTCAATTTTCAACTACTGTAACATGTTACATATAAATCCTAACTTAAATTCATATAACTTTTAGGTTATTAAATCGATTCAAAGAAAATTACAAGGCTTGGAAGGAGATTGAGTTTTGCTAATAGGTGAGGGAACAAGACTTAAACTAATTGGATAATAACAAACTATTTAATTTATTGAATCCAATGCCATGATTGATTCTATGCTTGTATGCTTGTAATGTGCATCTCACATGTCATCCAATATTCCTGCTATTACTGCTTATGCGTATTTATTTTTGTCTAATAATATGATGATGATGATGATGCTAGGAATAGGCTTGTGATTATGTGTGTCTGATTAGTGTGCTTGATGTGAGTGGAGCATTAAGGAGAGGACGTGGCATTGTGGTCTCTGATGTGGTCACCAGACTCTAGCTCTATCTCTACTCAAGTCTTGCCCACTGACATCGTTGTATCGTCATTACCTTAGCAGAACTATTACGTCGTAGGGCATCAGGGGAGGTGGTCTCGGATCGTGTAGTCTCTAACTCTGTCGAGGGGCCTTAGCTCTATCTCTATGGATGTATTGAGGGATGTTGGGGTGAGGCCTTGGATACACTGGATGACATTTAGGATTGGTTAGTTGCGAGCCCAGTTTGCAAGCCCTCGCCAATAGGGGTTTACGTACTGGTATGGATAAGGCATCAGGGGAAGTGATGATGGTGTGTGATCCAGACACTTTAGCTCTATCTCTATTCCATGGTGGGTGCATGTGGGATGGCAATGGTGCTTGATCCATTAGGCGGATTCACACACTTGTATATAGAGGTGTCGGGGCCATCAAGCCTTTCTATAGCATATTACAAACTTAAAAACCAGACCAAATATATTGAATTGAATGCATGCATATGTTTGTTACATTATTTTGTTTTACTCACTGAGCCGTGATGTGTGCTCACCCTTTCAACGTGGAATATTTTAATTGATGATGCAGGTCCTACTATTGAAGATTATGTGAATGCGTCGATGTACGGATGCGTTGCGGCCATGGACGTAGAAGCTGTTGAAGATGCGCATGATCATTCATGTGAGTGCAATCCGTGAATTTTTTTTATTAGTTTACCTCTATTTAGTTATTGGAACATGCAACAGATTATTTACCTTTATGTCTTGAGTTTTTAGAAAATAATTAGATTAAATAATTATTATATCATTGTTAGACACTCAGTTCATTATCTATAAGACTTTCGCTTATTTGTTATTTATCTCTGATTATTTCTGTGGAAGGTGTGTGTGGTTAATATAGTGGGTATTACCTAACGAGATCCTGGTTGAATCGTTGGTTTATTTATGGTTCATTACACTATTCTGGCTAGTCCAGAATTGGGGTATGACAACTTGGTGTTAGAGCTATCTCAAGTTCAATCCATTGACTGAACTACTTCCACATGAGTCATGAACTGAGTTAGGATAAAATTAAAAACTGTAATAAGAACACACCATAAGCACTTGTGTCGCTTGAGACATAAACTAAGAAAAAGAATAATACACATAAGTAAATCAGAAACGAATTATATATATCAAAGGTAAATAACCCAAATGTACATCCAAATCAGAGTATAGTCTATAATCCGAACAGTTACCCTGTAGAATAAAAAAGAAAGAAGATAATGGGACAATCATGGAGCTAGGGGTGCTGGAGGAGGAGGTGCCTCACGATCTCGATCATAGTCCTCAACATATATACTCTTGTGAGCCAGGCTACCTGAGTCTAAGTCACTAGGAGACTAGCTACCAGATCTGCTAACCGCTGGTCTGTAGAGGGCTGAGTAGCTAGGATCTCTCCTACCCTTTGATCCGTAGCACGCTGGGCCTCTCGAATCTCAAGTAGCAGTGTCACACCCCAATTCTGCACTATTCATAATGGTGTGATGAACCGTCAATAAATCAACGGTTTAACCAGGATCTCGAATAGGCTGTGTCCATTTGCTTAAACCATACACATCCACAATAAAAATCAGAATAAATACATGATAACGGAAGTCTTTAATATTAAATGAACTGAGAGTCTAACGATGATATCATAAATAAATTATCCAATTATCTTCAAAAGAAGTAAGACATAAATTAAAAATACATTAATCAATTACATCGTCTATATAACTTAAACAAAATCTAATAAAAAACACATGAGTTGCACTTGCATGATGAATGATGCGACTCCATCATAACTTCTGCATCCATTGCCGCCGCATGCCCGTACATTGGAGCATCCATATAATCTTCTACTATAGTACCTGCATCATCAACTAAAAATATTCGACGTCGAAAGGGTGAGCACACATTACGGCTCAGTGAGCAAACAAAACAATGCAACAAACATATGCATGCATTCAATTCATATCTTTGGTCTGGTTCATAAGTTTGCAATGTGCAATAGAAATGATAGGTGGCCTTCGCACCTCTATACATGAATGTGTGGAACCACCCAATAGATCAAACACCATTGCCACCCCCACATGCATCCACCATGGAATAGGGATAGAGCTAAAGTGCTTAGGACCGCACCGCATCACACTTCCCCTGATGCCCTACCCATACCAACACGTAAGCCCTATTGGCGAGGGTTTGCAAACTGGGCTCGCAACTAACCAATCCTAATGTCAAACAGTGTATCCAAGGCCTCACCCCAGCATCCCTCAATACGTCCATAGAGATAGAGCTAAGGCCCCCCGACAGAGTCAGAGACTACACAGTCCGAGACCACCTCCCCTGATGTCCTACGACGTAATAGTTCTACTAAAGTAATGGCGATACGACGATGTTATTGGACAAGACTTGAGTAGAGATAGAGCTAGAGTCTGGTAACCAAGATGAACCACAGTGTCACGTCCTCCCCCCTGATGCCCCATATGCATCAAGTACACTAACCACACACAAACATTCACATGCCTATCCCTAGCATCATCATCATCATCATCATGTTATAAATAAACTGAATTAAATATGAATGAACAGTAATAACAAGAATAGTGGATGATATGTGATATGCACATTACAATCATACAAGTATAGAATCATTCATGGTATTAGACTCAGTAAACGAAAATAGTTTATTATTAGCCAATTAGTTTAGGTCTTGTTCCCTTACCTTTGATTGCTAGTAGATCCTCGTTGAAGCTTTATAATTTACTTTTAAATCACTGGAAGACCTAACAAGTCGATATATTTTAATTAGAATTAATTTCAATATGTTTAAACTAACAGAAACTATAGGGTCGCAGGTAGGGTAGCACCTAGGGTAGCAGTTTCTGCGACCCTAGGGTATAGGGTCGCAGGTAGGGTAGCACCTAGGGTAGCAGTTTCTATGACCCTACGGTGTAGGGTCGCAGGTTGGGTCGGATACCATTTGACCCTACTTGCGACCACACCCTCCCTGGGACTTCCAGAGGGCATGTGGTTGATCATGTAGTCTCGTAGGGTCGGATATCATTCGACCCTACGTGCGACCATACGTGTTCTGAGTCGACCTTTCATTATAAAGTCTATTCCTTCATGTTGGAATCCTTTGGCTTACTATCATGGTCCATTTTATGATTGTTCTATGGCTCATAACTACAATTTATTCACCATTCATTGTCCATGACGATCTCTTCCATGGAATCTCTTGGAATTTATCCATGGATGGATGATTTTGGTTTCTCCTAATCCTATGTTCTTCATAAACTATTTTAGGCTCCCAAATCATGTAGGGATTTAGGTTCATACCTTGGTTTTGCTGTTGTTTAGAGGTTGCTCTGAACTTCTTCTTCCTTAGTCTTCTTCTTCAAGTCTCCTTCTCTTCCTTCTCTTCTCTTTCTCTCACTTTCAATTAGGGTTCTAAAGGAGTGAAAGAGGCTAAGGGACGCCCTATTTATAGAGAAAAACCCTCCATAATAAGTCTCAATGAGTTTAGGAATGACCCCCTTTGAATTAGGAAGGTTTCCTAATTTCTATTTTCTGACAGTTATCGTAGGGTCGGATGTAGGGTCACAGAATCCGTCGACCCTATGTTATTTTAGTCATGCAACCCTACGACTAAAAAGTCATGGGTTGGACTCTTTTGAGGTGGGGTCAGTCACACCTATTTAGGCATGCGACCCTACCCTCATATTTGACTATTTTTGAGTTAAACTTCATACCTGATCTTGTGTTTCTTCACGCACTTGGTCCACTTGGCTCGACCATGGTAGGTAGACCTGGTACAAGGTGGTCTGACCAGTTAGTTCGATACTGGTCTTACAACTCCCCCTCTTATTAGAAATTTTATCCTCGAAATTTACACATACCATCCGAGTAAAAAAGGTGAGGATATTGCTTTTGCATAACATTTTCTTTTTCCCATGTGATCTCTTTTATATCTCGGCTCCTCTAGGGGACCTTAACATAATAGATGCCACAGTTGCGTAGACGTTGAACCTTTTGGCTAGTGATTGCAGTTGGTGCTACTTCGAATGTCAAATCATCAGTTAGATCCGGTGGATCTGCTTTTAAAACGTGCGTTGGATCTCTGACATACTTCATTAATAATGAGATATGAAATACATCATGCACACTTGTCATAGATGGTGGTAGTGCTAACTGATAAGCCACTTTTCCACGTTTAGCTAGAATCTCATATGGCCCGACATATCTCAGACTTAGCTTCCCTTTTTGTCCGAATCATTTAAACCTCGCATAAGTGATACTTTCAAGAATACCTTATCACCTACGACAAATTCAAGGTCTCGACGTCGAGTATCTGCATACTATTTTTGACGATTCTGAGCTGTTCTAACTCTTTCCTTGATAATGTCGACTACTCAACAAGTCTCTTCAACAAACTCTGGTCCAACGATGCTCCATTCTCCAACTTCATTCCAAAACAGAGGAATTTGACACTTCCTACCATACAATGCTTCATAGGGTGACATCTGTATAGTAGCCTGATAGTTGTTTTTATAGGTGAACTCGATCAATGGTAGTTTCTCATCCCATGAGCCTTTAAAATCAATAACACAGGCTCGAAGCATGTCTTCTAACATCTGAATAGTACGCTCCAACTGCCCGTCTGTCTGAGGATGGAATGCAGTACTGAACTTCAACGTTGTACCCATAGCATTCTATAATCCTTCCCAAAACTTTGAAGTAAAGTGTGGGTCTCTATCAGACACAATGGTTTCAGGTACACCATGTAATCTGACAATGTTTTCCACGTATAGCTTGGCTAACCTCTCCAGGGTATACTGTGGTCATATAGCAATAAAGCGAGCTGTTTTTGTCAGACGATCTACAATCACCCAGACCACGTCAACTACTCGAGGAGTCAATGGTAACCAGGTGACAAAGTCCATAGTGATGCAGTCCCATTTCTATGCTGGTTCTGGTAGTGGCTGCAACAATCCTGTAGGTCTTTGCCATTCAGCCTTTACCCTCTGCCAATTTAGGCATTGAGACATGAATTTAACTACATCTGCTTTCATTCCTCTCTACCAATATAATTCTTCAAATCATGATACATCTTTGTACTTTCAGGATGTACTGAATAAGCGGTGGTGTGAGCTTCCTTCATTAGTCTGTGTCTAATGTCCAAGTTTTTTGTTTCAAGAACACATACTCTTTCTTTGTACTTCAGTATCATTTCATCGTCCAAGGTGAACTCAAGAATAGTCCTACCTTTTCCAATGTCTTCTTGTACCGTTCTTAGATAAGGGTCTGATTTAAGAGCAGCTTTCACTTCATCTATTATATCTGATACAATCTTCAATGTTGCGAACATATTTGAAAACCAATGAATGAACCCTTGGTTGGTTGACCTACCAGGTGCATCTATCACAAACTGCTCATTACCATAATTGAATAGTTTTCCTATAACACACATTTCTACAGTTGTGTTAACCTCTCTTTGAGATTTTATTATTGCTTTTCAGCTTAGCGCATCAGCAACTACATTAGCCATTCTTGGATGATACTGGATATCACAATCATAATCCTTCAATAATTCCTGCCATCTTCTTTGTCTCATGTTCAACTCCATCGGATTAAAAAGATAAGTGTGACTCTTATGATCTGATTTAATCTGAAATTCTCTCCGTACAAATAATGTCTCCATATCTTGACAGCATGTACTACTGTCGCTAATTCCAAGTCATGAGTGGGATAGTTCTTCTCATGTACCTTCAGTTATCTTGAGGCATACGCAACTACTTGTTCTCCTTGCATAAGTACACAACCTAAACCTAATCCCGACACATCAGTATACAAGGTAAATGGTTATCCTGGAATAGGAATAGTCAAGATGGGAGCAGATATCAATCTAGCCTTCAATGTTTGGAAACTTTTCTCACATTTTTCGGTCTAAACAAACTTTTTTCCTTTCTTAGTCAAACTGGTGAGAGGTACGATAATTTTGGAATAGTCTTCTATGAATCGTCGATAATACCTAGCTAGACCTAGGAAACTTTTAATTTCTGCAACACTCTTAGGTGCTTCCCACTTCACATTGGCTTCAATCTTGATAGGATCCACTTTAATTCCTTCAGTGGATACAACATGGCCTAAGAAAGCGACCTCATTTAGCCAAAACTCACACTTTGTAAATTTGGCGTAAAGCTTCTCTTTTCTCAGTCGCTGCAGAGTGGCTCTTAGATTCATGACATGAGTTTCCTTGTCCTTGGAGTAGACCAATATATCATCAATAGACACAATGACTGACGTATCCAACATATCATGGAATACCCGATTCATGAGTTTGATAAAAGTTGCGGGTGCATTAGTCAACCCAAAAGACATGACTAAAAATTCATAATGTTCATATCTTGTTCTAAATGCTATATTTGGAATATCACCGTCCTTAATCTTCAACTGATGGTATCCTGACCGAAGATCGATCTTGGAGAACACCTTGGCACCTTGCAACTGATCAAACAAGTCATTGATCCGAGGCAATAGGTACCGATTCTTGATTGTCAGCTTATTCAGTTCTCGATAGTTCATACACAGTCGAACACTACTGTCCTTCTTCTTTACAAATAATACTGGCACTCCCCATGGTGATATGCTAGGTCTGATATAACCTTTGTCTAATAATTCCTGTAACTGTACCTTTAATTCATTCAGTTCAGTAGTAGCCATTCGATAGGGTGCTTTAGATATTGGTGCGGCTCTAGGTATCAGATCTATAACGAACTCTATCGCTCGGTCGGGTGGTAGTCCTGATAGTTCTTTAGGAAATACATCTGGAAAGTCACGCACAACATCAATATCCTCCATTCGTGGTGCTTCCTTGGTGAGGTCGACCACTGATACTAGATACCCAACTCCTCCTTTCTCGAGGGCATTTTCTAGCCTTTAATGCAGAGAGGATGAGTTTTTGTTTACGGGAAAGTTTGGTTCCTACAAAACTAAACTCTGCTCCTTCCTTGTCTTTAAATGTTAGCTTCTTTTCTTTACACAATAGGTTTGCAGAATGCCAAGCTAGCCAGTCCATTCCCAAGATAATGTCAAACTCTGCCATCTCGAGTTGAATCAAGGTTGCATCCAAAATCTTCTAACCGATAAGAATTGGGCGGTCCATGACCTTTTTCTAATTCCACTTCTAATCCCATAGGTGATCGTATAAGTAATTTGTAGTCTAAAGATCTGAGGGGTAGATTTAGCTTCTTCTCAAATGACACAGATATAAAATAATGAGTAGCTCTAGAATAAAAGAGTACTTTAGTGGGTATGCCATTAATAGGTACGATACTTGTGATTTGTTTTAATTTAGTCTACATGCTCACACAATGTAACACAAAATGAAAGGTTCAGGTCATACATGTGACCACATCAGGCGATGCGGCAGCATCCTTAGATGTAACAACATAAACCTTTCCTTGCTATAGCTGCTTTCTGGGCTTAGGACACTCCCTTGAATAATGTCCTATTTGATTGCAATTAAAGCATTTTACTTTTTCATTATTTAGCTTTTGTTACGGTTGAGCTGTTGGAATAGTCTTGGCTATAGCATTAAAGCCTTGAGTACGGAAGGGTTTGAAGGTCTTGTATTCCTTCCATTGTATGAATTTTCGTTTGGCCTCTTTATACCCCTATTTTGAAAAAAATAGCTCTCTTTCTAGCTCGACTCTATCACTCGAGCAATCTATACTGCTTCGTTGTAGACTTTCTTCTCTAGTCCCATAAAATGCTCGTGAATGCTTCCCCTAAGTCCCATGATGAACCTTCGGGTCTTAGTATTTTCCTCTTGCATGCTTGTGGGTGCAAAGAAAAACAGCTCTTCGTAACACTATTGATATGCATCCACAATTATTTGCCCCTGATATAAACTCATGAACTCCCTCTCCATAGCATCTCTGAAAATTCTGGGGAAGTACTTCTCAAAGAATGCCTCTTTATAGATAGCCCAAGTCAATTGGGCGTGCTTGGTTAATAGATAAGTCCGAGTAGACTTCAACCAGTGGTGTGCATCACCTTTCAGCATGAATGTGGCACACAGTACTTTCTCCTCTTCATTTGCCGTCATCATCATGAAATTCCTTTCCATTTCATCAATCCAATGGGCTGGTCACAAAAGATCTACTAGTTTACCATTATATTCTTTAGGTTTCATCTTCAGAAACGCTCGATCAGTCGAGAGTGGTCCAACTGATACAAAGCATAGACCCCATACATAGGTGGTTGGTATTGGTAACTGCCTTGAGCTACCTCAGGATTCTACACTGGAGCCTGCATAACTGGCATTTGAGGTGCGTGGGGTCCCGTGTTGCTTCCCCTTGGTACTGTGCTAGCTTATCCGGCTGGCATAGGTGTTGTATGTGCAGCTGAAAAAACCATCCCTATAGTAGCTTGCATGTTGGTTTGCACCTGCTGTATTTGCTGCAACTGTTGTGCCAGGTTCTTTACGACTGTAGCCAAATCTGTAGGTGGGGCTGGCAAGTTTGTAGGGTTTGCCTGGCCGTTAGCTACTGGCGGTGCTGCATTCCGATTCTCTTGTACTTCTAGAATTTCATGGCTGTCGTCCCCCACAGGTGGTGATGGTGGAATAGGATTATGGCCTCGTGGTCACTCTTTGCCTAGCCGTTTCCTGTTCTGGTGGTGGTAGTGTTTGAAAAACAATCATAGAACATGTGAGGCAATCATTATAAGTTGTTCCCAAGTCAAAATCCAACTTCAACATAAATTTCCAATTTTTCAAGTCATTCAGAGAAAATACTGAATTTTCCATAGTAGAGTCGATGGTAGGGTCACTCCTTATGCGACCCTAGGGTATGCGACCCCAGAAACCCGGTCAGCTCACCGAGAGCCTAGGGTCGATCGTAGGGTCGGTATATGTCCGACCCTAGGTCTGACCCATGGTGTCTGTCAGATCACCGAAAGCCTAGGGTCGATGGTAGGGTCGGTCGTAGGGTCACACATTTTGTCGAATTTTGTGACCCTACGATCCAAAATTAAGTTTTTAAACCTGATTTTGGATTCATTTCCTATTCTTTCTCTTTTCTTCCAACTCAACTCGCTTCCCCTGAGTTGCAACAGTATTGACCCCTAGGGTTTGGTGATTGTTTCTTCCGTTCACGACTCCCGCTCCTTCTCTTCAGGTATGCTCTCTACTGTTTCCCATTTTTAAGCTTTCTAAACTAGGTTTTCATCTATTTACATCGTTTTCTTCAAATTAAAATTTTTTTAACCGTAAAAATTTAATTTTTATTGGGGGCTTCTGCTATTGGTCACCCAATGGACGAAAGCCCTCAAAAATATTTGAGTTTCATCAGTTGGTTATCGAGAAACTTGAAAATTTTCATTTTTGACCTAATTTTAGAGATTTTTCTAATTTGTTGAAATTTCTTCAACTTCGATCTTTCTAGATTAAATTTCCAACTGTATGAGCTTTGCAGGATGGTTTAGAACCTATGTAAGTCCTCCTGCCTAGCTGTTTGGGTGAAAAGTGAGGCTTTTGGCCAAATCATTGCAGATAGTATGGCTCGTACCAAGGTTCCTAGGGCTCATGATCCCGTTCATTTCCACTCCAACGAAGCAGAAACTCGGTATGCTCGCTATGAGCGTAAGAAAGTAGAAGGGGGTCGCTGTGTAAACTTGCCTAGTCTAGCCTTGTTTAATGTGGAGGGTGCCTTCGGTGACATGGGCTGGCTTCCTGTGATCACCTATGAGGCTTGTACTTGTCCTGCTTTGGTGAAGCAGTTCTATTGCAACCTCCAGGTAGTGGGGGATCGCAATGATACAAAGAGGGGTAAGGAGCTCAGGATCACCAGCTATGTGAAAGGGGTGGAAGTTTCATTTAACTGCCAACAGTTGGTTGATCTCCTGGGCATATCAAATGATGGCCCTTTGGTGTACTGTGCTCTTAAGGAACCCCAGTTCCTTTCCTTGGCGATGCGTGCTGAGATTGATAGGAAGCTCCTTAGAGGTGATCACTGGGAGATGAAAATGATCAACCTATGGCCAGAGCCTCAGGCGTACTGTAAGATCATCCAGCAAAACCTGATCCCCCAGAGTGGGCACTATGATAGGATTTCTCAGTTGACTCAGTATGTCCTTTACTGCATTTGCACTAGGCAGCCTGTCTGCCTTCCTTATATTATTATTTGAAGGATGATCCGTGCTACGCTGCCTGGTCAGTTAGGTAACCTGCCCTATAGACATCTGATCACTACACTGCTCACCCGCTTACATGTTGATTTATTGGATGAGAGGATTCATGAGGATACCTTTTCATCGGACCTTGACTGGGAGGCCATCTGCAGGATGGGTATGCGGGATGCTCAAGTCAGTGATGATGACAAGAACGCTCTGGTGCACCCTCGCACCCAGGTAGAGATAGCAGACACTGAGGCGGCAGCAACAACAGCAGGGGACCATGGGGGTGATGCTGAGGATGATGATCGTATGTTCATGGATGTAGACGCCATACCTCCTCCATCACCACTACATTCTAGTGGAGCTGGTCCATCTTGGGCTCCTTCACACACTGCTAGTCCTTCACGCCCACCCTCTGATGATATGATGGGGTTACTGTGTGAGATTAGAGAGGCACAACACGTGACTGATCTGAGAGTAAGAGAGCTTCTAGATGCTCAGCGCACGACTGATGGGAGAGTAGGCGAGCTTCTAGATGCTCAGCGTGCATCCGATCAACGGATGGTCGAGTTGACAGCTAGTCTCCAGGTGACCCAGACTCAGGTAGCCTAGTTGACTAGAGTGTATGCTGAGGACTATGACCGGGATCGTGAGGCACCTCCTCCTCCAGCACCTCCAGCTCTATGATGTATATTTTCCTTTTTGTTTTTCTTTGTACTACAGAGTAACTGTCTGGATTGTGGACTCTACTCTGATTTGGATATGTACAAACGTTGCTTTTTATTTGACGTATATGAAACTTGTTTCTCCCTTTAATAGTGCATTATTCTCTTTCTTTAATTTTGTCTCATACAACATAGGTCCTTATAGTGTGTTCTTATTACAGCTTTTAAATTTTATCCTAACTCAGTTCACGAACATTAGTGGAAGTATATCGGTTTAATAGACAGGGCCTGAGAGCTCTGATACCAAGTTGTCACACCCCAATTCTATACTATTCAGAATGGTGTGGTGAACCGTCAATAAACCAACGGTTCAACCAGGATCTCGAATAGGCTGTGCCCAGTAGCTTAACCATACACATCCACAACAAAAATCAGAATAAATATACGATAGCGGAAGTCTTTAATATTAAATGAACTGAGAGTCTAAAGATGATATCATAAATAAATTATCCAATTATCTTCAAAAGAACTAAGACATAAATTAAAAATACTTTAATCAATTACATCTTCTGTATAACTTAAACAAAATCTAATCGAAAATGCATGAGTTGCACTCGCATGATGAATGATGCGACTCCATCATAACTTCTGCATCCATCGCCGCCGCATGCCCGTACATTGGAGCATCCATATAATCTTCCACTGTAGTACCTGCATCATCAACTAAAAATATTCGACGTCAAAAGGGTGAGCACACATTACGGCTCAGTGAGAAAACAAAACAATGCAACGAATATATGCATGCATTCAATTCATATCTTTGGTCTGGTTCATAAGTTTGCAATGTGCAATAGAAAGGATAGGTGGCCGTCGCACCTCTATACATGAATGTGTGGAACCGCCCAATGTATCAAATACCATTGCCGTCCCCACATGTACCCACCATGGAATAGGGATAGAGCTAAAGTGCTTAAGACCGCACTGCATCACACTTTCCCTGATGCCCTACCCATACCAATACGTAAGCCCCTATTGGCGAGGGCTTGTAAACTGGGCTCGCAACTAACCAATCCTAATGTCAAACAGTGTATCCAAGGCCTCACCCCAGCATCCCTCAATACGTCCATAGAGATAGAGCTAAGGCCCCCCCGGCAGAGTCAGAGACTACACGGTCCGAGACCACCTCCCCTGATGTCCTACGACGTAATAGTTCTGCTAAAGTAATGGCGATACGACGATATTATTGGACAAGACTTGAGTAGAGATAGAGCTAGTGTCTGGTAACTAGGATGAACCACAGTGTCACGTCCTCCCCCTGATGCCCCATTCGCATCAAGTATACTAGCCACACACAAACATTCGCATGCCAATCCCTAGCATCATCATCATCATCATGTTATAAATAAACTGAATTAAATATGAATGAACAGTAATAACAAGAATAGTGGATGACATGTGATATGACATTACAATCATATAAACATAGAATCATTCATGGTATTGGACTCAGTAAATGAAAACAGTTTATTATTAGCCAATTAGTTTAGGTCTTGTTCCCTTACCTTTGATTGCTAGTAGATCCTCGTTGAAGCTTTATAATTTACTTTTAAATTACTGGAAGACCTAAAAAGTCAATAGATTTTAATTAGAATTAATTTCAATATGTTTAAACTAACAAAAACTATAGGGTCGCAGGTAGGGTAGCACCTAGGGTAGCAGTTTCTGCGACCCTAGGGTGTAGGGTCGCAGGTAGGGTAGCACCTAGGGTAGCAATTTCTACGACCCTAGGGTGTAGGGTCGCATGTGGGGTCAGATACCATTCGACCCTACGTGCGACCACATGCTCCCTGGGACTTCCAGAGGGCATGTGGTTGATCATGTAGTCTCGTAGGGTCGGATATCATTCGACCTTACGTGCGACCATACGTGTTCTGAGTCGACCTTTCATTATAAAGTCTATTCCTTCATGTTGAAATCCTTTGGCTTACTATCATGGTCCATTTTATGATTGTTCTATGGCTCATAACTATAATTTATACACCATTCATTGTCCATGACGATCTCTTCCATGGAATCCCTTGGAATTTATCCATGGATGGATGATTTTGATTTCTCCTAATCCTATGTTCTTCATAAACTATTTTAGGCTCCCAATTCATGTAGGGATTTAGGTTCATACCTTGGATTTGATGAGGTTCAGAGGTTTCTCTGAACTTCTTCTTCCTTAGTCTTCTTCTTTAAGTTTCCTTCTCTTCCTTCTCTTCTCTTTCTCTCACTTTCAATTAGGGTTCTAAAGGAGTGAAAGAGGCTAAGGGATGTCCTATTTATAGAGAAAAACCCTCAATATTAAGTCCCAATGAGTTTAGGAAAGACCCCCTTTGAATTAAGAAGGTTTCTTAATTTCTGATTTCTGACTGTTATCGTAGGGTCGGATGTAGGGTCGCAGAATCCATCGACCCTATGTTTTTTTAGTCATGTGACCCTACGACTAAAAAGTCATGGGTTGGACTCTTTTGAGGTGGGGTCGGTCACACCTGTTTAGGCATGTAATCCTACCCTCATATTTGACTATTTTTGAGTTAAACTTCATACCTTGTCTTGTGGTTTCTTCACGCACTTGGTCCACTTGGCTCGACCATGATAGGTAGACCTGGTACAAGGTGGTAAGACCGGTTAATTCGATACGGGTCTTACAAGCAGCCCCATCATGTCATCTGGTAGTGGACGTGAAGGGCCAGTTGAATGAGAAGCCCAAGAAGGGCCAGCTTCTGTAAAATGCTGTGGTGATGGAGGAGGGATGGAATCTATATCCATGTACATATTATCATCATCCTCCTCATCATCACTCTTGCGTGCCTCTGCTGCTGCTGCTGTTGCCACCTCTGCATCTGCTGTCGCTACCCGAGTGAGAGGATGTCTCATAGCATTCCTCTCATCATCACTGACCTGTATCTCCCTCATGCCCATCCTACTGATGGCCTCCCAATCCAAGTCAGCTGAGAAGGTGTCCTAAAAAATCCTCTCATCCTCTAGGTTCACCTATAGACAGGCGAGTAAGGTGGAGATCAGCCGTTCATAGGGCAAGTTACCTCTCGAGTCAGGTAATGTAGCTCTGTGCATAGTCCGGAGGATGATGTACGGGAAACAGACAGACTGCCTAGTACAGATATAGTACAACAAGTACTGAGTCAGCTGAGAGACCATCTCGTAGTGTCCACCCTGAGGGATTAGATTATGCTGGATAATCTTACAGTAGATTCGTGGCTCTGGATGCAGGTCAACCGCCTTTATTTCCCTGCGATCAACCTAAAGAATCTGATTGTCTATCTCTGCATGCACCTATGTTGATAGAAACTGGGGCTCCCTTGGTGCACAATAAACCAACTGCCCATTGTTGGAAATGCCTAGGAGATCAGCCAACTCCTGACAGTTGAAAGAGATAGGAACCCCTTTCACCCAACTGGTGATCCAAAGCTCTCTACCCCTATCCACATCCTCTAGATCACCTTCTACCTGTAGGTGACAGTAGAATTGCTTTACCAAGTCCGGACGGGTGCAAGCCTAGTACAGAATCATTGGAAGCCAACCCATATCTCCAAATGCCCTCTCCACATCAAACAGGGCTAAATGGGCTAAGTTCACACATCGACCCCCTTTGACTTTCTTTCGATCAAACCGAGGATATTGAACCTCTGCTTCAACGGACTTGAAGCGATTAGGGTCATGGACTCGAGGAACCTTGGTGCGAACCATGATGACTTCAAGAAAAGAAAATAAGGAAACAAGTTAGAAAATTGAAAATTTGACAGCACAACGATGTAAAATGGGGAATCGCCTCACTTTTCACCCAAACATTGGGCAGGAGGACTTACATAGGTCCCAAACCATCTTGTAAGACTCATTCAATGGAAAATTTTAACTAGGTAGATTTGATTTGAAGATTTTTGACAATTGGGAAAAACCCCAAAATTTAGATCAAAACTAGGAATTTTCAAATTTCTACCAAACCAACCGATGAAACCCAAATTTTCTAGAGGGCTTTCATCCGTTGGATAGCTAATGGAAAAGCCCCCAATAAAAATCAAATTTTTACGATCCGAGAAATATTAATTAGAAGGAAACTTTATAAATGGTAAAAACCTAGGTATGAAAGCTTGAAAAGGGGAAAAGAGTAGAGAACATACCTCGAGTAATAGAATGTAACTCGTCAATTGATGGAAAAACCACCAAGTTCATACAGTTGATACTGTAGCAACTCAGTAGTGGCGAGCTGAGTTGAGACCGTAGGAGAAAGAAGGAGAAATGAGAGGGAAATCTCAGAAAATAGGTTTAAAAACCTAATTTTGAATCATATGGTCGCACAATTCGACCAAAACATGCGACCGTGTGATCGACCATAGGGCCCGGGGAAGTTGCCAGGGTTTTGATGGTCGAACCTATGGTCATACAACATGCGACCGTAGGCTATCGACTATATGACTGACTATTGTCTGCTTTTTTATTCTGCTCGAACTTTTGCCTGCTGATTTTGTTTCTTCTCTCGCCTTCCATTGTGAGACTAACCCAATACTACCATCATATCTTGTTTCACATGTGTAGCCTTTCAAATATTACTTCATCCAAAAAATTAAATGGCTGGGCATAGAGTTAGCAGAAGGAGATAGAATGCAAACCCACCTCCACCACCTATAGGGACCAATGACAACGAAGGTTAGGATGGATAGGAAGGAAATATTGGGAATCAAGGTACTGTGCCTTAGGATGTTCATCCCCAAGCCAACCCAACGAACTTACTTGCACCACCTACAGATTTGGCTACTGTGGTGATAAATTTAGCACAACAAGTACAACATATACAGAAAATGCAAGCCAACATGCAAGCTGCTATGGGAATTGCTTCTCCAGCTGTAAACACAACACCTATACCTGTAGGGCAAGCTAGTACCATACCTAGTGGTAGCAATACGGTACCCCAAGCACCTCAAACGCTAGTGGTACAAGCTCAAGTATAGAATACTGAGGCACCGCAAGGTGGATATAACCAGGGTAACTATCAGTACCAACCACCTATGTATAGAGCGTATGCACAATATCAGCTGGACCATTCTAGGCTGATCGAGCATTTTCTGAAGATGAAATCGAAGGAATTCACTGGCAAGTCATCGGATCCTCTATGGCCAACTCACTGGATTGATGAGATGGAAAGAAACTTTATGATGATGACTGTAAATGAAGAGGAGAAAGTATTTTGTGCCACATTTATGCTGAAAGGTGATGCACACCACTGGTGGAAATCCATTCCAAATTATCTTCTGACCAAGCACACCCAACTGACCTGGGCTATCTATATAGAAGCTTTCTTCGAGAAGTATTTTCCCAGGAGTTTCAGAGATGCAATGGAAAAGGAGTTTCTTAGTCTGTATCAGGGATAAATGTTTGTAGACACTTATCAGCAGAGTTACAAAGAGCTATTTTTCTTTGCTCCCTCTAGCATGCAGGAGGAAAATACCAAAACCCGAAGGTTCGTCATGGGACTTAGGGAAACATCTGTGAGCATGTATTGGGGTTGGAAAAGAAGATTTATAATGAAGTCGTACTGATTGCTCGAGTGCTGGAATCGAGCTACAGAGAGTTACTTTACTCAAAACAGAGGTATAAAGAGGCCTAATGAAAATACATATAACGGAGGAAACTCAAAGATATTCAAACCCTTCCATACTCAAGGCTTTAATGCTGCAACCAAGACTTCCCTGACAACCCAACCTCAATAGAAGCAGGGTAATGTTGGAGTCAAATGCTTTAATTGCAATTAAATAGGATATTATTCAAGAGAGTGTCCTAAGCCAAGGAAGCATCTACAACAAGGAAAAGTTTATGCAATTACTTCTGAGGATGCTGCTGCATCACCTGATGTGGTCACAGGTATGATTCAACCTTTTTGCCTTGTACTACCTTGTGTGAACATGTAGACTAGATTAAACCAAATCACAGGTATCGTACCTATTAATGGCATACGCCAAAGTACTCTTTGACTCTAGGACTACTCATTCTTTTATATCTGTGTCGTTTGGAAAGAAATTAAGTATACCCCTCAGATCTTTAGACTGTAAACTGCTTGTACGATCACCTATGGGATTAAAAGTAGAACTAGACCAAGGTTATGGACTATGTCCAGTTATTATCGTGAGAAGACTATGGATGCAACCTTAATTCAACTTGAGATGGTAGATTTCGATGTTATCTTAGGAATGGATTGGTTAGCCCGACACTCTATAAACCTATTATATGCGGAAAAGAAATTGACATTCAAAGACAAGGAAGGCATAGAGTTTAGTTTTACGGGAACCAAACTTCTCCGTAAATGAAAACTCATTCTTTTGGCATTAAAGGCTAAGAGATGCCTTGAGAAAGGAGGAATTGGGTATCTAGTGTCCGTGGTCGACCCAACCAAGGAAGCACCACGAATGGAAGATATTGAAGTTGTGGTGAATTTCTGGATGTATTTCCTAAGGAATTCCAGGATTACCACATGACCGAGCGACAAAGTTCATCATAGACCTTATCCCGGGAGCAGCACTAGTATCTAAGGCACCTTATCGGATGGCTCCTATTGAACTGAAGGAACTGAAGGTACAATTATAAGAAATACTAGACAAGGGTTATATTCGACCCAGTAGATCACCATGGGGAGCGCCGGTATTGTTCGTGAAAAAGGACGGTAGCATTTGACTTTGTATAGATTATCAAAAATTGAACAAGCTCACGATCAAGAACAGATATCCATTGCCTCAGATCGATGACTTATTCGACCAGTTGGAAGGGGCCAAAGTGTTCTCTAAAATTGATCTTCGATCGGGATACCGTCAATTGAAGATTAAGGAAGGCGATATTCCGAAGACAGCCTTCAGAACCAGATATGGACATTATGAATTTTTAGTTATGTCTTTTGGATTGAATAATGCACCCGTAACTTGTATGGAACTTATAAATAGGGTATTCCACGATATGTTGGATACGTCAGTCATCATATTTATTGACGACATACTAGTCTACTTTAAGAACAAAGAAATTCATATCACAAATCTAAGAGCCACTGTACAGCGACTAAGAAAAGAGAAGCTTTACTCTAAATTTACAAAGTGTGAATTCTAGCTAAATGAAGTCGCTTTCTTAGGCCATGTTGTATCAGCTGAAGGAATTAAAGTGGATCCTAGCAAGATTGAAGCTATTGTAAAATGGAAAGCACCTAAGAACATTGTAAAAATCAGAAGTTTCTTAGGTTTAGCTAGTTATTATTGACGATTCATGGAAGATTACTCTAGAATCACAGTACCACTCACCAGTCTGAGTAAGAAAGGAGAAAAGTTTGTTCGGACAGACAAGTGTGAAGAGTGTTTCCAAACATTGAAGGCAAGATTAATATCAGCTCCCATCTTGACTATTCCAATCCCAGGACAACCATTTACCTTATACACCGATGTGTCTGGGTTAGGTTTGGGATGCGTTCTCATACAAGGAGAGCAAGTAATCGCATATGCGTCTAGACAATTAAAGATTCATGAAAAGAACTACCCCACTCATGACTTGGAACTAGCAGCAGTAGTACATGCTGTCAAGATGTGGAGACATTATTTGTATGGAGAGAAATTTTAGATTAAATCTGATCATAAGAGTCTTACTCATATTTTCAATCAGAAGGAGTTGAACATGAGACAGAGGAGATGGCTGGAATTGCTGAAGGATTATGATTGCGATATCTACTATCATCTAGGGAAGGCTAATGTAGTTGCTGATGCACTAAGTAGAAAAGCAATGACAAGACCTCAGGAAGAAGCTAATACCAATGCTGCAATGTGTGACGCTAGAAAAGTATTCAATTACGGCAATGAGCAGTTTGTGCTTGATACTTCGGATGGACCAACCAACCGGGGGTTTATTCATCAATTCTCAAACATATTTGCTACATTGAAGATTGTACCTGATCTGACAGATGAAGTGAAAACAGTTATTTAGTTAGATAAAAGAAGACCTTGAAAAAGGTAGGACCAACCCTGACTTCACTTTGGATTCTGAGGAAGTATTAAGATACAAAGGGAGAGTAAGTGTTCCTGAGAATGAAGATTTGGATATTAGATATAGACTAATGAAGGAAGCCCACACCACCGCTTATTCGGTACATCTTGGAAGTACAAAGATGTATCATGATCTAAAGAAACTATATTGGTGGAGGAGAATGAAAGTAGATATAGCTAAGTTTGTGCAGTGCCTGAATTATCAGTAGGTAAAGGCTGAAAGGCAAAGGCCTACAGGCTTGTTGCAACCACTACCAGAACCAGCATGAAAATGAGACTGTACCACTATAGACTTCGTCACCAGTTTACCTTTGACTTCTAGAGTGGTTGATGCAGTCTGGGTAATCGTAGATCGTTTAACTAAGACAGCTCGTTTCATAGCTGTACGACCTCAGCATAGACTAAAGAGGTTAGCTAAGTTGTATGTGGATAATATTGTAACACCCGCACTCCATGAACCCGATCTAAACTTTTAATTCATGTCGTAACAGGTCTTTCAATCATCACCGAGCCAGATGGGGCAAGGATGACAACCAAGTACAAAAATGGACCTAAAAGTATGATATTTTTCATACCGGTCTATGCTACCGATCGACCGGTATGTCTGTGCGGGCAGACTGGTTAGATCTATAAATGCATCTCTACGGGTCCCACTTTCCAAATCTCGAGCCTAGGGACTTTCCTAACGTAGGGAAACTTCTTAAACTCTATCCTAGTCTATTTAAGTATCCTTAAACCTCTTTAAAACTCTTTGATTGATCCTCACAAACCCCAGAGAAGAGAAAGAGATCGAAGAAGGAGAAAGAGCTAAGAAAGGAGGGAGAGGAACCGTCGTTCGTCGTTGGACGAAGAACACCATAGTTGCAAACCAAGGGTAAGTGCTTGAACTTCTCTCTAAGTTAAGCATTATAGATGATTAATCATGAATTTATCGTCAAACCCTAATACAGTCGATGAACCCTAGATTCGCATTATAGGCTGAGGATCATCGAAACTAGGACTTGAATGAAACATGAAAAAACTGTAACTCATTGCTCAAGCCTAGAATGCATAGGAGAAACCTTAAAACCAATAGGGGGTGACCGACGGAAGGCGAACACCAAGTTGGTGGTCTTCCGGAGGCATACCGATTGACCATACCGGTTGCACCATATGAGATCGGTACTGTGACTGGTACCTCTTAGGGACAGGCCTGTGGGGGACCAGTCGACCATACTAGTCACGCCTTACCCCACAGTGCTGTGATCGGTATTTACAATCGGTATGCACTGTGAGGGTGTTTTCAATACCAGTTAGTTTTTGACCAACGTGAACCTTAAGAAAATTATTCTAATTCAACCCTAACATCGTGTAGGACTCTGTGTTAGCAAGTTTGGATTCTGTGATGCGAAACAAGCAAACAATCGAGCGTTAGGTAAGGGGATCAGACCTAAACCCTAATAACTTAATAACAGTAAAACGTTGTTAGTAATTATGATTCTGTGGAATGGTGTTGTGCATACTCGTATGTCATCTTTACTTTCAATTATTATATTGTTCATGCATACTCACTATGCTAGGATGTGATTGTTAGGCATGTGATTATTTTTATTGGTGTGTGGAATGGAAAGGGCCTGGGGTCTGGGATCATTCCTCACACTAGCACCTTTTTGAATCATTTCTGTCTTAGCATGCTTGGTGCGGGTAGGGTATCAGGGAGAGGAAGTGGCACTGTGGTCTCTGGCCTGGCCACTAGACTCTAGCCCTATCTCTATGCCATAGGGAGCTATGCTGGGATAGGGCCTACTGTGATGACATTTAGGATTGGTTAGTTACAAGCCCAGTTTGCAAGCCCTCGCCAATAGGGGCTTACGTATTGGTATGGGTAGGGCATCAGGGAAAGTGTTGGTGGTGTTTGATCCGGACACTTTAGCTCTATCTCTATTCCATGGTGGGTGCATGTGGGATGACAGTGGTGTTTGATCCATTGGGCGGATTCACACACTCGTGTATAGAGGTACGGGGGCTACCAATCCTTTCTATAACACATTGTAAACTTAAAACCAGACCATAATGTGAATGTTACTCATGCATGATGTGTGTTGCATTGTCTGATTGTCTTACTAAGCTAAGTTGTGAGCTCACCCTTGTATATATACATGTTTTTAGATGTTGATGCAGGTTACACTGTCGAGGACTACGTGGACGCTCCAGTATATGGAAGAGTTGCTGCCCTGGAAGTGCAAGCAGGAGAGGACGAGCATGACGCTTCATGCAAGTGCCCTTTCTGCGTATACCCTTTCTACGTGTACCTTTAGGATATTTGATTTGTTTATTTTATTTATTTTTAGTTGGATTTATGAATGATGTAAGGATAATTATTTATGTTTTGGTATTTTGAATAATTGGATAATTTATTTATCAATAGAAGTACTCAGTTCATTTAATTTAAAACTTTCGCTGTATTTAATTATATTCTGATTATGGTTATGTGCAATGATTTATATGAGTAGACACAGTCTTATTGAGATCCTGGTGTGAACCGTTGGTTCAGTGATGGTTTACTCACACTTCTGGTTCAGTCGAAATTGGGTGTCACAACTTGGTATCAGAGCTCTTAGGCTCTGTCTAATAGACCACATTTGCACTTATGTGACTCGATGAACTGTGATAGGAAAAATTAAATGCTTTTATAAAAACACGGCTTAAGCACTTATTTGATGCCTGAGACTAAATACTAAAGAGCATAATGTACTATATTAGAAGTGAGAACCTAATAAACAGACATGCTCTAGTTAGAAAACCATAATAACAAACAGAATGACTTTAAACTACCATTAAGGTAAAAACATCCAAGAGTGAAAGAGTTAATTGTACTACAGGGTATAGTCCACAAGCTGGATAGTTACCCTGTTATAATAAAGCTGTACTGATAGGAGAAAGGGAAAAATGAAGTGATCCATCATGGGGTTGGGGGCATCGAAAGAATAGGGTCAGCGATGTCATAGTCACGCTCATATGCAACCCTGAGCCAGTGTACCTGCTCCTGTATGACTTTGAGGCTACAAGAGGGGCACCCTAGGTCATGGTTTATCTCACACTGGGCATCTCGAATCTCTATAAACATACCCATCACAGTATCAGGAGGAGCCTGAGATGGTCCTGTTGCAGGTATGGGCTGGGGTTCTGGTGCAGAAATATCTTCCATCTGTTCATCATCATCACCCCCTACCTCTGCAAAAGTTGCATTGGCTGCTGCTAGTGTTACCCTCCTAAGTGGACGAGGACGAGCCTCTAGCTCCTCATCACTGATTGGCAGGTTATCCATCTTCATTCGAACAATGGCATCCCAGCCAATGTCTGATGTCATGGTGTCCTCAATGGCAATCTCATCTCTCATGTCCACTCGAAAGCATTGTAGGAGTGTAATGATAAGCCGACCATATGGAAAGTTGCTTATTTGGTCAGGCATGGTAGCCTAATGCATGGTTCTGATGATAATATAGGGAAGACAAACCCGCTCCCTAGTGCAGACACAATAAGTCAGGTACTGGGTGAGCTGAGATAACTCACTGTAGTGGCCGCTCTGAGGAACAATGTCATGCTGGATAATGCGGCAATATACTCGAGGAATAGGTCTCAAACTGGCAGCTTTCATGGGCACCCTTGGGTTAAGGATCTGCTCTGAAACCTCCTGGCGCAGATCATCAGTAAGTAAGCCTTTCATCTTGAGAGCACAGTAAACCAAATCACCATCATTAGGAATCCCCAAGAGATCAGTGAGCTGGTAAGTGTCGAATGATATGGGGACACCTTTGACAAAGCTGGTGAGGCAGAGGTCCCTACCGTGGCTGAAGTCGTTAACATCCCCCTTGATCTCTAAGTTAGCATAAAAGTGCTTGACCAGGTTGGGCCAGGTAGTCACTGTGTAAGTGATAATGGGTAACCACCCAAGTGCACCAAAGGCTGCTTCAACATCGAATCGTTGTAGCTGCTCTAGGTTTATGCAGTGTCCAAATTCTATGTTTTTCTCTTCGAACCATGGAAACCGGGCTTACGTTGTCGCCAAACTAAACCACCACTCATCAAACTGTGAAACTGGTGGGTGTGGACGGTTCATGCCTGGAGCGTATGCATGCTTACTAGCACCTCGACATCGAGACATTGTTTAACTACAAAACAAAACAAAACAATGAGAATTAGTTAAATTTTTTTTGAAATTTCGACAGCATAACAACAGTATTTATAGCAAAGGCCTCAAACTCACCCAAAATCTGGGGAGGAGGACTTACGTAACCATTTAGCAACATATAGAGACCAAACAATCATCAAACAAGTAAGAAATTCAACAATTACAAGAAAAATCGATTTTTGACCAAAACCTAGGTCAAAAATCCAAAAATTTTGATTTTGAGAAAACGATACGGTGGAACCTCAAATAAGTTGAGGGCTTTTGTTCATAGAGGTCCCAAAACTATTTCTAAGCCAAAGAAAAACAGTTCCTACGGTTAGAATCTTCTAAACCAAGGAAAAATCTAGTATTTGGGCAAGAAACCATGAAGAAACGATGTAAAATGGAGAGAGGAAGGAAGAACCTTACTTGGAGATGATGTTCAAGGTCTTGATCGGAAGAGAATTGCTCCTAAAGTCACCGGTCGGACTGTAGCAACTCACCAAGTTAGTGAGGAATCACCACCGGAGAGAATAGAAAGAAGAAAAGTGAGAAATGACTCAAAATCACAATTTAAAGCTTACAGGGCAATACCGGTCGACGGTTTTTCCCTATACCGGTCGACCGGTACCTCTTGGCCATAGAAGGGTGCCGACCGGTCGAACATACCGGTCGCACCATACCATACAGAGGTGCAACCGGTACATCGATTGGTACCCCTTGGAAAGTCCGAGAGGTTTATCCGCCTGACTATACCGGTCGCACTATATTCTATAGTGCCGTGACCGGTATGTTGCGACCGGACAAGTATTCTAAGCCCATAAAATTATGAGAAAATTTTTAAAATTTTGATTTAAAGTTTCCATTACAATTTTTGCCCTTGCACCGTTAAAGACTAACACTATTATGACAAATGTGACTATTCCAATGTACCTCATGTGTTATGTCTTCTTCTCAGATCCAAACAGGAAAGAATAATCTGAGATGGCAAGCGGAAATGGTCGCAGAGGTTCACGAAAACATCACCACTCAAGGGTGCGTCAAGTCAAGGACCATGTGGAAGCAGGAAACATTGGTGAGCAAAACCTGAACCCAGAAGATGGAACCCCAATGAGGGATGATGGGGACAGGACACCAATGAGAAATGGTGGAGAAGGGTAGAGTCATAGAGCACCAACAAATCTGCCAGGCCCTCTTCACACTAACTCTGAGACTATTGTGACGAATCTGGTCTACCAGATGGAAGCTTAGCAGAAGGTGTTCTTGAACGAGATGCTGAAGATGTTTAGGCCACCGGGATATATCCCTACAAAAGGTATGCCTGAGTCTAGGGGAAATAACACAGCACTACCAGTGGATGGTAGCACTGGGCCGATGGGTCAAAAACAGAACCCACAACTACCACACCAATTTCCAATATCGTCTGCCTATCAAGGGATCTATCCGTACCCACCACTATGGTATGGAACAAAGGCACAGGGGCAGAATGACCTAAGCCGAGTGGTGGATAAGTTTTTGAAATTGAAACCCCCTACCTTTATTGGGAAACCAGGAAAACCACTGTGACCTGTACAGTGGGTTGCAGAGATGGAGAAGAACTTCTATCTGATGACTTGCATGGAGGATGAGAAGGTGTTATTTGCTACTTACATGCTCAAGGAAGATGCTAATGCCTGGTGGAATTCTACCCGGCCATACTTGGAGACGAAGCACACCCAAATCACCTGGGAAATATTCAAAGGAGCCTTCTTCGATTAGTACTTTCCTAAGAGATTTCATGATCAAATGGAGAAGGAATTCCTTAACCTACAACAATCCCAATTGACTATTGATGTGTACCAGTAGAGGTATGAAGAACTATTTTTCTTTGCTCCAGCAAGCATGCAAGAGGAGGAAACCAAAACCTGTCGGTTCACTATAGGATTGCGAGGAAGTATTCGGGAGCACATCTAGGGTTTGGTGAAGAAGGTGTATAACGAGGCTGTGCAGATTGCTAGGGTGATTGAATCAAGCCAAAGAGACAACTTCTTTGCTCAAAACAGGGGACTAAAGAGGCCTGCTACTGAACTTCGGGTGGAGGGAACACTAGACCATTCTGCCCATACAGGGCTCAGTCTGCTGTGGTGCCAGCAAGGAATACTACTGCACCACCACCATCACAGGTAGCTGGTCAAAACCCTAATGTCAAATGTTTCAACTGCTAGCAATTGGGTCATTATGCAAAGACCTGTACTCTACTTAGGAAGCAACCGCCACAGCAAGAGAAGGTATTTGCAGTCACCACTGAGAAGGCAGCCACATCACCTGATGTGGTTACTGGTACGATTCCGTTCCTTATTATTTTGCTTATTGATTTGTTATGTATGAGCATGTAGAACTAAGGGATAATTAAACTATAGGAATGGTAGATATAGCTGGTGTACCTGTCAGAGTACTCTTTGACTTTGGGGCTACACACTCCTTTGTTTCTATGTGTTTTGGGAAGTGATTGGAGTTACCTATCAAGTCCTTAACCCCAAGCTTGATAGTTCGCTCTCCGTTGGGAGTAGAAGTGGCATTGAATGAATGCTATGGGCCATGCTTAGTTAGTATTAATTGGTGAAATTTAAAAAGAAATCTGGTTCAACTTGGGATGGCAGACTTTGATGTCATCTTGGGAATGGATTGGCTAGGCCATTATTCAGCTAGCTTATTATGTGGTGAAAGGAAACTTGTTTTTATGGATGATAAGGGAAGGGAGTTTAGCTTCACTGGAACCAAATTACCTAAGAAGCGGAAGCTGATCCTCTCTACCCTAAAAGCTAAGAGATGCTTAGAGAAGGGGGGGAGTGGGGTACTTAGTGTCTATGGTCGACATCGCTGCAGTGGTGCCAAAGATGGAAGATCTAGATGTGGTACGAGAGTTTTCAGATGTATTTCCAGAGGATCTACCTCTAGACAGGGCTACAGAGTTCGTAATAGACCTCATGCCAGGGTCGACACCGGTGTTTAAGGCACTGTACAGGATGGCCCCTATAGAATTAAAAGAGTTGAAGACCCAGTTACAAGAACTACTAGATAAGGGTTTCATACGACCAAACATATTGCCGTAGTGAGCACCTGTATTGTTCGTAAAGAAGAAGGATGGTAGCGTAGGATTATGTATCGACTACCGGGAGTTGAACAAGTTAACCATCAAGAACCGATACCCTTTGCCTAGGATCGATGATCTGTTCGATCACTTGTAGGGTGCAAAGATTTTCTCAAAGATTAATCTTAGATCAGGGTATCACCAATTGAAGATCAAGGCAGGAGATATTCCAAAGATTGCTTTTAGGACAAGGTATGGGCATTATAAGTTCCTGGTAATGTCGTTTGGGTTGACTAACACTCTAGCGTCGTTCATGGAACTGATGAACCGAGTGTTTCATGACATGTTGGATACTTCGGTCATCATATTCATTGACGACATCTTGGTCTACTCAAAGGATAGGGAGGCTCATGCAACACACTTGAGAGCAGCCCTACAACGTCTGAGAAGGGAGAAGCTTTACGCCAAGTTCAAGAAATGTGAATTTTGGTTGAAGGAAGTGGCCTTCTTGGGTCACGTAGTATCTGCAGACGATGTCAAGGTAGATCCAAGCAAGATCACAACTATAGTAAGATGGGATACACCAAAATTAGTTGCAGAGATTCGTAGTTTCCTTGGATTGGCTGGTTACTATAGAAGATTCATGGAAGACTACTCAAGAATCGCCGTTCTACTCACCAGACTAACCAAGAAAGGAGAAAAGTTCATATGGACAGATGAGTATGAGAAGTGCTTTCAGACTCTGAAGTCAAGACTAGTCTCCACACCTATCTTGACCATCCCAACACCAGGCTTGCCGTTCACTCTATATACGGATGCCTCAGGGTTGGGTCTTGGGTGTGTGTTGATTCAAGGAGAACATGTGATTACCTACGCATCAAGACAGTTGAAAGAGCATGAAAAGAACTATCCTATGCATGATCTAGAGTTAGCAGCGGTCATTCACGCAATCAAGACTTGGAGGCACTAGCTTTATGGTGAAAAATTTCAGATCAAGTCGGATCACAAGAGTTTGACTTACCTTTTTACTCAGAAGGACCTAAATATGAGACAGAGGAGATGGCTGGAGCCATTAAAAGATTATGATTGTGACATCCAGTACCATCCGGGTAAGGCAAACGTCGTGGCTGATGCCTTAAGCAGAAAGTGGGCATTGAAACCTGAGGTAGGACCTAGTACAAATGTTGCGCTGTGTGTTATAGCCTCAGGCTCAATAGAGAATGATGAAGAGCATATATTAGAGACTGTAGAAGATCCAGTAGAATAGGGCTTCATTCATAAGTTCACATTGATGTTCGCAGCCTTAAAGATCTTGCCAAATCTAATAGATGAGGTAAAAGTAGCAATCCTACAAGATCCACACCTCAAGACTGTGCAAGAAGATCTAGAGAAGGGTAAAAGCAACCCTAACTTTTCCTTGGATCCAGACAAGGTACTCAGGTATCGTGGATGATTATGTATACCTGGGAGTGAGAACTCAAATATTAGAGATAGAATTATGATAAAAGCTCATTATACCCCATATTCGGTACATCCAGGAAGCACCAAAATGTACCATGATTTAAGAAGACTATATTGGTGGAGGGGTATGAAAGCGGATGTAGCTTGATTCGTATTCCAATGTCTGAATTGCCAACAAGTTAACGCAAAAAGATAGAGACCCGCAGGTTTGCTACAACCACTACCGAAGTCAGCATGGAAGTGGGATTGCATCACAATGGATTTCGTAACTGGTCTACCCTTGACACCAAGGTCAGGGATGTAGTATGGGTTAAAGTCGATCGACTTGCCAAGACAGCTCGCTTTATCGCTGTCAGACCTTAGTATACCATGGACAAGCTAGCCAAGTTATATGTGTCACACCCCAATTCTGTACTATTCAGAATGGTGTGATGAACCGTTAATAAACCAACGGTTCAACCAGGATCTCAAATAAGCTATGTCCATTTGTTTAAACCATACACATCCACAACAATAATCAGAGTAAACACACAATAGCAGAAGTCTTAAATATTAAATGAACTGAAAATCTAAATGTGATAAAATAAATAATTTAACCAATTATTCCCAAAAAGACTGAGACATAAACTTAAATAATTAATTCAAATATATTGTCTGTATAATCCAAATAAAAGTCTAATAAAAAATACAGGAGTTGCACTCGCATGTCGAATCATGCGACTCCATCATCACTTCAGCGTCCGTCGCCGCCGCTTGCCCGTACACAGGAGCATTTATATAATCTTCAACAGTGGTACCTGCATCATCAACTAAAATATTCGACGTCGAAAAGGGTGAGCACACATCACGGCTCAGTGAGCAAATAAAACAATGCAACAAACATATGCATGCATTCAATTCATATCTGTGGTCTGGTTTATAAGTTTGCAATATGCTATAGAAAGGTTCGGAGGCCGCCTCACCTCTATACAAGAGTGTGTGAAGCCACCCAATGAATATTGGCATTGCCGTCCCACATGCACCCACCATGGAAACTGTGTACCCAATGGGTATCAACATTGCATTACCACATGCTCCTATACCAACACGTAAGTCCCTATTGGGGAGGGCTTACAAATTGGGCTCGCAACTAACCAATCCTAATGTCAAACAGTGTATCTAAGGCCTCACCCCAGCATTCCTCAATACGTCCATAGAAATAGTGTAAGACCCGTATCAAACTAATCGGTCTTACCACCTTGTACTAGGTCTACCCATCATGGTCGAGCCAAATGGACCAAGTGCGTGAAGGAAATAGCAAAACCAGGTACTAAACTGACCCAAAAATAGTAAATTGGAGGGCAAGGTCGCATACCTAGATAGGTAGGGTCGACCCCCCCTCACTAAGAAGTCAGACCCCTGATATTTTAACTGGGGGTCGAAAAACTTAGAACTGGGATTCGACGAGATCTCCGACCCCCTCATCGACCCCCTGTTTGCCGACAGAAACCGTAAATAGGAAACTTTCCAAATTTCAATGGGATTCCTTCCTAATTTCAATGAGACTTATTTTGGGAGATTCTACTCTATAAATAGGACGTCCCTAAGCCTCTTTCACTCCTTTTGAAACCCTAATAGAAAGTGAGAGAAAGAGAAGAGAAGGAGAAGAGAAGAAAAGTTAGAGAAGAAAACCAAAGTGAAGAATTCAGAGAAACCTCTGAATTTCAGCAAAACCTAAGGTATGAGCACGTTTCCATTGATGATATAAGACCTTAGAATAGTTCATAAAGAGGGTATGGTCTAGGAGAAACCCAAATTATACATCCATGGGAAGATTTCAATGAAATCCATGGAGAAATCATGGTAGGCAAAGTAAGGAGGAAACCAAGAGTTCTAAGCCATAGAACAAGCCTAGAATGGATTGTGGAAGTAAGCCATAGGACCCAAACATGAAAGAATGGACTTTAGAATGATAATTTTGACTCAACCCATGGGGGGTCGCACGTGGGGTCGATTGGGAATCTACCCTACCAGACCATAGGATCGACCCCTAGTATTCGAGAAGTCCAGGAAAGGGGTGGTCGCACCCAGGGTCGATGGAACATCCGACCCTGGCATCAATCCTACCCTGGGGGTCGCAGTAAACTACTACCCTACCTGCGACCCACCCTGCGACCCGTGCTTAAAAACAAGTCTAAAAGTGTCGGAATGACTTCTAACCAAAATCTATCAACTTGTTAGGTTTTCCTATTGATATAAAAGTGATTTTAAAGCTTGAAAGAGGATCAACACTCAAGCAAAGGTGAGGGAACAAGACCTAAACTAATTGGCTAATAATAAATTCTTTTTTTTATTTCTTGAGTCCAATGCCATGACTGATCCTATGCGTGTATGCTTGTAATGTGCATTCAACATGTCATCCAATATTCCTTCTATTAATGTTCATGCATATTTAATTTTATTTTGTTTATAACATGATGATGATGATGATGATGCTAGGAATAGACATGTGAATGTATGTGTGTGGTTAGTGTGCTTGATGCGAGTAGAGTATCTGGGGGGGAATGTGACATTGTGGTTCAGCCTGGTCACTAGACTCTAGCTCTATCTCTACTCAAGTCTTGTCCACTGATATCATCGTATCGCCATTACCTTAGCAGAACTATTATGTCGTAGGGTATCAGGGGAGGTGGTCTCAGACCGTGTAGTCTTCGACTCTGCCAGGGGGCCTTCGCTCTATCTCTATGGACGTATTGAGGGATGCTGGGGTGAGGCCATAGGTACACTGTTTGACATTAGGATTGGTTAGTTGCGAGCCCAGTTTACAAGCCCTCGCCAGTAGGGGCTTACGTGTTGGTATGGGTAGAGTATCAGGGGAAGTGTGATACGGTGTGGTCCTAAGCACTTTAGCTCTATCTCTATTCCATAGTGGGTGCATGTGGGACGACAATAAATGTTAACCTTTGGGCGGATTCACACACTCGTGTATAGAGGTGAGGCGGCCACTGAACCTTTCTATAGCACATTGCAAACTTATAAACCAGACCACAGATATGAATTGAATGCATGCATATGTTTGTTGCATTGCTTTGTTTGCTCACTGAGCCGTGATGTGTGCTTACCCTTTTCGACGTCGAATATTTTTAGTTGATGATGCAGGTACCATGGTGGAAGACTATATGAATGCTTCTGTATACAAGCACGTCGCTGCGATGGAAGCTAAAGACTTAGTGGAAACGCATGACTCTTCATGCGAGTGCAACGCATGCGTTTTCGATTAGATTTCATTTGAATTATTAAGGAAATATAATTGATATTTTATTTACTTATATTTCGGTTGATACAACATAACTTGATATTTTATTTATGATTATCACAGTTAGATTTCTCAGTTCATTTATTATTAAGACTTCCGCTATTGTGTATTTATTCTGATTATGGTTGTGGATGTGTATGGTTTATTTTCAACGGACACAGCCTATTAGAGATCCTGGTTGAACCATTGGTTTATTAGCGGTTCATCACACCATTCTGAAAGGTGCAGAATTGGGGTGTGACAAATAGAGCTAAGGCCCCTCGGTAGAGTCAGAGACTACACGGTCCGAGACCACCTCCCTTAATACCCTACGACGTAATAGCTCTGCTAAGGTAATGGCGATACGACGATGTTAGTGGACAAGACTTGAGTAGAGATAGAGCTAGAGTCTGGTGACCAAGATAAACCACAGTGTCATGTCCTCCCCCTGATGCCCCACTCGCATCAAATACACTAACCACACACAAACATTCACATGCCTATTCCTAACATCACCATCATCATCATGTTATAAATAAACGAAATTAAATATGCATGAATAGTAATCGCAAGAATATTGGATGACATGTTAAATGCACAATACATACATACACGCATAGAATCAATCAATCATGGCATCAGACTCAATAAGCAAAAGTAGCTTTTTATTATCCAATTAATTTAGGTCTTGTTCCCTCACCTTTGATTGAGTGTAGATCCTCGTTCAAGCTTTAAGAATCACTTTTAAATCACTAGGAAGACCTAACAAGTCGATAGATTTTAATTAGAATTAATTCTAACAAATTTAGACTAGTTGAAATCATAGGGTCGCAGGTAGGGTAGTACCTAGGTTCGGTTACCCAATCGACCCTAGGGGTAGGGTCGGACATGGGGTCGGTTACCAATCGACCCTATGTGCGACCACACCCTCCCTGGGACTTTCTGAGGGTATGTGATCGATCTTGTGGTCTCGTAGGTCCATTCTAAGATTGTTCTATGGCTCATAACTATGATTTTTACACACTTTCCATTGTCTATGATGATTACGTACATGGATTCTTTTGAAACTCATCCATGGGTAGATGATTTGGGTTTCTCCCAATCCTAACTTCTTTATATTCCATTCTAGGATCTTAATTTATGAAGGAATTAAACTCATACCTGATGTTGGCTGAGATTCAGAGGTTTCTCTGAAGTTCCTCCTCTTTCTTAGTCTTTTCTCCAATTTTCCTTCTCTTCTTCTCTTCCTTCTCCTTCTCTTTCTCTCACTTTCAATTAGGGTTCTAAAAGGAGTGAAAGAGGCTAAGGGACATACTATTTTTAGAGGAAAACCTCCCAAAATAAGTCCCATCGAGATTAGGAAAGGACTCCTTGAAATTAGAAAAATTTCCTAATTTATGGTTTCAGTCTGTCATCATAAGGTCGCACGTAGGGTCGCAGGACCCGTCCACCCTGTGGTTCTCAAGTCATCCAACCCTACGACTGAAAAGTCATGGGTTGGACTTCTATTGAGGTGGGGTCGACCCTACTTGTTTAGGCATGCGACCCTACCCTCATATTTACTATTTTTGGGTCAAATTCATACCTGGTTTAGTGATTTCCTTCACGCACTTGGTCCACTTAGCTCGACCATGATAGGTAGACCTGGTACAAGGTGGTAAGACCGGTTAGTTTAATACGGGGCTTACAACTCCCCCCTTCTTATTAAAAATTTCGTCCTCGAAATTGGTACATACCTTCCGAGTCGAAAAGATGAGGGTATTGCTTTCGCATAGCATTCTCTTCTTCCCATGTAATTTCTTCTATATCTCGGCTTCTCCAAGTGACCTTAACATAGTAGATATCACGGTTGCGTAGTTGTTGAACCTTTCAACTGGTAATTTCTGTTGGTGCTACTTCAAATGTCAAATCATCAGTCAAATCAGGTGGATCCACTGTCAAAACGTGTGTTGGGTCCCTAACATACTTCTTCAATAATGAAACATGGAATACATCATGCACGTTTGACATAGATGGTGGTAGTGCTAGCTGATAAGCACCTTTCCACGTTTAGCTAGAATCTCATATGGCCCGACATATCTTGGACTAAGCTTCCCTTTCTGTCCGAACCACTTTAAACCTCGCATAGGTGATACTTTCAAGAATACCTTATCACCTATGACAAATTCAAGGTCTCGGCGTCGAGTATCTGCATACTGTTTCTGACGATTCTGAGCCGTTCTTACTCTTTCATTGATAATTTCGACTACTCGACATGTCTCTTCAACAAATTCTGATCCAACAATAATATGTTCTCCAATTTCATTCCAAAACAGCGGAGTTCGACACTTCCTACCATACAGTGCTTCATAGGGTGACATCTGTATAGTGGCCTGATAGCTGTTGTTATAAGCGAACTCGATCAATGGTAGTTTTTCATCCCATAATCCTTTAAAATCAATTACAAAGGCTCAAAGAATGTCTTCTAAAATCTGAATGGTACGCTCCGATTGTCCGTCTGTCTGAGGATGGAATGCAGTATTAAACTTCAATGTTGTACCCATAGCCTTTTGCAATCCTTCCCAAAACTTTGAAGTAAATCGTGGATCTCTGTCGGACACAATGCTTTCAGGTACACCGTGTAGTCTGACAATATTATCCACATACAACTTAGCTAACCTCTTCAGTGTATACTGAGGTTGTATAGCTATAAATCGAGCTGTTTTAGTCAAACGGTCTACAATCACCCAAACCGCGTCAACTACTCGGGGAGTCAATGGTAACCCGGTGACGAAGTCCATAGTGATGCAGTCCCATTTCCATGCTGGTTCTGGTAGCGGCTGTAACAGCCCTGCAGGTCTTTGCCTTTCAGCCTTTACTCTCTGACAGTTTAGGCATTGAGATACAAATTTAGCTACATCTGTTTTCATTCCTCTCCACCAATATAATTTCAGTAAATCATGATACATTTTTGTACTTCCAAGATGTATCGAATAGACGGTGGTGTGAGCTTCTTTCATTAATCGGTGTCTAATGTCCAAATTTTCTGTTTCAGGAACACATATTCTTCCTTTGTACTTCAGTACCTTTTCATCGTCCAAGGCGAACTCAGGGACAGTCCTACCTTTTTCAATGTCCTCTTGTACCGTTCTTAGATAAGGGTCTGATTATAGCGGCTTTCACTTCATTTATTATATCAGGTACAATCTTCAGTGTTGCAAACATATTTGAAATCCGATGAACAAACCCTTGGTTGGTTGATTCACCTGGTGCATCTATCACGAATTGCTCATTACCAAGATTGAATACTTTTCATGTAGCATACATTGCTGCAGTCGTGTTAACCCCCTCTTGGGATTTTATCATTGCTTTTCTACTCAGCGCATCAGCAACTACATTAGCTTTCCCTGGATGATACTGTATATCACAATCATAATCTTTCAATAGTTCAAGCCATCTTCTTTGTCTCATATTCAACTCCTTCTGATTAAAGAGATAAGTGAGACTCTTATGATCTGATTTAATCTGAAAATTTTCTCCATACAAAAAATGTCTCCATATTTTTACAGCATGTACTACTGTCGCTAACTCCAAGTCATGAGTAGGATAGTTCTTTTCATGTGTTTTCAGTTGTCTTGAAGCATATGCAACCACTTGTTCTCCTTGCATAAGTACACATCCCAAACCCAATCTAGATGCATCAATGTATAAAACAAATGATTGTCCTAGAATAGGAATAGTCAAAATGGGAGCAGGTATCAATCTTGCCTTCAATGTTTGGAAACTGTTCTCACATTTTTCAGTCCAAACAAACTTCTCTCCTTTCTTAGTCAAACTGGTGAGCGGTACGGCGATCCTGGAGTAGTCTTCCACGAATCATCGGTAATACCCAGCTAGACCAAGAAAACTTCTAATTTCTGCAACACTCTTCGGTGCTTCCCACTTCACAATGGCCTCAATCTTGCTAAGGTCCACTTTAATTCCTTAAGTGGATACAACATGGCTTAAGAAAGTGACTACATTTAGCCAAAACTCATACTTTTTAAATTTGGCGTAAAGCTTCTCTTTCCGTAATCGCTGCAGAGCGGCTCTTAGATTCATAATATGAGTTTCCTTGTCCTTGGAGTAGACCAATATATCATTAATAAATACAATGACCGACGTATCCAACATATCATGGAATATCCGATTCATAAGTTCCATAAAAGTTGCTGGTGCATTAGTCAATCCAAAAGACATGACTAAAAATTTATAATATCCATATCTCGTCCTGAATGCTGTCTTGGGAAAATCACTGTCCTTAATCATCAAATGATGGTATCCTGATCGAAGATCGATCTTGGAGAACACCTTGGCACCTTGCAACTGATCGAATAAGTCATCGACCCGAGGCAATGGGTACCGATTCTTGATTGTTAGCCTATTCAGTTCCCGGTAGTCTATACACAGTCAGACACTACCGTCCTTCTTCTTTACGAATAATACTGGCGCTCCCCATGGTGATATGCTAGGTCTGATGTAACTCTTGTCCAGTAGTTCCTGTAACTGTACTTTTAATTCCTTCAGTTAAGTAGGAGCCATTCGATAGGGTGCTTTTGATACTGGTGCGGCTCTGGGTATCAGATCTATAACAAACTCTGTAGCTCGGTCGGGTGGTAGTCCTGGTAGTTCTTCAGGAAATACATCTGGAAAGTCACGCACCACATTAATATCCTCCATTCATGCTGCTTCCTTGGTGAGGTCGACCACTAAGACTAGATACCCAACTCCTTCTTTCTCGAGGCATTTCCTAGACTTTAATGCAGAGAGGATGAGTTTTCGTTTACGGGGAAGTTTGATTCCCACAAAACTAAACTCTGCTCCTACCTTGTCTTTAAATGTCAGCTTCTTTTCTGCACATAATAGATTTGCAGAATGCCGAGCTAACCAGTCCATTCCCAAGATGACATCAAAGTCTGCCATCTCAAGTTGAATCAAGGTTGCATCCAAAGTCTTCTCGTCAATAAGAACTGGACATGGCCCATAACCTTTTTCTAATGTCACTTCTAATTCTATAGGCGATCATACAAGCAGTTTGTAGTCTAAAGATTTGAGGGGTAGATTTAGCTTCTTTTTAAATGACACAGATATAAAAGAATGAGTAGCTTCAGAATCAAAGAGCACTGTGGCAGGAATGCCATTAATAGGTACGATACCTGTGATTTGTTTTAATTTAGTTTACATGCTCATACAATGTAACACAATTTAAAAGGTTCAGGTCATACCTGTGACCACATCAAGTGATACGGCAGCATCCTCAGATGTAACAGCGTAAACTCTTCCTTGCTGTAGCTGCTTTCTGGGCTTAGGGCACTCCCTTGAATATGTCCCACTTGATTGCAGTTAAAACATCTTATTCCTTCATTACTTTGCTTTGGTTGCGATGGGGCTGTTGAAGTAGTCTTGGCTACAGCATTAAAGCCTTGTGTACGGAAGGGTCTGAATGTCTTGGTGTTCCCTCCGTTATAAGAATTCCCATTAGGCCTTTTGATCCCCCTATTTTGAGCAAAGTAGCTCTCTTTCTGGCTCGACTCTATCACTCGAGCAATTTGTACAACTTCATTGTAGACTTCTTCTCAAGTCACAGGACATGTTCATGTATGCTTTCCCTAAGTCCCATGACGAACCTTCGAGTCTTCATATCTTCCTCTTGCATACTGACTAGTGCAAAGAAGAACAGCTCCTCATAACGCTGTTGATATGCATCGACAGTCATCTGTCCCTGATATAAACTCAGGAACTCTCTCTCTATAGAATCTCTGAAAGTTCTATGGAAGTACTTCTCAAAGAATGCCTATTTATATATACCCCAGGTTAAGTGAGTGCGCTTGGTTAACAGATATGTCCTGCTAGACTTCCACCAATGGTGTTCATCGCCCTTTAGCATAAATGTGGTGCACAACACTTTCTCCTCCTCATTTACTGTCATTATCATAAAATTTCTTTCCATTTCATCAACCCAGTATGCTGGCCACAAAGGATCTGCTGGCTTGCCATTAAATTCTTTGGGCTTCATCTTCAGAAAATGCTCGATCAGTCTGGAGTGGTCCAGCTGATACGGAGCATAGGCCCCATACATAGGCGGTTGGTACTGATAACCACCTTGAGCTACTTCAGGGTTCTGTACTTGAGCCTGCATGACTGGTGTTTGAGGTGCATGGGGTACCGTATTACTTCCCGCTGGTACTGTGCTTACCTGTCCTGCTGGCATCGGTGTCGTATGTGCAGCTAGAAAAGCCATGCCTATGGCAACTTGCATATTAGATTGTACCTATTGTATTTGCTACAGCTGTTGTGCCAAGTTCATTACCGCGGTAGCCAGATCCGTAGGTGGGGCTGGCAAGTTAGTTGGATTTGTCTGGCCATTAGCCACGGGCGGTGCCGTATTCAGATTCTCCTGTGTCTCAGGATGTATATGGCTATCTTCCTCCACAGGTGGTGGTCGTGGAATAGAGTTACGACTTTATCTGGTCACTCTTCGCCCAACCATTTTCTGTTCTGATGGTGGTAATGTCTGCAGTCAGTCATAGCACATGTGAGGCAATCAATATAAGTTGTTCTTCAGTCAAACATCCAACTAATCAATATAATTTCAAAATTTTCAGATATTTTTGACAAAATACTGTATTTTCCATCGTATTACCCTGAGAATCACTGTCAACTTACCGAGAGCCTAGGGTCGATGGTAGGGTCGGTATATGTCCGACCCTAGGTCCGACCCTTAGTTTTTTGTCCGATCACCGAGAGGCTAGGGTCGATGGTAGGGTCGGTAGTTATCCGACCCTAGGTCCGACCCCTAGTTCTCTGTCAAATCACCGAGAGGCTAGGGTCGATGGTAGGGTCTGACGTAGGGTCGCATGTTTTGGTCGAATTCTGCGACCCTACGACCCAGAATCAGGTTTTTAAACTCAATTTTGGATTCATTTCCCATTCTTTCTCCTTTCTTCCAACTCGACTCGTTTCTCTGAGTTGCTACATTATTGACCCCTACCTGTTTAGTGATCATATCTTCCGTTTGTGACTCCCACTCCTTCTCTTCAGGTATGCTCTCTTACTGTTTCATGTTTTTAAAGCTTTCTAATTAGGTTTTTGTCCATTTACATCGTTTTCCTCAAATTAAAATTTTTCTAATCGTAAAAATTTAATTTTTATTGGGGGCTTTGGCTATTGGTCACCCAATGGATGAAAGCCCTCAAAAATATTTGAGTTTCATCGGTTGGTTATTGAGAAACTTAAAATTTTCTATTTTTGACCTAATTTTCGAGATTTTTTGAATTTATTGAAATTTCTTCAAATTCGATCTTTCAAAATTATATTTCCAACTGTATGAGCCTTGCAGGATGGTTTAGAACCCATGTAAGTCCTCCTGCCCAAGTGTATGGGTGAAAAGTGAGGCTTTTGACCAATTTATGCCGTTATAATGCCGAAATTTTTAGATTTTTCATTTTTACTGATTTATTATCTATTTTCTTTGTTTTGGCAGATAAATGGCTCGTACCAAACTTCCTAGGGCTCATGACCCAGTTCGTTTCCGCTCCAACGAGGCCGAAGCTCAGTATGCTCGCTATAAGCGTAAGAAGGTAGAGGGGGGTCGCTGTGTGGACTTGGTTAGTCTAGCCTTGTTCAACGTGGAGGGGGCATTTGGTGACATGGGCTGGCTCCCTGTGATCACTTATTACGTGTGCACCCGTCTGAATTTGGTGAGACAGTTCTATTGCAATCTCCAGGTAGTGGGAGATCGCAATGACACCGAGAGGGGTAGGGAGCCCAGGATCACGAGCTACGTCAAAGGGGTAGAGGTTTCCTTTGACTGCCAGCAGTTGACTGATCTTCTGGGCATATCAAATGACGGCTCTTTGGTGTACTATGCTCCCAGGGAGCCCCAGTTTCTTTCCTTGGAGATGCATGCTGAGATTGACAGTCAGCTTATCAGAGATGATCGCTGGGAGATGAAAGCGATCAACCTACATCCAAGGCCTCGGGTGTACTACAAGATCATCCAGCACACCCTGATACCCCAAAGTGGACACTATGAGAGGATCTCCCAGTTGACTCAGTACGTCCTTTACTGCATCTGCACTAAGCAGCCTGTCTACCTCCCTTATATTATCCTGAGGACGATGATCCATGCTACATTACCTGGTCAGATAGGCAACCTGTCCTATGGACATCTGATCACTACTCTGCTCACCCACCTAGGTGTTGATTTAGTAGATGAGAGGACTCAGGAGAAGACCTTCTCATCGATGTTGGACTGGGAGGCCATCTGTAGGATGGGCATGCAGGATGCTCAGGTCAATGATGATGAGAGGAACGCTCTAATGCGCCCTCATACTCGGATAGAGATAGCAGACGCTGAGGCGGCAGCAGTAGTAGCAGCCGGAGCAGAGGTCCATGGGGGCGATGCTGAGGATGAGGATCACATGTATATGGATGTAGATGCTATACCTCCACATTCTACTGGAGCTGGTCCATCTCGGGCTTCTTCATACATGGCTGGTCCTTCACACCCACCATCTGATGATATGATGGGATTACTACGTGAGATCAGAGAGGCTCTGCGCTTGACGAACTTGAGAATGGGAGAGCTTCTAGATGCTCAGCTCACGATAGATAGGAGAGTGGGCGAGCTCCTAAATGCTCAGCGTGCGTCTGATCAGCGGATGGCTGAGTTGACAGCTAGTCTCCAGATGACCCAGACTCAGGTAGCCTGGTTGACTAGAGTGTATGCTGAGGACTACGATAGAGATCGCGAGGCACCTCCTCCTCCATCACCTCCAGCTCCATGATGTCTATTTTCTTTTTCTTTTTGTACTACAGAGTAACTGTCTGGGTTGTGGACTGTACTCCGCTTTGGATATGTATATAAACATGCTATTGACTTGATGTATATAAAACTTGTTTCTCCTTTTATATGTGAATTATTCTCTTTCTTAATTTTTGTCTCAAACAACACTGGTGCTTACAGTGTGTTCTTATTAAAGCTTTTAAATTTTATCCTAACTCAGTTCACGAACTTTATGGAAATATACTGGTTTAATAGACAGGGCCTGAGGGCTCTGATACCAAGTTATCACACCTTAATTCCGCACTATTCAGAATGGTGTGATGAACCGCTAATAAACCAACGGTTCAACCAGGATCTCAAATAAGTTGTGTCCGTTTGCTTAAACCATACACATCCATAACAATAATCAGAGTAAATACACAATAGCGAAAGTCTTAAATATTAAATGAACTGAGAATCTAAATGTGATAAAATAAATAATTTAACCAATTATTCCCAAATAGACTGAGGACATAAACTTAAATAATTAATTCAAATATATTGTCCGTATAATCCAAATAAAATTCTAATAAAAAATATAGGAGTTGCACCCGCATGTCAAATCATGCGACTCCATCATCACTTTAGCGTCCGTCGCCGCCGCTTGCCCGTACAGAGGAGCATTTATATAATCTTCATAGCCTCACACTGCCAGTAGGAGCCTCTCTCTCTTGGAGAAGCTTCAATGGAGGGTTCTCACAAAAATCGCCATTACAGGCCTTCTTCTCGAGCTTAAACCGCTGCCAATGTCTTTTACTCCGAAAAAACTTCAGTTTGACATATTATAGGCCTCGATCCGACATCGGACGGCCGAGATATCATCAAAAGAAGTTCGGCCAGTGGGAACATTCCAAATGGAATCTCCGGCCCTGATTCGGTACGCCGCGACGCACTCTATCGATGCCGGGTCTAACATACGGTATGCTGCTATCGATCGGTGATTGGCTGAGAAGGCATCTTCTCATTTAGACCGCTGGATCCATCTTCAAAAGGCAGGATCTCTCCTGGACCGTTAGATCGGTCAGATCCCGTCAGCGATACTCGGGATGCGCCTCGGCCTTCAGATGCACATCTTCTGCGCAAGCGCACTTCATGCGCGCAACACCGAATCATGGGTTCGGCTCCATGCGGCGCGAACTACGGTTATAGGATGCCTCCAGCCAATGGAAAGGCTCGCGCAAGAATTTGAGCGCGATTTCTACGCAACACCTGATCCCGTATTTTTGTGAGCCCTCGATCTGGAATCTTACTGCTGTGGCTTGATTCGAGCCACCCATATCGAATATGCCTCTTTATGAAATGACCAAAATACCCCTGACAATATCCAAAATGGCCTCTGTAACCATTAGTATCACCTGCAGGGCTTTGGACTCCAGTAGGGTCTGAAACTCCTGCTCCATTGTGGCATTACGTTGAGCATGTGATGTGCATGTCGACAGACCCTGCGGTGGCTTGCGGCACGCGCGCGGTGCTTGCGCTGTGCTGCTGCGCTGTGCTGCTGCTCACTGCTGCGCTGTCTGCTTGTGTGCAGCATGGCATGGCTTGCGGCATGCTGTTGCTGAGCTATGTGGCATAGCCATGCGCATGGCCTTGCTGCTGCGCGCATGGCATGCTGCTGTGCATGGCTTGTCCATGTGCACGGCATGGCATGTTGTGCTGTGCGCTTGGGCTTGCTGTGCTTGCTGCTGGGCATGCTGGCATGGCCTGCTGGCCTGGTGCCGCGGGCATCTGCCATGCTGGCCTGGGCTGGCTGCCATGCTAGCTTGGCCACCCAAGGTGGGACCCACCTGGTCCCCACCCATTCTCTCTCCTCCACTTCCTCTCTCTTCTTTCTCTCTCCTCTTTTTCTCTCCTCATTCTCTCTCTTCTTATCTGATCTTTCTCATCGGCTGCTGCATCAATCCAGTCACTGTGACTGAAAGAGAGTCCTACAGATACTCTCTCTCCTTCATATCACTCTCTCTGCTAAGGTTGCCAATAATGACAACACTTACTGCACTGTCTGGACAGGGTTTCAACAATCTCCCCCTTTGGAATTGTTGGCAACAAACCTCCCCCTCTTGAGGTATCTCTCTCAATGTGACACAACCTTCTTGCCATCTTGAGGTATCTCTCTCAATGTGACACAACGTTCTTGCCATCTTCTCCCCCTTTGACAACAAGTCCCAAAGGATGCATGAGCTCCCCCTTCATATCAACTCCCCCTACATAGCCTCACCTGTTGGAGTGCCCACCGCATCTTTCCAATCCTACAGATGAAAGATGATGCTATGTAGTCCGCAACTCCCCCTATACATGTGCCATCTACAATGTGCTCAAAGTCACTACTCCTAGCTGAGCTCTGAGTTTCTCAAAAGAGTCTTTTGGAAGAGCCTTTGTGAAGATGTCAGCCACTTGATCTGCTGTAGGAACAAAGTCCAATCTCACTTCCCCTTCAAGCACTTTCTCCTTCAAATAATGATATCTGATGTCAATGTGCTTGGTCCTTGAGTGTTGCACAGGATTCTTGGATATGTTGATGGCACTTATGTTATCACATTTGATGATCACTGGTTCTTCACAGATAATACTGAAGTCTGACATCTCTCTTTTCATCCAGATTACCTGAGTGCATGTAGCCGCTGCTGCAATGTACTCTGCCTCTGCGGTAGATAAGGAGACAGACTCCTGTTTCTTGCTGTGCTAAGCTACTAAGCTCTCTCCCAAAAAGAATGCACCACCACTAGTGCTCTTTCTATCATCAATGCTACCAGCCCAGTCTGCATCTGAAAATGCTGTCAAAGTGAAACTTCCAATCTTTCGATACCACAAACCATAGTCTGTTGTGCCTTTCAGATATCCGAGTATTCTCTTCACTGCCATCAGATGAGTCTCCTTTAGATAAGCTTGAAATCTGACCACCAGGCATACTGCTTGCATAATATCAGGCCTTGAAGCTGTTAAGTACAGTAGACTGCCAATCATTGACTTATATAGTGTCTGATCAACTGTTGGGGAATCATCTTCCGAACTCAGCTTGATATTCACAGTCATTGGTGTCCCCACTGGTTTACTGTCCTCCATCACAAATTTCTTCAACATCTCCCTGGTATACTTTATTTGAGAGATGAAGATGCCATTTTCTCTTTGATGAATTTGCAGCCCCAGAAAGTAGGACATCTCTCCAAGCATAGACATCTCAAACTCTGTTCTCATCCTCTCAGCAAACTGCTTGCAAAGCTTCTCACAGTGCCCCCCAAAGATGATGTCATCCACATAGACCACAACTACAAGTTGACTGTTATCTTCTGTCATGACATATAGGTTGTTGTCCATAACTCCTCTTCGCAGACCCAACTTATGTTGATATGTATCAAGCCTTTCATACCAAGCTCTTGGGGCTTGCTTCAACCCATATAGAGCCTTCTTCAATTTGCAGACCATATCTTCATCATTACTGAGTTGGAACCCTTCAGGTTGCTCTATGTACACTTCCTCTTTTAGATTGCCATTCAGGTAGATTTCACATCCATTTGATAAACCTTGAATCCTCTGTGTACAACTAATGCTAAGAACATTCTGATAGACTCCAGCCTTGCCACAGGTGCAAAAGTCTCATCAAAATCAATTCCTTCTACATGAGCTCCTTTGCATACAAGTCTGGCCTTGTTTCTCACAACCTGGCCTTCTTCATTTAATTTGTTCCTGAATACCCACTTTGTGCCAATCACATTTTTGTCTGTTGGTCTAGAAACTAACTCCCAAGTGTTGTTCTTTTCAATTTGGTCAAGCTCATCATTCATAGCTTTCAACCAAAATTCATCATTGCTAGCCTCATGTACAGTTTTAGGCTCTATCTCAGACAATAATGAATAAGTGATAGCTTTCATCCTTCTAGTTTGTATGCCTGCATTTGGATCTCTTATCACTTGATGATTAGGATGAATTTTCAACCATCTGTTATCTCTTGGTCTGCCATCTTTCTGCATGTCAGTGTGAATCTCTTGCACTTCAGATTCTTCTTCATCCTACTGCCCTTTGTTAATTGATAGAGTGTCATCTTCATCAAGTTCTTCAATAATGGACCCTTTTGGTTCAACCCCCTTTTGATTTCTTATATTCTCATCAATCTTCACATCTGAGCTCTCAACAATTTTTCCTAGCCTCTTGTTGTAGCACCTGTATGCCTTACTTTTGAAAGAGTACCCAAGGAATATGCCTTCATCAGCTCTGTCATCAAATTTGCCAAGATTTTCTTCCTTTCGCTTGATGTAGCATTTTGAACCAAAGACTTTGAGATACTTTACTGTAGCTTTCCTCCCAAACCACAATTCATAGGGTGTTTTGTTCTCAAGAGGCCTTAGAAGACATCTGTTAGTGATATGCACTGCAGTATAGATACCTTCTCTCCAGAAATGCTTTGCTGTGTTATTTTCTGCCATCATAGTTCTAGCCATTTCTTGCACTGTTCTGTTTTTCCTTTCAACCACTCCATTTTGCTGAGGTGTTCTTGCTGCTGAATGTTGAATCCTGGTTCCACTTTCACTGCAGAAGTTTGAGAATTCACTCCATGTAAATTCTTTGCCTTGATCAGACCTTAAACACTTAATTGTGTTTCCTGTCTCATTTTTCACTCTCTTCTTGAATGCTTTGAACTTGTCAAGAGCTTCAGTTTTGTCCTTCAGAAACATCACCCAGGTCATTCTATAATACTCATCTATGAACAAGATGAAGTATCTCTCACCTCCTATGGCCTGTGTTCTCATAGGTCCACACAAGTTTGTGTGTATCAAGTCAAGTGGTTTACTTGAATGGTGCTCCTTTGATTTATAAGTAGCTCTTGCCTGCTTACCCTTCTGACATGGACCACATACATGGCTCTCTGGAGTCTTTATGTTGGGAAGATCTCTCACTGCTTGCTCCTTGCTAATTTTCGTTAAATTTTTGAAGTGAATGTATCCCATTCTTCTATGCCACAACCAATTTTCATCTTCTTGAGTTATCATGCAGTTGTTGATGGCATCTGTCAACACATACATATTTTTCAACTGTTCTTTCACCAGCAGCCACTGCCTTTCCTGTTCCAACCTTGTGGACAACAAAACCTTCATTGTTGAAAGTGATCTCATGTCCTTGATCACATATATAACTCACACTGAGTAGATTATGTTTCAGCCCATTAACATACAGAACATTGTGGGACTTTATCTTCCCGTTGTTAAAGTTCAGTGAACCTCTTCCTTTAACTCTGGCACCTTCATTATTTCCAAATTTCACTGTTCCTCCTTCTGCAGCATCGAGGCTTGTGAATTTTTCTTTGTTGCCAGTCATGTGTGTTGAGCATCCACTATCAAGAATCCATGGAGATTGTTTTCCTTTGTTTGCTTTAAGTGCTGCTTGCACCAACAAAGAATTGTTCCTTTTCTTCTGTGAATTTTCCACCCATGTAGCCTTGTCTTTCACTGCAATAGGCTTCCTTGTATTTCTTACCATTTCATTTTCTTCTTTTCTCTGAACTGGTTTTCTTGGAGGATCTTTTCTTTCCTTTCTCTTAGCTTGCCTTTGAGATGAAAGAATTGTTTGCCGTTTCTGGCTATATGCCCAAGTCTTTCACATCTATAGCATATTACTCCCTCATCAGCAAGTGGAGCAAATCTATTTCTGTCAATGAACACTGTAGGTCTTTGTTGTCTTCTACATTCTGCCACTCTATGCCCATAGGCATTATAGCCATAATAGTATCCTCTAAATCTGATTCTCTGTACCTGCTTGTTTCTCTAAAACTGACCATTCCTCTGGAGCTGACTTTGTTTTCTCTGACTGCCTTGCCTGACTGTCTTGAAGCCCTCTTCATCATTCTTGCTTTTAGTAGCTCTCATAGCTAGTGGTTCCTTCTCCTTTTCTTTTACAAACATAATGGGATTACTTGCAGATCTCTTTTCTCTTATCTCCTTAGATAGCTGCTCAGTGTATCCAAGTCCAGATTTAATATGAGAGGATATCTGGTAACTCAGAATCTCATCAAGGATGTTGTCTTCCTCCTTGTCTTCATCTTCAGAACTGCTGCTTTCTTCATCTTCCTGTAACCTGACATTCTTATTATTTGACTTTAGAATTGTTACATGAGGGGCTATTGTAGTAGCTTCAGCATGATTTTTCTTCTTTGTAGACTTGGCCAGAGCTGCCATAAGCCTTACAATTACTTCCTCAAGCTTCTTACACACAGAAGTCTTTTATGTAAGATCATTGTCAAGCTCATTAGCAATTATTTTTGCTTTCCTGAGAGTCTCCATAATTTCAGCATTTATCTCCTTTGCTTGGTTGAGTTGCTCATTCAAGTTTTTGTTATTCTTTTTTTCTGACTTGAGCTCTGTGAGTGCAGAAAGCAACTCTGCTTCAAGATCTGGATTGTCATCTTCTTCAATTCTTTTCTTGACATAATCACTTTTCCTTTTTGTTGTATCACTCCCTGTAGGAGTCTCTTCCAGTCTTGCCATAAAGAGAATATCATCATCATTTTCATCTTCAGACTCATCAAAGAGGTCATCATGCTTTGACAGATAACTTCTCTTTCTTGGAATGAATTTCTTCTTTCCTTTCTTTTCTTGGCTTCCTTTAGACTCTTCTTCATCAGAGTCATACACTCTACCCTTCTTCTGGCACTTAGAGGCAAAGTGTCCTAAGCCACCACAGTTGAAACATCTCATTGAAGACTTGTTTTTGAACTTCTCAGATCTCTTCTTGAGTTTGTTAGCCAGATAGGCTATAAGTTCATCATCTAAATCATCTGTGTCCTCTGCATCAGTTTTTGGGCTTTCCACTGGCTTCTTCATTTTTATTTTCTTAAAGGCTTCAAAAGCGGCTTCCTTCTCGGCTGGCATTGGCTCAAGCATTCTCATCTCATAGGTAGTCAAGATACCATGTAGTTCATCTGTGGTCAATGTATCCAAAGTGGCAATTTCTTTAAGGGCTGACACCTTGGCATTATATAGTTTTGGAAGTGTCCTCAACACCTTCTTGACCACAAGAATCTTCTTCAACTCTTCACCCAATGCTCTGATTGCATTGGTGATCTTGTTTACTCTGTTCAGGTAAAACTCAATTGTCTCACCTTCATTCAATCTCAGGCTTTCAAATTAGGATCTCAGTATCTGTAATTTGGCCTCCTTGATTTTGCTGTCTCCTTCATGTACGTTCTGCAACTTGTCCCATATCTCCTTTGATGTTGGACAACTGATTACTCTAGTGAACTGATTACTCTAGTGAACTCATTACTTGTAAGTGCAGCTAAAAGAGCTGTGACAGCCTTAGCTTAATTTTCTCTCTTCTTCATCTCAACAACATCACTGATATCTTCAGTTGTGTGCCTGTACCCATTCTTCACTGCGAGCCATACCCCATATCCTTGTAGAATCAGGTAAGCCTCCATTCTGACTTTCCATATGCTGTATTTTGAGCCATCAAACATAAGAATTCTGTTGTGCCCATGATGTTCTTCATTTGTAGCCATAACTCAGTCTCAATGCACTCTCTGTATCCGAAGCTGTCAGTCTTCTTCCCTTGGGAACTTAGCTCTGATACCAATTGTTAGTCCCAGGTTGCCACTGAGAGGGGGGATAAATCAGTGACCACTAAAAATTCCTTTCCACAATTTAGTTATGGCCTGATGCTATGCAAGGGCTGCCAAGAGTTGTTGATCAATTTGTGCTATGCTGCCATAAGCTGATTACTTGAGACTGTCTCACAGTCAATCTATCAAATACATTTCGTGCACACACCAACCACACACCCATAGGTATCCATACCAGGGGCTTGGCCTACCAAGTATGTACACCCAGATCTGCAGCACACAGACTTCTAACGCACACTCACATACAACATTCACAGGACACACGATATAACGTGGTTCACCAATCACACACTGTGATGGCTACTCCACGGGGCAATACCTTCACTAGGGTTTCATATATACCCAATACTCAACAGAAATGCTACGGTTGCACCTACAACCCCGATGCTACAACATCAACCGTATTCACAACTGCAACTGTGTCCTAGGCACCAACCCCAACTCTAGTCAAGCACCCACTTGACATGGTTACACAATATGTATATTAAACATTCATACAAACCCTTCCCATATAGCACTAATACAAGAAATAGGATTTGTGTGCGAGTTTAGCTCCCGGTATTGCTCACTACTGATGCAAGCCTCTCTGTGTAAGCATCTCGGCCTCTTCTTGGGCTCCATAGGTCGTTCTTCAACACACTGACTCCATAGGACGCACACAACTGGTCCACACACTCTCTTCAAGCTTCAACAAAGCTTTCATGGCCTCACACTGCTAGTAGGAGCCTCTCTCTCTCTTATAGAAGCTTCAATGGAGGGTTCTCATAAAAATTACCATTAGAGGCCTTCTTCTCGAGCTCAAATCGCTGTCAATGTCTTCTACTAGGAAAAACCTTTAGTTTGACATATTAAAGGTCTCGATCCGACATCGGACGGCCGAGATATCATCAAAAGAAGTTTGGCCAGTGAGAACATTCCAAATGGAATCTCTGGCCTTGATTCGGTGCGCCGCGATGCACTCTATCGACGCCGCGTCTGATGTATGGTACACCGCTGTCGATCGGTGATTGGTTGAGAAGGCATCTTCTCATTTAGACCGCTGGATCCATCTTCAAAGGGCGGGATCTCTCCTGGACCGTCAGATCGGTCAGATCCCGTTAGTGATACTCGGGATGCGCCTCGGCCTTCAGATGCGCATCTTCTACGCATGTGCACTTCATGCGCGCAACACCGAATCATGGGTTCGGCTCCATGCGGCACAAACTACGATTATAGGATGCCTCCAGTCAATGGGAAGGCTCGCATAAGAATCTGAGCGTGATTTCTGCGCAACACCTGATCCTGCATTTTTGTGAGCCCTCGATCTGGAATCTTGCTGCCGTGGCTTGATCCGAGCCACCCATATCGAATATGCCCGATTATGAAATGACCAAAATACCCCTGATAATATCCAAAATGGCCTCTGTAACCATTAGTATCACCTGCAGGGTTTTGGACTCCAGTAGGGTCTGAAACTCCTGCTCCATTGCGGCATTACATCGAGCATGTGATGTGCATGCCGACAGACCCTGCGGTGGCTTGCGGTGCGTGTGCGGTGCTTGCGCTGTGCTGTTGCTCCCTTCTGCGCTGTCTGCTTGTGTGCAGCATGGCATGGCTTGCGGCATGCTGCTGCTGAGATATGTGGCATAGCCGTGCGCAAGGCCTTGCTGCTGCACGCACGGCATGCTGCTGTGCATGGCTTGTCCATGTACGCGGTATGGCATGCTATGCTGTGCGCATGGGCTTGCTGTGCTTGCTGCTGGGCATGCTGGCATGGCCCCTACTGTGCATGCTGGCATGGCCTGCTGGCCTGGGCTAGCTGCCATGCTGGCCTGGCCACCCAAGGTGGGACCCACCTGGTCCCCACCCATTCTCTCTCATCTACTTTCTCTCTCTTCTTTCTCTCTCCTCTTTCTATCTCCTCATTCTCTCTCTTCTTATCTGATCTTTCTCATCGGCTGCTGCATCAACCCAATCACTGTGACTGACAGAGAGTCCTACAGATACTCTCTCTCCTTTATATCACTCTCTCTACTAAGGTTGCCAACAATGACAACACTTACTGCACTGTCTGGACAGGGTTTCGATAGAATTAGACTCATACCTGAAGTTGGCTGAGATTCAGAGGTTTCTTTGAAATTCCTACTCTTCCTTAGTATTTTCTCCAATTTTCCTTCTCTTCTTCTCTTCCTTCTCCTTTTCTTTCTCTTACTTTCAATTAAGGTTCTAAAAGGAGTGAAAGAGGCTAAGGGACATCCTATTTTTAGAGGAAAACCTCCCAAAATAAGTCCCATCGAGATTAGGAAAGGACTCATTGAAATTAGGAAAGTTTCCTAATTTACGGTTTTAGTCTGTCATCATAGGGTCACACTGTGAGGACAAAGATGGAAAATCTTTAGAAGTCGCCACCTAGATTTAGGTCTAGGACCTTAGAAATGTGAAATCTCACCCCAAGGTAAGACTTCGATTGACTCATGACCCTTAGATTGGAATTCTGGTCCATCAGAGATTGGGTAAGTGTCAGGTTACGGTTATGGGAAGGGGTTAGGCACCCAAACCGCCCGATCGAAATCGGTCTCCTATACCTTTCCTATGCTAGACTCTATTTGCTAAGCCAAACCAAACCAAGGGGTTTGATATCATTGAACCGAATCTGTATCCATCAGATTGCCTACGTATCACGAAATTATTCCGAAAATCAGGTTCACCATCGTAGTTCAGGTGTGATTAAAGTTTATGGATGTGATTTATGCTTGTGCGTGATTAAGTTCATTGTTCAAGTTGAAATTTATGCTTGAAAGGTTGAGAAATCCTATGGGTTAGGATCTGGATAGTCCAAGTGGACTGATAGGTAGTCCTAGTGGATCTAAGGATAACCCTATTTGGGTCAAAATATGGATAACCCATTCTGGGTTGGAACATGGATAACCCTATGTGGGTCTATGGATAGTCCGAGTGGACTAAGGTAAATATCCTAGTGGATCTATGGATAGTCCAAGTGGACTAAGGTTTGGATAACCCTTTTTGGGTTAAAATATGGGGGGTATCCTAGTGGATCTATGGATAGTCCGAGTGGACTAAGGTAAATATCCTAGTGGATCTATGGATAGTCCAAGTGGACTAAGGTGTGGATCCGAATTTGGGTTTCTCCCAAATAGCCTACGTATCCTAGGGTTTGCCCTAGGAATCAGAATCCGCGTAGTTCGGGATCTGGGTTGAAATGGGAATGGATATCCTAGTGGATCTATGGATAGTCCGAGTAGACTAAGGTGTGGATCCGAATTTGGGTTTCTCCCAAATGGCCTACGTATCCTAGGGTTTGACCTAGGAATCAGAATCCGCGTAGTTCGGGATGGATAACCTGTTCTAGGTTAATGATTGAGAACCTATTCTAGGTTTAGGTTTAGAACCTATTCTAGGTTTAGGGTTTGTCGATGGGCAAATCGTCCTAAATTACCCTTTTCATTCTGAATTCTAATTTTGGAAGGTTTGGCAAAGCATTCTCTTTCTTCATTAAGATTTTTTTATCATTTCCATTATGCCCTTCCCAAGAATGTGGGTGCCTAAATGCACGTCCCCACACCTATGTTGTCTTCTAGAGGTGTGCATATATGGCAGTTTGACTAGGGTGTTGCATAAAATAAGTTATTGCCAAAAAATAGAATATTCTATCTAGACATGGCACATAAAACATTTATGGCAAGAAATTCACATATAGTAAGATTGTTCAAAGATCTTTCAAATGTGGTATGTATTGCAAATAAGGCAAGAGCCTAATATAGTAAGATCTAGTATGCTATCTTCTAAGCATGGCAAGACCCTAATTGCTATTTTCTTTCCATATTTAGGGTTTTCTACCCTAATTATTATTTTATTTCCATTTTTAGGGTTTTCTACCCTAATGTTACATTCTTTCCATTTTAGGGTTTTCTACCCTAATTATTATTTTCTTTCCATCTTAGGGTTTTCTACCCTAAATGTTACTTTCTTTCCATTTTAGGGTTTTCTACCCTAATTATTATTTTATTAGGGTTTTCTACCCTAATTATTATTTTCTTTCTATTTTAGGATTTTCTATCCTAAATGTTACTTTTTTTTTATTTTAGGGTTTTCTACCCTAAATATTATTTTATTAGGATTTTCTACCCTAATTATTATTTTATTAGGGTTTTCTACCCTAATTATTATTTTCTTTCCATTTTAGGGTTTTCTACCCTAATTATTATTTTATTTCTATTTTTAGGGTTTTCTACCCTAATTGTTACATTCTTTCCATTTTAGGGTTTTCTACCCTAATTGTTATTTTATTTTCATTTTTTTTAGGGTTTTCTACCCTAATTGTTACATTCTTTCCATTTTAGGGTTTTTTACCCTAATTATTATTTTATTTTCATTTTTTTAAGATTTTCTACCCTAACTGTTACTTTCTTTCCATTTTAGAGTTTTCTACCCTAATTATGGCAATAAACATCTAACTATGGCAATGAGCATACAAATATTGATGATGAAAAAATTCAACGGTATAAATCACTATTGATGGTAATCTAACCGCTCAAAATTATTTCAACCACTCCCAAAGATAATCTAACGGTCCAGATCACTTATCATGATAATCTAATCATTCCAAGCATATGATCGGATCAATTTTAATTCCATCAAAATTCCATATGATCGGATCAATTTTCATCATAATGCCATAATCGGATCAATTTTTTTTTTTCTTTTCCATAATCGAATCAATCTTCATCATAATGCTATAATCGGATCAATTTTCATCATAATGTCATAATCGGATCAATTTTCATCATAATGCCATAATCGAATCAATTTTCATCATAATGCCATAATTGAATCAATCATAATTCCATACGATCGGATCAATTACAATTTCATCACAATATTCCACAATCGGCTCAAATTCAATTTCATCAAGAATCATATGATCGGATCAATCAAAATTCCATATGATCTGATCAATTCAATTACAAATTCATATGATCGGATCAAATTCATCAAGATTCATATGATCGATAAGATCAACTCAATTTCATAAAAATTCCCACAATCAATGGGATCAATTCAATTTTATTACGATGGGATCAATTCAATTTTCATCACATATTCACCTAATCGATGGAATCAATCACAATCAAAAATAAAAATTATCATCCCATGGTACATACTTAATCTCATTACAAAAATAGGATCATCACCCAACCAATCAAATTTATTCAAAAATATATTGAATCATATGAATTAATCTTAATCAAATTCAAACTCATTCGAATCAAATTTTGATTACATGAAATTCAAACATTCGGGTCAATAGATATGAAAATCAAACACATTCACATCAGATTTCACATTAAATTAAAACATAGGGATCAGAGGATTGATGGGAAATCAAAGGACTGTAATTGGATAAATGATGTAGGGATGGATCAAGGGTTGGATTTGGTTAATGAGGAGGTAAGTGGTTGCAGCATGTGACGGTCTCAAGGTGGATGTAGGTCTTGAGAGAAGTGAATGGCAGATTGGTGATGGGATGAATAGGTTTTTTAAGAGTTTGTGAGGTGGTATTAAGGCACGCAGTGTGGACAGATGTGGTTCATGTAGGAGATGGAGGTTGGGTTCAAGGTGGATCGGTGATCGTGCAAGAGGAGTAAAAGAAGATAGGGGCAGCGGCTTACCCGAATCGCAGAGCCACCTCCAGTGGTTGCCTTCTCCTTCTTCTTCTTCTCGCTGCTGCCTCTCTTTCTGATTTCTCCCTCCTCTTCTCAACGCCTTCTCTCTCTCTCTCCCTTCTTTCGGTTTTCCCCCCTTCTTCTCCATTTTTTTTTTCTGTTTTTTCTTCTTCTTTCCACCTCCTCCTTCTTCTCGGTCCTCTCCCCTTCTTTTTCTAATTTTTCTTCTCCTCTCCATCTCATGCTTCTTCCTTTTTTTCCTCTCTCTCTTCTCGGTTTCTCTCCTCTTTTATGTTTTTTTTTTTTATTCTTTTCTTCCTCCACTCTCTCTCTCTCTCTCTCTCTCTCTCTCTTTCTCTCTCTCCCTTCTTTCGGTTTTCCCCCTTCTTCTCCATTTTTTTCTATTTTTTTTTCTTCTTCTTTCCACCTCCTCCTTCTTCTCGGTCCTCTCCCCTTCTTTTCTAATTTTTCTTCTCCCTCTCCACCTCATGCTTCTTTCCTTTTCTTCCTCTCTCTCTTCTCGGTTTCTTTCCTCTTTTCTGTTTTTTTATTCTTTTCTCCCTCCACCCTCTCTCTCCTTCTCCTTTTATCTCTCGGTCTTCAATATATATATATATATATATATATATATATATATATATATATATATATATATATATATATATATATATATGATATCATAAAATTCTTGTACATGGGTTAAACGGACTTGGTCCAGGCTGGTCTGACTTGAATTGATTGGGCTGGACTGACTTGAACTGAGCTGGGTTGACTGGGTTGATTGGATTGATTGAAATTAACTGGGTTTTCTCTCCTAGTCATTTCATGGGTCATTTCTACTGTCATCCAGCATGGAATTTTCCGATGGTCTCTATTCCAAATTTTTTGCGTTCATTTTGTAGAACATTAAAAATGAGGAATATAGGAACTTGAATCACCTCATTTGGAAGTAAAATGGTCAACTTATGAATTTTTGAAGTTTAAGCAGATCAATTATCGATAATTTGGTCGACCATTCGCATGAGATCCTTCGGAGGCTTTTACCGAAAATATTTTATGTCCACTTTGTAGAGCACTAAAAATGGAACATAATGAGACTGAAATCACCTGAATCCGATGTAGAACGGGAAAGATATGAAGCTTTGAAGTTTTGCCGATCATTTTGCATGCAAGTTTGCATGGGACCCACTGGTGACTTCTACCCGGGATTTTTTACGTCCACTTTGTAGAACATCATGAATGAAGAATAATGGTCTTGGAACCATCTGAATCCGATGTCGGATGATCAAGATATGATGATTTGAAATTCAAACAATCCAACTTACGATAATTTGCATGAAAGCCCCTGGGATTATTTATGATAATTTCAGAAACCTCCCTTATATGTATCATCCGACTAAAATGGTCGTATCTTCCTCATTTGATACCGGAATTGAGCAATTCTGGTCTCGTTTCGAAGATAATTCCATGACCTATGCATCTATGCAGATAATAGCCCATGACCCTACTGTGGGGATCAGTGGAGGATTACAAATCTTTGGGTTAAAGGTCAGAAACCTGCCATATTGGTTCACTTATGCCGAGGGTGGCAAAAATGGGGTGCTTACACACACGTAGGGTCGCAGGACCCGTCAACCCTATAATTCTCAAGTCATCCGACCCTACAACTGAAAAGTCATGGGTTGGACTTCTATTGAGGTGGGGTCGACCCTACCTGTTTAGGCATGTGATCCTACCCTCATATTTACTGTTTTTGGGTCAAATTCATACTTGGTTTTGTGATTTCCTTTACGCGCTTGGTCTACTTGGCTCGACCATGATAGGTAGACCTGGTACAAGGTGGTAAGACCGGTTAGTTTAATACGGGTCTTACAATATGTGGATAATATAGTCAGACTTCATGGCATCCCAGAGAGTATAGTATCTGATAGAGATCCCCGTTTTACATCAAAGTTCTGGGAAGGATTACAGAAAGCCATGGGAACCAAGTTAAAGTTTAGCACAGCTTTTCATCCTCATACAGACGGGCAATCATAAAGAACTATTCAAATCTTAGAGGATATGCTCCGAGCGTGTGCCCTAGATTTCAAAGGATCTTGGAACGAGAAGCTATCGCTTATCGAGTTTTCTTATAACAATAGTTACCAAGCTACGATCCAAATGGCTCCATATGAGGCACTCTATGGGAAGAAATGTCGTACACCTCTATTATGGAATGAGGTGGGAGAGAAGGATTGTAGGACCAGAGTTCGTAGAAGAAACTTGTCAAGCAATTGATCAAATTAAGGAAAGAGTGAAGATAGCTCAAGTTCAACAAAAGCACTACGTAGATAATCGACGTCGAGATCTGGAGTTTGCGTGGGTAATAAGGTGTTCTTGAAGATATCACCTGTGCGAGGTCTGAAATTGTTTGGTAAGAAGGGAAAGCTATGCCCCAGGTATGTGGGACCATATGAAATTTTGACCAGACGTGGTAATGTGGCATATCAACTGGCTCTACCACCATCCATGTCAAACATTCATGATGTGTTCCATGTTTCTTTATTGAATACATATGTCAGGGATCCATCACACATCTTGAAAGCAGACCCACCAAACTTGACAGAGGACTTGACATTTGATGTGGTACCTGTGATGCTCACAAGCCGAAAGGTGTAACATCTCCGAAGCAAGGCTATCCATTACGTCAAAGTGCATTGGAAAAACCAAGATGTAGAAGAAATCACTTAGGAGGAGGAAAACGTGATGCGAAAGGAATACCCTAACCTTTTCGAAGAACATGGTACGTGCAAATTTCGAGGCCGAAATTTCTTTTAAGGGTGGGGGAGTTGTGAAACCTACATGTAAATTTTGAGGACGAAATTTCTTTTAAGGGTGGGCTAGTTGTAAGACCCGCACTCTATGATCCCGATTTAAACCTTTAATTCATGTCGTAACAGGTCTTCCAATCATCACCGGGCTAGACGGGACGAGCGGATGACAACCAGGTATGAAAACGGACCTAAAAGTATGATATTTTTCATACCGATCTATGGTACCAGTCGATGGTATCGGTCAACCGGTATGTCTAAGCGGGCAGACTAGTTAGATCAGAAAACGGATCTCTACGTGTCCCACTTTCCAAATCTCGAGCCTAGGGACTTTTCTAATGTAGGGAAACTTCCTAAACTCTATCCTAGTCTATTTAAGGACCCTTAAACCTCCTTAAAACTCTTTGATTGATCCTCACAAACCCTAGAGAGGAGAAAGAGATCGAAGAAGGAGAAATAGCAAAGCAAGGAGGGCTAGGAGCAACTTACCCAAAAAAAAGGAGGGCTAGGAGCCGCCGTTCGTCGTTGGACGAAGAACACCATAGTTGCGAACCAACAGTAAGTGCTTGAACTTCTCTCTAAGTTAAGCATTACAGATGATTAATCATGAATTGATCAATACCATGCAAGGCGAGGTATTGATATAAAATCCTTAAATTTACCGTCAAACCCTAATACAGTCAATGAACCCTAGATTCGCATTCTAGGCTGAGGATCATCGAAACTAGGACTTGAATGGAACATGAAACAACTATAACTCGTTTCTCAGGCCTAGAATGCATAGGAGAAACTCTAGAACTAATAGGGGGTGACCGACGGAAGGCGAACACCAAGTTGGTGGTCTTCTAGAGGCATATCGGTCGATCGTACTGGTTGCACCATATGCAACTAGTACTGTGACTGGTACCTCTTGGGGACTGGCTTGTGGGGGACCAGTCGACCATACCGGTGGCCCCTTGCCCTACAGTGCTACGACTGGTATCTGCGACTGGTATGCACTGTGAAGGTTTTTTCAATACCAGTTGGTTTTCGACCAACGTGAACCCTAAGAAAATTATTTTAATTCAACCCTAACATCGTGTAGGACCCTGTGTTAGCAAGTTTGGATTCTGTGAAGCAAAACAAGCAAACAATCGAGTGTCAGGTAAGGGAATCAGACCTTAATCCTAATAACTTAATAACAGTAAAACGTTGTTAGTAATTATGATTCTATGGAACGGTGTTGTGCATACTCGCATGTCATCTTTACTTTTAGTTATTATATTATTCATGCATACTCGCTATGCTAGGATGTGATTGTTAGGAATGTGATTATTTTCGTTGGTGTGTGGAATGGGAAGGACCTGGGGTCTGGGATCATTCCTCACACTAGCACCTTTTCGTATCACTTCTATCTTAGCATGCTTGTGCGGGTAAGGTATCAGGGAGAGGAAGTGGCACTGTGGTCTCCGGCCTGGCCACTAGACTCTAGCCCTATCTCTATGCCGAAGGGAGCTGTACTGGGATAGGGCCTACTGTGATGACATATAGGATTGGTTAATTGAGAGCCCAGTTTGCAAGCCCTTTCCAATAGGGACTTACGTGTTGGTATGGGTAGGGCATCAGGGAAAGTGTTGGCGGTGTTTGATCCGGACACTTTAGCTCTGTCTCTATTCCATGGTGGGTGCATGTGGGATGATGGTGGTGTTTGATCCATTGGGCGAATTCACACACTCGTGTATAGAGGTGCGGTGGCTGCCAATCCTTTCTATAGCACATTGTAAACTTAAAACCATACCATAATGTGAATGTTACTCATGCATGATGTGTGTTGTATTGTCTGATTATCTTACTGAGCTAAATTGTGAGCTCACCCTTGTATATATACATGTTTTTAGATGTTGATGCAAGTTACACTGTCGAGGACTACGTAGATGCTCCAGTATATGGAAGAGCTGCTACCCTGGAAGTGCAAGCGGGGGAGGACGAGCATGATGCTTCATGCGAGTGTCCTTTCTACATGTACCTCTAGGATATTTGATTTGTTTATTTTATTTATTTTCAGTTGGATTTATGAATGATATAAGGATAATTATTTATGTTTTGGTATTTTGAATAATTGGATAATTTATTTATCAATAAAAGTACTCAGCTCATTTAATTTAAGACTTTCGCTGTATTTAATTATATTCTGATTATGGTTATGTGCAATGGTTTATATGAGTGGACACGGTCTTATTGAGATCCTAGTGTGAACCGTTGGTTCAGTGATGATTTACTCACACTTCTAGTTCAGCCGGAATTAAGGTGTGACAAATATTGTCAGATTACATGGTTTACCTGAAAGCATTGTGTCCGACAGAGACCCACGCTTTTCCTCAAAGTTTTGGGAAGGATTACAGAAGGCTATGGGTACAACATTGAAGTTTAGTACCACATTCCATCCTCAGACAGACGGACAGTCGGAGTGCACCATTCAAATTTTAGAACACATGCTCTGAGCTTGTGTAATTGATTTTAAGGGATCATGGGATGATAAGTTACCATTGGTCGAGTTCGCTTATAACAATTGCTATCAAGCTACAATACAGATGTCGTCTTATGAAGCATTGTATGGTAGAAATTATCGAACTCCTTTGTTTTGGAATGAAGTTGGAGAGCATAGTATTGTTGGACCAGAGTTTGTTGAAGAGACATGTCGAGTGGTCGACATCATCAAGGAAAGAGTCCGAACAGCTCAGAACCGTCAGAAGCAATATGCGGACAATCGGCGAAGAGATCTCGAATTTACCATAGGTGATAAGGTATTTCTGAAAATATCTCCTATGCGTAGTTTAAAAAAGGTTCGGACAGAAGGGAAAGCTGTGTTTCAGATACATTGGACCTTATGAAGTTCTAGCTAGGCTTGGAAAGGTAGCATATCAGTTAGCACTACCACCATCAATGTCTAGTGTACATGATGTATTCCATGTCTCACAACTAAAGAAGTATGTCAGAAATCCAACAAACGTGCTAACAACGGATCCACTGGATTTAACTGAAGACTTGACGTTCAAAGTGGTACCATTTGAAATCACTAGCTGAAAGATTCAACATCTTCACAACCCCGACATTTATTATGTTAAAGTTACTTGGAGAAGCCAAAATGTGAAAGAAATTACATGGGAAGAAGAAAACCCTATGCGGAAGCAATATCCTTACCTATTCGACTCAGAAGATATGTGCAAATTTTAAGGACAAAATTTATGTAAGGGGGGAGAGTTGTAAGACCTACACTCCAATAACTTGGTCTAAGCGTGTCATGCCAGGTCTTCCCATTATTGCTTGACCAAGTGGATTGACCATGTGAAGATGGATCACAAAACTAGGTATGAATCGAGTTAAAAATGCTCAAAAGTATGCGTATGGTCAAATACCTGGGTAGGTATAACCATAAGGTAAAAAACAAAGGTCACTGATCCAGGACCCTACGGTCGATGTTTTCGACCCTATAGTCAACGGATTCTGAGACTGTAGGCCATCGACCATAAGACCCCAGATCAGACTCCGAGATGTAAACTTTCTAAATTTGAGGAGGATTTCTTTCCTAATGTTGGAGAACTCTATATGGAGAACTTTTCTCTATATAAAGGACGTTCCTCAGCCTTTTTCACTCTTTTCGAACATTAGTATACCCTAGAGAAAGAGAAGGAAAGAGAAGGAAAAGAAGGAGAAGAAGAAAAAACTAAGGAGGAAACTGAGAGAAGAGTTCCACAGACTCTCTGCAACAAGTAAGGTATGAACCTTGTCTCTGTAGCCTAAGAACACTAGGAGTAAAGGTTTCTAATGTAAATTGAGATACCAAACCCAACGTAAGAATGCAACCATGGGAATTTCTAAGTAAGCCTCCAATAGAAAACCATAGAGAATAGGTTAGAGTAATTAGTTGGTAAAACTAAGAAACTTAGCCTTAGAATAATCATTAGGATAAACCCGATTAAAGAGCCAAAGAGTTGACCCAAGATGGACTCGGATTGAATGTAGTTTGTAACCAGAAATCTCAAGGTCGCAGCTACGATTAACTATAGCATGACCAGCATGATCAAAGTATCAACCACAGGCATTCGGAAATAATTCAGAAACCATGTGGTCGTAGGTACGGTTCCATATGGTGCGATCGTAAGGTATCGACCGTAGGTAGTAGGTCGACACAGTATGAGACCATAGGACCAATCAAACACCTATCAATGATTTGTTTCAATTTTCAACTACTGTAACATGTTACATATGAACCCTAACTTAAATTCAAATAACTTTTAGGTTATTAAATCGATTCAAAGGGAATTACAAGGGTTGGAAGGAGATCGAATTTTGCTAACAGGTGAGGGAACATAACCTAAACTAATTGGATAATAACAAACTGTTTACTTTATTTTGTCCAATGTCATGATTGATTCTATGCTTGTATGCTTGTAATGTGCATCTCACATGTCATCCAATATTCCTGCTATTACTACTCATGCATATTTATTTCTATCTATTTATAATATAATGATGATGATGATGCTAGAAATAGGCATGTGATTATATGTGTGTGGTTAGTGTGCTTGATGCGAGTGGAGCATTAATGAGAGGACGTGGCATTGTGGTCTCTGACCTGATCACCAGACTCTAACTCTATATCTACTCAAGTTTTGCCCACTGATATCGTCGTATCATCATTATCTTATAAAACTATTACGTCGTAGGGCATTAGGGGAGGTAGTCTCGGACCATGTAGTCTCTGACTCTATCGGAGGGCCTTAGCTCTATCTCTATGGACATATTGAGGGATGCTGGGGTGAGGCCTTAGATATACTAGATGACATTTAGGATTAGTTAGTTGCGAGCCTAGTTTGCAAGCCCTCGCCAATAGGGGCTTACGTGTTGGTATGGGTAGGGCATCAGGGAAAGTGTTAGCGGTGTGTGATCCAGACACTTTAGCTCTATCGTTATTCTATGGTGGATGCATGTGGGATGGCAATGGTGTTTGATCCATTGGACAGATTCACACAGTTGTGTATAGAGGTACGGGGGCCACCAAACCTTTCTATAGCATATTGTAAACTCAAAAACCAGGTCAAAGATATTGAATTGAATGCATGCATATGTTTGTTGCATTGTTTTGTTTTACTCATTGAGCTGTGATGTGTGCTCATCCTTTCGACGTCAAATATTTTAGTTGATGATGCATGTCCTACTGTTGAAGATTATGTGAATGCGTCGATGTACGGATACGTTGCGGCCATGAACGTAGAAGTTGTTGAAGATGCGCATGATCCTTCTTGTGATTGCAACCCGTGTATTTTTTATTAGTTTAGCTATATTGGTTATTGGAACATGTAACGATTTACCTTTATGTCTTGAGTTTTTGAGAAATAATTGGATTAAATAATTATTATATCATTGTTAGATACTCAGTTCATTATCTATAAAACTTTCGCTTATTTGTTATTTATCTCTGATTATTTCTATGGAAGGTGTGTGTGGTTAATATGGTGGGTACTACCTAACGGAGATCCTGGTTGAACCGTTGGTTTATTTATGGTTCGTTACACTATTTTGGTTAATCCAGAATTGGGGTGTGACAAGAATGGTTACAGGAAGGGTTATTGCAATAGCCTCAACATAACTTTTCTTCTTTATAGACTTGGCCAATTCTGCCCCAAGTCTCACAACCACTTCCTCAAGCTTCTTACACTCAAAAGTTTTCTTTGTAAGATCATTGTCTAGCTCATCAGCAATTTTCTTTGCTTTCTTGAGTGTTTTCACAATCTCTGCATTTATGTCATTGGCTTGGTTGAGCTGATCATTCAAACGTTTATTTTTCTTTCTTTCTGACGTGAGCTCTGTGAGTGCAGAAAGCAATTCTGCTTCAAGATCTGGGTTGTCATCATCTTCTAGTCTCCTCTTGGAAATATTACTTCTCTTCTTTGTTGCTTCAATCCCTGTAGGAGTTTCTTCAAGTCTTTCCATGAAAAGAATGTCAACATCATTTTCTTCCTCAGACTCATCAGAGTGGTTATCATGCTTTGATAGATAACTTCTCTTTCTTGGAATGAATTTCTTCTTTCCTTTCTTCTCTTTACTCCCTTTAGGCTCTTATTCATCAGAAACATACACTCTACCCTTTTTCTGACACTTAGAAGCAAAGTGTCCTAAGCCACCAAAGTTGAAGCATCTCATTGAAGACTTGTTTTTTAACTTCTCAGATCTCTTTTTGTGTCTGTTAGCCAGATAGGCTATAAGCTCATCATCTGAATCATCTGAGTCATCCTCTGCATCAGCTTTTGCATTCTCCACTGGCTTTTTCATTTTTAATTTTTTAAAAGCCTCAAAAGTGGCTTCTTTCTCAATTGACACTGGCTCAATCATCCTCATCTCATAGGTAACCAAAATACTATGCAGTTTATCTATGGTCAACGTATCTAAAGTAGTGATTTCTTCAAGGGCTAACACCTTGGCATTGTACAGTTTTGAAAGTTTCCTCAACACCTTCTTGACCACATGAATCTCCTTCAGTTCTTCACCCAATGCTCTGATTGCATTGGTGACCTTGTTCACTCTATTCAGGTAGAATTCAATTGTCTCATCTTCACTCATTCTTAAGCTCTCAAATTGAGATCTCAATATTTGTAGTTTGGCCTCCTTGATCTTTCTATCACCTTCATGTACACTCTGTAACTTGTCCTATATATCTTTTAATGTTGGACAACTAATCACTCTAGTAAGCTCATTGTTTGCCAGTGCAGCTAGAAGGGTTGTGACTATCTTAGCTTCATTATCTTTTTTTTTTTCATTTCAACTGCATTACTAATGTCACACCCAAATTTTGACTGAACCAGAAGTGTGAGTGAACCACCACTAAACCAACGGTTCACACTAGGATCTTAATAAGACCGTGTTCACTAACACAAACCATTGCACATAACCATAATCAGAATACGATTAAATAGCGGAAGTCTTAATAATAATGAACTCAGTACTTCTATTAATAAATAAATAAATTATCCAATTATTCAAAATACCAAAACTTAAATAAATAGCTTTACATTATTTATAAAATCCAACTAAAATAAAATAATCAAATCATCCATATCCTAGAGGTACACGCAGAAAGGGCACTCGCATGAAGCGTCATGCTCATCCTCCTCTGCTTGCACTTCCAAGGCAGCAGCACCTCCATACATTGAAGCATCCATGTAGTCCTCGATAGTGTAACCTGCATCAACATCTAAAAACATGACATATACAAGGGTGAGCTCACAACTTAGCTCAGTAAGAAAATCAAACAATGCAACAAACAACATGCATGAGTAACATTCACATTATGGTCTGATTTTAAGTTTGCAATGTGCTATAAAAAAGATTGGCGGCCACCGCACCTCTATACACGAGTGTGTGAATCTGCCCAATGGATCAAACACCACTGTCGTCCCACATGCACCTACCATGGAATAGAGATAGAGCTAAAGTATCCGGATCATACACCTTCAACACTGCCCCTGATGCCCTATCCATACCAATACGTAAGCACCTATTGGCGAGGGCTTGTAAACTGGGCTCGCGACTAACCAATCCTATATGTCATCATAGTAGGCCCTATCCCAGCACAGCTCTCTATGGCATAGAGATAGGGCTCGAGTCTAATGGCCAGGCCAGAGACCACAATGCTACTTCCTCCCCTTGATATCCTATCCGCACCAAGCATGCTAAGACAAAAGCGATACGAAAATGTGCCAATGTGAGGAATGATCCAAGACCCTAGGCCCTTTCCATTTCACACACCAACGAAAACAATCACATGCCTAACACACATCCTAGCATAGTGAGTATGCATGAACAATATAATAACTAAAAGTAAAGATGACATGTGAGTATGCACAAACACCATTCCACAGAATCATAATTATTAACAACGTTTTACTATTATTAAGTTATTAGGGTTTAGGTCTGATTCCCTTACCTGTCGCTTAATTGCTAGCTTGCTCTGTGTCACAGAATCCAAACTCGCTGTCACAAGGTCTTACACGATGTTAGGGTTGAATTAGAATTAGTTTCTTAGGGTTTACGTTGGTTAGAAAACCAACTGAATCAAAATATACCCCTCACAGTGCATACCAGTCGCAGGTACCGGTTGCTGCACTATGGGGAAAGGTGCGACTGATATGGTCGACCGGTCCCACACAGACCAGCTCCCAAGAGGTACCGGTCGTAGTACCGGTCGCATATGGTGCGACTGGTATGGTCTACCGGTATGCCTCCAGAAGACCACCAATCTTGGTGTTTACGTTCCGTCGGTTACCCACTATTGGTTCTAGGGTTTCTCTTATGCATTCTAGGCCTGAGCAATGAGTTAAAGTTGTTTCATGTTCCATTCAAGCCCTAGTTTCGATGATCCTTAGCCTAGAATGCGAATCTAGGGTTTATCGACTATATTAGGGTTTGACGAAAATTTAAGGGTTTTAGATCAACACCTCACCTTGCATGGTATTGATCAATTCATGATTAATCATCTATAATGCTTAACTTAGAGAGAAGTTCAAGCACTTACCGTTGGTTCGCAACTATGGTGTTCTTCGTCCAACAGCGGCTCCTCTCCCACCTTTCTTAGCTCCTTCTCCTTCTTCAATCTCTTTCTCCTCTCTAGGATTTATGAGAAACAATCAAAGAGTTCTAAGGAGGTTTAAAGGTCCATAAATAGACTAGGTTGGGGTTTAGGAAGTTTCTCCACATTAGGAAAGTCCCTAGGATCGAGATTTGGCAAGCGGGACCCGTGGAGATCCGTTTCCGGATCTAACTAGTCTGCCCGTGCAGACATATTTGTCGATCGGTACCATAGACCGGTACCATTGAGACCGACATAAAATTTACCTCTGTTTAAGGGCCATTTTCATACCTGATTGTCATCTGCTCGTCCCATCTGGTCTGGTGATGATTGGAAGACCTGTTATGACATGAATTAAAGGTTTAGATCGGGTTCATGGAGTGTGGGTCTTACAAATAATATCTTCAGTTGTGTGCTTGTAGCCATTCTTCACAGCTAGCCATACTCCATATCCTTGTGCTATCAGGTATGCCTCCATCCTGACTTTCCACACACTGTAGTTAGAGCCGTCAAACATAGGGATCCTACTGTGCCCATGATGCTCATCATTTGTAGCCATATCTCTGTCTCAATGCACTATCTGTACCCGAAGCTGTCAGACTTCTTCCCTTGGGAACACAGCTCTGATACCAATTGTTAATCTCAGGTAGTTACTGAGAGGGGAGGGGGAGGTGAATCAGTTCCCACAAAAACAATCCTACTGAGATGACCTGGCCTACCGCTTTGGACCCTGTTGCCAAGAGTTGTGGTTCACTATGTGCAGCCTTGAATTGTCAAATGGATTTTTCTCACCACCAGTTTGTCAAATACATTTCATGCACACACCAACCACACACCCACAGGTATCCATACTAGGGGTTTGGTCTTCCAAGTGTGTACACCCAGACCTGCATCACACAAACTTCTATTCTACACACATAAGCATCCACATATACATTCACAATACAAGATGTAACATGGTTCACCAATCACACACTGTGATGGCTAGTCGACGGGGTAATACCCTAACCAGAGTTTCGTGTTATACCCAATACGCAACTATAATAGGTAAAGTTCAACTGTTACAATAGCTAGGTGTGGCACCACCAGGATAAGACGAGCTACAACTTGAATACGAGCTACAACCCACAAGTCTACTAAGCCCCAACCTAGTAGACAAAAATTACATGAATATTTTGATTACAAACCCTTCCCACTGAGCACATACATCATAATGAGGGTTTGCGTGAGAGGTTACCTTCCCAGCATAATCACTTCTTCTGTGGAACATTATAATGAGCTTGTTCAGCACTTTAAATGGCCACTCATACCATTTCTTCCCACCAAAGCTTCTATAGGGGCTTAATGGAGACTCACAACGCTTTTCTTTAGCCTTACTGAGACATTGGTGGTAGTAGGAAGAATGTGAAATCCAAAAATTAAATTCGAGATGCTTAAACTAGAGATTTCCAGCCTAAACCCTAGTTTTTTTTTTGCACAACCAGATCTTCCAAGTTGCTCCAATGGATTCACGATGGAAAATAGAGACCAAGGGAATTTGAATCATGTTGATCTGAACTCGGACGGCCAAGATATGGCCAATAAAAGTTGGACCACTCAAATCATTCAAAAAGAAATCTTTGGAGCTTCATACTATGAACCACGACACACACTAGTGTCGCGGCCACTGTCCCACCGTACAACGCTGTCGATCTACAATTGGCGGAGAGGGTATCTTGAACAGATGGCCATTAGATGCAACACAAAAAGCGGGAATAAAGCTAGGCCATTTGATCTGATTTCATCGCATCAGGTGTGATCAAGAACCTCTGTAGCCACTATAGTAGAATCGCAAACGCCTGCGCAACGATTATGAGTCACATTGAATCAAGGCGCGCTCTTCATGCATCTCATCTTAGCGAATTAAGTTGCACCCCACCAATTAGGGAGCTCGCGCATGGATCTTGACGGGATCTGTGAGCTACACCATAGCCCACGCTTTCGAAGGCCATCGGATCTGGATCTGGACATGGAGGCTCTTTTTCTGCCGTGGATTTCGAATCATTCTTTTAACAAAAAAGACCAGAAAATCCTTATCTTTTGGCCGAATGGCCTCTATAACCATTTATTAAACTTGATTCAGGGTTTCGGATTCCAGTAGGGTCTTGAGGACCTTGTCCACTAATGCAAAGCGTCGAACACCTTACGGGTGTTGATGCGAGGGGTGTGCATGAGCTCCTTGCGGGAGTGCGCACAGCACAACACTTCTGAGGCTGGCTGCGTGTTGGCCTTATGAGGGTGGCTAGCCTTGCGAGGCTTGCTGCTGGCTAGCCTTGTGGGGCTGGCTGGTCTTGTGAGGCTGGTTGCTTGCTGGCATGCCATGCTGCCATGCTGCCTTGTTGTTGGCCTGGTGCTGCGGGCCTCGACCATGCTGGCCTGGGCTGGTGCCAAGGTGGCAAGCCACATCATGTGGGACCCACTTGGCCCATAACTTTCTCTATCCTTCTTCTCTCTCTTCTTTCTCTCTCCTCTTTCTCTCTCCTCTTTCTCTCTCTTTTTTCAGATGCTATCTTCATGCTGGAGAGCTAGAAAAATACTAGACTACCTATACTGCTATTGGATTACACATATATATAAACCATGGTTGCCAACAATGACAACACACTTGTAACTGCCCATGAATTACCAATTATCTGCTCAACTCTAGCCAAGGTTCCAACATCATCTTATTTTAAGAATGCATTCTTTATTCTGAAAATGCATTCTAAGAATACATATCAAACACAACCTTAAATGTAGACAAAGAATTGCTGATTTCCTTAGGAGGGACTGGTTCAGTTGACAATATTCGGTATGATTGAATGTAACCATAAGAAATGGTGCTGGTTAACAAGTGGTTAAACTAATACTCAACAAGATTTCATATTGCTACAACTTGGTTGATCAAAGAAGTAAAACTACAACTTGGTCAGCCTTCCTCTCTGAATTGAATTGAAAAGTCTATGCAAGAAGGTTTATTTCTTGAATCCATCATACTTGATCATTTGTGTATTTGTGCCATGTATCAACTGATGATTAAATCTCCGTATCGGATGGGCCACAGACTTTTATTTTTATATTCGATTAGATGCGCAAGAACATTTATATTGATTTGTGGCTTAATTAAGTGGAATTAATTCTCCTAATTTCGTAGGATCGTTTCCTGTGAATCGCGGGTCAAGAAAGAAAACAAAAACAAAAAAAATGATCTCTAAGCAGTTAGTGTGGGCTAAAATCTCTCACACATCTCAACATTTTATTTATTTTTTTGAAACGACAGAAAACAGAATAAAAAAAGCATGTGAGAGGTCATACCTATGCTACTAGATTAGAATTATTTTTTCCCTTATTTATTTTTTTATTTTTTTATCTTGAATGTATTTGATACCAACAAACACATTAGAGCAATTTATTCTAGTTTAATATCTCTAGTCATAACCATTGCAAGTTGTTTTTGTATTGGATTGTTTATTTCTATTAAAAATATTGAAAGAGGTGATATTTCCTCTTGCTCATTTTAATATATCTAGTAGAACAAGAAAAAAAAATAGTTTTATGAATTTTTATTTCCCATTTGAAAGAAGAACTGATTATGTAGGAAAATTCAACTCTATTTACTGCCATGTCATACAACTTATAAATTTGATTTACAGGAAACGTAGCCTTCCAAGAAAGTGTGTTGCACTAACTCCTTGTCTTATACTGAAATAACCTATTAATATATGGGAATGATGATTACTGCTGATGACCATACTTAATAAAAATTTTAGTTGTAATACAATAAAAAAAATTATTTGGTTGACCTAATAAACTTATACTCATGATTTCAATTTTACAATGGCAATACTCTTACCTGTTCCATTAACCTTTTCTGTGAGCTTAAGCCCATGAGATCATTCTATTAAAAAAAATGGAAATATGAATAATTTAACCTTGATTTTTTTGTTCCTAAACCATATCATCTTACCAAATTTGATTGATAGTTTTTTCTATATTGGAATTGATCTTAAGTTAATCTCATCATATTTTGGTTCAGATTGAAAGTTTCTGAACCAGAAACTGTCCCAAATTTAAACCAGGTTGATGCAATTGGGCCTAACCTGAGAAAGTTACACAAGAGCACTGTTTTTTCCTGAAAAACTATGTTAAGGTCAAACATTATACCTTAAATGAGGTGGATAATAACATTCAGATTGAAATTTTTTGAACCATGAAAATGACCTAAATTTAAACCAAGTTGAAAATTTTTCCTGAGAAGCCAGGTTTAGTCAGGCCTGTGGAAGGTGAACCATCATACAATTGAATAAATAAAAACCTTATGACTGAAAATTTCAGATCTACTAGCGGAAAAAAAGAAGGGTTTCTGAACATTAAATTTTAACGAGATTGATGTTTCTTAAAATACTAGGTTTAGTAGGGATCTGTGGAATGTCTGTATCATACAAATAACTGAGAAGCAAATAATTGAGAAGGATAAGAATACATATGGAGAGTACTTTGATTGGAGAACTTTCCTTTCTTTTTTTTATTTTTTTTTTTTTTTTTATTTTTTATTTTTTTATTTTATTTTTAGAAAGAAGGTTGTAACCAAGGTTCAACGTATCGGTATCAGACACGATATTTGTCAATGCCAAAACCGATCCAATACGAAAACAGATAGATTTGGCATCCAATGATAGAATGATATGTGGTTAATCCCATTAAAATTTTAATTAAAAATAATAAAAAATAGCAATATTAATCACAATCAAAACTGATACAAATCAATGATCCTATACCGACACCTTGAACCCTGGTTGTAACACTTGAGGTATGGACTAACATAAATATCTGAACAAGAAATATTATGATCTAAAAAATAATATTACTCTTGGTCAAGAATCTGTGCTTTAACAAGCTACAAATGGGATCTTAACTGCAATTTACAAATTTTCTTTAGATCTTGGGATGTAACAGACTATTAATTATCTCCTGTATATAACATCCAAAATAGTAGAACATAAGAGAAAATTATATACAATTTTGCAACTACAACAAAAAGAAATATGAAATCACAACCCACAAAGGCACAACCCAACAACTCATTAGTACAAAATTGTTGATGATGAATACAAGTTCTAATCTATTATGAATTTCACCTTGATTCATTCATTAATTTCAAAAAATCCTTCGCTTCACAAGGGAAACAAGGATATTGCTGCCATGTATGTCCATGTAACTTGAGGATCTTTACTGCTTTATTCTTAGTTGATGAATTCCCATCAATGTGTAACAATGCCAGAAACTTCTTCACAGATCCTAATAGTAACATCTCTTCTAAGACCTTCAATGATGGATGAGAACTGCATATCAACCAGAAGATCTTCACCCCAAGCTTAGTTGCAGCATCAGATACGCGTAATATCTTCTTAGAGATCATGGCAATCCCTAGCTCATTTTCAACTAGGGCTAATCTTCCATCTGCACAATCACAGAGCAATTTGATGATCCACAAGATCTTCTCACATTTGGGTCTGTTTGAATCTGGGAGAAGCTCAATTAGAACACAAACTGCACCAGCTTCAATTGCCCTTGATCTATTCTTTTTTGAGGATCCAATGATGTGAGCCAAAACATCCAATGCATATGAACATGCTTTGATATTTATCTCATCTGATAAGATCTCTAACAAAGATTTGAAGAGATCAATACTTTGATCTTGTATAACCCCACTGAAATTATACTCAGCTTTAGCCATTTTCCTGAATATGGTAACAGTGTGTAGCCTGCCCTCAGCACTACCGCGTTGAAGCATCATTGCCATGGCCTTGATGCATTCAGGCTTGGGTGTCATCTGAAGCCATACCTCATCTGAAAATGCTAATATGTCTAAGATAGACAAAGCTTCCTCACAAGCTCCAAAGGTGATGAAATCAGAATGTTCAGTAAGAATTTGGATAATTATGTGACTCAGTACTTCAACACCTCCTGATTGAACAAAATCAATCTGGGTTTCAGTACCCAATTCTATGATTGATCTGAGCTTCTTTAAGGAACTTACCTTGAATGGTGTTGAATGGATGGTGGTGAACAAGGAGATCAACTCATCATGTTTGGAAGAAATGGATTGAGACCCTTTACTTGATTGAACTTTTTGATCTTGCCATGAGAGGAGGAGACGCTTCAAGGTATGATTAGGGGTGAGGTCGAAGTTATCAATGATCTGATTTGTCGCAGGGCAAGTTTTCTTCTTGTAGCTGAAGAACCACTTCTCAATATTCTTCTTTTCATATGTAACACCAGTGGAGATGGTAACAGGATCTGTCATGATCTCCATTGATATGGGGCACCTGAAATATGGAGGAATCTCCATTGGAAGATCTGGTTTTTTCTTCTCCTTTTCCATTGTATCTGAAGAAAAAAAGGGGAAAGATAGGTAACAAGAGTAATATAGGATGAGAGAGAAGGAAATAATCAAAGTCAAACATAAGAGATGCTCTTGCAAAGTTGTAACATGGGTATGGTTCTCCATAAGCAAAACTTTTGAAGATTATTATTTGATTTTTATTTTAATTTTTTCGTGGGAAATTAAAATTACTGTTTTTGGGATTTGACTTTTAGAGATGGGTGCCACTATGACTATTATACCTTTTATTTTTTCAGTTTTTGATGCTTTCAAGCTAACATTTTCAATAGATTTACTTGAATGAAATTCAATCTTTTAAAAAACCGGCGACAAATGCGAGGAGCTTAATCACTTGGTTTTATTTAATAAGTGACAGTTGGACGGACCATCTGATTTCTGACCACCACTCTCTTTCTCTCTCTCTCTCTCTCTCTCATAGCAACTGTAAAAAAAAATTGTTCTACAATAAAATAAAATAAAAAATTAGAGGGATTACGAGAAAATTCCCTTAACTTAAGTTTCAGAAAAATCCATTTTTTTTCTTTAATAATTTAGATGATGAATATCTAATAGCATGTTCTAGTAATGTAAGTAACCTTGGATTCTAATCACACGACTAAAGGATTAAGAGTATTATACAAAATTAAAGGTATCAAATCATTGATTAGGATCATCATCCAACTCAGTATATATCCAGTGTTTTTATGGGACCAAATCATGTAGTTGAATTCAAGTAGTTGTAATAAGGGTTTGTTGAGTTGAATAAGTTACTTAAAAACCAGTTCATGATGAGTTTCATTTGGTTTTCATCGGATGGTCTAAAATGTTTGGACTTTGGGGTTAGGACATGACGTAAATGGCATGGATGGTCGAAAATCTAGATTTGCTTTGTCACAGTATCTATTTAAGCGTGTAGTTAATGATTTTGAGGGTTTTTCTAAGATATTTAGCTCAGCCCGAGGAGGAAAATCTTGCAGAAATGTAAAGGGTAATTGAAAATGCGATTTAATTCCTATCTATATGGTCAAATCAGAGTGTATTCGATCTGGGTATATCCTTAGCCATAATCTCAGCACATGGGATGGATTTGACAAGTATTATAATTCAGATAATTACATGATAATAATAATAATACATTATGAAGATGACATTTAATAATTAAATGAGAGGATTAAGGAGAAGTAAGAGCATTGAAGAATGTATAGTTAAAAATAGAAAAGGGGAAGGAGATGTTAAAAGTGTTTTTTTGTGTATGGCTTTCCCTTTTGGGCTGAACTATGGCTTTCCCTTTTGGGCTGAACTAGGGGGACGGTGGCTGTTAAACGGCACCACCGCCATTTTAGTCAACCCTTTTAATCTATTTTTGAACTTAAAAAAAAAATTAAAATAAAGAGAAAATGAACAATATAATGCTTCGTTCACTGTGATGCAAAAATAAAAAATAATTTAATGAAGTGGAGAAACTTAAGTGGCTTATCATGGCACAAGAGATTGGGTTCCTGTTTCTTCCTAAAAACTTTCTCCTTCTTCATTGAGGGTGTAGATCAGTTCTATTTCGATTTAATCAGTTTGATTTGATTCAGTTTGAAGTATTAATCGGTTTTATAGTAATATTACATAAACTCTTTTTATGGTGGCAATGCTTCTCTAGGTCTCCAGTTTTCTGAGAAAATGATGGCAGCAATCTTGGAGGAGGATTAGAGAGGCATGAGATGTTTAGGGTCAAAGAAAACGAATAAATATTCGGCGGGAAATGGGTTTCACTATTGATATTATGATATTAGACGAAATCATTTCTAGTATCAATAGTTTTGTCAACAATTTCAACTAACAACAATGGAAAGAGTTTTTTTTTTTCTTTTTCTTTTTTTTTATTTTTTATGTAGGAACAATGGAAAGTCTTGATACTTTAGAGACATAAAGTTATTTTATAAACGGGTTTTTTAATTGATTTAAAATCATCGATTTTCAGTTGAAAACAGGAATCAAACCGATTTTCACTATTTAAAACTAAATCAAACTGATTATATATGATATAATTCAACGGCCAGTTTTGATTCAATTTAACTGTTTCAATTCAGTAAACCATTACTCCGATGACAATGAAGACCATAGTTGTAAGGTGTCGCTATAGAAAATAGATAGCCTTGGACGCCTAGGAGGGCGTCTGGGTTGTTACGGAAAACACAAGGTTTTTCCCTCCTGTATGTAAACCAATAGAAATACACAACCACAAATATGCACATAGAGATATAGCAGTGAAAATAAATATAAATAACTAAACCACAAGAGACATTAATTTTACGTGGAAAACCCTTCCAAGGTAAAAGGAAAAAAACCATGGGACTTAATCGAAGTAAATCTCCACTATGATAATAATGGATACACAATACAATCTCCTCTAGTCACAGCTAGATGTTACCAATCTTCAAGAGAAATAACCCACTATTGGTGTCATACCCCAATTCTGGTCTAACCAGATTAGTGTGATGAACCGCCAATAAACCAACGGTTCAGTCAGGATCTCGTATAGGTCATACCCACCATATCAAACCACATACACATTCCATGGTAATAATCAAAGATAATAAACAAATAAACGAAAGTTTTATAGATAATGAACTACGTGTCTAACAATGATAATAAATAATTAATCTGATTATCTCCAAAACTCAAGACATAAAAATAATTAATCCATTACATGTTCCAATAATCAAATATAGCTAAACTAATCGAATATGCACTGCGTGCACTCGCATGAAGAATCATGCGTCTCCTCCGTTAATTCTCCGTCCATCGCCGTTACATGTCCATACATCGGCGCATTCATATAATCTTCAATAGTAGGTCCTGCATCATCAACTAAAAATATTCGACGTCGAAAGGGTGAGCATACATCACGGCTCAGTGAGCAAACAAAATAATGCAACAAACATATACATGCATTCAATTCATATTTTTTGTTTGATTTATAAGTTTGCAATGTGCTATAGAAAGGTTTGATGGCCCCCGCACCTCTATACATGAGTGTGTGAATCCACCCAATGGATCAAACACCATTGTCATCTCACATGCACCCACCATGGAATAAAGATAGAGCTAAAGTGTTCGGATCAAACACCGCCAATAATTCCCCTGATGCCCTACCCATACCAACACGTAAGCCCCTGCTGGTGAGGGCTTGCAAACTGGACTCGCAACTAACCAATCATAATACCAAACAGTGTATCCAAGGCCTCACCCCAGCATCCCTCAATACCTCTATAGAGATAGAGCTAAGGCCCCCCGGCAGAGTCAGAGACCACACGGTCCGAGACCACCTCCCCTAATGCCCTACGACGTAATAGTTCTGCTAAGGTAACGGCGATACAATGATGTCAGTGGGCAAGAATTGAGTAGAGATAGAGCTAGAATCTAGTGATGAGGTCATAGACCACCATGCCACGTCCTCCCCCTGATGCTCCACTCGCATCCCACACACCAACCACACACATACAATCACATGCTTATTCCTAGCATCATCATCATCATCATGTTATAAATAAATAAAATTAAATATGCATGAGCAGTAATAGCAGAAATATTGGATGACATGTGAGATGCACATTACAAGCATACACGCATAGAATCAATCATGGCATTGGACTCAATAAAAGTAAATAGTTTATTATTAACCAATTAGTTTAGGTCTTGTTCCCTCACCAGTTAGCAATACTCGATCTCATTCCAAGTCTTGAAATTCTCTTTCAATCAATTTAACAACCTAAAAGTTATATGAATTTAAGTTAGGGTTCATATATAACATGTTACAGTATTAGAAAATCTAAATAGAGCACTAATAGGTATCTAATTGGTCCTATGATCTCATACTGTATCGACCTTATTGTCTGCGGTCGATACCCTACGGTCACATATGGTGCAACCGTAGCTACGACCATATGATTCCTGAATCTTCCCGAATGTCTATGGTCGATCCTCTGACCAGGCTGGTCATGCTATGGTCGACCGTAGCTGCGACCTTGAGATTTCTTGTCACAGACTACATGCAATTCGAGTTCTTACTGGGTCAAATCCTCTGATCTTCAATTGGGTTTATCCTAAGGTCATCCTATGGCCATCATTAGTAGTTCCTTATCAACCCTAATCATCAAACTCACTCCTCATGGTTCTCCTTGGGATTTTCTCAAGGAAATCACATGTATCATAATAGGTTGATATTGTCTATCTTCCATAGAAGTCTTATTCCTTAGATTTTACATCTCCAGAGATTAGGTTCATACCTTTGCTTGTGGTAAAGATCCAATCTCTTCTCAGCAAAATCCTCTCCTTACCCTTTTCTTCTTCTCCTTCTCTTCCTTCTCCTCCCTTCTCTTTCTTTAGGGTTTACTAATGTTTTAAAAGAGTGAAAAAGGGCTGAGGGACGTCCTTTATATAGAAGAAAACTCTCCATATAGAGTCCTCTTTCAATTAGGAAAAAAATCCCTTAATTTAGGAAAGTTTCTAAAACTCGGAGTCTGATCTAGGATCTCACGGTCGATGGCTACGATCGCAGAACCCGTCGACCGTAGGGTCAAAATCATCGATTGTGGGGTCCTGGATTTGTGATCTTCATTCTTACCATATGGTCGACCGTACCTACCCAGGTATGTGACCATATGCATACAGTTTTGGGTGTTAAATTGATTTTTATACCTGGTTTGTGATCCATCTTCACATGCTCGGTCCACTTGGTCCAGGAATGATGGGAAGACCTGGCACAACACAGTTAAACTGGGTTAGTGGAGTGCGGGTCTTACACCTCCCCCCCTCTTATATAAATTTCATCCTCAAAATTTACACATACCTTCCGAGTCGAATAGGTGAGGATATTTCTTCCGCATAGCATTCTCTTCTTCCCATATAATTTCTTCCACATTTTGGCTTCTCCAAGTAACCTTAACGTAATAAATGTCGCAGTTGCGAAGACGTTGTACCTTCTGACTAGTAATTTCAAAAGATACTACTTCGAACGTCAAATCTTCAGTCAAATCCGGTGGATCCACTGTTAATACGTATGTTGGATCTCTGATGTAATTTTCAATTGTGAGACATGGAATACTTCATGTACACCAGACATTGATGGTGGTAGTGCTAACTGATATGCTACCTTTCCACGTCTATCTAGAACTTTATAAGGTCCAATATATCTGGGACACAGCTTTCGCTTTTGTCTTAACCTTTTCAAACCATGCATGGGAGATATTTTTAGAAATACTTTATCACCTATGGTGAATTCGAGATCTCTACGTCGATTATCTGTATATTGCTTCTGACGGTTCTGAGCCACTCGGACCCTTTCCTTGGTAATGTCGACCACTTGACAAGTCTCTTCAACAAACTCGATCAATGGTAACTTCTCATCCCATGATCCTTTGAAATCAATGACACAAGCTCGAAGCATGTCTTCTAAAATCTGAATAGTACGCTTCGACTGTCCATCTGTCTGAGGATGGAATGTAGTGCTAAACTTCAACATTGTACCCATAGCCTTCTGTAATCCTTTCCAAAACTTTGAGGTAAAGCATGGGTCTCTATCGGATACGATGCTTTTAGGTACACCTTGCAATCTGACAATATTATCTACATACAGCTTAGCTAACCTCTCTAGGGTATACGGAGGTCGTATAGCTATGAAACGAGCTGTCTTTGTCAAATGATCTACAATCACACAAACCGCGACAACTACTCGGGGAGTCAATGGTAACCCGGTGACGAAGTCCATAGTGATGCAGTCTCATTTCCATACTGGTTCAAGTAGTGGCTGCAACCATCCTGCAGGTCTTTGCCTTTTAGCCTTTATCCACTGATAATACAGGCATTGGGGCACAAATTTAGCTACATCTGCTTTCATTCGTCTCCATCAATATAGTTTCTTCAGATCATGATACATCTTTGTACTTCCAGGATGTACCGAATAAACGGTGGTGTGGGCTTCCTTCATTAGTCTGTGTGTAATATCCAAGTCTTCATTTTCAGGAACACATACTCTCCCTTTGTATCTTATTACTTTCTCAGAATCCAAGGTGAAGTTAGGGTTAGTCTTACATTTTTCATGGTCTTCTTGTACCTTTCTCAGATAAGGGTCTGAATAAATAGCTGCTTTCACTTCGTCTAATAGATCAGGTACAATCTTCAATGTAGCAGACATGTTTGAGAATAGATGAATAAACCTTTGGTCAGTTGATTTATTTGGAATATCATTCACAAACTGCTCGTTATCGTAATTAAATATTCTTCCTGTGGCATACACTACAACATTGGTACTAGCTTCTTCTTGGGATTTTGTCATAGCTTTCCTGCTTAGTATGTCTCCAACTATATTAGCTTTTCCTGGATGATACTGGATATCGCAATCATAATCCTTCAGTAATTTCAGCCATCTTCTCTGTCTCATGTTCAACTCCTTTTGACTAAAAAAATGAGTGAGACTCTTATGATCTGATTTAATCTGAAATTTCTCTCCATATAAATAATGTCTCCATACCTTAACAGCATGTACTACTGCTGCTAATTCCAAGTCATGAGTAGGATAGTTCTTCTCATGTGTCTTCAGTTGTCTTGAGGCATACACAATTACTTGTTCTCCTTGCATAAGCACACATCCCAAACCTAACCTAGACGCATCGGTGTACAAGGTAAATGGTTCTCCTGGGATCGGAATAGTCAAGATGGGAGCTGATATCAATCTAGTCTTCAATGTTTGGAAATACTCTTCACATTTATCGGTCCAAACAAATTTTTCTCCTTTCTTTGTCAAACTGGTGAGAGGTAAGGCGATTCTAGAGTAATCTTCCACGAATCGTATATAATAACCAGCTAAACCTAAGAAACTTCTGATTTCGACAACATTATTAGGTGCTTCCCATTTTACAATGGCTTCAATCTTGCTAGGATCCACTTTAATTCCTTCAGCGGATACAACATGGCCTAAGAAAGCGACTTCATTCAGCCAGAACTCACACTTAGTAAATTTTGCGTAAAGCTTCTCTTTTCTTAGTCGCTGCAAAGCGGTTTTTAGTTTGTGATATGAGTTTCTTTGTCCTTGGAGCAGACTAGTATGTCATCAATAAATACAATAACTGACGTATCCAACATATCATGGAATACCCGATTCATGAGTTCCATAAAATTTATGGGTGCATTAGTCAATCCAAAAGACATGACTAAAAATTCATAATGTCCATATCTGGTTCTGAATGCCGTCTTCGAAATATCACCTTCCTTAATCTACAACTGATGGTATCTTTACCGAAGATCAATCTTAGAAAATACCTTGCTCCTTGCAACTGTTTAAACAAGTCATCGATCTGAGGTAGTGGATATCGATTCTTGATTGTAAGTTCATTCAATTTTCGATAATCTATACACAGTCGAATGCTACTGTCCTTCTTTTTCACGAATAATACTGGCACTCCTCACGGTGATATGCTGGGTCTAATATAACCCTTGTCCAATGATTCTTGTAATCGTACCTTCAGTTCCTTCAGTTCAGTAGAATCCATTCGATAGTGTGCTTTCGATACTGGTGCGGCTCCGGGTATAAGATCTATAATGAACTCTATCGCTCGGTCAGGTGCTAGTCCTGGTAGTTCCTTAGGAAATACATCCGAAAATTCATGCACAACTTCAATATCCTCCATTTGTGGTGCTTCCTTGGTGAGGTCAACCACGGATACTAGATACCCAATTCTTCCTTTCTCGAGGTATTTTCTAGCCTTTAATGCAAAGATAATGAGTTTTCGTTTACGGGAAAGTTTGGTTCCCGCAAAACTAAACTCTGCTCCTTCCTTGTCTTTAAATGTCAATTTTTTTTCGTACATAATAGGTTTACAGAGTGTCAAGCTAACCAATCCATTCCCAAGATAATGTCAAAGTCTGCCATCTTGAGTTGAATTAAGGTTGCTTCCAAAATCTTCTCGCTGATAAGAACTGGACATGGTCCATAACCTTTGTTTAGTTCCACTTCTAATCCCATGGGTGATCGTACAAGCAGTTTACAGTCTAAAGGTCTGAGGGGTAGATTTAACTTCTTTCCAAAAGACATAGATATAAAAGAATGAATAGCTCCAGAGTCAAAGAGTACTCTGGTGGGTAAGCCATTAATAGGTACAATACCTGTGTTTTTCTTCTTATATTAATCTATATGCTCACACAAGATTATCACACCCCAATTTTGGCTGAACCAGAAGTGTGAGTGAACCGTCACTGAACCAACGGTTCACACCAGGATCACAATAAGACCATGTCCACTCATACAAATCATTGCACATAACCATAATCAGAATATAATAAAATACAGCAAAAGTCTTAATTTAAATGAATTGAGTACTGCTATTGATAATAAATTATCCAGTTATTTAAAATACCGAAACATAAATAATTATCATTACATCCCAATTATAATTCCAATTAAAAATAAATAAAATAAATTAAATCGACATCCTAGAGGTACACGCAGAAAGGGCACTCGCATGAAGCGTCATGCTCGTCCTCTCCTTCTTGCACTTCTAAAGCAACAACACCTCCATACGTCGGAACGTCCATGTAATCCTCCACAGAATAACCTGCATCAACATCTAAAAACATGTATATATATAAAGGGTGAGCTCACAACTTAGCTCAGTAAGACAATCAGACAATGCAACAAACATATGCATGAGTAACATTCACATTATGATTTGGTTTTAAGTTTGCAATGTGCTATAGAAAGGATTGGAGGCCACCGCACCTCTATACACAAGTGTGTGAAGCCGTCCAATGGATCAAACACCACTGTCGTCCCACATGCACCCACCAGAGAATAGAAATAGAGCTAAAGCGTCCAGATCAAATACTGCCAACACTTCCCCTGATACCCTACCCATACCAACACGTAAGCCCCTATTGGCGAGGGCTTACAAACTGGGCTCGCAACAAACCAATCCTATATGTCATCACAGTAGGCCCTATGCCAGTATAGCTCCCTACGGCATAGAGATAGAGCTAGAGTCTAGTGGCCAGGCTGGAGACCACAGTGCCACTTCCTCCCCCTGATACCCTACCCGCACCAAGTATGCTAAGACATAACGATACGAAAAGGTGCTAGTGTGAGGAATGATCCCAGACCCTAGACCCTTCTCATTCCACACACCAACGAAAACAATCACATGCCTAACAGTCACATCCTAGCGTAGCGAGTATGCATGAACAATATAATAATTGAAAATAAAGATGACATGCGAGTATGCACAAACATCAGTCCATAGAATCATAATTATTAACAACGTTTTACTGTTATTAAATTATTAGGGTTTAGGTCTGATTCCCTTACCTGACGCTTGTTTGATAGCTTGCTCTACATCACAGAATCCAAAATTGCAATCACAAGGTCCTACACGATGTTAGGGTTAAGTTAGAATAGTTTTCTTAGGGTTTTCCTAGGGTTTACGTTGGTCGGAAAACCAACAACGTCAAAACACCATCATAGTCCAGACCGATCGCAGGTATCGATCACGGCACTGTGGGGAAAGGTGCGACCGGTATGGTCGATCGGTCCCCACAGACCAGCCTCCTGGAGATATCGGTCGTAGGTACCGATCGCATAGGGTGCGACCAGTATGGTCGACCGGTATGTCTCCGGAAGACCATACATCCAATTCTCGCCTTCCGTGAGTCACCCCCTATTGATTCTAGAGTTTCTCCTACACATTCTAGGTCTGAGCATTGAGTTAGAGTTGTTTCCAACTCCATTCAAGTCCTAGTTTCGATAGTCTTCAACCTAGAACTTGAATATAAGGTTTACCGACTAGATTAGGGTTGACGGCAAAACATGGTTTAGATAAATACCTTGCTTTGCATGGTACTGATCCAATCATGACTAACCATTCTAGAACGCTTAATGTAGAGGAAGGTTTAAGCACTTACCGTTGGTTCGCGGTAGAGTGTTCTTCATCCAATGACAATGGCAGCTCTTCCCTCTCCTTCCTAGCTTCTTCTCCTTCTTCAATCTCTTTCTCCTCTCTAGGGTTTGTGAGGATCAATGAAAGGGATTTTAGGAGATTTAGGAGTCCTTATATAGGCTAGGGTTGAGTTTAGGAAGCCTCCTAGCATTAGGAAAATCCTTCGATTTGAAATTTGGAAAGTGGGACCCGTAGAGATCCATTTTCGGATCTAAGTGTTCTGCTACGAAGGCCATACCGGTCAACCGGTACCATCGACCGGTATGAAATATTTCATACTTTGAGGTCCATTTTCGTACCTGATTGTCATCCGCTCATTCAGTCTAGCCCGGTGATGATATGAAGACCTGTTATGACATGAATGAAAGGTTTAGATCGGGTTCATGGAGTGCGGGTCTTACAACTCCCCCACCCTTAAAAGAAATTTTGTCCCCAAAATTTACTTGTAGGTTTCACAACTCCCCCACCCTTAAAATAAATTTCGGCCTCGAAATTTGAACGTTTGGTCATCAAAAAGGTTAGGGTATTCCTTTCGCATCGCGTTCTCTTTTTCCCAAGTGATTTCTTCTACATCTTGGCTTTTCCAATGCACTTTCACTTAATGGATATCCTTGTTTCGGAGATGATGTACCTTTCAGTTTGGGAGCATCATAGGTACTACTTCAAATGTCAAGTCCTCTGTCAAGTCTGGTGGGTCTGCTGTCAAGATGTGCAGTGGATCCCTGACGTACTTATTCAATAAAGAAACATGGAACACATCATGAATGCTTGACATGGATGGTGGTAGAGCCAGTTGATATGCCACATTACCACGTCTGGTCAAAATCTCGTATGGTCCCACATACCTAGGGCATAGCATTCCCTTCTTACCAAACCGTTTCAGACCTCGCACAGGTGATATCTTCAAGAACACCTTATCACCCACTGTAAACTCCAGATCTCGACGTTGATTATCTGCATAGTGCTTTTGTCAAACTTGAGCTGTCTTCAGTCTTTCCTTAATTTAATCAATCACTCGACAAGTTTCTTCGATGAACTCCGATCCTACAATCCTTCTCTCTTCGAGCTCATTCCATAACAGAGGTGTACGACATTTCTTTTCATAGAGTGCCTCATATGGATCCATTTGGATCGTATCCTGGTAACTATTGTTTTAAGCAAACTCGATAAGTGATAGCTTCTCGTCCCAAGCTCCTTTGAAATCTAGGGCACACGCTCGAAGCATATCCTCCAAGATTTGAATAGTTCTTTTTGACTGCCCGTTTGTCTGAGGATGAAAATTTGATGTAAAATGAGGGTCACTGTCAGATACTATACTTTTTGGGACGCCATGAAGTCTGACTATATTATCCACATATAATTTGACTAGCTTCTCCATGGTATACTGAGGTCTGACAGTGATGAATCAAGCTGTCTTGGTAAGTTGATCAACTATAACCCATGCTGCATCCACTGACCTTGGCGTCAAGGGTAGGCCAGTGACGAAATCCATTGTGATACAATCCCACTTCCATACTGGCTCTGGTAGTGGTTGTAGCAAACCTGCAGGTCTCTGCATTTCTACTTTAACTTGCTGGCAATTCAGACATTGGATCATGAATCGAGCTACATCCGCTTTCATACCCCTCCACCAATATAGTCTTCTTAAATCGTGGTACATCTTGGTGCTTCCTAGATGTACCGAATATGGGGTATAATGAGTTTCTGTCATAAGTTTATCTCTAATATTTGAGTTCTCACTCTCAGGTATACATAATCGTCCACGACACCTGAGTACCTTGTCTGAATCCAAGGTAAAATCAAGGTTGCTTTTACCCTTCTCTAGATATTCTTGCACAGTCTTGAGGTATGGATCCTGTAGGATTGCTACTTCGACTTCATCTATTAGATCCGATGAGATCTTCAAAGCTACGAACATCAACGTGAACTTATGAATTAAATCTTGTTCCACTAGATCTCTTGCAGTCTCTAATATATGCTCTTTATCATTCTCTATTGAGCCTGAGGCTGCAGCACACAGTGCAGCGTTTGTACTAGGTCCTGCCTTAGGTTTCAATGCCTATTTTCTGCTTAAGGCATCAGCCACAACGTTTGCCTTACCCGGATGGTACTGGATGTCACAATCATAATCTTTTAATAGCTCTAGCCATCTCCTTTGTCTCATATTCAGGTCCTTCTGAGTGAAAAGGTAAGGTAAACTTTTGTAATCCGACTTAATCTGAAACTTTTCACCATAAAGGTAGTGCCTCCAAGTTTTGATTGGGTGAATGTACGCTGCTAACTTCGATCATGCATAAAATAGTTCTTCTCATACTCTTTCAACTGTCTTGATGGGTAGGAAACCACCTGTTCTCCTTGCATCAACACACATCCAAGACCCAACCCTGAGGCATCCGTATATAGGGTAAACGGCAAGCTTGGTGCTGGGATGGTCAAGATAGGTGCAGAGACTAGTCTTGACTTCAAAGTCTGAAAGCACTTCTGACACTCATTTGTCCATATGAATTTTTCTCCTTTCTTGGTTAGTCTGGTAAGTGGAATAACGATTCTTGAGTAGTCTTCCACGAATCTTCTATAGTAACAAGCTAATCCAAGGAAACTACGAATCTTCGCAGCTAATTTTGGTGCATCCCATCCTACTATAGCTGCGATCTTGCTTGGATCTACCTTGATACCGTCTGCAGATACTACGTGACCCAAGAAGGCCACTTCCTTCAGTCAAAATTCACACTTCTTGAACTTGACGTAAAGCTTCTCCCTTCTCAACCGTTGTAGGGCTGCTCTCAATTGTGTTGCATGAGTCTCCCTATCCTTTGAATAGATCAAGATGTCGTTAATGAATATAATGACCAAAGTGTCCAACATGTCATGAAACACTCGGTTCATCTGTTCCATGAACGACACTGGGGCGTTGGTCAATCCGAATGACATTACATGGAACTCATAATGTCCATACCTCGTCCTGAAAGCAGTCTTCGGAATATCTCTGTCCAAATTCTTCATTTGATGATACTCCATCCAAGATCAATCTTAGGGAATACCTTTGCTCCTTATAGCTAATTAAACAAGTCATTGATCTGAGGTAGTAGATATCGATTCTTGATCGTGAGCTTGTTTAGTTCCTGGTAGTCTATACATAATCTGACCCTACCGTCCTTCTTCTTCACGAATTGCATTGGCACTCTCCATGATGCAATACTTAGCTGATTAGAACCTTTGTCTAATAACTCCCGTAATTGAGTCTCAATTCCTTCAACTCCATAGGAGCTACTCTATAGGGTGCCTTTGACACAGGTGCCATCCTAGGTAATAAGTGCATGATCAGGTGGCAACCCGGGTAAGCCTCTTGGAAATACATCAGGGAATTTATGCATCACATCAGTATCTTCCATCTGTTTCTTTAGTAGCATTTACCACAGATACCATATATCCAACTCCTTTCTTTTCAAAGCATCTCTTTTCCTTTCGTGCAAAGAGGATGAGCTTTCGCTTCCTAAGCAATATGCTTCAAATCAAACCAAATTATATGTCATCTTTGTTCTTAAATGATAACCTCTTCTATGCACATAATCACTTGTAAAGTGTTGAGACAACCAGTCTATTCCCAAAATGACGTCAAAGTCTACCATCTCAAGTCGATTTAGGTTGTATCCAAATTCTGTCCATCAATATGATTCAGACAATGTTCATAACACTTACCCACAACAACATATAGTCTAAAAGAGCTTAAACTAGTGAAATCTGGTATAAAGGTCTTAAGAGCTTGTCTAGTTCCTTCATCTGTTATGATTTTTCAAAGACTATCGTAAAAATCTCATATTGCACTCAGTAGCTTACATCTCTTTTATCACTGATGTTCTACCCTGATCTCTCTTTCATATATCTCGAAAAGCATCTTTCGACTATTTACTCATTACATATCCCAAGTCTATCTATAAGCATTAGGGTATGTGCTTATATTCTTATTAATTCTACCAAATTTACTTTCAGTCTTTACTCAGTCCTCTTATTCATTATTAGAAATAACTCAATAGTAACTATACTAATCCAAGTACTATCAATGCCACCATTTTTGACTTCATGCTTTTAGAAATCTTCTGCCTTGTCACAATTCATACCGATATAGCCATCTTTAATTCTGTTGAGCTCTATCTACTACTTTATTGGCTACTCTTGAAAATTCTTTCTTCTTGCTCATGCACTCTTTTACAGACCATGACTCAAATCCATCCATTCAGCACTCTCAGAATAGATTCTCCTTACATCATCTAAAGTTTTCTTGGTTATAGAATCTAATCTAAACTCAATCGTCTTCCTCTAATAATTTTGTTATTAACTAAGTACCTCTATCAACAGATGTCGAGGAATATAAGAATTAGAATGTTTATCCAAAAGTAATTCATTTCCTTCTTTCGAATTCAGTATGATAAAGAACACTTGTTTTATCTAGTGAACCTAGGTTTAAAAGATCAGGAGTAAATCTATGGTAATCTAACTGGCATCCAAAGGTTGTTAGGTTACACGGTGGTCCAAATACATGGAAGTAGAGATTTTACAGCTCTTAGCCTCATGGTTACAGTTTCTATCGAGTATATAATGCCGTAAGTCAAGGCACTACAAGAGTAAATCTGAAGAAGTTTTGGTACATCAATAAATCAGGTATAAAATCGAAAAGATGTACATTCGAAATTATTAAACCTTTAAATGTTTATTCGGTTCATATCTCTATTCATGGTGTCGATCATGGGAGTAGCTTAGATTGGTATAATCAGGACTAATTTTAAGAAAATAGCATCTATAACTCCAATTGACAGGTTGAATCAAGAAGGTATTCTATCAAGGTACGAGAATTAGAATCAGGTATGTGCATCCTCTATAATCATAAGAGTAAGTCAATAATGCACCGCATCCTATATAATCCTATCTAGTTATATGGTCACAATAGATTTGATCCTTTGCTGAAACGTTTAAGGCTTCATCTTTAGAAAATATTTCTCAACCCTTATCGGATCATTCTTCCATGATGCAGCTATCCCATACATCGGTGGCTGATAAGGGTAACCACCTTGATACACTGCTTGTTGTGCACCAAGCTTCTACACTGGGGTGTGCATTACTGGGACCTACGGTATGGTAGGCTCTATGGTACGACTAACATGTGTTGGGGCTACAGTATTACTACCAATCGATATCCAACATAATATTGTCCCTCAGAGCAGCATTACAATGAGTTATCTCAGCTCACCCAGTACCTGACTTATTGTGTCTGCACTAGGGAGCGGATCTATCTTCCTTATATTATCATTAGGACCATGTGTCAGGCTACCATGCCCGATCAGATAAGCAACCTTCCTTATGGTCGGGTTATCACTACTCTTTTGCGGTGCTTACGGGTGGACATGAGGGGTGAGATTGCGGTCGAGGACACTATGACCTCAGACATTGATTGGGATGCCATTGTCCGGATGAAGATGGATAATCAGCCCATCAGTGATGAGCAGTTAGAGGCTCGCCCTCGTCCGCTCAGGAGGGTAGCATCAGCAGCAGCAGCAGCAGCAGCGGCAGCAGTAGCAGCAGCTGCAGCCAATGCGGCTCATGCAGAAGAGGCAGGGGATGATGGTGATGATGATGATGATCAGATGGAGGACATTTCAGCATCGGCACCACAGCCCACACCTGTAGCGGGCTCATCCCAACCTCCTCTTGATACCGTGATGGGTATGTTGACGGAGATTTGGGATGCCCAGCGTGAGATGAGCCGTGACCTAGGGCACCTTTCTCGCAGCCTCAGAGTCACGCAGGAGCAGGTACACTGGCTCAGGATAGCTTATAAGCGTGACTATGACATCACTGACCCTATTCCCACTATGCCCCATCCCCATGACAAATATTTTATTTTTACTCCCTCACAACATGGTTTTTTTTTATTAAAACAGGGTAACTGTCCGGCTTGTGGACTATACCCTGTAGCACCGTTACTCTTGATACTCTTAATTATTTTAATAGAAGTTTATGGTTTTTCTCACTTGTCATTAAGGTTCCTATCTAGAGCATGTCTATTTATTAATTCTACCTTTAGTATAGTACATTATGCTCTTTCATATTTAATCTCAAGCATCAAACAAGTGTTTAAAGTGCGTTTTAATTAAGACTTTTAAATTCTTCCTATCTCAGTTCATCGACTCAGTTAAGTACAAATATGGTCTGTTGGATAGAGCCTAAGAGCTCTGATACCAAGTTGTCACATCCTAATTCTGGCTGAATCAGAAGTGTGAGTGAACCGTCACTGAACCAATGGTTCACACCAGGATCTCAATAAGATCATGTTCACTCATACAAACCATTGCACATAACCATAATCAGAATATAATAAAATATAGTAAAAGTCTTAATTTAAATGAACTGAATACTACTATTGATAATAAATTATCTAGTTATTTAAAATATCGAAACATAAATAATTATCCTTACATCTCAATTATAAATCCAATTAAAAATAAATAAAATAAATTAAATCGACATCCTAGAGGTGTACGCAGAAAGGGCACTCGCATGAAGCGTCATGCTCGTCCTCTCCTGCTTGCACTTCTAAAGCAGCAACACCTCCATATGCTGGAACGTCCATGTAATCCTCCACAGTATAACCTGCATCAACATCTAAAAAAAAAATATATATATATATAGGGTGAGCTCACAACTTAGCTCAGTAAGACAATCAGACAATGCAACAAACATATGCATGAGTAACATTCACATTATGGTCTGGTTTTAAGTTTTCAATGTGCTATAGAAAGGATTGTCGGCCACCGCACCTCTATACACGAGTGTGTGAAGCCGCCCAATGGATCAAACACCACTGTCGTCCCGGTAGGCCCTACCCCAGTACAGCTCCCTACGGCATAGAGATAGAACTAGAGTCTAGTGGCTAGGCCAGAGACCACAGTGCCACTTCCTCCCCCTGATACCCTACCCACACCAAGCATGCTAAGACAGAACGATACAAAAAGGTGCTAGTGTGAGGAATGATCCCAGACCCCAGGCCCTTCCCATTCTACACACCAATAAAAACAATCATATGCCTAACAGTCACATCTTAGCATAGCGAGTATGCATGAACAATATAATAACTGAAAGTAAAGATGACATGCGAGTATGCACAAACATTAGTCCATAGAATCATCATTATTAACGACGTTTTACTGTTATTAAATTATTAGGGTTTAGGTCTGATTCCCTTACCTGACGCTTGTTTGATATCTTGCTCTGCGTCACAGAATCTAAAGTTGCTATCACAAGGTCCTACATGATGTTAGGGTTAAGTTAGAATAGTTTTCTTAGGGTTTTCTTAGGGTTTACGTTGGTCGAAAAACCAACAAGGTCAAAACACCCTTACAGTGCTGACCAGTCGCAGGTACCGGTCGCGGCACTGTGGAGAAAGGTGCGACTGGTATGGTTGACCGGTCCCCACAGACCAGCCTCCGGGAGATACCAGTCACAGGTACCGGTCACATAGGGTGCGATCGGTATGGTCGATCGGTATGTCTCCGGAAGACCATACATCCGGTTCTCACCTTTCGTCAGTCACCCCCTATTGATTCTAGGGTTTCTCCTACATATTCTAGGTCTGGGCACTGAGTTAGAGTTGTTTCCAACTCCATTCAAGTCCTAGTTTCGATGGTCTTCAACCTAGAACTTGAATCTAGGGTTTACCGACTAGATTAGGGTTTGACGGCAAAAAATGGTTTAGATCAATACCTCGCTTTGCATGGTATTGATCCAATCATGACTAACCATTCTAGAACGCTTAACGTAGAGGAAGGTTTAAGCACTTACCGTTGGTTCGCGGTAGAGTGTTCTTCGTCCAACGACAATGGCGGCTCTTCCCTCTCTTTCCTAGCTTCTTCTCCTTCTTCAATCTCTTTCTCCTCTCTGGGGTTTGTGAGGATCAATGAAAGGGATTTTAGGAGGTTTAAAAGTCCTTATATAGGCTAGGGTTGAGTTTAGGAAGCATCCTAACATTAGAAAAGTCCTTCGGTTCGAAATTTAGAAAGTGTGTCCCGTAGAGATCCGTTTCTGGATCTAAGTGGTCTGCTGCGTAGGCCATACCGATAGACTGGTACCATAGACCGGTACCATTGACCGGTATGAAATATTTCATACTTTGAGGTCCATTTTCATACCTGATTGTCATCCGCTCGTCTCGTCTAGCCTGGTGATGATTGAAAGACCTATTACGACATGAATGAAAGGTTTAGATCGGGTTCATGGAGTTCATGTCTTAAAAGATAGTACAAAACAAAAGGTTCAGATCATACCTATGACCACATCAAGCGATGTGGCATCATCCTTAGAAGTAACTGCATAAACTTTTCCTTGCTGTAGCTACTTCCTTGGCTTAGGACACTCTCTTGAATAATGTCATACTTGATCGCAATTCAGGCATTTGACTCCAGCATTACTTTGCTTCTGTTGAGGTTGGGCTGTCGGAGTAGTCTTGGCTGCAGCATTGAAGCCTTGAGTACGAAAGGGTTTAAATGTCTTTGAGTTCCCTTCGTTTTATGAGTTTCCATTGGACCTCTTTATACCTTTGTTCTGAGAAAAATAACTTTTCCTCTGGCTCGATTTTAGTACTCGAGCAATCTGTACTGCTTCGTTATATATTTTCTTTTCTAATCCCAATACATGGTCACGGATGCTTCCCCTAAGTCCCATAACAAACCTTTGGGTTTTGGTATTTTCCTCCTGAATGCTAGAGAGAGCAAAGAAAAACAGTTCTTCATAACGCTGTTGGTATGCATCTATAGTCTTCTATCTTTGATACAGACTCAGAAACTCCTTTTCCATTTGATCTCTAAAACTCCAGGGAAAATACTTCTCGAAGAAAGCTTCTTTATAGATAACCCATGTCAGTTGGGCATGCTTTGTCAACAGATAACTTCTAGTTGATTTCCACCAGTGGTGTGCGTCTTCTTTCAACATAAATGTGGCACATAATACCTTCTCTTCTTCATTTATAATCATCATCATAAAGTTTCTTTCCATCTCATCGATCCAGTGAGCTGGCCACAACAGATCTGATGGCTTTCCTGTGAATTCCTTTGGCTTCAACTTCAGGAGACGCTCGATCAATCGAGAGTGATCAAGCCGATACTATGCATATGCCCCATACATAGGCGATTGGTATTGATAATTACCTTGGTTATACCCACCTTGCAGTGCTTCAGGGTTTTGCACTTATCCTTGTACTGTTGGTGTTTGCAGTGCTTGAGGTATAGTGCTGCTACCACCAAGTGCCATACTAGCTTGGTAGAGATGTTGTGTTTGCAACTGAAAAAGCAATTCCCATAGTAGCTTGCATGTTGGCTTGCATTTGTTGATATGCTGTGTTTGCTGTGTCAAATTCATCACCACAATAGCCAAATCCGTAGGTGGTGCAGGTAAGTTGGTTGGGTTGGCTTGCGTGTGAACATTCTGAGGTACAGCATTCTGAGCTCCTATATTTCCTTCCTGCCCTTACTGACCTTCATTGTCGTTGGTCTCCATAGGTGGTGGAGATGGGTTTGCATTTTGTCTCCTTCTACTTACTCTACGCCTAGCCATTTAAACTCTTGGTTGATGTGTTATTGGCAAAGCTACACATGTGAGACAAAATAGAGTGGTGGTATTGGCTTAGTTTCATAATGGAAGGCGAGAGAAGAACAAAATCGATAGGCAAAAGTTTGAACAGAATCAAAATGCAGACAATAGTCAGTTATACGGTCGATGGCCTACGGTCGCATGTTGTGCGACCATAGGTGTGACCATCAAATCCTTGGCAACTTATTGAGACCCTATGGTAGATCATACGGTCGATGATTTTGGTCGAATTGTGCGATCGTAAGGTCTCAATCAGGTTTTAAAACCTGTTTTCAAGATTTTTCCCTCCCATTCTCCTTTCCTTTCCTACGGACACAACTCAACTCGCCTCCACTGAGTTTTTATAGTGTCAACCTTATAATTTGCTGATTCTTACATCGATCCACAATCTCCATTCCATTCATTGAGATATGTTCTCTACTCTTTCTCTTTTTTAAGCTTTCATACCTAGGTTTTGCTCCATTTATAGGGTTTTCTTCAAATTAATATTTTTCTGACCATAAAAATTTAATTTTTATTGGGGGCTTTTGCTATTGGCTACCCAATGGATGAAAACCCTCAAGACAATTCAAGTTTCATCTAGAAATTTGAAAATTCCCATTCTTGACATAAATTTTGGGGGTTTTTCCCAATTGTCAAAATTTCTTCAAATTTGACCTACCTAGTTAAAATTTCCGATTGAATATGCCTTGCAGGATGGTTTGGGACCTATGTAAGTCCTCCTGCCCAAATTTTGGGTGAAAAGTCAAGCTTTTTCCCATTCTATGTCGTTATGCTGTCAAATTTTTAAATTTATTAACTTGTTTTTCTTATTTTTGTCTCTTGTAGTTATCATGGTTCATAGTAAGGTTCCTCGAGTTCATGACCCACGTCACTTTAGGTCCGTGGAAGCAGAAACACAATACCCCTGATTTAATCGAAAGAAGGTGGAAGGGGGTAGATGGGTTAACTTAGCCCATTTAGCCCTGTTTAATGTGGAAAGGGCATTTGGTGATATGGGCTGGCTTCCTATACTTCTGTACAAAGCTTGCACTCACCCAGACTTGGTCAAGTAGTTCTACTATCACCTATAGGTAGAGGATGACTTAGAGGATGTGGACAGGGGTAGAGAGCTTCGGATCACCAGCTGGGTGAAAGGGGTTCCCATCTCTTTCAACTGTCAGGAGTTAGCTGATCTCCTAGGAATCTCAAATGATGGTCAGTTGGTTTACTGTGCACCTAAGGAGCCACATTTTTTATCTACACAGGTGTGTGTAGAAATAGATAACCAAATTCTTCAGGATGACCGCTGGGAGATGAAAGCAGTCAACTTGCGCCCAGAGCCACGGGTCCACTGTAAGATTATCCAGTATAATCTTATTCCCCAGGGCAGACACTACGAGGTGGTCTCACAGCTGACTCAGTACCTACTGTATTGTATCTGTACTAGACAGCCTGTCTACTTAGTACCTGTTGCCTGACTCGAGAGGTAACTTGCCCTATGGGCGGTTGATCTCCACCCTACTCGATCGTCTACAGGTAGAACTAGTAGATGAGAGGATCTTTGAGGATACCTTTTCAGCTGACCTTGATTGGGAGGCCATCAGCAGGATGGGCATGATAGAGATACAAGTCACTGATGATGAGAGGAATGCTATGAGACGTCCTCTTACTCGGGTAACTGCAACAGATGCAGAGGCGGCAGCAACAGAGGCACACGAGAGTGATGATGAGGAAGATGATGATAGGATGCACAAGGATGTGGATGCCATACCTCCTACAACACCACAGCTGTCTACTGGAGTGGGCCGTTCATGCCCACCATCAGATGACATGATGGGGCTACTGCGTGAGATTCGAGAGGCTCACGCGTGACTGATCGAATAGTAGGAGAGCTTCTAGATGCCCAACGCTCTACAAACCAGTGGGTAGCGGATCTGACCACTAGGCTTCGAGCGACTCAGACTCAGGTGGCCTGGCTCGCGAGGGTGTATGTTGAGGACTATGATAGAGACCGTGAGACACTTCCTCCTCCAGCACCTCCAGCTCCATGATATCTTTTATTTCTTTTTCTCATTTATTTTAAAGAGTAATTGTCCGGATTTGTGGACTGTACTCTGATTCAGATGTATCTTGTCTTACTCCCATTTGGATATATATATATAAAATTGGTTTTTCATTTACATATGTGCATTATTCTCTTTCTTAGTTTATGTCTCATACAACACAGGTGCTTATGGTGTGTTCTTATTACAATTTTTAATTTTTATCCTAACTCAGTTCATGACTCACATGGAAGTAGTTAGGTTAATGGGTAGAACCCGTGAGAGCTCTGATACCAAGTTGTTACACCTCAATTCTGATTTAACCAGATTAGTGTGATGAACCGCCAATAAACTAATGGTTCAACCAAGATCTCGTATAAGTCGTATCCACCATATCAAACCATATACACATTCCACGATAATAATCAGAGGTAATAAAAAAATAAGCAGATGTCTTACAGATAATGAACTGAGTGTCTAACAATGATAATAAATAATTAATTCAATTATCTCTAAAACTCAAGACATAAAAATAATTAATCCATTACATGTTCCAATAATCAAATATAACTAAACTAATCAAATATGCACTAGTTGCACTCGCATGAAGAATCATGCGTCTCCTCCATTAATTCCTCGTCGCCGCTACATGTCCATACATCGGCACATTCATATAATCTTCAACAGTAGGTCCTGCATCATCAACAAAAAATATTCGACGTCGAAAGGGTGAGCACACATCACGGATCAGATACATCCTATTTGATCAATGTTTGTTCCTCTCCCAAGCTTTGGAAGTCACTTTGAATCTATTAAAAATCCAAACAATTAATGTATTTAAGTTAGGGTTCAAGTTTACCAAGTTACAGTAGTCAAAAACCTTGTTTGGTTTCAAAATATGCTTGTTGTTATCGTGTGGTCGCACGTGTGGTCGAACCTTGTGGACGCAATATATGAGACCACACACTGTGTGGTCGAACCCTATGGTCACATTTTATGCGACCACACCTTTCTTGGGAACTTCCCGAATAGTTGTGGTCGACCCTCTGGTTACCCTGTGGTCGACCACAAGCTGCGACCACATGATGTTTGGTCAATTTTTCATCTTAATCCGAATTCTTCCTAGGTCGATTCCTCGGCTCATCACTTGGGTTCATCCTATGGCCATTATTTACAGTTTCTCATTATCAATTATTTCTAACCTATTTTCTCATGGTTTTTCTTAGAAATTCCATAATCGAAATCATTACATTAGATTTAACACATCAACTTGAAAAAAACCTATTCTATCTGATCCACCCCATAGAGTCATGTCCATACCTTAAGCTTGCTGTAGAAAGATAGAACTTTTCTCTACAAAACCTTTTTCTCCAAGCTTCTTCTCCAAATGTCATTCGTCCCCTTCTCTTCCTTTCTCTTTCTCTCTTAGGTTTAGGATTTTAATTTGAGTTCTAAAAGAGTAAGAGAGGCTAAGAAACGTCCCTTATATAGAGAAAAACCTCCATATAGAGTCCCACTTTAATTAGGAAAGAGTCCTCCTCAAATTAAGAAAGTTTCCTAAACAAGGAGTCTGTTCAGTATAGTGTGGTCGCACGTGGGGTCGCAGAATCTATTGACCACACATCCAAAATATGCAACCACATGTTGTGTGGTCTCATATGGTCTCATGTGTGTTGTCTCATGTGCGACCACATGTATCGACTACACCCTTCAAAACTGCCACCACAAGTCAAAATTTACTGGTTTTTAGTTTTTGACCAGTTCTTCCACATAAACTTAACCAGTCAACCACGCCAACCAAATTTGACTTGTTGCTTACCTTATCTTGTGGTTCTTTATACAATTGGTTCACTTGAGCCGATTATGATGGAAAGATAGGTCGTGACACTAGAACGTAAGGTTGGACCAAGTTCGTGGCGTGCGGGTCTTACAACTCCACCACTCTTAAAAGAAATTCCATCCTCGAAATTTATACGTACGAATCTTACAACTCCCTCATCCTTAAAAGAAATTCCATCCTCAAAATTTGAATGTACTTCAGAGTCAAATAGGTGGGAATACTATTTTCGCATTGCATCTTCTTCTTCCCATGCAATCTTTCTTCCCATCTTGGCTTCGCCAAGTTACCTTCACATAATAAATATCCTAGCTTTAGAGATGTTGTTCCTTCCAACAGGTGATCTAGGTTGGTACCATTTCAAAAGTTAAATCTTCAATCTAATTCGGTGGATTCACGGTCTATTCCCGTGATGGATCTCCAATTTACTTCTTCAATAGAGACACGCGAAATACATTGTGCACACTAGACATGGATGGGGGTAGTGCTAACTGATACGCCACCTTCTCATGTTTAGCTAGAATCTCATATGGACCGACATACCTTGGACTTAGTTTTCCTTTCTGTCCAAACCGTTTTAAACCTCACATAGGTGATATTTTCAGGAATACCTTATCACCTACGACAAACTCAAGGTCTCGACGTCGATTATCTGCATACTGTTTCTGACGATTCTGAGTTGTTCTAACTCTTTCCCTGATTATGTCGACTACTTTGCAAGTTTCTTCCACAAATTCAGGGCCCAAAATTTTTTGCTCTCCGACTTCGTTCCAAAACAAAGGAGTTTGACATCTCCTACCATACAGTGCTTCATAGGGTGACATCTGTATAGTAGCCTGATAGCTGTTATTATAGGTGAACTCGATCAATGGTAGTTTTTCATCCCATGATCAATAACACAAGCTCGGAGCATGTCATTTAGAATCTGAATAGTACGCTCCGACTGTCGGTCAGTCTGAGGGTGAAATGCCTTACTAAACTTCAATGTAGTTCCCATAGCCTTCTGCAATCCTTCCCAGAACCTTGAGGTAAAGCGTGGGTCTCTATCGGACACGATGCTTTCAGGTACACCATTTAATCTGACAATATTATCCACATATAGCTTAGCTATCCTCTTTAAGGTATACTGAGGTTGTATAGCTATGAAACGAGTTGTCTTAGTCAAACAATCCACAATCACCTAGACCGCGCCAACTACTCGGGGAGTCAATGGTAACCCGGTGACGAAGTCCATAGTGATGCAGTCCCATTTCCATACTGGTTCTGGCAGTAGCTGCAACAATCCTGTAGATCTTTGTCTTTCAGCCTTTACCCACTGATAATTCAGGCATTGAGACATAAATTTAACTACATCCACTTTCATTCCTCTCTAACAAGAGAGTTTCTTTAAATTATGGTACATCTTCGTGCTTCTAGGGTGTACCGAATACGTAGTGGTGTAGGATTCCTTCATAAGTTTTTGTATAATATCCAAGTTTTCACTTTCAGGAACACATACTCTCTTTTTATATCTTAACACTTTTTCAAGATCCAAGGTGAAGTCAGGGTTGGTCCTACCTTTTTCAAGGTCTTCTTGCACCGTTCTTAGATAAGGGTCTGATTTAATAGCTGTTTTCACTTCATCTAATAGATCAGGTACAATATTCAATGTAGAAAACATATTTGAGAATAGATGAATAAACCCTTGGTCAGTTGATTCATTCAAAATATCAATCATGAATTGCTCATTATCGTAATTAAATACTCTTCCTGTGACACACTACAGCATTTGCACTAGCTTTTTCTTGAGATTTTGTCATAGTTTTTCGGCATAGGGCATCAGCAACTACATAGCTTTTCCTGGATGATACTGGATATTACAATCAAAATCCTTCAGTAATTTCAACCATCTTCTCTATCTCATGTTCATCTCCTTCTGACTAACAAGATGAGTGAGACTCTTATGATCTGATTTAATCTGAAATTTCTCTCCATAAAAATAATGTCTCCAAATCTTAACAGCATGTACTACTGCTGCTAATTTCAAGTCATTAGTGGGATAGTTCTTCTCATGTGTCTTCAGTTGTCTTGAGGCATACACAATTACTTATTCTCCTTGCATAAGCACACATCCCAAACCTAACCTAGACGCATCGGTGTACAAGGTAAATGGTTGTCCTGGGATCTAAATAGTTAATATGGGAGTTGATATCAATCTAGTCTTTAATGTTTGAAAACACTCTTCACATTTATCGGTCCAAACAAACTTTTCTTCTTTCTTTGTCAGACTGGTGAGAGGTATGGCGATTCTAGAGTAATCTTCCACGAATCGTCGATAATAACTAGCTAAACCTAAGAAACTTCTAATTTTAGCAACATTCTTAGGTGCTTCCCATTTCACAATGGCTTCAATCATGCTAGGATCCACTGACTTCATTCAACCAGAACTCACACTTAGTAAATTTTGTGTAATGCTTTTCTTTTCTTAGTCGCTGCAAAGCGACTTTTAGATTTATGATATGAGTTTCTTTATCCTTGGAGTAGACTAGTATGTCGTCAATAAATACAATAACTGACGTATCCAACATATCATGGAGTACTCGATTCATGAGTTCCATAAAAATTACGGGTGCATTAGTCAATCCAAATGACATGACTAAAAATTCATAATGTCCATATCTGGTTCTGAATGATGTCTTCAGAATATCACTTTCCTTAATATTCAACTAATGATATCCTGATCGAGGATCAATCTTAGAAAATACCTTTGCTCCTTGCAGCTGATTAAATAAGTCATCGATCTGAGGTAGTGGATATCGGTTCTTGATTGTAAGCTTATTCAATTCTCGATAAGTCGTCTGCAAAGAAATCTATACATAGTCGAATGCTACCGTCCTTCTTTTTCACGAACAATACTGGCACTCCCCATGGTGATATGCTTGGTCTAATATAACCCTTGTCCAGAAACTCCTATAATTGTACCTTCAGTTCCTTCAACTCCATAGGAGCTATTCTATAAAGTTCCTTAGACACTATCACACTGGTGCTATCCCTGGTAACAAGTTGATAACGACTTAGTCGGATCAGGTGGCAACCCGGGTAAGTCTTCTGAAAACACATCAGGGAATTTTTTTTTTTTGCATCCCATCAATATCTTTCATCTGTGGTGCTTCATTAGTAACCTCTACCACATATACCATATATCCAATTCCTTCCTTTTCAAGGCATGTCTTCGCCTTAAGTGTAAAGAGGATGAGCTTCCGCTTCCTAAGCAATATGCTTCCAATAAAACCAAATTATGTGCAGTCTTTATTCTTGAATGACAACCTCTTCTATGCACATAACAACTTTATAGAGTATTGAGATAATCAATCCATCCTCAAAATGATGTCAAAGTCTATCATCTCAAGCCAATTAGGTTGCATCAAAATTTTGTCCATCCATATGATTAGGACATTGTTTATCACACTCATCAATCACAACATCTAGTCCAAAAGGACTTGAACTATCAAAATTTGATTTAAAGGTCTTAATGAACACATCTAATCCCCTTTTATCTCTTAGTTTTTCAAAGACTATCATTAATAATCTCATATCCAAAAAACTCATTAGCTTACATCTCTTTTATCCGAAAAACTCTTTAATATACCTCGAAAAGTACCTTGTGATTGTTACTCACTTCATATCCCAAGTCTACCTATAAGCATTAGGGTATATGCTTATATTCTTATTAATTCCAACAAACTCACTTTTGGTCTTTTACTTAATCATCTCACTCAACATTGGGATTAACTCAGTAATCATTGTACTAATCTGAATACTATCAATGCCATGATTTTTGACTTCATCCTTGTATCCACTCTTAGATCTGCCTTTAAAAATCTTCTGTCTTGTCAAAATTCATACCTATATAGCCATCTTTAACTCTGCTCGAGTGCTATCTACTATTTACTAGCCGCTCTTGGTAGTTCTCACTTCTTGCTCATGCACTCTTTTGTAGACCATGATTCCTATCCATCTATTCAGTAATCTCAAAATAGATTCTCCATTACTTCATCTGAGGTCTCTTGGCTATAGCATCTAATCTGAATTCAATCATCTTTCTTCAATAATTCCCTTATTAACTATGTATCTTTACTAAAGAAGGTCAGGAAATGTAAGAATCAGAATGTTTATCCAAAAGCAATTCACTTCCTTCTTTCAAATTTAGTATGATGATGAACACTTGTTCTATCTAGTGAACTTCGGTTTAAAGGATCAAGAGTAAATCTATGGTAATCGAACCAACAACCAAAGACCGTTAGTCGCAAGGTGGTCCAAATACATGGAAGTAGAGGTTCTACAACTCTTAATCTCATGGTTATAGGTTCTATCAGGTATATAATGCCATTAGTCAAGGCATTACAAGAAAAAATCTGGAGAAATTTTGGTACATCAATAAATCAAGTATAAATAAAAAAGATGTACGTTCAAAATGATTAAACCTTTAAATGTTCATTCAATTGATATCTCTATTCATGTTATCGATCATGAGAGTAGCTTAGATTAGTATAATCAGGACTAATACTAAAGAAATAATATCTATAACTCCAATTGACAGATTGAATTGATAAGGTATCCTATCAAGGCATGAGAATTTAAAATCAGGTATGTGCATCCTTTATAATCATAAGAGTAAGTCAATAATGCACCGCATTCTATATAAACCTATCTAGTTATATGGTCACAATAGATTTGATCCTTTGTTGAAAACGTTTGAGGCTTCATCTTCAGGAAATATTCCTCAACTGTTGTCGGATCATTCTGCCATGATGCAGCTATCCCATACATCAATGGCTGATAAGAGTAACCACCTTGATACATTGCTTGTTGTGCACCAAGCTTCTACACTAGGATGTGCATTACTAGGACCCACGGTATGGTAGACACTATGTTACGACTAATATGTGATGGGGGTACAGTGTTACTATGAACCGGTACCGTATTTGGTTTGACCCAGAGGTATTGGTGTAGCATTGGTGTCACACCTCGATTCTAGCTGAACTAGAAATGTGAGTGAACGGATACTAAGCCAACGGTTCATACCAAGATCTCAATAACATCATGTCCACTCATACAAACCATCACACATAATCATAATTAGAATATAATTAAATACAATGAAAGTCTTAAATTAAATGAACTGAGTTCTCTATTGATGATTTAAATAAAATATCTAACTATTCAAAACACCAAAACGTAAATAATTATCCTTACATTACTTATAAATCCAACTGAAAATAAATAAAATAAATAAATCCAATATCCTAGAGGTATACGTAGAAAGGGCACTCGTATGAAGCGTCATGCTCGTCCTCCCCTGCTTGCACTTCCAGGGCAGCAGCTCTTCCATATACTGGAGTATCTACGTAGTCCTCGACAGTGTAACCTGCATCAACATCTAAAAACATGTATATATACAAGGGTGAACTCATAACTTAGCTCAGTAAGACAATCAGACAATGCAACACACATCATGTATGAGTAACATTCACATTATGGTCTGGTTTTAAGTTTGCAATGGGCTATAGAAAGGATTGGAAGCCATCGCACCTCTATACACGACGAGTGTGTGAGTCCGCTCAATGGATCAAACACCACTGTCATCCCACATGCACCCACCATGGAATAGAGATAGAGCTAAAGTGTTCGGATCAAACACCGCCAATACTTCCCCTGATGCCCTATCCATACCAACACGTAAGCCCCTATTGGCAAGGGCTTGCAAACTGGGCTCGCAACTAACCAATCCTATATGTCACCACAGTAGGCCCCATCCCAGCACAGCTCCCTACGACATAGAGATAGAGCTAGAGTTTATTGGTCAGGCCAGAGACCACAGTGCCACTTCCTCCCACTGATACCCTACCGCACCAAGCATGCTAAGACAAAAGTGATACAAAAAGGTGTTAGTGTGAGGAATGATCCCAGACCCCAGGCCCTTCCCAGTCCACACACCAACGAAAACAATCACATGCCTAACAGTCACATCCTAGCATAGAGAGTATGCATAAACAATATAATAACTGAAAGTAAAGATGACATGCGAGTATGCACAAACACCATTCTATATAATCATAATTACTAACAACATTTTACTATTATTAGGTTATTAGGGTTTAGGTCCGATTCCCTACCTGACGCTTGATTGCTAACTTGCTCCGCGTCACAGAATTCAAACTCGCTATCACAAGGTCCTATACGATATTGGGGTTGAATTAGAATAATTTTCTTAAGGTTTACGTCGGTCAAAAAATCAACTGGGTCAAAAACACTCCTCATAGTGCATACCAGTCGTAGTACCGGTCGCAAGCATCGATCGCGGCATTGTGGGGAAAGCTGCGACTGGTATGGTCGATCGGTCCCCCACAGACCAGTCTCCGAGAGGTACCGGTCGCATATGGTGCGACCGATATGGTCGACCGGTCTGCCTCCGGAAGACCATCAATTTGGTGTTCGCCTCCCGTCGGTCACCCCTATTGGTTCTAGGGTTTCTCCTATGCATTCTAGGGCTGAGCAATGAGTTAGAGTTATTTCATGTTCCATTCAAGTCTTAGTTTCGATGATCCTTAGCCTACAATGCGAATCTAGGATTCATCGACTGTATTAGGGTTTAACGGCAAATTTAAGGGTTTTAGATCAATACCTCGCCTTGCATGGTATTGATCAATTCATGATTAATCATCTATAACGCTTAACTTAGAGGAAGGTTCAAGCACTTATCGTTGGTTCGCAAGTATGGTGTTCTTCGTCCAATGGCAAACGACGGCTCCTCTCCCTTCTTCCTTAACTCTTTCTCCTTCTTCGATCTCTTTCTCCTCTCTAGGGTTTGTGATGATCAATGAAAGAGTTCTAAGGAGATTTAAGGGTCCTTAAATAGACTAGGATAGAGTTTAGGAAGTTTCCTTATGTTAGGAAATTCCATAGACTCGAGATTTGGAAAGTGGGACCGCAGAGTTCTATTTCTGGATCTAAGTAGTCTGCCCGTGCAGACATACCGGTCGACCGGTACCATCGACCGGTATGAAAAAATATCATACATTAGGTCTGTTTTCATACCGGGTTGTCATCCGTTCATCCCATCTAGTCCTATGATGATTGGAAGACCTGTTACGACATGAATTAAAGGTTTAGATTGAGTTCATGGAGTGCGGGTCTTACAACTCCCCCACCTTTAAAAGAAATTTCATCCCCGGAATTTGCATGTAGGATTCACAACTCCCCCACCCTTAAAAGAAATTTCGACCTTGAAATTTATACAGACCTTGTTCATCGAAAAGGTTAGGGTATTCCTTTAGCATCGCGTTCTCTTCCTCCCAAGTGATTTCTTTTATATCTTGGCTTTTCCAATGCACTTTCACATAATGGATATCCTTGCTTTGGAGATGTTGTACCTTTCGGGTTGTGAGCATCATAGGTACCACTTCAAATGTCAAGTCCTCTGTCAAGTTTGGTGGGTCTGCTATCAAGATGTGTGATGGATCTCTGATATACTTCTTCAATAAAGAAACATGGAACACATCATGAACGCTTGACATGGATGGTGGTAAAGTCAGTTGATATGCCACATTACCACGTCTGGTCAAAATTTTGTATGGTCCCACATACTTGGGGCATAGTTTTCCCTTTCTACCGAACCATTTCAAACCTCGCACAGGTGATATCTTCAAGAATACCTTGTCACCCTCTACAAACTCCAGATATCGACGTCGATTATCTGCGTAGTGCTTTTGTCGAACTTGAGCTGTCTTCACTCTTTCCTTAATTTGATCAATCGCTCGACAAGTTTCTTCTACGAACTCCGGTCCTACAATCCTTCTCTCTCCCACCTCATTCCATAATAGAGGTGTACGACATTTCTTCCCATAGAGTGCCTCATATGGAGCCATCTGGATCGTAGCCTGGTAACTATTGTTATAAGCAAACTCAATAAGCGATAGCTTCTCATCCCAAGCTCCTTTGAAATCTAGGGCACATGCTCGGAGCATATCTTTAAAGATTTGAATAGTTCTTCTAACTGCCCGTCTGTCTGAGGAAGAAAAGCTGTGCTAAACTTCAACTTGGTTCCATGGCTTTTTGTAATCCTTCCCATAACTTTGATATAAAATGGGGATCTCTGTCAGATACTATACTCTCTGGGATGCCATGATGTAAGACCCGCACGCCACGACCCGGCAATACATTTCATGTCGGGACCCGTCTACATATCATGGTCGAGCCAAGTGGACCAAGTGTGTGAAGAAACCCAAGACCCAATATGAAAATTTACCCAAAAATAGTCAAAATGAGGGTAGGGTCGTAGGTTTTAACAGGCAGGTCCAACCCTCCCATCGACCCTCCCATCGACCCTCAGTATTCGGGAAAAACAGCATGAACCGAAAATTGAGAAACCTTCCTAATTTCAATTGGAACATTTCCTAAACTCAATGGGACTTATTTTGGGAGGTTTTACTCTATAAATAGGACGTCCCTAAACCTCTTTCACTCCTTTTACAACCCTAATTGGATTGAGAGAAAGAGAAGAGAAGGAAGAGAAGAAGACAAAGAAAACTTGAAGAAAAGTTTAAGGAAGAAGAAGAGTTGCAGAGAAGGAGTATTCTTCTCAGGTATGAATACTAATTCCATGAGTTTCTACAGACCTTAGGTTAGGTAATGAAGCGAGTAGGATCTTGGAGAGTCCCAAACCATCAACCCATGGTTAGGTTTTCATGGAAAACCATGGGAGAATACATAAAAGCTATATAGGTGGATGATTCATGGTTCTAGACCATGGAATGCATGTTGAATGGACTGTAGGAACAAGCCATAGGACCCCAAACACGAAGAATGGATTAAAAGGAGAGAAATTGACCAAAATCCACCGAGGGTCGCACAGAGGGTCGATGACCATCCGACCCTATGTGACCTGAGTATCGACCCTCAGGGTTCTGGAAGTCCAGATTTGGGGAGGGTCGCACCCAGGGTCGATCATGACTCCGACCCTACCTCCGACCCTCAGTTAACAGCATGGTTTTTAAATTCAGAATTAATTCTAATTAAATTTTATCGACTTTGTTAGGTCTTCTAGCATTATAATGACATTATAAAGGTGATTCTAAAACTTGGAAGAGGATTTATTAACAAGCTAAGGTGAGGGAACAAGACCTAAAATAATTGGTTAATAACAAACTGTTTTTATTTCTTGAGTCTAGTACCATGATTGTGATATGCGTGTGTGCTTGTAATGTGCATTCAATATGTCATCCAATATTTTTATTATTACTGTTCATGCATATTTAAATTTATTGATTATAACATGATGATGTTGATGATGGTAGGAATAGGCATGTGAATGTTTGTGTTTGGCTGGTGTACTTGGAGCGGGTAGGGATGGTATCAACCAGTACTTCGATGCCGTTCTCATCGTTGTATATTGTGCCATGGTCTATTCAAGTCATGTCCACTAAGCAAGTGTTAGTGTGCTTGATGCGAGTGGAGCATCAGGGGGAGGACGTGACATTGTGGTTCAGCCTGGTCACCAGACTCTAGCTGTATCATTACTCAAGTCTTCTCCACTAATATCGTCGTATCTCCATTACCTTAGCAGAACTAATATGTCATAGGGCATCAGGGGGGAACGTGGCATTTTGGTTCAGCCTGGTCACCAGACCCTAGCTCTATCTCTATGTATGTATTGATGGATGCTGGGGTGAGGCCTTGGATACATTGTTTGACATTAGGGTTGGTTAGTTGCGAGCCCAGTTTGCAAGCCCTCGCCAACAGGGGCTTACGTGTTGGTATGGGCAACCGGTGCAGCCATGCCATTTTCATGGGGTGTATATTGTCCATGGTGGGTGCATGTGGGGCGACAATGCCATTTTCATTGGGCGTTTCCACACACTCGTGTATAGAGGTGTGGCGGCCACCTATCCTTTCTATAGCACATTGTAAACTTTAAATCAGACCAAAGATATGAATTGATTACATGCATATGTATTGTTGCATTGTTTTGTTTGCTCACTGAGCTGTGATGTGTACTCACCCTTTCAAATTCGAATACTTTTAGTTGATGATGCAGGTACCACCGTTGAAGATTATATGAACGCTCCTGTATACGGGCATGTGGCGACAATGGAAGCTGAAGACTTAGTGGATATGCATGACTCTTCATGCGAGTGCAACTCATGCGTATTCGATTAGATTTTGTTTAATTTTATTAAAGACATGTAATTGGTATTTATTTAATTATGTCTCAGTTGATTTATCAATAATTTGATATTTATTTATGGTTATCATAGTTAGATTCTCAGTTCATTTACTATAAGACTTCCGCTATTTACTTTATTACCTCTGATTAATGTGGAATGTGTTTTGGTTTATCATATGTGGGATAGCCTATTTTGAGATCCTAGTTGAACCGTTGGTTTATTGACGGTTCATCACACCATTCTGAATAATACAGAATTGGGGTGTGACAACTTGGTATCAGAGCTCTCGTAGGCCTTAACCATTAGACCTGAATACTACCACTGGAGTCCATGAACTGAGTTAGGATAAATTAAAAGCTTTAATATAAATACACTATAAGCACCTGTGTTGGTTGACATAGAACTTAACAAGACAATAATGTACATATAAAAGGTGGAACCATATATATACAATCAAACAGAAAGAGAAGACCAAAATTCATCCTGATAAAAAAATAATGTAGGGTATTATCTATAAGTCGGTCAGTTATCTAGGAATATAAAGGATATAGTACAGTAAGAAGAAGGAAGCATCTGTAAAGCAGAAAAATTGAATGCCGAGTTGGTACTCACAAGATGTGAAACTCAATGTATGACAAAGGAAGGAGAAAATGGCTAGTAATGCCTAATTCCCTGCAAAGGTAAAGGGAAAGGTCTCGGGCTAAATCCAAACAGAGATAAGAGAATAATGGTCACACATTAAGAATAAGAGCAACTATAAAGAAGCTAAAGCTATACCCCTGGGTGACATGGAGACTCAGAGTGAAATCCACTACCCACTGATCCATTACCCGCTGAGCATTAAGATGAGGTTACAACTTGACCCCACCACTATCTAGGTCGAGAACGGGTAATGAAAACTCATCGGAGTTGGTAATCAGATTAGAGAAAATAAGAGGAAATGAACAATCAGGCCACTCCAGCCAATCACCTGGACTACAATAAAATACAAGAGCAACAACAGATGAAACCGACTATGGAAGTTGCTATGTAAATCACTACCCAAGTTGCTGATGCTACATCAACACCTCCGGGTCAAACCAAGTATGGTACTAATTGGTAGCATCACTGTACCCCAACACCTGTTAGCTATAATACAGTGCCTACCACACAGCAAGTCCCAGTAATGCACACCCCAGTGCAAAAGTTTGGTGCACAACAAGCAGTGTATCAAGGTGGTTAACCTTATCAGTCACCGATGTATGGGATAGTTGTATCATGACAGAATGATCCGACAAGGATTGAAGAATGTCTTCTGAAGATGATACCTCGGACATTTTCAGCAAAGGATCAAATCTATTATGGCCATATATCTAGATAGGTTTATATAGGATGCAGTGCATTATTGATTTACTCTTATGATTATAGAGGATGCACATACCAGATTTTAATTTCTCGGACCTTGACAGGATACCTTCTTGATTTAACCTGTCAAGTGGAGTTATAGATATTGTTTCTTTAGTATTAGTCCTGATTATACCAATCTGAACCATTCTCATTGGAATAATTCTACCACTTCTACTAGGAGTAGCCTTTTTAGTGCTAGCTGAACGTAAAGTAATGGCTTTTGTGCAACGTCGAAAGGGTCCTGATGTAGTGGGATCGTTCGGATTGTTACAACCTCTAGCAGATGGTTCGAAATTGATTCTAAAAGAACCTATTTCACCAAGTAGTGCTAATTTCTCCCTTTTTAGAATGGCTCCAGTGGCTACATTTATGTTAAGAACAACATGATCAGAGATATGAACTGAATGAATAGTTAAATGTTTAATTGTGTTGAGCGTACATCTTCTGATTTATACCTGATTTATTGATGTATGGAATCTTTCTCCTGATTTATACCTGATTTACTAATGTATGAAAGCTTCTCCAGATTTACTCTTGTAGTGCCTTGACCAATGGCATTATATACTCGGAAAAAAAAATGGATGATTTCCCAGGGTCGGATACTGAGGGTCGGATACCCATCGACCCCCACCATCGACCCTGCATAGAAAAGACAGTATTTTTCACTGAATGATCTGAAAAATTTGAAAATACCATTGGTTAGTGTATCCAAATATGAGAATGAAGTATATATTGATTGCCTCACGTATTCTATGACTTTTCAGACACTACACCACCAGAATAGGATATGGCTGGGCGAAGAGGGAACAGAGGCGGACGTAACCAAATCCCACCACCATCACCGGTAGATGAAACCAGTCATGAAATTCTTGAAGTACCAGAGAATCCAAACGTGGCACTGTCAGGAGCTAATGGTTAGGAAAATCCTACAAACTTGTCAGCCCCACCTATAGATTTAGTCACAATCGTAATGAACTTGGCACAACAACTGCAACAAATACAACAGGTGCAAACTAATATGCAAGCTGCCATAGGCGTGGGTTTTCCAGCTACACATACGACACAGATGCCAGCAGGACAGGCAAGCACAATACCAAGGGGAAATAATGCAGTACCCCATGCACCTCAAACACCAGTCATGCAAGCTCCAGTGCAGAACCCTGAGATAGCTCAAGGTGGTTATCAGTACCAACCACCTATGTATGGGGCCTATGCTCCGTATCAGCTGGACCGCTCCAGACTGGTCGGGCATTTTCTTAAGATGAAGCCCAAAGAATTCGATGGTAAGCCAGCAGATCCTTTGTGGCCGGCACACTGGATTGACGAAATGGAAAGAAATTTTATGATGATGACCGTAAATGAGGAGGAGAAAGTGTTGTGTGCCATATTTATGCTCAAGAACGATGCACACCATTGATGGAAGTCTACCAGGACATATCTATTAACCAAACACGCCCACTTGACCTAGGATATATACAAAGAGGCATTCTTTGAGAAATACTTCCCTAGAAGTTTCAGAGATTCTATGGAGAGAGAGTTCCTGAGTTTATATCAGGGGCAGATGACTGTCGATGCATATCAACAGCGTTATGAGGAGCTATTTTTCTTTACACTAGTCAGTATGCAAGAGGAGGATACGAAAACCTGAAGGTTCGTCATGGGACTTAGGGGAAGCATACGCGAACATGTTTTGGGACTGGAGAAGAAAATCTACAATGAAGCTGTACAAATTGCTCGAGTGATAGAGTCGAGCCAGAAAGAGAGCTATTTTACTCAAAATAGGGGAATTAAAAGGCCAAATGAAAAATTTTACAACGAGGGAACACCAAGGTATTCCAACCCTTCCGTACCCAGGGCTTCAATGCTGCAACCAAAACCATTTCCGCAATCCCATGGCAACCAAAGAAAAATGGTGAGGGGATCAGATGTTTTAACTGCAACCAAGTAGGGCATGTCTCAAGAGAGTGTACTAAGCCCAGAAAACAACTACAGCAAGGAAGAGTTTACGCTGTTTCAGCCAAGGATGCTGTCGCATCGTCTGATGTGGTTACAAGTATGACCTGAACCTGTCATTTTATGTTACATTGCATGAGCAGGTAGACTAAATTAAAACAAATCACAGGTATCGTACCTCGTAATGGCATTCCTGCCAGAGTGCTCTTTGATTATGGAGCTACTCATCCTTTTATATCTGTTTCATTTGGAAAGAAGCTAAATATACCCCTTAAATCTTTAGACTACAAACTTCTTATACGATCGCCGATGGGAATTATGAAGTCCAAGGAAGGACCCAGTATAAATGCTACCTTATGTTTTGCAGCAATAGATTCAGATTTAGAAGGAGAGTAACATATAATAGAAACTCGTGATGATCCAATTAAGAAAGAATTTATGGATGAATTTATGGAGCAATAGTTCGACGGTTGCGCTTGTGGCATTAAAGATCATCTCTGAATTGATGGATGAAGTAGAAGTAGTAATGTTGTTAGGTCTGTATATAGGAACAGTGTAAGCAGACTTTGAAAAGGAAGACCAAACCCTGACTTTTGTTTTGGGAATAGAACTGCAGTATCGTGAACTATGTCAATGATTTGCCACTGACTCCCAAATCGATTGACATGGTTGGGTGGTTGTTGATCGTCTTATGAAAATAGCTCATTCCATTGCTATACGACCTCGGTATGCTTTGGAGCGGCTAAATAAGCTATATGTAGATAATATTTCCAGAATGAATGGTATGCATGAGAGTTTAGTGTCGGTCAGAGGCTCATGCTTTATTTCAAAGTTTTGGGAGGATCTACAGAAAACAATGGGGACAAAGATGAAGTTTAGTACCGCATTCTGCCTTAAACTGATGGATAGTTGGAGTGGACTATACAGATCCTAAAAGATATGCTCCGAGCTTGTAAAATTGATTTCAAGGAACTTGAGTTGAGAAGTTACAGTGAATTGAAGTTGCTATTAATCTACCATGTAAATGTTACCTATGAAGCAGATATGATAGAAATGTCAAATTCCTTTCTTTTGGAATGTAGTTAGTGAATGAAGAGTTTTAAGACCTAAGTCAATTACAGAAAACTGTCGAGTGGTAGACAAGATCAAAGAAAAAGGGGCCAAGACAGCTCAGGATTGTCAGGGGAGACACCAAGACCTTGAGTTCACCATAAGTGACAAAGTGTTCTTAAAGAAATCACTTATGCGCAGTTTGAAACAATTAGACAAGAAGGAAAGTTATATTACATATATGTGTCGGATTTTATAAACTTTGGAGAGACGTAGAAAAATTGTATATCAATTAGCATTACCGCTATCCATGTCTAGTGTGCATGATGTATTTCGTGTGTCTCTATTGAAGAAGTACATTGGAGATCCATATCAAAGGTATTGACCACAGAATCACTGGATTAGATAGAATGTTTAACTATTGAAGTGGTACCAGCCTAGTTCACTAGTTGAAAGGTACAACACCTTAAAAGCTTGGTATCAATTATACGAAGATAATCGGACAAAGACAAGACGTGGAGAAGACGACATGGAAAGAAGATGATGCAATGCGAAAATAGAATTCCCACCTATTGACTCCGAAGTAAATTCAAAATTTTGAGGACAAAATTTATTTTAAGGATGGGGGAGTTGTAACATTCGTACGTTCAAATTTTGAGGACAAAATTCTTTGAAGGGTGGTGGAGTTGTAAGACCCGCACGCCACGAACCCGGCCTAACCTTACATTTCATGTCGGGACCCGTCTACATATCATGGTCGAGCCAAGTGGACCAAGTGTGTGAAGAAACCCAAGACCCAATATGAAAATTTACCCAAAAATAGTCAAAATGAGGGTAGGGTCGTAGGTTTTAACAGGCAGGTCCGACCCTCCCATTAACCCTCCCATCGACCCTCAGTATTCGGGAAAAATAGCACGAATCGAAAATTGAGAAACCTTCCTAATTTCAATTGGAAGCTTTCCTAAACTCAATGGGACTTATTTTAGGAGGTTTTACTCTATAAATAGGACGTCCCTAAACCTTTTTCACTCCTTTTACAATCCTAATTTGATTGAGAGAAAGAGAAGAGAAGGAAGAGAAGAAGAGAAGGAAAACTTAAAGAAAAGGCTAAGGAAGAAGAAGAGTTGCAGAGAATGAGTATTCTTCTCAGGTATGAATACTAATTCCATGAGTTTCTACAGACCTTAGGTTAGGTAATGAAGAGAGTAGGATCTCGGAGAGTCCCAAACCATCAACCCATGGTTAGGTTTTTATGGAAAACCATGGGAGAATACATAAAAGCTATAAAGGTGGATGATTCATGGTTCTAGACCATGGAATGCATGTTGAATGGACTGTAGGAGCAAGCCATAGGACCCCAAACACGAAGAATGGATTAAAAGGAGAGAAATTGACCAAAATCCACCGAGGGTCGCACAGAGGGTCGATGACCATCTGACCCTATGTGACCTGAATATCGACCCTCAGGGTTCTGGAAGTCCAAATTTGGGGAGGATCGCACCCAAGGTCGATCATGACTCCGACCCTACCTCCGACCCTCAGTTAACAGCATGGTTTTTAAATTTGGAATTAATTCTAATTAAATTCTATCGACTTTGTTAGGTCTTCTAGCAATAGAATGACATTATAAAGGTGATTCTAAAGTTTGGAAGATGATTTATTAACAAACTATGGTGAGGGAACAATACCTAAAATAATTGGTTAATAACAAACTATTTTTTACTTCTTGAGTTCAGTACCATGATTGTGATATGCATGTATGCTTGTAATGTGCATTCAACATGTCATCCAATATTTCTATTATTAATGTTCATGCATATTTAAATTTATTGATTATAACATGATGATGTTGATGATGGTAGGAATAGGCATGTGAATGTTTGTGTTTGGCTGGTGTACATGGTGCGGGTAGGGATGGTATCAACCGGTACTTCGATGCCATTCTCATCGGGGTATATTGTGCCATGGTCTATTCAAGTCATGTCCACTAAGCAAGTGTTAGTATGCCTGATCCGAGTGGAGCATCAGGGGGAGGACGTGACATTGTGGTTCAGCCTGGTCACCACACTCTAGCTGTATCATTACTCAAGTCTTGTCCACTAACATCGTCGTATCGCCATTACCTTAGCGGAACTAATATGTCATAGGGCATCAGGGGGGGAACGTGGCATTGTGGTTCAGCCTAATCACCAGACCCTAGCTCTATCTCTATGGATGTATTGAGGGATGCTGGGGTGAGGCCTTGGATACATTGTTTGACATTAGGGTTGGTTAGTTGCGAGCCCAGTTTTCAAGCCCTCACCAACAGGGGCTTACGTGTTGGTATGGGCAACCGATGCAGCCATGCCATGTTCATGGGGTGTATATTGTCCATGGTGGGTGCATGTGGGGCGACAGTGCCGTTTTCATTGGGCGTTTCCACACACTCGTGTATAGAGGTGCGGCGGCCACCTATCCTTTCTATAGCACATTGCAAACTTTAAACCAGACCAAAGATATGAATTGATTGCAAGCATATGTATTGTTGCATTGTTTTGTTTGCTCACTGAGCCGTGATGTGTGCTCATCCTTTCAAATTTGAATACTTTTAGTTGATGATGCAGGTACCACCATTGAAGATTATATGAACTCTCCTGTGTACAGGCATGTGGCGATAATGGAAGCTGAAGACTTAGTGGATATGCATGACTCTTCATGCGAGTGCAACTCATGCGTATTCGATTAGATTTTGTTTAATTTTATTAAAGACATGTAATTGGTATTTATTTAATTATGTCTCAGTTGATTTATAAATAATTTGATATTTATTTATGGTTATCACAGTTAGATTCTCAGTTTATTTACTATAAGACTTCTGCTATTTGCTTTATTACCTCTGATTAATGTGGAATGTGTTTTGGTTTATCATATGTGGGATAGCCTATTTTGAGATCCTGGTTGAACCGTTGGTTTATTGACGGTTCATCACACCATTCTGAATAGTGCGGAATTGGGGTGTGACACATGAAGTTTGACTATATTATCCACATATACCTTGGCTAGTTTCTCCATGGTATACTGAGGTCTGACAGTGATGAAGCGAGCTGTCTTGGTAAGTCGATCAATTATAACCCATACTGCATCCACTGACCTTGGTGTCAAGGGTAGGCTAGTGACGAAATTCATTGTGATATAATCTCACTTCCATGCTAGTTCCGGTAATGGTTGTAGCAAACCTACGGGTCTCTATCTTTCTGCTTTCACTTACTAGTAAATTTAGACATTGGAATATAAATCGAGCTATATCCACTTTCATACCCCTCCACCAATATAGTCTTCTTAAATCATGGTATATTTTGGTGCTTCCTGGATGTACCAAATATGGGGTATAATGAGCTTCTGTAATAATTCTATCTTTGATATTTGAGTTCTCACTCTCAGGTATACATAATCATCCAAAATACCTGAGTACCTTGTCTGAATCCAAGGTAAAGTCAAGTTTGCTTTTATCCTTCTCTAGATCTACTTGCACAGTCTGGAGATGTGGATCCTGTAGGATTGCTACTTTTACCTCATCTATTAGATCCGATGAGATCTTCAAAGCTGCGAACATCAATGTGAACTTCTGAATTAAGCCCTGTTCCACTGGATCTTCTACAGTCTCTAATATATGCTCTTCACCATTCTCTATTGAGCTTAAGGCTGCAGCACACAGTGCAGCATTTGTACTAGGTCCTGCCTCGGGTTTCCATGCCCACTTTCTGCTTAAGACATCAGCCACGATGTTTGCCTTACCCGGATGGTACTGGATGTCACAATCATAATTTTTTAATAGCTCCAGCTATCTCCTCTGTCTCATATTCAGGTCCTTCTGAGTAAAAAGGTATGTCAAACTCTTATGATCCGACTTAATCTGAAACTTTTCACCATAAAGGTAGTGTCTCCAAGTCTTGATTGCATGAATGACCGTTGCTAACTCCAGATCATGCGTAGGACAGTTCTTCTCATGCTCTTTCTATGTCTTGATGTGTAGGCAATCACCTGTTCTCCTTGCATCAACACACATCCGAGACCCAATCCTGAGGCATCCGTATATAGGGTAAACGGCAAGCCTGGTGCTGGGATGGTCAAGGTAGGTGCAGAGACTAGTCTTGACTTCAAAGTCTAAAAGCACTTCTCACACTCATCTGTCCATATGAATTTTTCTCCTTTCTTGGTTAGTCTGGTGAGTAGAACAGTGATTCTTGAGTAGTCTTCCACGAATCTTCTATAGTAACCAGCCAATCCAAGGAAACTATGAATCTTTGCAATTGATTTCAGTGCATCCCATCGTACTATAGCTGCGATCTTGCTTAGATCTACCTTGATACTGTCTGTAGATACTACGTGACCCAAGAAGGCCACTTCCTTCATCCAAAATTCATACTTCTTGAACTTGACGTAAAGCTTCTCCCTTCTCAGCCGTTGTAGGGCTGCTTTCAAGTGTCTTGCATGAGCCTCCCTATCCTTTGAGTAGACCAAGATATCGTCAGTGAATACGATGACTGAAGTGTCCAACATGTCATGAAACACTTAGTTCATCAGTTCCATGAACGATGCTGGAGCGTTAGTCAACCCGAATGACATTACAAGGAACTCATAATGCCCATATCTTGTCCTGAAGGCAGTCTTCGGAATATCTCCTACCTTGATTTTCAATTGGTGATACCCTGATCTAAGATCAATCTTCGAGAAAAACTTTGCACCCTGCAACTGATCGAACAGATCATTGATCCTAGGCAAAGGGTATCGGTTCTTAATGGTTAACTTGTTCAACTCTTGGTAGTCGATACATAGTCATACACTATCATCCTTCTTCTTTACGAACAATACAGGTGCTCTCCACGGTGATATGCTTGGCCGTATGAAACCCTTATCTAATAGTTCTTGTAACTGGTCTTCAACTCTTTTAATTCTGTAGGGGCCATCCTATAAGGTGCCTTAAACACCGGCGCCGACCCTGGCATAAGGTCTATCACGAACTCTGTAGCCCTGTCTGGAGGTAGACCTGGTAGACCTGGTAGATCCTTTGGAAATACATCTGAAAACTCTCGTACCACATCTAGATCTTCCATCTTCGGCACCTCTGCAGCGATGTCGACCACAGACACTAAGTAACCCACTCCTCCCTTTTATAAGCATCTCTTAGCTTTTAGAGTAGAAAGGATCAGCTTTTGCTTCCTAGGTAACTTACATCTCTTTTATCACTGATGTTCTACCTTGATCTCTCTTTCGTATATTTCGAAAAAGTATCTTTTGACTATTTACTCATTACATATCCCAAGTTTATCGATAAGCATTAGGGTATATGCTTATAAATTCATTAATTCAGCCAAACTCTTTTTGTCATTACTTAATCATCTCACTCGACATTGGACATAACTCCGTATTACTTATTCAAATCTGAATACTATCAATGCCATAATTTTTTACTTCATCCTTGTATCCACTCTTAGATCTGCCTTTAGAAATTTTTTTCCTTGTCAAAATTCATACTGATATAGCCGTCTTTAACTCTATTTGAGTGCTATCTATTTCGTTACTGGCTACTCTTGATAGTTCTCACATTTTGCTCATGCACTCTTTTATAGACATGACTAATATCCATCCATTCAGCAATCTCAAAACAGATCCTCCATTACTTCATCTGAGGTTCCTTGGCTATAGAATCTAATCTAGATTTAATCATCTTCCTTCCAATAATTCCCTTATTAACTAAACATCTGATCAATGGATGTCGAGAAATGTAAGAATCATAATGCTTATCCAACAGTGATTCATTTCCTTCTTTCGAATTCAATACAATGACAAACGCTTGTTTTATCTAGTGAACTTAGGTTTAAAGGATCAGGAGTAAATCTATGGAAATCCAACCATCATCTAAAGGTCGTTAAGTTGTAGGGTGGTCCAAATATATGGAAATAGAGGTTTTACAGTTCCTAACCTTATGGTTACAAATTCTATCGAGTATATAGTGTCATTGGTCAAGGCACTACAGGAGTAAATTTAGAGAAGTTTTGGTACATCAATAAATCAGGTATAAAATCAAAAAGATGTACATTCGGAATGATTAAACCTTTAAATGTTCATTCGGTTCATATCTCTATTCATGGTGTCGATCATGGGAGTAGCTTAGATTGGTATAATCAGGACTAATTCTAAGGAAATAACATCTATAACTCCAATTGACAGGTTGAATCAAGAAGGTATTCTATCAGGGTACGAGAATTAAATTCAGGTATGTGCATCCTCTATAATCATAAGAGTAAGTCAATAATGCATCGCATCCTATATAAATCTATCTAGTTATATGGCCACAATAGATTTGATCCTTTGCTAAAACGTTTGAGGCTTCATCTTCAAAAAACATTCCTCAACCCTTGTCGGATCATTCTGCCATGATGCAGCTATCCCATACATCGATGGCTGATAAGGGTAACCACCTTGATACACTGCTTGTTGTGCACCAAGTTTCTACACTAGGGTGTGCATTACTGGGACCTACGGTATGGTAGGCACTGTGTTACGACTAACATGTGATGGCGGTACAGTATTACTACCAATCGGTACCGTACTTGGTTTGACTCGAAGGTGTTGGTGTAGCATTGGCAACTTGGGTGGTGATTTCCATGGCAACTCACATAGCCGATATCATCTGTTGTTGTTTTTATATTTTGTCAGGCCAAGTTTATTACAACCGTAGCGAAGGCGCTTGGTAGTCCAGGTAGATTGCTTGGAGTGACCTGGTTATTCACCTCATTTGATTTGCTCCAATCTGATTATCATTATTTAACATCTACTCAGATTAGTTTTTACTACCCGTTCTCGATCCAGATAGTAGTGGGGTCAAGTTGCAACCTCTTCTTAATGCTCAGCGGGTAATGGATCAACGTGTGGTGGATCTTACTCTGAGTTTTCATGTCACCAAGGAGTATAGCTGTATCTTCTTTTATAGTTACTCTCATTTTTGGTGTATGGCCATTGTTCTCCTATCTCTGTTGGATTTAGTCCGAGATCTTTTCCTTTACCACTACAGGGATTTACACGTTACTAGCCATTTTTCTTCTTCCTTTGTCATACATCGAGTTTCACATTCTGCTTTATAGATGCTTCCTTCTTGCTACTGTACTATATCCTTTGTATACTTAGACAAGTGCCCGACTTATAGATCGTACCCTATATTATTGTTTATCAGGATATATTTAGATTTTATTTTTTTGTCTGTGTATACATATGGTTCCACCTTTTATCTATACATTATTATCTTGTTTAAGTTCTGTCTCAACCAACGCAGGTGCTTAAGGTGCATTTTTATTAAAGCTTTTAATTTTTCCTATCTCAGTTCATTGACTCAGTCAAGGGCATGCATGGTCTGTTCGACAGAGCCTAAGAGCTCTGATACCAAGTTGTCACACCTCAATTCCGATTGAACCAAAAGTGTGAGTAAACTGTCACTGAACCAACGGTTCACACCAGGATCTCAATAAGACCGTGTCCACTCATACAAACCATCGCACTAACCATAATCAGAATATAATTAAATACAGTGAAAGTTTTAAATTAAATGAACTGAGTTCTCTATTGATGATTTAAATAAAATATCTAATTATTCAAGACACTAGAAGGTAAATAATTATCCTTACATCACTTATAAATCCAACTGCAAATAAATAAAATAAACAAATCCAATATCCTAGAGGTACACGCAGAAAGGGTACTCGCATGAAGCGTCATGCTCGTCCTCCCCTGCTTGCACTTCCAAGGCAGTAGCTCTTCCATATACTGGAGCATCCACGTAGTCCTCGATAGTGTAACCTGCATCAACATCTAAAAACATGTATATATACAAGGGTGAGCTCACAACTTAGCTCAGTAAGACAATCAGACAATGCAACACACATCATGCATGAGTAACATTCACATTATGGTCTAATTTTAAGTTTGCAATGTGCTATAGAAAGGATTGGAAGCTATCGCACCTCTATACACGAGTGTGTGAATCCGCTCAATGGATCAAACACCACTGTCGTCCCACATGCACCCACCATGGAATAGAGATAGAGCTCAAGTGTCCGGATCAAACACCGCCAATACTTCCTCTGATGCCCTATCCATACCAACACGTAAGCCCTATTGGCAAGGGCTTGCAAACTAGGCTCGCAACTAACCAATCCTATATGTCATCACAGTAGGCCCTATCCCAGCACAGCTCCCTATGACATAGAGATAGAGCTAGAGTTTAGTGGTCAGGCCAGAAACCACAGTGCCACTTCCTTCCACTGATACCCTACCCGCACCAAGCATGCTAAGACAAAAGTGATACAAAAAGGTGTTAGTGTGAGGAATGATCCTAGACCCCAGGCCCTTCCCACTCCACACACCAACGAAAACAATCACATGCCTAACAGTCACATCCTAGCAAAGTGAGTATGCATGAACAATATAATAACTGAAAGTAAAGACGACATTCGAGTACGCACAAACACCATTCCACAGAATCATAATTACTAACAACGTTTTACTATTATTAGGTTATTAGGATTTAGGTCCGATTCCCTTACCTGACACTTAATTGCTAACTTGCTCTGCGTCACAGAATCCAAACTCGCTATCACAAGGTCCTACACGATGTTGGGGTTAAATTAGAATAATTTTCTTAGGGTTTTCATTGGTCGAGAAACCAATTGGGTCAAAAACACTCCTCATAGTGCATACTGGTCGCAGTACCGGTCGCAAGCACGATCACGGAACTGTTGGAAAGGTGCAACCGGTATGGTCGATCGGTCCCCCATAAACCAGTCTCTGAGAGGTACCAATCGTTGTATGGTCGCATATGGTGCGGCCGGTATGGTCGATAGGTATGCCTCCGAAAGACCATCAATTCGGTGTTCGCCTCTCGTCGGTCACCCCCTATTGGTTCTAGGGTTTCTCCTATGCATTCTAGGGCTGAGCAATGAGTTAGAGTTGTTTCATGTTCCATTCAAGTCTTAGTTTCGATGATCTTTAGCCTACAATGCGAATCTAGGATTCATCGACTGTATTAGGGTTTAACGGCAAATTTAAGGGTTTTAGATCAATACCTCGCTTTGCATGGTATAGATCAATTCATGATTAATCATCTATAACGATTAACTTAGAGGAAGGTTCATGCACTTACCGTTGGTTCGCAAGTATGGTGTTCTTCGTCCAACGGCAAATGGCGGCTCCTCTCCCTTCTTCCTTAGCTCTTTCTCCTTCTTCGATCTCTTTCTCCTCTCTAGGGTTTGTGAGGAATAATAAAAGAGTTCTAAGGAGGTTTAAGGGTCCTTAAATAGACTCAGATAGAGTTTAGGAAGTTTTCTTATGGTAGGAAAGTCCATAGACTCGAGATTTGAAAAGTGGGACCCACAGAGATCAGTTTCCTAATCTAAGTAGTCTGCCTGCGCAGACATACCGATCGACCGATACCATCGACCGGTATGAAAAAATATCATACATTAGGTCCGTTTTCGTACCTGTTTGTCATCCGTTCATCTTGTCTGGCTCGGTGATGATTGGAAGACCTGTTACGACATGAATTAAGGTTTAGATTGGGTTCATGGAGTGCGGGTCTTACAATTGGCAACTTGGATAGTAATTTCCATGCAACTTTCATAGTCGGTCTCATTTGTTGTTGCTCTTGTATTTTGTTAGACCAAGTTTATTACAACCGTAGCCAAGGTACTTGGTAGTCTAGGTAGATTGGTTGGAGTGGCCTAGTTGTTCATCTCCTTTGATTTGCTCCAATCTGATTATCATTATTTAGCATCTGCTCAGATGAGTTTCACTATCCGTTCTCGACCCAAATAGTAGTGGGGTCAAGTTGCAACCTCTTCTTAATGCTCAGCGGGTAATGGATCAGCGTGTGGTGGATCTCACTTTGAGTATCCATGTCACCCAGGAGTATAGCTTTATCTTCTTTTATAGTTACTCTCATTTTTAGTGTATGGCCATTATTCTCCTATCTCTGTTGGATTTAGCCCGAGATCTTTCCCTTTACCTCTATAGGGATTTAGGCGTTACTAAGCATTTTTCTTCTTCCTCTATCATACATCGAGTTTCATATCTTGTGAGTACCAACTTAGTATTCTTCTTTTCTACTTTATTGATGCTCCCTTCTTGCTACTGTACTATATCCTTTGTATACATAGACAACTGCCCGACTTATAGATCATACCCTATATTATTTGTTTATCAGGATACATTTAGATTTTCTTTTTCTGTCTGTGTATACATATGGTTTCACCTTTTATATGTACATTATTGTCATATTTAAGTTCTATCTCAACCAACATAGGTGCTTATGGTGTGTTTGTATTAAAGCTTTTAATTTATCCTAACTCAATTTATGGACTCTAGTGGAAGTATTCAAGTTTGATGGGCAAGGCCTGAGAGCTCTGATACCAAGTTGTCACACCCCAATTCTGGACTGACCAATGGTGTGATGAACCATCATGAGAAGCAACGGTTCAAACCAGGATCCCGTATAGGCTATGCCAACCATGTTAAACCAAAACATATTCCACAATAATAATCAGAGTAAATAAATAAATAGCGAAAGTCTTATTAGTGATCAACTGAGAGTCTATAGTGATAATTAAATATTTAATGAGTTATCTTCAAGTAACCAAAATATAACTAATGTTGATTACAAGTATCATAATACGAAAGTTAATCACTAAGTGTAAAATTAGTTGAAACACTAGCTTGACGAGCCATATTCTTCCTCCACAGCTTGTACATCCATAGCCGCCATTTTTCATACGTTGGCGTATTCATATAATCTTCAACCATAACACCTGCAACATCAAAAACTAAAAAGAAATACGCGCACGAGGGTCAGCTCTCCAACTTGAGCTTAGTGAGTAAACAAAACAATACAACAAACATATGCATGCATTCAATTCATATCTTTGGTCTGGTTTATAAGTTCGCAATGTACTATAAAAGGTTTTGGTGGCCCCCCTACCTCTATACACGAGTGTGTGAATCCGCTCAATAGATCAAACACCATTTTTATTCCACTTGCACCCACCATGGAATAGAGATAGAGCTAAAGGGTCTAGATCAAACATCGCCAACACTTCCTAATACCCTACCCATACCAACATGTAAGCCCCTATTGGCGAGGGCTTACAAATTGGGCTCGCAACTAACCAATCCTAATGCCAAACAATGTATCTAAGGCCTCACCCCAGTATCCCTCAATACATCCATAGAGATAGAGCTAAGGCCCCCCGACAGAGTCAGAGACCACACGGTCCGAGACCACCTCCCCTGATGCCCTACGACGTAATAGTTCTGCTAAGGTAATAGCGATACGACGATATTAGTGAGCAAGACTTGACTAGAGATAGAGCTAGAGTCTGGTGATGAGGTCAAAGACCACCATATCATGTCATCCGCCTGATGCTCCACTCGCATCCAACACACCAACCACACACATACATTCACATGCCTATTCCTAGCATCATCATCATCATCATGTTATAAATAAACAGAATTAAATATGCATGAACAATAATAGTAGGAATATTAGATGACATGTGAGATGCACATTACAAGCATACAAGCATAGAATCAATCATGGCATTGGACTCAATAAAGTAAACAGTTTATTATTATCCAATTAGTTTAGGTCTTCACCTTTGATCGATGTTTGTTCCTCTCCCAAGCTTTGAAAGTCACTTTGAATCTATAGGAGCCTAAACAATTAATGTATTTAAGTTAAGATTTAAGTTTACCAAGTTACAGTAGTCAAAAATCTTGTTTGGTCTCAAAATATGTTTGCTGTTATCGTGTGGTCGAACCCTGTGGTAGCAGTATATGAGACCACAACTGTGTGGTCGAACCCTATGGTCACATTTTATGCAACAAACCTTTCCTGGGAACTTCCCGAATAGCTGTGGTCGACCCTTCGATCACCCTATGGTCGAACACAGGCTACGACCACATGATGTTTGGTCAATTTTTCATCTCAATCAGAATTCTTGCTGAGTCGATTCCTCGGCTCATCACTTGGGTTCATCCTATGGTTATCCTATGGCTATTATTTACAGTTTCTCATTATCAATTATTCCTAATCTATTTTCTCTGGTTTTTCATAGAAATTTCATAACCAAAATCATTACATTAGATTTAACACATCTACTTGAAAAGAACTTATTCTATCTGATCTACCCCATAGAGTCAAGTCCATACCTTAAGCTTACTGTAGAGAGATAGAACTTTTCTCTACAAAACCTTATTCTCCAAGCTTTTTCTCCAAATGTCCTTCTTCCCCTTCTCTTCCTTTCTCTTTTTCTCTTAGGCTTAGGGTTTTAATTTGAGTTCTAAAAGAGTGAGAGAGGCTAAGGAATGTCCCTTATATAGAGAAAAACCTCTGTATAGAGTCCCACTTTAATTAGGAAAGAGTCCACCCTCAAATTAGGAAAGTTTTCAAAACACGGAGTCTGTTCAGTATCGTGTGGTTGCACGTGGGGTCACAGAATCTGTCGACCACACGTCCAAAATATGCGACCACACGTTGTGGTCTCATATTTATGGTCTCATGTGTGTGGTCTCATGTGCGACCACACGTATCGACCACACCCCTCAAAACTGCCACCACACATCCAAAATTTATTGGTTTTTAGTTTTTGACTGGTTTCTTCCATGCAAACTTAACCAGTCAACCATGCCAACTAAATTTGATTTTTTGCTTACCTTATCTTGTGGTTCTTCATACAATTGGTTCACATGAGCCAATTATGATGGAAAGATCGGTCGCGACACGAGAACGTAAGGTTAAATTTGGTTCGTGGCGTGCGGGTCTTACAGTTGTGGTAGGGCTTCCCATAATACCTGGATTGAGTGGACCAAACGTGTGAAGAAAACCACAAATCAAGTAAGAGAATCGACTCAAAAACACTTAAAATTAAGTGTATGGTTAACTACCTGAGTAGGTATGGTCGACCATTCAATGAAGGATTAAGACCACTCAAAATGGAACTTATGGTCGATGCTTTTATAACTTTTGGTTGACAGATTTTACAATCATATGTCCGACTACACACACCCAAATCAGACTTTGGAATTTAGAAACTTTCCAAATCAAAGGGGATCTCTTTCCTATTTTTGGAGAGCTCTATATGGAGAGTTTTATATATATATATATAAAGGATGTCCCTCAACCCTTTTTCACTCTTTTGGAATATTATCAAATCCCAAAACATAAGGGAGAAAGGAAGGGGAAGAGAAAGAGAAGGAGATTTGGAGAAAAAAGCTGAGAGAAATAGTTTTACAGACTCTCTGCAACAAGTAAGGTATGAACTTTGTATGAACTTTGTCTTTGTAGCGATAAAATAATTATAGTAGGAGTTTCTAATGCAAATTGTGATACAAACCCAATATGAGGATTCAACTATGGGATTTTCTAAGCAAATCTCAAAGGGGATTATGGAGAATGGGTTAGGGTACTTGGTCTAATGAAAACTAAGAATTGTGGCCAAAGAATGATCATTAGGGAGAATCCCGCTGATAAGCCAAGAGGAGGAACTCATAGGAGGGCTAAAAATCAGACTAAACTCAAATGGTTGCAGCTATGATCGACCATAGGGTTATGATAGAGTCAACCACAGCCATTTGGAAAGAATATAGGAAACGTGTGGTCGCAGGTGTGGTCGCATATGGTGCTACCACAGGGGGTCAATCGTACGTAATATGGTCGATGCAAACATGCACCGTAGCATCAATCAGTCACCTATCAGTGGTCTGTTTTGATTTTCAACCGCTGAAACTTGTCACACATGAACCCTAACTTAAATTCATATAATTCCTAAGTTGCTAAGTTAATTTAAAGAGATTTGCAAAGCTTGGAAGGAGATTAAATATCTTTAATAGGTGAGGGAATAAGACTAAACTAATTGGTAAATAACAAAATACCTTTATTTTATTGTGTCCAATCCATGAATGATCCTATGCTTGTATGCTTGTAATGTGCATCTTACATATCATCTAATATTACTGTTATTCATGTTCATGCATATTTACTTTATTGTTTTATATCTTATTGTGGATGATGATAGGAATAGGTATGTGTTTGTGAGTGTGGTTGGTATGCTGTGTGGGGAGGGGTGTTTGATCCCTAAACTATGCTTTGCATTGACATTGTCGTGTCGCTATTACCTTAGCATAACTATTACATCATAGGGCATCAGGGGAGGTGGTCTATGATCGTGTGGCCTTTGACTCTGTCGGAGGGCCTTAGCTCTATCTCTATGGACGTATTGAGGGATGTTGGGGTATTAGGATTGATTAGATGTGAGCCTAGTTTGCAAGATCTTTCCAGCAGGGGCTTACATGTTGGTATGGATAGGGCATCTGGGGAAGTGTTGGCGGTATGTGATCCGAGCACTTTAGCTCTATCTTTATTCCATGGTGGGTGTATGTAGGACAACAGTGGTGTTTGACCCATTGGACAGATTCACACACTCATGTATAGAGGTACGATGGTCGCTATTTCGTTTTATAGCACAGTTGCAAACTTAAAACCAAACCAAAGATATGAATTGAATGCATGCATATATTTATGCATTGTTTTGTTTGCTCACTGAGCCGTGATGTGTGCTCACCCTTTCGACGTCGAATAATTTTAGTTGATGATGTAGGTCCTACTGTAGAAGACTACGTGAATACATTGTCGTATGGACACATAGCGGTTATGGACGTGAACACTGTGGAGGATTCGCATGATCCATCATGCAAATGCACCAATGTGTTTTTGATTAATTTAGCTATATTTCAATATTATAACATGTAATGGATTAAATTACGCTATATCTTGAGTTATTTAGAGATAATTGGATTAAGTATTTATTTTATAACTGTTAGACCTCAATTCATTATTTAGAAAGACTTCTGTTATTTTATTTATTATCTCTGAATATTATTATGGAATGTGTTTGGTTTAATATGGTGGGTACGGTCTATCAAGATCCTAGTTGAATCATTGGTTTTATGATCATTCATCACATTACTGATTAGTCTAGAATTGGGGTGTGATAGTATGGGTCCCTCAACCCACATGGGTGTAAAGAGGAAACCCATCAAACTCCTTCTTTGACTCACTAGCGGAGATTTGCCATACCCGAACCTGCCATGCTTCTGCAAAAGTCATGTTTCGATCACCTTGGGTAATGCTTTTGTCATTATATCTGCACTATTCTTTTCAGTATAGATCTTCTCAACCTGTAGCTCTTTTTGTTTTAATATATCTCGAATCCAGTGATACCTCACATTAACATGCTTGGTCTTGTAATGGAAACTAGGATTCTTACTCAAGTGGATGGCACTCTGACTGCCACGATGAACAATAAACTTGTCTTATGTCAGGCTCAGTTCTTGAATGAACCTCTTCATCTACAACACCCTACAAGCTTCTACTACAACAATATACTCAGCTTCTGTAATTGACAAAACTCCATACTTCTGTAACTTAGACTGCCATGACACTACTTCCCATACAAAAATAAATAGGTAGCTTAATGCCGATTTCCTTGAGTCAAGGTCGCCTGCCATATCTACATCTGTGTACCCCTATAACACAAATTTATCAATACCAAATCACAAATATGCGTTGGATGAACTTCTAAGAGATTTCATAATCCATTTGACTACTTCTCAGTGTTCTTTGCCAGGATTGGAAGAAAACTGCTCACAACTCCAACTGCATATGCAATATCAGGTCTTGTACATACCATGACATACATTAAACTTCATATAGCTGATATACAGGGAATTTACTTCATTTCTATTTTTCCTTGCTCAAATGAAAGGCTCGGCTCACTATTTAATCTAAAGTGATTTGCAAGTGGGGAATTGACTGATTTTGCTTTCTCCATATTGAATCTTTCATGTAATTTATGTATGTATCTTTCTTGTGATAGCCAAATTTTAACTGCTTTCCTATCACGAGAGATCTACATGCCTAAAATTTGTTGTATTGGTCCCAAGTCCTTTATGTCGAAAGACTTGCTCAACTATTACTTCAACCTATCAACTTTATTGACATCCTATCCAACAATCAACATATCATCAACATAAGCAAAAAAATAATGAAATCACCTTCAGAAATTTTTTTAATAAACACACAATGATCTATAAATTTTCTAGTGTACTCATGATCCATCATAAATGAATCGAACTTATTGTATCACTACCTTGGATCCCATTTCAAACCATATAAGTTTTTCCTTAATATGCAAACCATGTGTTCTTTACCTTTAACTTTGAAACCTTCTGGCTGCTCTATACAAATCTCTTTGTCCAAGTCACCATGAAGAAATGTTGTCTTGACATCAAATTATTGAACTTTTAGATTTTAACTTACAGCTAAACCCAATACAACTCGAATAGATGACATTTTTACAACAAGAGAGAAAATCTTATCAAAGTCAATTCCTTTTGTTTGCCCAAATCCCTTTACAACCAATCATGTCTTGTACCTTGGGTGAGCTATTTTGCTTTATCTTCAACCTAAAAACCCACTTATTTTTTAGTGTCTTCTTATCCTTAGGTAGCTTCATTAAATCATAAGTATAATTCTTATACAAAGAGTCCATCTCTTTCTACATAGCTTTTAACTACTCAACTTTATGCTCATCAGTCTGTGTTTCTTCAAAGCAATCTGGTTCACCTGCATTTGTTAGCATAATATATTCTTGTGGTGGATACCTAGTAAATAGTTATCATTTCCTAGTAGATCTTCTCAACTGAGGCTCAATTCGTGGCTCTGGAAGGGACTGCTCCCCCTATTCATCATCGCCTGTATCATTTATGGAAATACCATCATTGTCATTTTATTCATTTCCCCCATCATCATGTACCATGGGTTGAGGAATTGGATCAAGATCAATCAGATCATCAACAAATGGCCGAGGCTTTTCAATTTTCTTGAAGTCTTCAATCGTTTGATTTTTAAGAAATATAACATTTCTGCTTCTGATAACTTTCTTCTCAATCAGATCCCATAACTTGTATCCAAATTTTCCATCTGTATATCCTATGAAAATACACTGCTTTTCCTTGTCATCAAGCTTGGACCACTCCTCTTTTGGAATATACACAAATACCCTAGAACCAAATACTTTCAAATGATCATACGAAAAGAAAATATATTTTCTGCTCCACACCTTCTTAGGAACATCTCCATTCAGAGAAACTGATGGAGATAAATTAATCAAATGAACAGTAGTATATGTCGCTTCTCCCCAGTAACACCATGTCAAGCATACACTTAATCCTTTCCATTATAGTGCGATCTATCATTTCTGCTACGCCATTATATTGTGGGGTCTTGGGAATTGTCTGTTCATGTCGATAGCTTGACTACTGCAATACTTATCAAATAGACCAATGTATTTACTACCATTATCTATACAAATGCATTTGAGAGATTTCTCTATTTCTCTTTCAACCATAGCATAAAATTTTTTAAATACATCCAAAACCTGATCTTTTGTTTTCAAAGCATATGCCTAAATTTTTCTAGAAGCATCATCTATGAAAGTAATAAAATAAGAAGCATCACCAAATGTTTTTTCTTTCATAGGACCACAAACATTAGAATGTATCAATTCTAAAATGTTTCTTTTTCTATGAAGATAATTTTTCATGGAAGTGACACGATGTTATTTACGAACTAAGTAATGAACACATCGATTCAATGGCTTACCTCTCATGTCTGGAGGAAGGTTTCTTTTTGTAAGGATCTGCAACCCTTTCTCGCTCATGTAACCAAGTCGTCGATGCCACACATCTATAGTAGATTCACCATCTATTACATTCATTTTAGTCTTATACATTTATAATTTTGTGTTATACAAAGTGCAGTATTTTTTTCCTCTTACCACTATTATAGAACCTTTGATAAGTTTCTATTGACCATTACCAAAGTAACTGTCATAACCTTTTACATCTAACTTTCCTGTAGAAATCAAATTCAGATGGAGTTCTGGAACATGTCTCACATCTCTGAGAGTCAATTTACATTTAACATTTTTCTCAACACTTACGTCACCTATCTCTACAATTTTTGAAACACCATTGTTTTCCATTCTTACAATACCAAAGTCACCAATCTTGTAAGAGGTAAATAATTCTCTGTGAGGGATAGCAAGGTAAGAAGAATTAGTACCAATAATCCAATATGAGTCATGACATGAGAATTAAGACAATATTGTTCACAACCTGAGGTAACAATAGCAATATCTTCATTCTTCTCTTCTCCATTTATTTTCTTAGAATCTCTCTTGAGTTTCTTGCACTCATTTTTCATATGTCCTACCTTTTTACAGTAGTAACATGTAACCCCTTGTCCTGATTTGGATTTTTCTTTTGACTTCCCACGGTCTTGAGGTTTTCTATATTTGCTTCTTCCTCAACTTTTTGTAACAAATGTCTCTTGTTGAGATGAACCCGAAGAGTTTCTTCTTATCTCTTCATTCAATAAACTTCTTGTTACTTGACTCATGTTGAGCTTCTCATCTGGTGCAGAATTATCAAGAGACATTACTAGTGTCTCTCAATTGTTGGATAATGAACCGAGTAGTAATAAGGCTTGTAACTCATCATCTAACACAATTTTCATAGAAGATAGTTGATTCTATGTACCTCATTTAAATGTTCTGCAACTGAGTGTCCATCTTTGTATTTCAGGTTCACAAGCTTTTGATCAGAATCACTTTGTTGCCAACAATCTTCCTTCCGTATAGATTTTTTAATTTATTCCATAGTGACTTTGCCAACGTATCTATGGAGATATAATGGAAAATTGTGTCATCCAACCATTGCTGAATAAAGCCAATAGCTTTTCGGTCCAATGTCTTCCAATTGACATCCGATAATTTTTTTTGGTTTTTCCGTTTCGCCTGGCACGGGTCGGTATAGATCCTTACAGTACAATAAGTCTTCCATTTTAACTTTTCAAATTGTTCAGTTGCTCCTATTCAAATCATCCTTGTCATGGTTCCCTCTATTGTTAGGAAAAACACTAGATTTTTCCTTCCTGTATGCAAACCAACGGGGATGCACAACCACAAATATACGCACAAAGATATAGCAGTGAAAATAAATATGAACAACCAAACCACAAGAGACAACAATTTTTACGTGAAAAACCCTTCCATGATAAAAGGGGAAAAACCATGGGACATAGTCCAGGTAAATTTCTACTATGATAATAATGGGTACATAATACAATACTCTCTAGTCACAGCTAGATGTTACCAATCTCCAAGAGAAATAACTCATTCTTGAGTAATACAATAACTCACCAAAACAATTGATGGTAACCCAAGATACAAGAATACTCTCATCTCGATGCCAGTGTAACAAATACATAGGAAGAACTATCACCTTTCCTTCTTCCCTGACAGGGAAAATATCATCATGTCGCACGTATAGGGGATAAGAGCTTCTCTCTATCTCTCCTTTCTCTTCTCTAATCACTTACAATGGCAGGAAAATAGAGAAGGATTTCTTTTCTTCTTTTCGACTTCAGTTCTCAGGGTTTCTTAACACTGAAGAATTCTTGCAACACACAATAACCGCCTTTACAAAAGGCTTTTATAGATGCAGGAGAGGGGTAAGGTGGTTTGCAGACCACGTTAAATAAAAACCTTCCTTGTAATGGAAGGTGTGGGTCCCTCCACTCACGTGGGTGGGAGGGGGAAACCCAACATTGATCGCCTAGGGCATTCGTCAGGCTTCCAACGCCTTGGTTTGATGAACTTGATATGACACTAAGAGGGGGGGTGAATCAGTGTCTGAAACTTTTTCCTTATAAACTCAATGCTGCCCAGAGCTGTTGGATACCTGATTTGTCAATACACACAATCGTATGCAAATCCACCTCACTACCACTTAGTGGTCAGGTCTACTAGATTTGCACACCCATCCAGCAAACCATTCCACACACTACAAAATATACCAGATAAACAAACACACAGAACACAAAGATATTACGTGGTTCACCACCACAGTATGTGATGGCTAATCCACGGAGTAATGCCCCACGGGCTCCGTACTTACTCAATACTCAACTTTTAGTCTCTTACAGACAAGGATACTAACCCTAAATTTTCCCAGCATAAAACTGAGAGGGTGTAACAACACCAAAATTCAGGTATAAAGCCAGTGTCCAGCACCCACTGAACACACCACAACTAAAACAATTTTTGGGGCTTATAGAATTGCCCTACAATGAAACCCACAAGCTAGATAGGTATTCTACTATTTTTCTTTCACCTATACTAGCATACAGTGCATAAAAATTATTTAAAGAGATAGGGAATGAGAAAATCTCACAACCAATAGTCTTGAATTGCCAACGATAATCTTTGATGCTCCACACTGCCTTGAGAACCTCTGAACAGCCTTCAATGATAGTAAATCTTGAAACATCGATCTCGTCTTGATCATATGCTTCCCATCTCCTTCACAATCACCATGAATGAGTAATACACAGCCTACCAACCTCTCTCAGGGTTTCAACAATCCATCGATGCACAGAGAATAAGTGGATGGTGATGAATCCTCTCACTGGAAACTCCGACAGGAAAAATCCCTCTTCTATAGCTTCAAAGCACACTTTTCAATTTTTTCCAGCACTTTCACGACTCCCAATGGCACCCAATAGATAGGGCATCCAAAAATATGAATGCTGCAATTTGAACGGACCGATTTGGAGCTCGGATGAAGAAGATATGGCAGTTTGAAGATCGGCTAATCATGGATAAGGAAAGAGAATCTTTCCTTATATAAACTTGCACCTGCGCCGCACCGTAGCTGAGCCGCACCGCTGAGATGTCGAGATCTGATTGGCCGATCGACGAATCTCTAAATTCGGCCGTCGGATCTCACTGAAAAAGGCGGGATCAACAGATGGCCGTCGGATCCGTACAAATCGCATCTCCGAACATCGTAGTTGCGCGCGCCCATTCGATCAGCATCTGCACGGTTGCGCACCGTAAGTGTGCACCACTGAATCATAGAAAACCTTTCATGTGACGTGATACACCATATAAACCTGCGGCTAGCCAATAAAATCAATCGCGGGAGAATCTTGCGACGTCGACTGAGAAGTACCTTAGCCCGCCTTCACCAGAGCCACCGATTTGGAATCTTGAAGGCGTGGCTCAATCTGGGCGGCCGATCTCGCATCTCCAACATCTTTTGTTCCTAAAATAACCCTGAAAAACTTGAAAATGGCCTCTGGAAATCACATTTTTTTAACAAAACCCTGCAGAGAACATTTCTTCCCGAGAGGTGCTTCTCTCTAACGAGAGAAGCTTTCTCTCTCTAAACAATTTCTCAAATAGCTGGGGGGGATGCGTGCGGCATGCGAGAGGGAACAGGCCAGCGCGCGCGTGGGCCTGCTGCCTTGCAGCATGGCTTGCGGGGCTTGCGGGCCTGCTGCGCTGCTGGCCAGCATGTGGTGCCATGCGGCTGGCTATCTGGCTGGCTGGTACCATGGTGGCTTGCCACCTAGGCACTGCGGGTCCCACCTGTACCTGGGTCCCATAAATTTCTCTCTCCTCTCTCTCTCTATAGGCTTTTCTCTCTCTTCTTTCTCTCTCTACAGACTTCCTCCATTTTTCATGATTCACATCATCTATAACAAAGCCGCATCGCCTGTTTCACTGCCATATCACCTGTAGGGTCCACAGACACTCTCTCTCATCAAACTTGACCCAGTTAGTCCAATTTGCCAACAATTACAATATGAAGGCCAACAATCTCCCCCTTTGGAATTGTTGGCAACTATCAATCCACTGACATTTCTCCCCCTTTGACAACAAGAACAAAGGCATTTGCCACATAGGAGTGCCGACCGCATCTTCCCAATCCTATAGACGCTCCAAAAAATAAACTCATCACCACATCAACACAGAGAAAAAATACCAATAGGCTCCCCCTGAGTCCTACATAGGGAGCAAAAAAAATAGAACAAGCAAACCCTGCTCCCCCTCACTCCAAGCTCCTCAATGCTTGGGGAAGATAATCACTCCCAATTTCTATCGCAAGTAGTCAAACTGATCTCTGAGAAGTGGCTTTGTGAAGATATCTGCAATCTGCTCTGCTGTAGGAATGAACTTTAACTGAACTTCTCCTTCCAAGACCTTTTCTCTTAAGAAGTGATACCGAATGGCTATGTGCTTCGTCCTGGAGTGCATAACTGGATTTTTAGAGATATTAATAGCACTTGTGTTGTCATAGAACATTGAAATAGGCTTGTCTGACTTAATGCCTAAATCCTTCAATATTTGTTTCATCCACAAAACCTGTGTACAACACGAGGTAGCTGCAATGTATTCTGCCTCTGCAGTAGATAATGATACTGACTCCTGTTTCTTACTGTGCCAAGCCACTAAATTTCTACCCAGATAGAAGGCACCTCCACTAGTGCTCTTCCAATCATCAACACAACCTGCCCAATCTGCATCTGAGTAGGATGACAAAACTAGATCCTTGCTTTTTGCATACCAGAGACCATACTCCATTGTCCCCTTTAGGTATCTGAAGATCCTCTTCACAGCTACCACATGTGTCTCCTTCGGGCCAGCTTGAAATCTAGCTACCATGCACACAGACTGAAGAATATCTGGTCTAGTAGCAGTCAAGTAGAGAAGACTTCCTATCATTGACCTGTACATAGTATTATCAACTGAGGGAGAGTCATCCTCTTTACTTAGCTTACAACCTGTCATCATTGGAGTGCTCATTGGTGTACAGTCTTCCATTATGAATTTCTTCAACATTTCCTTCACATATTTAGTCTGAGATAAAAAGAACCCATTCTTTAACTGGCTGATCTGCAGACATAAAAAATAAGATAACTCTCCAATCATAGACATCTCAAACTCATCTTGCGTTCTCGGAGCAAAGTCTTGACATAATTCATCCTTTTGGCCTGTAAAGATGATATCATCTACGTATACAACCACAACTGTCTGATTGCCATCCATAGATTTAACATATAAATTGCTATCAACCAAACCTTTCTTGAAACCTAACTTACAGAGATAAGTATCCAGTCTTGAATACCATGCTCTTGGTGCTTGCTTCAACCCATACAATGTTTTCTTCAGTTTACAAACAAGTGTAGGGTCCTCACTCAGTTGAAATCCATCTGGTTGCTCTATGTATACCTCTTCTTCCAAGTCACCATTTAAGAAAGCTGACTTTACATCCATCTAATAAACTTTGAAGTTCTTGTGCACTACAAAAGCAAAAAACATCCTGATGGCTTCCAACCTAGCCACAGGAGCAAACGTTTCTTCAAAATCAATGCCCTCAACCTGAGCATATCCTTTACAAACCAATCTGGCTTTGTTCCTTACAATTTTTCCATCTTCATTGAGTTTGTTCCTGTAGACCCATTTAGTACCAATAACATTCTTATCTGTAGGCCTTGGCACCAATTCCCAAGTTCTATTTTTCTCTATTTGATCCAACTCTTCATTCATTGCTTTGAGCCAACTTGCATCTTCACTTGCCTCTGCAACTGATTTTGGTTCAATATGAGATAGTAAAGAAAACATTTGTTTTGGTTGTCTCACCTTTCTTGTTTGCATACCAGCCGATGGATCACCAAGAATTAATTGCTCAGGATGATTCTTTTTTACTCAGCTTGAGCCACTTTTGTTTTGCCTATCTGCCTCTGAATCTGACTGCTCTTCTCTTTCTTCTATATCAACCACTGTTCTCTGTTCTGGCACATTTGTCACATTTTGCTCTTTTTCTATTTCACTGTCATTTTTCTCACTATCCAAATCTTCAAAAATATGAGGATCACTGATTGACTCTGGAGTTAAATTTTTGTGCTCATCTACTCTCACATCTGCACTCTCAACGATTTTACCAAGCTTCTTGTTGTAACATTTATATGCTTTTCTTGAGGTAGAGTAGCCAAGAAAAATTCCTTTATCTGCTCGATCATCAAACTTCCCTAAATCATGATTGGTGTTTTTGATATAACATTTACTACCAAACACTTTGAAGTGCTTTGCTGTGGCCTTTTTACCAAACCATAATTCATAGGGAGTTTTGTCTTCATGTTGTCTCAACATACACCTGTTCTGAACATATACTGCTGTATACACTGTTTCTCTCCAGAATTTGTTCCCCATGTCATTTTCTGTCAACATAGTCCTGGCCATCTCTTGAACAGTTCTATTCTTTCTTTCTGCAACACCATTCTGTTGTGGTGTTCTAGGGGCTGAAGTCTGTCTCTTGATGCCATTCTCAGAACAAAAATCTGCAAAATTAATCCAGGTGTATTCTCCTCCCCTGTCAGACCTTAAACATTTAATTTTCTTTCCTGTCTCATTTTCAACTTGAGCTTTGAAGATTTTAAACTTCGCAAGAGCCTCTGACTTATTTTTCAAGAACATTACCCAAGTCATCCTGGAGTAGTCATCTATGAATAGAATAAAGTACCTCTCTCCTGAGATGCTCTGAGTTCTCACTGGCCCACATAGATCTGTGTGAATAATCTCAAGTGGTTGAGTAGTATGGTGATCTTTTGGTTTAAATGATACTCTTGTCTGCTTCCCTTTCTGACAAGATGGACATATGCCATTGGTTGGCTTCTTCAAAGATGGGATATCTCTCACAGCATTTTTATCAGCATTTTTATTAGAAATCTTTACAAAATTTTCAAATCCAATATGCCCTAGTCTTTTGTGCCATAGCCATATTTCTTCTTCTTGGCTCAACATGCAATTTTCTTGAAAATCTTCAGACAATGTATAAAGATTTTCTGAAGTTCTCTTTCCAGTTGCCATCAATTTGCCACTGTCAGTTCTTCAAATCTCACATCCTTAATCACTGAAAATTAATCTGTGGCCCTTATCACAAAGCTGACTGACACTCAATAGATTATGTTTCAAGCCTGAAACATAGAGAACCTCATGAGATTTTACCTTCCCATTGTTGAGGCTAATGCTTCCTTTCCCAACAATCTTTGCACCAATATCATTACCAAACTTGACTGAGCCTCCTTCATAATGTTGAAGTTTCTGAAGCCTCTTACTATCTCCTGTCATATGACTCGAACATCCACTGTCAAGAATCCATGGTGTAGAACTATTTTGTGCCTTAAAAGCTGTCTGTACAACCAAAGAGCTATTTTTCTGAATCCAGACCCTCTTATTTGATTTAGATATTTCATCTTGCTTCTATCTTGGAATCTTGCTTCTAATTCTGTCATACTATCTCTGTAAAGGTGGCATAGGGGGAAAGATGGTTCTACAGTTCCTTGCTATATGCCCAAAATTGTTACAGTTATAGCATTCAACAAAAATTTCTTCAAGAGGGGCAAACTGATTTCTGCTTTCAAATCTAACTTGACTCAGATTGAACTTGCGGTGTAGCTATTTCGTGACCATAAGTATTGCATTTATAACAGTAACCATGAAAATAAGATCTTGGCCTAGAAGGAGCCACATACCTCATCTGTCTCTGCAATGCATTGGGATAATTTCTTTCATAGATGTTAGTCTTTTCAACTCTCCTACCTTTTGCCTTGCATTGTTGGTCAGAGGAGTAGGAACAAGATTTTCTTTTTGATCATAAACCACAGCAGCCTTGCCCTTTTCACTCTCTTTCACAAAAGAGATGGAACCTTTTCTATTTGAGTTTGTATTATTTGAAGTCTCTCCCTTATCAAAATCAAGACCAAATTTTACATTGAAAGGTCTTTGAGAATTTATAATCCCATCTAGCTTTCTGCTACTATGATGTATTATAGTATTGCTTGGCTCATCAGATTTGTTCAATTTTTGTTGTCTTTCAAACTCTTCTATTTCATATTCATTCACCTTTGCTTTTAACAAAATAAATTCCTTCTCAAGCTCTTCAAATTTACTCATCGCAAGGGCTTGTGTTTCAAGTTGAGCTCTCAAACCTGTATTCTCAGTCATTAGTTTGGAGTGGTCTGTAGATACCTGTCCAAGCTGAGTCTTGAGATCTTCAACAATTTTCTTGGATTCAACAACTTGAATTCTCAAATTTTGAATTGTCTTTTTCTGTTTTTTAACTTCTTGTGAGGTAAGCTTGTTATATTTTCTTTCTTTCTTGAGTTCCTTCATAGCTGCAGCAAACTCTTCTTCAAAATTTACCTCACCTTCTTTATCATTACAAGAGCTTGAAATTTCATTCCCTTTTTCTTCTTCACTACTAGAGATAGATTTCACAATGCCTTCTTCATTGCTTTTTGAGGAGAATTTTTCTTTAGTTGTGTTCTTCTCTTAATCTTCAATGTAAACCATGAACAAAGCCTCACTAGGCTCATCTTCTGAGATTTCATCAGAGTCATCATCTAAGGATTCAATGCTTCTCTTAGAGATAAAACTTTTTCTGTTTGACCTGTTTTTCTTGAAGTTGTAGTTTTTCTTTCCCTTAAACTTGCTTTTTCTATCATCTTCATCATCACTGTCAAACTTACTCTTCATTGGACACTTTGCAGCGAAGTGTCCAACTTTACCACAATTGAAGCATTTGAATGGAAGCTTGTTTTATACTTTCCTGTACCCTTTTTCAATTTCCTAGTTAAATGAGCTGTGGCTTCATCTTCACTTTCTTCTTCATTTTGTTTTTTCAGAAATCTTCAGCTTCTTCATAGCCTTAAAAGCTACCTGCTTGTCACTAGTGGTTCCTGGATCAACCCTCATCTCAAAAGCTGTTAAAGCTTCATGAATTTCATCAATAGTAACCTGTTCCAAGTCCTTGGTTTCTTCAAGAGCTGATACTTTTGACTCAAATTTTGGAGTGAGAGACCTCAAAATCTTCTGACAAACAATATGACCTTTTAAATCTTCACCAAGTCCTCTAATGGAATTGACCACTTCATTAACCCTGTTCATGTATTGATCAATGGTCTCATCTTCATTCATCTTCAGATTCTCAAACTGACCTCTGAATGTTTGTAGCTTGACTGTCTTGATTTTCTTATCTCCTTCATATATGTTGATCAGTCTGTCACATACTTCCTTTGTTGTCTTGCAGTCCATGATTTTAGCCAGTTTACTATTTGTCAGTCCCCTTTAAATGGCATTGAGAGCCTTTCTATTATTCTCAAAATTCTTTTTGTCAACAACTGTAGGAGCATTTGTGTCATGTGGAGTGTAGCCATTTTCTACAAAATCCCAAACATCATAACCAAGAGATCCTACATAGAGCTCCATTCTTCTCTTCTAAAAGACAAAATCTGTCCCATCAAACAATGGGGGCTTGTTTGAACCTTCTCTTGGTGCCATATCTTTTATTCTGATCTTCTCAGTTGCTGATTAAGCTGTCACTGAACCTGGTGCTCTGATACCAATTGATGAACTTGATATGACACTGAGAGGGTGGGTGAATCAGTGTCTGAAACTTTTTCCTTATAAACTCAATGCTGCCCAGAGCTGTTGGATACCTGATTTGTCAATACACACAATCGTATACAAATCCATCTCACTACCACTTAGTGGTCAGGTCTACCAGATTTACACACCCATCCTGCAAACCATTCCACACACTACAAAATATACCAGATAAACAAACACACAGAACACAAAGATATTACGTGGTTCACCACCACAGTATGTGATTGCTAATCCACGGAGTAATGCCCCACGGACTCCGTACTTACTCAATACTCAACTTTTAGTCTCTTACAGACAAGGATACTAACCCTAAATTTTCCTAGCATAAAACTGAGAGGGTGTAACAACACCAAAATTCAGGCATAAAGCCAGTGTCCAGCACCCACTGAACACACCACAACTAAAACAATTTTTGGGGCTTATAGAATTGCCCTACAATGAAACCCACAAGCTAGATAGGTATTCTACTATTTTTCTTTCACCTATACTAGCATACAGTGCATAAAAATTATTTAAAGAGATAGGGAATGAGAAAATCTCACAACCAATAGTCTTGAATTGCCAGCGATAATCTTTGATGCTCCACACTGCCTTGAGAATCTCTGAACAGCCTTCAATGATAGTAAATCTTGAAACATCGATCTCGTCTTGATCATATGCTTCCCATCTCCTTCACAATCACCATGAATGAGTAATACACAGCCTACCAACCTCTCTCAAGGTTTCAACAATCCATCGATGCACAGAGAATAGGTGGATGGTGATGAATCCTCTCACTGGAAACTCCGACAGGCAAAATCCCTCTTCTATAGCTTCAAAGCACACTTTTAAATTTTTTCCAGCACTTTCACAACTCCCGACAGCGCCCAATAGATAGGGCATCCAAAAATATGAATGCTGCAATTTGAACGGACCGATTTGGAGCTCGGATGAAGAAGATATGGCAGTTTGAAGATCGGCTAATCACGGATAAGGAAAGAGAATCTTTCCTTATATAAACTTGCACCTGCGCCGCACCGTAGCCGAGCCGCGCCGCTGAGATGTCGAGATCTGATTGGCCGATCGACGAATCTCTAAATTCGGCCGTCGGATCTCACTGAAAAAGGCGAGATCAACAGATGGCCGTCGGATCCGCACAAATCGCGTCTCCGAACATCGTAGTTGCGCGCGCCCATTCGATCAGCATCTGCACGGTTGCGCACCGTAAGTGTGCACCACTGAATCATAGAAAACCTTTCATGTGACGCGATACACCATATAAACCTGCAGCTAGCCAATAAAATCAATCACGGGAGAATCTTGCGACGTCGACTGAGAAGTACCTTAGCCCGCCTTTACCAGAACCACCGATTTAGAATCTTGAAGGCGTGGCTCAATCTGGGCGGCCGATCTCGCATCTTCAACATATTTTGTTCCTAAAATACCCCTGAAAAACTTGAAAATGGCCTCTGGAAATCACATTTTTTTAACAAAACCCTGCAGAGAACATTTCTTCCCGAAAGGTGCTTCTCTCTAACGAGAGAAGCTTTCTCTCTCTAAATAATTTCTCAAATAGCTGGGGGGGATGCATGCGGCATGCGAGAGGGAACCGCCCAGTGCGCGCGGGCCTGCTGCCTTGCGGGCCTGCTGCCTTACAGCATGGCTTGCGGGGCTTGCGGGCCTGCTGCGCTACTGTCCAGCATGTGGTGCCATGCGGTTGGCCATCTGGCTGGCTGGTACCATGGTGGCTTGCCACCTAGGCATAGTGGGTCCCACCTGTACCTGGGTCCCACAAATTTCTCTCTCCTCTCTCTCTCTACAGGATTTTCCCTCTCTTCTTTCTCTCTCTACAAACTTCATCCATTTTTCATGATTCACATCATCTGTAACAAAGCCGCATCACCTGTTTCACTGCCATATCGCCTGTAGGGTCCACAAACACTCTCTCTCATCAAACTTGACCCAGTTAACCCAATTTGCCAACAATTACAATATGAAGGCCAACATGGTTCGCATTAACACATTGACAACTATAATAAATATACAATCTCTTAACCCTGAACTGGTCCAAACTATAATTACTGAAGTGTTCTTAGATTATTTGTATACTCATGAAATTAATGGGGTAATGCTATAATTAAATTACACATGCTTAAATACGGACCAGAAATCTTGATTGTAGGCTTGGTTGTTCATATTAGAGAATTCTTTCTTCACAGTATTAGGCTAGCAGCAACAGTTAGGAAATTAGGAAAAAAATTGAATACTAGAAATATGATCAAAGCTATATATGACTTATACCTGTATTATTAATTATTTTTCACAAATAATAGTGATATACATAAAAATAACCCACCAATAGATGATAGATACGTTTACACTCCAAAAATTGTATAGTCAAATCTCTTTACATATGTTCAAAACTCACGCCAAAGGTGTGAGACATTGTATTGAATTCAAACTCTTTCAATCCACACATGACATTGATGCATCAGAGAAATAGACCAAGGATAGTAAGGTCCTAATTGGATTGTGGATTCTCGTAGCGATAACCCAAGATCCCAGACCATAGCCATACACAATTAAGATCTCTCTATCGTCACTGTGTTATAAATAGTTAGGTATTCATATTGTGAAGGTATATGATAGCACATTCTATTGCTTATTACTCTTTATACTCCTAGCATTTATTACTGTTGTTCAAATATTTGACTTAGGTATTGGAGAGTCACCCTTGGACCTAGGTCCGACCCTATGGTTCTAGTTCATTGTAGTGCAAGTCGATCTCCATGTGTCAGTCAAGATTTCAGCCACAAGTAGCATAGAGGTGAAAACTGTAAGTAGAATTTGTGTCCCACGACAAAGAGGGGTATTACGAAAATCAAAATTCAGTATCATTCCAAAATTATATGTCCTCTCCGAACACATCAAAGTTGAAGTAAAAAAATAAAAAATAAAAATAAAAATATAAAACTACATCTAAGAATCAAATGTGTTATAAAAATTAATCTGTCTTTTTTTTTTTGGTAAAACATAAATTCATTGCAATGAAACTCAAACAGTCTATTAGAATCAAGGTTTTAGTAATTTCGCGGTATCAGATGATGTTGAAATCGATCTGACTCCAATAATTGCATAATAGGTGGTGGTCGATACTTAATAAAATATTTTAAAAGAATAAGAAATAAATTAATCTATAATGATATGGGATTGGCCATGGCTGAAAGCGATACAAATGGATTAACCTGATACCTTAAACCATGGTTAGAGATGATCTACTATTTCCTCCATTTTTTTTTTCTAGAAAAGGGTGAAGGAAACTACCACCAACCATAAGGGAAAGATCAACACTGAAATCCATTATGGAAGGAGCAACAAACTACCAAAAAATGCCTCTATCAAATTGAGAAGCAGAATAATAAAATTATGTGCCACAAAGTTATAATGCCTAAATAAAGATTATGAAGTCACATTTGCCAACTACCACTTCCAATTTTAGATTATGTGGGAGAAGTTGTGACTCCAATTTAATCTCACCTATAGAAGTGAACCACATTGATAAACTCTCAATAAAAGAAACACTCACTCACTAGTAGTAGAATTCAAGATGCGAATCAAATCACATTTGAATAAAACTGCAACAGTTAGTGACTGATTTGGTGTTTAATTCACCTCTTGCAGAAATTCGCAAATAGTGATTTGTTGTTCATTAAAACAAATAGAATATAATTAAAGGGCTTTCTAATATTTAAAAAAATTCAACAAAAATATTAAGAGAATATATTTTAAAAAATCCCTATATATATATATATATATATATATATATATATGTTGGACTTTATGTTGTCATTGTTGGCAACTTGGCTGATGTGACAGTGTTTGTGAGTATTCAATTAGAGAAATGAGGAGAGAGAGTGTCAGTGTAGGAAAGAGAGTGTCATTGCAGTGGCACAGATGTGACAACTTCATTTGTGTCTTCTACAGTGTATTACATGTGTTTCAGATGACTTGCAATGAGTTAAATGAGATTTTACACTGATTTTGATGAGAGAGAGTGTCTGTGGACCTCACTGGTGATATGGCTGAGTTTCTGATGATGCGACAGTGTTCCTGAAGTTTTTCTGATCATGTTCATGTTTCTCATGTTTCTGGTGTTGTGGCATTGAAGAGAGAAATTCAAGAGAGAGAAAAAAACAGAGAGAATCAGAAGAGAGAGAAAGAGGAGAGAGGAAAAATATGAATGGGACCCACAAGTGTGGTGGCAAGGTGACATGCCAACATGGCAGCCCACGGCACTTGGCATGCATGCACACAAAGTTTGAAGTCCAAATTCCTAAGTTTTATAGACTTCTAACTTTGGACCTATTTTTGCTGGGTCCCACAGTAGGTTCATGGTAATCCGACAGTGGAAAGATGTAGAGCGTCGAGTTATCTTTCCAACGCAACTTGAATCATTTAATTCCGACGTCGGATGAGAGAGATATCGCAGTTTCCATCGGATCGCTCGAAAAAGTCATTAATACAATTGTTCGGGGGCATTTTGGGTAAGAAGAAATGTAGAAGATTCCAGATCGGCTGCTAAAATGAAGCCACGATGCTCAAATCCACTTTGAATGGCCCAGATCAAGGCGGGCTAGGGTGTACCGAGGAGAAGCGTCGAGATTCCATCGCGCGCCTTTAGATTGGTTGGTTGCATTATATTATAATGAGCCGCGATCTATTGTGTTAATGCTTGATTCGGTGTAGCGTGCGTACAGTGCACAGCGGATCAGATACACATCCAGCGGCTCACTTAATCTCCGATCGCGCCTGAAGCGATTTATTCAGATCCGATGGCGCAGGTTCAGTCCCGCCTTTTTAAGGTTATCCGACGGCTGGTAGAGGAGATTCCACATCATCCAATCAGCGTTCGACAACGCGCAGGAGTGGGCAGTGATTTCGTGTAGCGCAGGGGCACGGAATGCCTCTGAAAGATTCCGTTTTGAATTTTCTGATTGGTCGAACTTCAAACCGCCATAACTTCTTCATCCGAGCTCCAAATCCGTCCGTTCAAGTTGCAGTTTTCATATTTTTGGATGCTTTATACATTGGGCACCATTGGGAGTCAAAAAAACGCTGAGAAAAATTGAAAAGAGCATTTTGAAGGCAGAGAGAAGGATTTATAGGGTTTCGTACCCTGTGGGAATAATCAATCACCAACTACCTCTTCTCTGTGCATTAATGGAGTGTTAAATCCCTATGAGAGGTTGGTAGACTTTTTATTTTTCCATTCATGGTGATTATGGGTTGTGTGGAGGAGATTGGAAGCCGATGAGCAAGGTGTGCTCTATGAATCAATCATTGAAGGCTGTTCAAGGTTTTTCAAAGCAGTATGGAGCTTCAAAAATTATTGCTGGCCATTCAAGAATATCAGTTGTGAGATTTTCTCATTCCCTATCCTCTTTAATGTTTTCTATGCACTGTATGCTAGTATAGGTGAAAAGAAAAAAATAGAATACCTATCTAGTGTGGGGAAAAATTGTAAGGCATAATTATAAGCCTAAAAAAAATTGTTATTTTCTTCTCGTGGGTGCGAGTTAAGCGTGGTGTGTTTAGTGGGTGCTGGACACTAGCTGTTAAGCCTGAATCTTGGCGTTGGTACGCCCTTTCAGTTTTATGCTGAGAAAACCTAGGGTTAGTATCCTTGTCTTGTAAAAGACTAAAAGTTGAGTGTTGAGTAAATACGGAGCCCGTTGGGCATTACTCCGTAGACTAGCCATCACACACTGTGTTGGTGAACCACGTATATCCTGTATTGTGGACTGTCTTTATTTTCTTATATATTTTGGAGTTCGTGGAATGGCTTGCAGGGTGGGTGTGTAAATCGGGTAGACCTGGCCATTGAGTGGTAGCGAGGTAGATTTGCATGCGCTTGTGTGTGTGTGAAAAATTAGGTCTCCATCAGCTCCGGGCAACAGTGAATAATTAGAAAAAAATTTCAGGCACTGATTCACCCCCCCCCTCTCAGTGTCATATCAAGTTCATCAATATATATATATATATATGTGTGTGTGTGTGTGTGTGTGTGTGTGTGTGTGTGTGTGTGTGTGTGTGTGTGTGTGTGTGTGAAAATGAGATGATTTCAATTTTTAGAACATTATATATTGTACATATTTTATTTGGAGTTGAATGTTAGTTTAGTAACCATAGATATAGAACTAACTGAAAAGATAATTATTCATAAATTTCAAAGATGAGATAAAGACTAAAATTTTGTCCAAATTCATACGATTTCGGAATAGGGTTCATTGATTGGTTGGTGGATCAACTTCTCAAATAGTCAATAAAAAGATAGATTTTCTTAATTTTGAAAGGTGAGAGAAAAACTAAAATTTTGTCCAAATTTATACCATTTCAGAGTCGCAGGAACAATTCATTAGTTGGTGGATCAACTTCTCAATAGTCAATAAATTGTCTTATTATAAGAGTCAAATGTTTTTATAAGGTGGGCGTCGATGCAACGGTAAGATTGCTTCATTGTGACCTAGTGATCTTGTCATCGATTTGAATCAGGAAACACTCTCTGCACAAAGGGGGAGTAAAACTGTGTCAAAAATTCCTTGGAAGTGTCGGCAGATGTGGATGGAGGTCTCTTCATTTCTCCGGCCAATTTAGTGACGCACATCTCATTGCTTCAAATAGTCAACCTCGGTGGTGGATGCTCTTTCCAGAATGCGGCCAAGTCTATGTCGTCTAGGTGCTAGGATATTTGTCCTAAGTTTGTTAGGGATGAGGTTAGGAGGGATGCGTAGGAGTTGCCTAGATTTTGTTTTTCTTTTTGAAGATGGGTTGATCTCTGCTGATGGCATTGTCGAAGGTGGGGACTCATCTGTCTAAGTGTTTGCACGTATTCTTGTAACTTTTTCTTTTATGTTTAATAAAATTTCTGATCTTTATTGGCCAAAAAAAAAAAAAAAAAAAAAAAGCAACGTTTGGTGAAATTAAACCCTCAATTTAATTAAGATATTATGGAATAAGTGTGAAACCAACTTGATCTTTTTCATTATATTTTATGTGCTGCATTGTTGATTTTTCTATTGTATGCTCAGATAGTTTATTGTATTGTATGATTGAACTCCAAGTCGTACAACCCATTGAAGTACAATTATGGAGATCCACTCAATAAGAAAAATCCTGCTCTCCAAACAACCAAATATCAAGGGAAACCCAAAATGGAAAAGCTTATGAAAATAGCAACTTGTTTGCAAGTTATTAAGAGTTCTAAATTACTTCTTACCAAGATTAACAAAATGGATTTGGCATTCATCTAAACAGCATATTTCATTTTGTTCTAAATGTTCTTAGATTTGGAGAAAAGGAAAGTTATTCAGAATTTTGAGAAAATGAAAAATCTATTCTAAAATTTATCCAAAAGCCAAAAAGTCAAATCTGTGAATGGTCAAGCTAGGTTCTGGTCCATTGAAGATCTCTAGGAGATAAGGTTGAAGAATATAATATTCAACAAGTGTTGCTTATAGAGAATTTTAAAATAAGATGAAGTTCCCTTAGAAAACCTTACCATTGCTTTGGAAACATTTTATGTAACATAAATATTATTCTTATGTAAACTATAACATAATATTCAACAAGTGTTGCTAAATACACAAACTTATACAGAATTTTAAAATAAGATGAAGCCCTTAGAAAACCTTACCATTACTTTGGAAACATTTTATATAACATAAATATTATTCTTATGTAAGTTATAACATAATATTCAACAAGCGTTGAACTTATACAGAATTTTAAAATAAGATGAAGTTCCCTTAGAAAACCTTACCATTACTTTGAAAACAATTTATATAACATAAATATTATTCCTATGTAAGCTATTGATGACTTTTCTTTTCTATTGTGCTTAAAATGCTTGAATTAAGAATACAAATCATTAATGGATGGGCGAAAATTTCCTACCCTTTGGTTGAGTTTTTAAAGTCATTACTTCTAAAAGAAAAGAAGGAAAAACTACTGTGAGTATAAAAATTTTGATTTTATTTTACAAAGATAAATTATTATTATTATTATTATTACAAAGATTTGTTATTTTGTTATTTTTCAAATGTCACAAGTTAATCATCTATTTTGCCATATGGGTAGATGATAATATGTCTATTCCGACTAGTGGAAAGAGAAAATTTTGTTTAGATTGACTACATGTCAAATTTTTGAAGGTCTAATTCAATTAAATAACCCCATTTATTTATATTTGCATCGATTTTACGTTATTCACCCACACAATGTGTATGGGCTACATTCATGCAAAACGATTAGTCTCCGATTCCACTACTCCAAAGAAGTTATAACGCTCAATCATCTCTTTACGAGATTACACCCTATATCTATAAGAAAGCCCTAAACCTCAAAAGTACGAGATTGTCCCAGTAAAACTCCCTCGGAAAATAACATTTGCAAAGAAAACTGTACTTCCTGGCTTAAAATAATATCCAGCTTCACACATAACAATGAGAGGCTTTGAATTACCCGACTATAATGCCACTCTGCAATTGAACCTCTGCCATACGCTTCTTGATGATCTTCTTGATCAGCTTCTTCATTCAATCCTGGTAATCTGGTAATGGCTTCTACAGTTTTTGCAAGTGTTCCTGGCATGCCTTGCAGAACTCTAGGAATCGCCTCCACGATCCGTTGCTTCTCTGACTTGCTCAAAATCTAAGTTCTGCAAGACATGCCAAGTGTACACGCAAGGGAAGAAGAAAGGGAAAGGAGAAGACGATGGAACTCCTCAAGGGAGAGAGAGAAAAAGAAGAAAAGGAAAGGAGAAAACGGGAACTCTCCGAAGTATAGGGGCCACCAGGCTGAGTTACGTTATTCTTGACTATTTAGTTGGCCTCTTTAATTGTTGGGCAAGATGTATATAAGCCCACAACCTTTGAATTGGGCCTATGTTTCATTTTTTCAAACATTAGATTGGAGTCCCAACCTCCTCAACCTCAGGTGCCAAATTTCAGTCGAAATGCACTTCTTTATGCCTCATAGTTAGAGGTGTAAATATATATGGGATCGGAAGCCAGAACCGACCTGTTAGGAACTGGAACCGATCTATTCATTAGCTTAATGGACAGGTTCTGAGGATCCATTTTGAAACCGATATCCTTATCGGGAGAGAATGTTTTGGGACAGGTCTCTCAATGGGTCTAGAACCGAATAACGGTTTAGGAACCGGAATATTGGGGCTTGTTACTTAGAGACTTGTTTAACCCTTTTTATGTGGTAAAAAGAGACTTATTTGACTTGTTACTTAGATATTTGTCTACTTTGTATCTATCAAATCTAAAATTTGATTATCTTACTATTTCTATCAAATCTTGAATTTACTTAGAAATTTTCATTTAGTACCCAAAAACTTTTCGAAACATCACCTACCACCCAAATTTCCTAAATGTTTATCAAAAAGATCCAAAACCTTGTGACATAGCCGTTAGATGCTAATGTCAGCCGTTAACAAATTCTTGAGTGACAGTAATACCCTTATTGTAAGGGAAAAAGTCGAATTTACTGTTACTTATTTTTTTACCCTACCCCCCATTTCATGTTTTGTTTGGAATCCCAAATCCCAAATTTTTACTTTTACTCTGAACTCTAACTTCGAACTCCTGATCTCACCTTCACTTTGCTACTTCGATCGTCGACGAAGTTTCTGTAGCCTGCCGCCAACGATTCCGTGGCACACGAAGCCATTTGTTCTATTAGCCAAAGGTTTTGTTCAATTAAGTAACCGAAGGGTTTATTCGAGTGAGTATTGTTCTTCCTTCGTCGTCGACAGCAAGACTGAGACAAAATCATTCCACAGTCGACTCATGTAGAAGACGATGAGATCGTAGGAAACAAGTAAGGAACTCTAACCTTATATAAAATTCAGATTGAAGTTTCTCCTCTGAATGAGGTCAGAAACCCTAACATTACTGGGATGCCTTTGTTTTTTGGCTGAATATTTTAAGTTTGAATCCATAATCAAACTTCCTTTTAGATTATTATAATTGATTGTCTTTGTTTTGCAGTTATCCTAGATCGTGACAAACCGATAGTGTGGTCCCAGCTTAAGCCTCACCAATTCCCTAAATTTGTCCTCCTCCTCAGTAATCCCTTATTTTTACCCTTATTTTTTCCCTTTTAGTTATCGTGGCATTATTCTATGAACTTATCGGCCTAAGCCCCACTGATTATGTTTTTCCTCTGTTCTTCCTTTGTGGTAGCTTGCAACAAACCGACACTTTGTCCCACTCTTACTGTTCCCTTTCTTTATTTTTACCCTCGGTATTTCTTCCAGGTACATGTTTTTACCTCTGTGTTTTCATCCACAACTAATTAAGTTCAAATTTATTGAAAAAAATTTATCAGAGTACTAGATGTTACTGAGATGTACTATTTTCTCTAACAATTTCGTATTAGATATTACTGAGATATTCCAATTGAAGTGAATATGAAAAAACTAATTGAGTTCAAATTTATTGAAATTTTTTATCAGAGTATTGAAATTTGCATATTTTGTACCATAGTGTAGAATGATTTCCCAAAAATTTTAGAAAAAATTACACGGATTTTTCGTTGACAATTTTTAGTGGCCATCCCTTATTTTGTAGTTCATGTGGCTGCATGAATGGTGGTTTCAGTCTATTGAATGGATTTGTGCTATGGTGGAGTTCTGATTGAAGTTGGGTGTTCAAATTGTAGCTATAACCGAGTGGTGCAGCTTTGATATCCCTTCTAGCCTTTCTAATCACTATCATTCCTCTCTAGCTCTAAGCAAATAGTTGATACCCTTCTTATGATGAGTTACTTTCTGATAGTCTCCTATGGCCCATGATCATAAGAAATGCTAATGAATTGATCATTCTGATAATTGTGTCACCTGGGCTGGACTTTCAGATTGTCCCCTATGGCCCATGATCATAAAAAGTTTTTTGGGCATATTCCAGAAATTGGACTAATTGGATACTTGTGTGCTATTAATTCTATTAATTTGCATGATATTATTGGATGATTGGTTTCTTCTTAAGTTTATATATTAAAGTTTCATGTTATAGATAGGTCTTTTGAAATGGCTGAAAAAGTGTCTATCTACTACAAATATGGAAGTTATACTGAAATGAAGTTGGTAGATGAAGACTTGGTCAGCTACATTGACATCATATACGCTGCATATTGTATAATGTTGAAGGACATTCCAGGTGGACATACTATCTCTTTTTCTCTAGTGACAAAACTCCCCAATGGTGACCCATTCATAGTAAAAAGTGATGATGACACCATGGAGATGGTTCGAATATTTAAAAGAGAGGCGAAAACTATTGTTCTAGTAATTAATGATGTCCATGTCAGTAAGACAATAGAGATGGTTCGAATATTTAAAAGAGAGGCGAAAACTATTGTTCTAGTAATTAATGATGTCCATGTCAGTAAGACAATAGAATTTTTTTTTGAGGTGAATGGATATTCAAGGAATGATTGGTAGACCACTTGTCAAGAGGCCATCCAAATCAACTACTGTCAAGAGGCCAACCAAAACAACTATTGTTAGGAGGCCATCCAAGACTACAGTTGGCACATATCATTGTTCTACCAGTACCAGTTCTGCAAAGGGTAAGGAGAAGGAACCTACCATTGCTATAGACTGTGATGATGATGAGGGGGATGACCTATTGGATGAAAACTAGGACAAGAAAACAGAGGAAAGTAAAGAATGATCTACTGATTCTGAGGATAAGCATGATAGAAATGGGGAGTATAATAGTGAAGATGGGGAGGAAGCCCCTTTATTAGATATAGGAGAAGAAGAATTTGAACAAGAAACCACTGCCAGAGACAGAGAGGTAGACATAGATGGTTTGCTTAGGATAGAAATCCATGTTATCTGTTTATGAGAGTGTGCATACATATAGCAGGAAGACTTTGGCAGATTTTGTTGTACAAGAAGGTGTAAATATTTTGAGAGTGAAAAAAGATATGAAAATGGTCACTGTAGTCTGTGCTGGTGATGGGTGTCCTTGGAAACTACATGCAACTACTGCACATGATGGTATGTCTTTTGTAGTGAAGAAATTTATCTCTTAACATACTTGTGCTAGGCCAGATCATAACAAGAATGCCACTACAACCTGGATTGCAAGGAAACTTGCTAAGCGGTTAAAGGCTGATCTGAATTGTCTTTTGATAGCATGAAAGCTACTATCCAAGCAAGGTATAGTATTAACCCGATGACCAGCAGCTATACAGTGCCAGGAGAGTGGCCAAAGAGGAGAATTTAATAAGTCATAAAAAGTCATATGCATCATTGGCCTAATATGGTGAGAAGTTGTTGGAGATGAACCCTGGGAGTCACTTCAAATTCCAGTTTGAAGATGGGTCTGGAACAACATTGAAACTAGTATTTAAAAAGTTATTTGTTTGTTTTGCAGCCTATAAGGTAGGATTTCTTAAGTAATGTAGGTCCTTCATTGGTATTGATGGCTGCCATCTCAAAGGCAACTTCAAAGGGATCATATTGGCAGCCACATCAATGGATGCCAATAATGGTATATTTTTCATTACCTTTAGTGTGGTTGAGATTGAAAACAAAAACAGCTAGACTTGATTTCTCACTGTACTGTCTGAGGCAATATCAAATGATGTTGATGGATATAGTCTGACATTTATGTTAGAAAAACAGAAGGTAAGTTATTGTTGTAATTTCAATTTCAATTACATAGTCTGACATTAATGTCATGCACTGATATTGTTTTTTTCACTGAATTTTTGTAGGGATTATCTAATGCCATTGCCGATATTTTCCCACATGCAAAACAAAGATTATGTTGTAGGCTGATATTTTTCTAGCCTACTCTTGAGAAGATTATTCTGGACTGCATGTAAATCTTATAATGCAGAAGGTTTTAACACTGCCATGGAAGAGATAAAGGGTATTAAGAGGGAAGCCTTTGATTGGCTAATGAGAAACCCAGTATCTTCTTGGGCAAGACATGCTTTTGATCATAGGATCAAAAGTGACCATGTGATAAATAACATGTTTGAGTCTTTTAACCAGTGGATTTTGCCATTTAGAGCAAAGTCTATTTTAACTTTGATTGATGAGATCAGAATTCATATTACAAGCAGGTTATAGACTAGGTATCAAAAAGGGTTGCAATCTGAGGGATAACATGACACCTACTTTTAGGAAGAAATTAGAAAATGCTCAAGGTGCATCCATACAGTGTAATGTGTTATCATGTGGTCCAAATGAATATGAAATTAATGATGGTTTCAGTAGATATGTGGTGGACTTGAAGAAGAATATCTGTGAATGTTGTGCATGGGAAGTAACTGGAATTCCATGTAAACATGCATGTGCAACAATATTTTTTAAGTGAGGTAAACTTGAGGATTGTGTTTCCTCCTACTTTACCATGACAAACTTTATGTTCTCCTATTATGAGCTTATGCATGGTATGCTGGGGTTGGATACCATAAGAATCACTAGAGATGGTCCTGTCATCCAACATCCAATTTATAGAAGACAAGCAGGTAGGCCTGCCAAAGTTAGAAGGAGAGAAGCAGATGAAGATTTTAGTAATTTTAAAAAGACCAACTCTTCAGTTACATGTGCATATTGTAAAGCAGTTGATCATAACTCAAGGACCTGCAAAAAGAAGAAGGAAGCACAATCCTCTCAGGTTGTACCTTTTGAACAATCCACTTCTTACCCAGGAAGTTCTCAACAATCCACCTCTCAACCAGGAAGAAAGGTATAACCCATTCTTTACACTATTGGTTGTGTCCTACATTGCTGCTACTGATATTCTTCTTGTCTGTGATCATGTAGAGAAAAGGACCCACTGTCCCCCAAAGGCGGACCAGATTCCAAGCATCTAAGGGATCTCAAGAAACAAGTATCCAAGCAAAGAAAAAAAAACAAGAATGGTCAAGAAGGCAGAAAAGATTAGGACAAAGGCGGCAGCAGCACAAGGAAATTAGGACGAAGGCGCAGTAGCACAAGGAAATTGGACATTTTGTTATGATTGTGTATTTGGGACAAGGAATGTATATTTTTGGGATTTAGTTATCTTTGGATGATGTTATATGATGCATATTTTAGTGGGATTTACTTAGATTTGGATGATGTTATATGATGATTTTATAAGGTGAACCTTTATTTGGATGTTGATTTAGGAATCCAGGTTCCATGATGTTATATTGAAAATTGTTGAAACAGGTTATATGATGATGTTATATGGAAAATTGTTGAAACATGAACTTCACTTTTTGGAGTTGAATTGCTGAAACAGGAAAGAAAAATGTTGAAACAGGAACTTCACTTTTTTGGAGTTGAATTGTTGAAACAGGAAAGAAAAATGTTGAAACAGGAACTTCATATTGAAACAGGAACTTTACTTTTTTGGAGTTAAATTGTTGAAATAGGAAAGAAAAATAGTGAAACAGGAATTTCACTTTTTTGGAGTTGAATTGTTGAAATAGGAAAGAAAAATAGCAAAAAGGGATCCCTAGCAGAAATCAATGAAAATTTACCTCTTATGGTTAGACAAATACCCATCAGGCTTGTATTCAAGGACCACCTCAGTCCTCTGTGTTGGCCTATATATTGTAATTGTTGGCAAATTAGGCTAACTAGGTCCAGTTTGATGAGAGAGTGTCTGCGGACCCTACAGGCGAAATGGCAGTGATACAGGTGATATGGCTTTGTAGGTACTATGAAGCATGGAAGAGGTGAAAGAATTAGAGGAGAGAGAAAGAAGAGAAGAAAGAGGAGAGAGAAAGTGGGACCCAGGAGAGAGAAGGTGGGACCCACCACGGAGGCATGCCACCTAGACAGCCCACCTGGCCGAGCAGCCAGCCAGCAGGCCAGCCGCAAGGCAGCCCAGCCCAGCAAGCAGGCCAGGCTTGCCTTGCCAGCAAGCCAGCCAGCCCGCAAGGCAGGCCAGGCTTGCCTTGCCAGCAAGCCAGCCAGCCCGCAAGGCAGGCCAGCCCGCAAGGCAGTCCAGCCCCGCAAGCCAGCCAGCCCGCAGGCATGCCCTGCCGCAGGTCCGCACGCACACCATGTGTTTGACGATTTTCCAGGAGAGAGAAAAGCACTCTGGAAAATCGTCTCTGGCAAAGTTTAATAAAACTTCGAATGGTTACAGAGGCCATTTTTTGGATTTTCAGGGACATTTTCGGAAGAAAATATTGTTAAAGATGCGAGATCGGCAATCTAAAAGGAGCCACGTCTTAAAGATTCCAAATCCAAGGCTCTGGCGAAGGCGGGCTACTATGTGGCGCTGACCGTGCGCCTAGATACTCCCGCGCGTTACGTGAATGGCCAGACGCAACATATTATCATGCATCGCGGTACATGTAAGTATAGCCTTGATCCAGTGTGACGCGCCTACGGTGCCGCGACACCATCGATCCAGATCGTGCGGCTAATATTAAAGCCGACTGGATCTGACGCTATTTATGCAGATCCAGCGGCGAGAATCAAATCCCTCCTTTTTGAGTGAGATCCGACGGCCAAGTATATTGATTCCCTCTTCAGCCAATCAGAGCGCGACACCCAAGCGACAGGGCACGGCTACGGTGTGTCGCATGAGCACCAAATAATGCCAAAAGATTCCATTTGGAATTTTTTCAGAGGCCGAACTTGTTTATGCCATAACTTGGCCATCCGGTGGCCAAATCCGACGATCCAAATTGCACCGAGCTAGGTTTTTAATGCTCTTTCTTTTGAGAATGGTTAGAGAGACTGGCAGCCGCAAAAAACAGAGCTGGAGAAGGTTTTTGAAGGAAAAAGGGGAGAATGTTAGGTTTTTGATTTTTTCTTGCTCTGGAAATTGAAGACATTCCTTATCCATCACTTTTCATGCTGATGCCGATACATTGAAGTATTCTTGGAGGCTGGAAGAGCTTGATTGCATATGACAAGGGATTTATTGACTACCAGAAGAAGAAGAACATCGTCAGTTATCAGAAAAATTGGTTGTGAGATTTTCTTATCTCTCTTACTATTTATTGAATCAATTCATTGTATGTTAAAGTAGGTTGATGATGTTGAATGCCTATGGTGTGTGGGAATCTAATGTATGCTAGCATTAGGCAAAGAAAAAGAGAAGAAAATATTGAATGCCTTGCTAGGTTGGGATTTAATTATAGGGCATCATTATAAGCCCCAAAAATTGTATCTGTTGTGGTGTGTTCAGTGGGTGCTGGACACTGGCTTTATGCCTGAATTCTGGCGTTGTTATGCCCTCTCAGTTTTATGCTGGGAAAATTTAGGGTGAGCATCCTTGTCCTGTAAAGGGCTAAAAGTTGAGTATTGAGTAAATACGAAGCCCATTGGGCATTACTCCGTGGATTAGCCATCACTCACTGTGGTGGTGAACCATGTAATCCTTGTGTGTTGTGGTTTGCTTGATTATGTGCTTTGTGAAGTGCGTGGAATGAATTGCAGGATAGGTGTGCAAATCTGGTAGACCTGGCCACTGAGTGGTTGTGAGGTAGATTTGCATACGATTGTGTTTGTGACAGGTTATTTTATAAACATCACTGGGCAGCAAAGAAAAACCAAGGGAAGAATTATTCACACTGATTCACCCCCCCCCCTCTCAGTGTCATTCAAGGTTTATCAATTGGTATCAGAGCACCAGGCTCGGTGCGCCTTAATCAAGAATCGAGAAGATCAGAATAAAAGATATGGCACCAGGAGAAGGTTCAAACAAGCCTCCCTTGTTTGATGGGATGGATTTTGTCTTTTGGAAAAGAAGAATGGAGGTCTATGTAGGATCTCTTGGTTATGATGTTTGGGCTTCTGTTGAGAATGGCTACACTCCACATGATACAAATGCTCCCACAGTTGTAGATAAAAAGAATTTTGAGAATAATAGAAAACCTCTCAATGCCATTCAAGGGGGACTGACAAATAGTGAACTGGCTAAAATCATGGACTGCAAGACAGCAAAGGAAGTATGGGACAGACTGATCAACATATATGAAGGAGATAAGAAAATCAAGACTGTCAAGTTACAGACATTCAGAGGTCAGTTTGAGAATCTGAAGATGAATGAAGATGAGACCATTGATCAATACATGAACAGGGTTAATGATGTGGTCAACTCTATTAGAGGACTTGGTGAAGATTTGAAAGGTCATATTGTTTGTCAAAAGATTTTGAGCTCTCTCACCCCAAAATTTGAGTCAAAGGTATCTTCTCTTGAAAAAACCAAGGACTTGGAACAGGTTACTATTGATGAAATTCATGAGCTTTAACAGCTTTTGAGATGAGGATTAATCCAGGAACCACTAGTGATAAACAGGTAGCTTTCAAGGCTATGAAGAAGCTGAAGATTTCTGAAAAACAAAATGAGGAAGAAAGTGAAGATGAAGCCACAGCTCATTTCACTAGGAAATTAAGAAAAGGTACAGGAAAGTATAAAAACAAGCTTCCATTCAAATGCTTTAATTGTGGTAAAGTTGGACACTTCGCTGCAAAGTGCCCAATGAAGAGTAAGTTTGACAGTGATGATGAAGATGATAGAAAAAGCAAGTTTAAGGGAAAGAAAAACTACAACTTCAAGAAAAATAGGTCAAACAGAAAGAGTTTTATCTCTAAAAGAAGCACTGAATCCTCAGATGATGACTCTGATGAAATCTCAGAAGATGAGCCTAGTGAGGCCTTGTTCATGGTTTACATTGAAGATCAAGAGAAGAACACAGCTAAAGAGAAATTCTCCTCAAAAAGCAATGAAGAAGGCATTGTGGAATCTATCTCAAGTAGTAAAGAGGAAAAAGGGAATGGAATTTCAAGCTCTGGTGATGATGAAGAAGGTGAGGTAAATTTTGAAGAAGAGTTTGCTGCAGCTATGAAGGAACTTAAGAAAGAAAGAAAATATAACAAGCTTGCCTTACAAGAAGTTAAAAAACAGAAAACGGTAATTCAAGATTTGAGAATTTAAGTGGTAGAATCCAAGAAAATTGTTGAAGATCTCAAGACTTGGCTTGAACAGGTATCAACAGATCACTCCAAACTAATGACTGAGAATACAGGTTTGAGAGCTCAACTTGAAACACAAGCCCCAGTGATGAGTAAATTTGAAGAGCTTGAGAAGGAATTTATTTTGTTAAAAGCAAAGGTGAGTGAATATGAAATAGAAGAGTTTGAAAGACAACAGAAATTGAACAAATCTGATGAGCCAAGCAACTCTACAATACATCCTAGTAGCAGAAAGCTAGATGGGATTATAAACTCTCAAAGACCTTTCAATGTAAAATTTGGTCTTGGTTTCAATAAGGGAGAGACTTCAACTAATGCAAACTCAAATAGAAAGGGTTCCATCTCTTTTGTGAAAGAGAGTGAAAAGGGTAAGGCTGATGTAGTTTATGGTCAGAAAGTAAATCATGTTCCTACTCCACTGATCAACAATCCAAAGCAAGGCAGGAGAGTTGAAAAGATTAACACCTATGGAAGAAATTATCCCAATGCATTGCAGAGACAGATGAGTTATGTGACTCCTTCTAGGTCAAGATCTTATTTTCATGGTTACTGTTATAAATGCAATACTTATGGTCACAGAATAGCTACTTGCAAGTTCAATGTGAGTCAAGTTAGATTTGAAAGGAGAAATCAGTTTGCCCCTCTTGAAGAAAATGTTGTCGAATGCTATAACTGTAACAATTTTGGGCATATAGCAAGGAACTGTAGAACCATCTTTCCCCCTATGCCACCTTCACAGAGACAGTATGATAGAATTAGAAGCAAGATTCCAAGACAGAAGCAAGATGAAATATCTAAATCAAATAAGAGGATCTGGGTTCAGAAAAATAGCTCTTTGGTTGTACAGACAGCTCTCAAGGCTCAAAATAGTTCTACACCTTGGATTCTTGACAGTGGATGTTCAAGCCATATGACAGGAGATAGTAAGAGGCTTCAGAAATTTCAACATTATGAAGGAGGCTCAGTCAATTTTGGTAATGATATTGGTGCAAAGATTGTTGGGAAAGAAAGCATTAGCCTCAACAATGGGAAGGTAAAATCTCATGAGGTTCTCTATGTTTCAGGCTTGAAACATAATCTATTGAGTGTTAGTCAGCTTTGTGATAAGGGCCACAGATTAATTTTCAGTGACCAAGGATGTGAGATTCGAAGAACTGACAGTGGCAAATTGATGGCAACTGGAAAGAGAACTTTAGGAAATCTTTATACATTGTCTGAAGATTTTCAAGAAAATTGCATGTTGAGCCAAAAAGAAGAAACATGGCTATGGCACAAAAGACTGGGGCATATTGGATTTGAAAATTTAGTAAAGATTTCCAATAAAAATGCTGTGAGAGATATCCCATCTTTGAAGAAGCCTACCAATGGCATATGTCCATCTTGTCAGAAAGGGAAGCAGACAAGAGTATCATTTAAACCAAAAGATCACCATACTACTCAACCACTTGAGATTATTCACACAGATCTATGTGGGCCAGTGAGAACTCAGAGCATCTCAGGAGAGAGGTACTTTATTCTATTCATAGATGACTACTCCAGGATGACTTGGGTAATGTTCTTGAAAAATAAGTCAGAGACTCTTGCTAAGTTTAAAATCTTCAAAGCTTAAGTTGAAAATGAGACAGGAAAGAAAATTAAATGTTTAAGGTCTGACAGGGGAGGAGAATACACCTGGATTAATTTTGCAGATTTTTGTTCTGAGAATGGCATCAAGAGACAGACTTCAGCTCCTAGAACACCACAACAGAATGGTGTTGCAGAAAGAAAGAATAGAACTGTTCAAGAGATGGCCAGGACTATGTTGACAGAAAATGACATGGGGAACAAATTCTGGAGAGAAGCAGTGCACATAGCAGTATATGTTCAGAACAGGTGTATGTTGAGACAGCATGAAGACAAAACTCCCTATGAATTATGGTTTGGTAAAAAGGCTATAGCAAAGCACTTCAAAGTGTTTGGTAGTAAATGTTATATCAAAAACACCAATCATGATTTAGGGAAGTTTGATGATCGAGCAGATGAAAGAATTTTTCTTGGCTACTCTACCTCAAGCAAAGCATATAAATGTTACAATAAAAAACTTGGCAAGATTGTTGAAAGTGCAGATGTGAGAGTTGATGAGCACAATAATTCTCCTACAGGATCAAATAATGAGGTTCCTATTTTTGAAGACCTGGACAGTGAGCAGAATGACATTGAATCAGAAAAGGAGCAGGATGTTACAAATGTGCCAGAACAGAGAACAGTGGTTGATACAGAAGACAGAGAAGAGCAGTCAGGTTCAGAGGCAGATAGGCAGAACAAAAGTGGTTCAAGCAGAGTAAAAAAGAATCATCCTGACCAATTAATTCTTGGTGATCCATCTGCTGGTATGCAAACAAGAAAGGTGAGACAACCAAAACAAATGTTTTCATTACTATCTCAGATTGAACCAAAGTCAGTTGCAGAGGCATGTGAAGATGCTAGTTGGCTCAAGGCAATGAATGAAGAGTTGGATCAAATAGAGAAAAATAAAACTTGGGAATTGGTGCCAAGGCCTACAGACAAGAATGTCATTGGCATTAAATGGGTCTACAGGAACAAGCTCAATGAAGATGAAAAAATTGTAAGAAACAAGGCCAGGTTAGTTTGTAAAGGATATGCTCAGGTTGAGGGTATTGACTTTGAAGAAACATTTGCTCCTGTGGCTAGGTTGGAAGCTATCAGGATGTTTCTTGCTTTTGCAGTGCATAAGAACTTCAAGGTTTATCAGATGGATGTCAAGTCAGCTTTTCTGAATGGAGACTTGGAAGAAGAGGTGTATATAGAGCAACCAGAAGGATTTCAACTGAGTGATGACCCTACACTTGTGTATAAATTGAAGAAAGCATTGTATGGGTTGAAGCAAGCACCAAGAGCATGGTATTCAAGACTGGATACTTATCTCTGTAAGTTGGGTTTCAAGGAAGGTTTGGTTGATAGTAATCTGTATGTTAAATCTATGGATGGCAATCAGACAGTTGTGGTTGTATATGTAGATGATATCATCTTTGCAGGCCAAAAGGATGAATTATGTCAAGACTTTGCTCAGAGAATGCAAGATGAGTTTGAGATGTCTATGATTGGAGAGTTATCTTATTTTTTAGGTCTTCAGATCAGCCAATTAAAGAATGGATTCTTTTTATCACAGGCCAAATATGTGAAGCAAATGTTGAAGAAATTCACAATGGAAGACTGTACACCAATAAGCACTCCAATGATGACAAGTTGTAAGCTAAGTAAAGAGGATGACTCTCCCTCAGTTGATAATACTATGTACAGGTCAATGATAGGAAGTCTTCTCTACTTGACTGCTACTAGACCAGATATTCTTCAGTTTGTGTGCATGGTAGCTAGATTTCAAGCTGGCCCAAAGGAAACACATGTGGTAGCTGTGAAGAGAATCTTCAGATATCTGAAGGGGACAATGGAGTATGGTCTTTGGTATGCAAAAGGCAAGGATCTAGTTTTGTCATCCTACTTAGATGCAGATTGGGCAGGTTGTGTTGATGATAGGAAGAGCACTAGTGGAGGTGCCTTCTATCTTGGTAGAAATTTGGTGGCTTGGCATAGTAAAAAGCAAGAGTCAATCTCATTGTCTACAGTAGAAGCAGAATATATTGCAGCCACCTCTTGTTGTACACAGGTTTTGTGGATGAAACAAATGTTGAAGGATTTAGGCAGTGAGTCAGACAAGCCTATTTCAATGTTCTGTGACAACACAAGTGCTATTAATATCTCAAAAAATCCAGTTATGCACTCTAGGACGAAGCACATAACCATTCGATATCATTTCTTGAGAGAAAAGGTCTTGGAAGGAGAAGTTCAGTTAGAGTTCATTCCTACAGCAGAGCAGATTGTAGATATCTTCACAAAGCCACTTCCCAGAGATCAGTTTGACTACTTAAGACAGAAATTAGGAGTGATTATCTTTCCCAAGCATTGAGAAGCTTGGAGTAAGGGGGAGCAGGGTTTGCTTGTTTTATTTTTTTTTCTCCCTATGTAGGACTCAGGGGGAGTCTGTTGGTATTTTTTTTGTGTGCTGCTATGGTGATATGTTTATGCTTTGGAGCACCCATAGGATTGGGAAGATGCGGTGGGCACTCCTATGTGGGAAATCCCTTTGTTCTTGTTGTCAAAGGGGGAGATTGTTGGCCTATATATTGTAATTGTTGGCAAATTGGGCTAACTGGGTCCAGTTTGATGAGAGAGAGTGTCTGCGGACCCTACAGGCGAAATGGCAGTGATACAGGTGATATGGCTTTGTTACAGGTACTGTGAAGCATGGAAGAGGTGAAAGAATTAGAGAGAGAAAGAGGAGAGAGAAAGAGGAGAGAGAAAGAGGAGAGAGAAAGAGAATGTGGGACCCACCACGGAGGCATGCCACCTAGACAGCCCACCTGGCCGAGCAGCCAGCCAGCAGGCCAGCCGCAAGGCAACCCAACCCAGCAAGCAGGCCAGGCTTGCCTTGCCAGCAAGCCAGCCCGCAAGGCAGTCCAGCCCCGCAAGCCAGCCAGCTCGCAGGCATGCCCTGTCGCAAGTCCGCACGCACACCATGTGTTTGACGATTTTCCAGGAGAGAGAAAAGCTCTCTGGAAAATCGTCTCTGGCAAAGTTTAATAAAACTTCGAATGGTTACAGAGGCATTTTTCGGATATTCAGGTGCATTTTTGGAAGAAAAGATTGTTAAAGATGCGAGATCGGCAGTCTAAAAGGAGCCACGTCTTAAAGATTCCAAATCCAAGGCTCTGGCGAAGGCGGGCTACTGTGTGGCGCTGACCGTGCGCCTAGATACTCCCGCGCGTTACGTGAATGGCCAAACGCAACATATTATCATGCATCGCGGTACATGTAAGTATAGCCTTGATCCAGTGTGACGCGCCTACGGTGCCGCGACACCATTGATCCAGATCGTGCGGCTAATATTAAAGCCGACTGGATCTGACGCTATTTATGCAGATCCAGCGGCGAGAATCAAATCCCGCCTTTTTGAGTGAGATCCGAGGGCCAAGTATACTGATTCCCTCTTCAGCCAATCAGAACGCGACACCCAAGTGACAGGGCACGGCTACGGTGTGTCGCAGGCGCACCAAATGATGCCAAAAGATTCCATTTGGAATTTTTTCAGAGGCCGAACTTGTTTATGCCATAACTTGGCCATCCGGTGGCCAAATCCGACGATCCAAATTGCACCGAGCTAGGATTTTAATGCTCTTTCTATTGAGAATGGTTAGAGAGACTGGCAGCCCCGAAAAACAGAGCTGGAGAAGGTTTTTGAAGGAAAAAGGGGAGAATGTTAGGTTTTTGATTTTTTCTTGCTCTAGAAATTGAAGACATTCCTTCTCCATCACTTTTCATGCTGATGCCGATACATTGAAGTATTCTTGAAGGCTGGAAGAGCTTGATTGCATATGACAAGGGATTTATTGACTACCAGAAGAAGAAGAACATCGTCAATTATCAGAAAAATTGGTTGTGAGATTTTCTTATCTCTCTTACTATTTATTGAATCAATTCATTGTATGTTAAAGTAGGTTGATAATGTTGAATGTCTATGGTGTGTGGGAATCTAATGTATGCTAGCATTAGGCAAAGAAAAAGAGAAGAAAATATTGAATGCCTTGCTAGGTTGGGATTTAATTGTAGGGCATCATTATAAGCCCCAAAAATTGTATTTGTTGTGGTGTGTTCAGTGGGTGCTGGACATTGGCTTTATGCCTGAATTCTGGCATTGTTACGCCCTCTCAGTTTTATACTGGGAAAATTTAGGGTGAGCATCCTTGTCCTGTAAAGGGCTAAATGTTGAGTATTGAGTAAATACGAAGCCCATTGGGCATTACTCCGTGGATTAGCCATTACTCACTGTGGTGGTGAACCACGTAATCCTTGTGTGTTGTGGTTTGCTTGATTATGTGCTTTGTGAAGTGCGTGGAATGAATTGCAGGATGGGTGTGCAAATCTGGTAGACCTGGCCACTGAGTGGTTGTGAGGTAGATTTGCATACGATTGTGTTTGTGACAGGTTATTTTATAAACATCACTGGGCAGCAAAGAAAAACCAAGGGAAATATTATTCACACTGATTCACCCCCCCCCCTCTCAATGTCATTCAAGGTTTATCACTCTGGTGTGGTAAAAGTCTACAGTATTGTGGAGGTACCTCTTACTGAAATACCATTTGGATCAATAAAAAAAAAAAAAAAAAAAAAAAAAAAAAAAACAAAAAGAAAGAAATACCATTTGACCGCACAGAATAGGTGAGGTTATCATACTCTTGCCAACTTTATTCTCATGACTCTAAAAAAATACCATTTGACCTCAAGTATTGTTTCCAACATGGCTATTAGATCATTGTTCTGTAAAAAAAAAAAAAAAAAGGAACTTTACTGTTGAAGACAATCCGATTTCCTATTCAACACTAGTCAAACACTCCAAACCTGTGGCTTTAGATTTTTTAGTTTGAATGCTACTATCTGATGGCTTGACTTTGACCTGCGATAATGGTGATTTTATGGTGTTTCCATTGGTTCCTTCATTTCCCTCTGTAACACCAACGTAGAGGAACATTAATAAGTGGGAGTATTTCCGTTGAATGTGTTCAGACTTTAGAGAGCAGCAGAGGTAATGCAGATAACACCAGATCAGTACCACTTCTTCCTGATCTTCTCCATCTTCCTCTTTCCTCTTCTCCAGATTGTTTTTTCTTCTAATAATTCTATCTCCTCCAAGTATGCCCAGTGTTCCCCATCCATCTGCGGTGGATCACTCCTCCAATTGCCATTCAGCCTCAAATCCTTGTGCCATATATTAACTATTGATAAATACTTTAACTCCAAAAAAAGGAACTTTACTCCTTCAATTCCCATTCGACCTCAACTTTGTGGATAATTACAGTATGGACGTATATTGACTATTGCAAGAATATACACTTAATGACAAGGTTGGACTCTGAGAGCAAAATAGAAGTGAACAAAGAAATGACTGACAAATTGTTTAGAAATTGCAATCATTTTAATCCAATAATACCAAATGTGCTGCAGGAGTAGTTCTCTTTCTTACATTTACTCAATACAATATGTGATCATAAATCCGAATTTTGAGATCAATAAAAATGTAGTGTTCATCCCTACAAACTGCAATTTACCTTTACCTAGATACAAGCTACAACCAACTTAATACTAAGTTGCTCCCTCGTCAGCGTTCTTCAGATCTAGTGTCTCGACAGCATGAAGGAGCTCGTCAAACAACCTAGAATTTTGCTCATTAACTGTAATTGCTCCTTTTAAGTAACCTTTCAAATATTCCGATGAAGTACTTCTACCAGTTGCCGTATTTAATGCCGGGGTCTGTGAGCTTTGACCTGTCTCCTGCATGCATTCCCCATTCCCCACAGTTGCACTGCCAATCCCAATACCCTGAGAGCATTCCATTGCCTCTATTCATTCGAACATACCTCATCCAGGATTATCCTTCTGCAATAAAAATATACAAGATTTAGGATACCATTTTATTTTACAACAAATTACATTAAAAATACTAAAACAACATTAATACTCACTCCTGTGGAATGTGGGCAACACCAGAATTGTCGTCCTTTGTTTGTTGCCGTTTTTGCCGTTCTCACTCTGCATTGCCCTACTTTACACGGGCATTGCTAAAAATGCTCAAACGACATGACAAAGTTATGACACCTTGGGCAATTATAATACGCTCTCCCGATATTTTTACCCTTACTTGTTGTACATGTGACATGAAATACCACAAGTCTTACAAATTGAAACAATCATCTAAATAAGGAAAGTGCAATTTAATTAGTGAATTCTTCCCTATTCTCATGGTAGAAATATTGTTATATTTTCATTGTGATTGTCATTGTGAATATGTCATTGTAATAAGAACAGGATATCATGGATGCATGCAACAGGAGGATAATAAATTCATCCCAACGAATGAATTGGTAGATGTGAGTGCAATCTGCATTGAAACTCAGTATATGATTAGAGGATGTTGCAAGTCCCTCGGAGTAGGAGATATAAAATCTATTCAGTTGATCATGAATGCATCAGACAATGCTACTTTGTTACTATCTCAGTGGTAGTGTTAAACTTGGAAATACAATTTAAATATGGTAAAGCTTGATTCATTTCCTCTTTAGATTAATAGATCCCTTACTTTGTGAAAGGAACTCAAATTCTTGTCATGAATGGTTTTTCTAATGAAATAAAATTTCAATAATGAGTTTTTTGACATGAAAATAATGGGATTAATTTAGGGAGAAAATACTGCCAAAACACAATACCCAACCGATCAGGACCGACTCCAGCATGATGAGATGTTTTAAAGTACAAATTCTGTAAACAACATTTATGTGCGTACATGATTAAAATAGTTTCATATAAAATGTAGGAAGTTCATAGGAATTACTCCAAGTACAACAAACTAATATAATAAGCAAACTATGATAATAAATTAGAGCACTAAGATGGCAACCATCAAAACCATAGATTGTGTCGTGAAAGTCGTTCGAGCAAAAATGAAATGAAATGTAATACACCAAAGCATTGTAAAGGAAGATTAGATTAATGATGCTCACCCTTGCGAGGTACAGATCCAGCGGAGATGATTTTGGAGATGCTCTGAGAGTCAACAGAGAACTTTCGATCTCATATACTTGAGTCAAGTTATTGGAATAACGTACCTTCGATCTAATATATATACTGATTAAAAAAAGATGGGACCAAAATAGATTTAAAAAAATAGTTTACCAATCTTTTTGAGATGGAATCAGAACATGGAAGGGTGCGAAGAATGATGAGAGAGAGGAAGGAGAGGGGAAAGGGAATCAGAATCACGATGAGGGAGAGAGGAAGGGGAGAACGATGAGGAAGGGAGGAAAGATATGGGAGAAAAACCCTAACCTTTTGCAGGAGATTCGTTGTTGCAGCCAAGAACAATGGAGATCGACAATTCCAATCGCATTCAGCCAAGAGTTTCGGTGAGATTGAATCTGATATGGATAAATGGTGTTATTTACACTAGAAGGTCAAATAAGTAATTTTTACATTGGTTAACATTTTTCAATTTAAAATGACAAGGGTATAAACGTCTACACACAATTTCAACTTTTTTCGGTCCATTAATGGGGTAACGTTTGAGAGTTTTGGGTGGTAGGTGATGTTTTGAAAAGTTTTTGGGTATCACGTGAAAATTTCCCATAAGTATTTGATTATGTGAACAATTGAATGGATATTTAGTTAAGGATTTTTGAATTGTCCTAACAAGTGCCTTTTTTTTTATAGGTAGACCCCAAGGGGAATCAAACTCATGACCTCTTAGAGGTGTTGGTCGTCTTTAACTGAACTACCCCTTAGGATATCCTATCATGTGCCTTACAATAGGTTTCATCCACAATCTCTTTCTCTCTCTCTCTCCCCCCATTCCCAAGGAAACAGGCTAAACTGACAATAGCAACAACCTGGTCCATCAGTCCAAACAATTGTTAGCCCACCACAGCCCAATTTCGTGGATGTTTTGGTTGAATAAATATGTACCTTTTATTTTTAAAAAAGTTTTCTTTACCTTAACTGATGCAGCCAACGATTTAATGAGTCTCAATTTTCAAAGTATTCTTCAACAATTCTTTTTTAATGGCTATATGATAACAACCATATTCCTACAGTAGCATTCCAAGTAGTTGAATAATGCCGGTACACTGAACCCGTAGGCATAACGAAACTCTTAACGAAGTGCAGTTTATGGATCATAGCATTGGCATCCAAGCCATGCTAAATCAAGTTGACTGTATCGCATTTTAACAGATATAGGAGATAAGTCCTGCTCTAGAATTCAAAATTTCTTCGCAAAATCCAAAGCCTCGATATTAGAAGTTAGCATAATTCCAACAGCTCTTTTATCTTCATCTATATGTACTTTTATTTGGTTTTAATAATATATGATAATGAATTAGTGTTTTTGAAATTTTGGGTGTGCCATTGTGAGCTCCCATAGTGAGTTGAGGTCCTCCAATGGTGAGTGAGTCCCATGCTTGAGTTGAGTGAATCCCAAAGAGACCCCGAGTTAAATGGTCCTCTATGACCTTTGAGTTAAATGGTCCCTTATGACCATTGTTATTATGTACTGTTTCCTCATTTTGGAATAAAAACTTTCTTGTTTATTTTACATTTCGATTTTGGCCGACATCACTAAGAGGACAAAAAAATAAGTGATAAGATCATAAATACATATCCTACTCGCTATATGTTGAATGTCCAAAATACCTAAACCTATTCTTAGATACCCATCATCTATTGTTTCTTCATTTTGGAATAAAAACTTTCTTGTTTATTTTACATTTTGATTTTGGCCTGCGTCACTAACGCTGTGTTTGGTTGCAGGGGAATTGAAGGGGGAAGTGAAATTTTTTAACTTAATAAGGAAATTTTTGTAATGATTATGCTATGTAACTAATTCTAAATAATTTCATATTTTCTTGTTTACTTACACTTGACTTTGCATTCAAATCTCTTACATTTAAAAAGTAAATTTTACATCTTATTAGTATTATTACTAAATATGTAAAGAAAATTAAGTAGTTTGTAGTTTATATAATCATTTTGTGTTACAATTATAAAAATTTCCTTTTTAAGTTAAGAAATTTTCCTTCTCTTCCCTCCAATTTCCTTTGCAACCAAACACAACCTAAGGGAATGGAAAAATAAATGATAGGATCAGAAATATATATGCTACTCCCAATATGATGAATGTCCAAAATATCTAATACTATTCCTAGATATCCGTCCAACCACCAAAACAGGTGTAAAACCCATATGTATTCAAAATTCTTTTTTGGTGGTAACATTTTTCGACAGAAATGAAATATTTGCCATGAAAATTATTTAAAAGAAGAATGCAATAACAATCATCTTCCTTCCACTTTGTGAGAAAACTGGTATACTTCAGCTCCTCACTATTGGATCCTGAAATTAAAATGAATCACATGCCGACCCAAAAAATTTTCTTTCCACAGAAAAATCAATGGCAAGTCATCTGATGGTTGGAATCATCTGAATGTGGCAAATATAGTCCGAACTTGTAAATAGGCATCTTATCACCATATAAGAATCAAAACCAAATAACCCCAAAATCTTCTTATTTCTTTGGTTTTCTTCTCACAAGCGACTCGCTCAAGGAGTTTGGTTCTCACCTCAAAAGAAAAACCAATACTGCCGTGTCCCCATACTAATCTACAGAATTCTAATAGTAACAGTGAAAAAAAAAAAAAAAAACATAATACTGACTGTTGTTGTTCTTTTCTCTCTTTTCCATGCCGGAGTATCTAACATCGGCAATGTCGACAACTTTCGATCTTAATCCATCAGAAAATTCACCTCAATTACAGACACCTGCTTACAAGGTTCCTCCGGTAACTGTGATCCTCACAATTGTCCTCTTTGTTCTCTTCCTGGGTATCGTCTTCTCCATCAAGATCCGCTGTTATTTCATGAGAGACCTATTCAATTCCTCGAATCATCGCCGTTTGCCATCCAACTCTGCCACCAATGGCTTAGACCCTTCAATCATTGATACCTTCCCCACCCTTGTGTATTCCTCGGTAAAGGATCTCCGGGAGAGCAAACGTGGTCTAGAATGTGCTATCTGCTTGGTAGAATTCCAAGATAACGATGAAATTCGCTTGTTAACAGTTTGTAATCATGTCTTCCATCGAAATTGCATAGACGAATGGTTTGGAAACCATACCACATGCCCACTCTGCAGAAAAAGCCTCCTACCACCGGAGATATCCCCGCCAGAGATTGGCCAGCAAGAGCGAGAGACAAGAGAAGAAATTGAGGAGGTGGTGGTGGTGGTGGGCGGAGGAGATCTAGATAGCCATGAGGGTGCAACAAGTGGTGCAAATGCTACAGAAGATAGAGGACAAGATAAGGGGAAGGTGGTGGTTGAGAGATTATCTAGGTACAACACTACAGGGCACTCAATCATGTGTGTAAAACAGGAGCTGCATGATGACCGGTATACGTTAAGATTGCCGGATCATCTTATGGAACAGATTGTAAGGGGTTATAAATGGACAGCAAGTTGCAATACATTTGGGGAGAATTCAAACAATTCCGGTGGTACCCGGAAAGGCCGTTTAGCCGAAAAATGGAAAAGCTTATGAAAATAGCAACTTGTTTGCAAGTTATTAAGAATTCTAAATTACTTCTTACCAAGACTTAACAAAATGGATTTGGTATTCACCTGAACAACATCTTTCATTTTGTTCTAAATGTTCCTTTTTTTTTTTTTTTTTTTTTTTTTTTTTTTTGGTAAAAGTTCCAAATGTTCTTAGATTTAGAGAAAAGGAAAGTTATTCAGAATTTTGAGAAAATAAAAGAAAAAAAAAATTCAAAAATTTATCCAAAAACCAAAAAGTCAAATCTTTGAATGGTCAAGCTAGGTTCCGGTCCATGGAAGATTTCTATTGGAGATAAGGTTGAAGAATATAATATTCAACAAGTGTTGCAAAATAATCGAACTTATACTGAATTTTAAAATAAGATGAAGTTCCCTTAGAAAACCTTACGATATTACTTTGGAAATATTTTATATAACATAAATATTTTTCTTATGTTTTACCAAAAAAAAATAAAAAATCTTATGTAAGCTATTGCCAACTTTTCTTTTCTATTGTGCTTAAAATGCTTGAATTAAGAATACAAACCACTGATGTATGAGCGAAAATTTTCTACGTTGGTTGAGTTTTTAAAGACATTACTTCTATAAGAAAAGAAGGAAAAACTATTTTAAGTAAAAAAAAAAAAAAATTTTGATTTTATTTTACAATGGTAAATTATTATTGTTACAAGGTTTTGTTATTTTTCCAAATGTAATAAGCTAGCCATCTATTATGTCATGTGGTTAGATGATGATATATCTATTCCAACCATTTGATAGAGAAAACATTATTTAGATTAGTTATATGTCAATTTTTTATGTCTAATTCAATGAAATAACCCTCTCAATTCATATTTGCATCGGTTTTACGTAGTTCACCCACATAATGTAAGACATGCACTCAAAATTGTTGGACTTTGTATTGTCATTGTTGGCAACTTGACAGATATGTCAAAGTGATAGTGAGCCTACAGTCAGAGAAATGAGGCGGGAGAGCGTTAGTACAAGAGAGAGTGTGTCAATGTAGGAGAGAGAGTGTCAGTACTATGGCTAAGATGGAGCAACCTCGTATGTGTGTTCTATAGTATTCTACATCTCTTATAGTGTGTATCACATGGCTTGCAGCGAGTTAAATGATATTCTATATTGAATTTGATGAGAGAGATTGTTTGTGGGTTTCTCTGATGATGTGATAGTGTCTTTGATGAAGTGGTAGAGTTTTTGATATGTGACGGCGCTTCTTGGCAGTGTTGCTGCGGCATCTTGAAGCATGAAATAAAGAAAGAAGATGTAGAGAGAGAATGAGGAAAGAGAAAGAAGAAAGAGAGGATGAGGAGAGAGAATTTATGGGACCCAAGTGAGGATGGGACTTACTAGTGGACGGCTTGGCCGATGGCATGCCGCGACACCAGCCACATGGCCAACAGCATGGTACAGCCATAGGCGGACACCAGCAGCAAGCACCACAGGTAAGCTGTGTGCAAGCCATGCACCAAGCACAGCAGCAGGCCCACAAGGTAGCAAGGCCGGCAGGCCCACTGCCTCACATGGCATGGTCCCCAATCTGGTGTTTGTTAATTTTTATAGAGAGAGAGTGAGCAAATGTTCTAGAGAGAACTCTTCACGGGAAGAAAACTTCTCTACAAGGTTTGTTTTAACAAACCATGGTTACAGAGGTCTTTTTAGAGGTTTCCAGGGTATTTTGGGAAGAAAAGATGAGTTTGTTTTGAAATATATGGGCAAGATGAAGCTGCGTTGCTAAAATTCTGATCGGATGGCCCAAATAAATGCGGGCTCTGATGTATCTCAGGCTGTAGCATCAAATCCTGTTGCGTGCTTCTTGATTGGCCAAATGCAAGATTAAATGGTGCATTGCATCATATAATTGTGCCTCCTTGATTCTATCCTGTGCTTCTACGGTGCGACAACGAATGGATCCCAATCGAAGAGCCGCGAATGAAGCTGATTGCGCCTGACGTGATCTAACTTGATCCAATGCTCAATAGGCAATCCCACCTTTTTGAGTAAGATCGGATGGTGTACTAAAGAGATTCTGCCTGTCGCCAATGACAACTCGACAGAGCATAAGGCTGCGGTGCTCCAGTGTATCGCAGATGCATGGGAACAGTTTCAAAGTTTCCATTTCCTAATATCCGATTACCTGAACTTCAAATCGCCATAACTTGGCCATCCGAGCACCAAATCAAACGGTTCAAGTTGCAGTTTCTATATTTTTGGCTCCTCTATTCATTGGGCGGTGTTGGGAGTCGTAAAAAAAATTTAAAAACAGTGTTTTGAAGCCAAGAGAGAAGGTTTTTTTGGGTTTCGTGCCTTGTGGGATGTTCAATCATCAACTATCTCTTCTCTGTACATCAATGGAGTTCTAAATCCCTGTGAGAGGTTGGTAAAGTTTTTATTTTTCCATTCATGGTGATTATAGGTTGTGTGGAGGAGATTAGAAGCCTGTGAACAAGGTGTTCTCTATGAATCAAGTTTTGCCATCATTGAAGGCTGTTGAAGAGTTCCTAAGAGAAATGTAAAGCTTCAGAGATATTGCCTGCCATTTGAAAGCATTGTTTGTGAGATTTTTCATTTCCCTATCTATTTATTACTTTCAATATATTGTATGCTAGTGTAGGTGAAAGTTGTTGAATACCTGGCTAGTAGGGAAAAATTGTAAGGCATTATTATAAACCCAAAAAATTATTATTTGCTTCCCATAGGTGCGGGTTAAATGTGGTGTGTGCAGCGTGTACTGAACACTGGCTGTCATAGCCTGAACCTTGGCATTAGTTTTTATGCTGGAAAAATCTAAGGTTAGTATCATTGTCTGTAAGAGACTAAAAACTAAGTATTGAGTAAATATGGAGCCTGTTGGGCATTACTCAGTGGACTAGCTATCACACGCTGTGGTGGTGAACCACGTAATATCTCTGTGTTCCTTGTTTTGTTTTCTGATATATTTTGGAGTACGTAGAATGGCTTGCAGGGTGGGTGTACAAATCTGGTAGACCTGGCCACTGAGTGGTAGCGAGATAGATTTGATGCACTTGTATGTGTGTGAAACATTAGATCTGCATCAGCGCTGGGTAGCAGTGAAAATGATTAAGGAAAATTTTCAGACACTGATTCATCCCATTCTCAGTGTCATTTCAAGTTCATCAAAAATTTCGATCCTAATTTGAAAATTTGGCTTTGAAACAGGTCTTACCACAATAATCAAGTCGGATCAACACAAACCAGACCAACAAAGCCCCGTGGAAGTTACAAAACTTGAAACCATAAAACCATTTTAAGTTAAATTGAGATTTGCCACATTAAAATAAGGTCTGGCTGGGCAAAGGAGGTTTGGCTATGCACGCAACCACAAGCTTCCCCAGCCGCATGTATGCTTGAACATGGTTGGTGACCAACCATGTGAGGGACCCACCAAACAGATTGGATCTTATCCAATCATGGGAGATTGACCGTGCACAGTCCTAAGAAAGGAAGGAGGAGATGGAAATCCTCTTACTTACCTTTTGAATTCTTGGAGTGACCAAATCACCATTGTGGATAGAGTTTTCTCTACTCCACCATTGTTTCTCTTAAGGCTAACAGAGAAAAAAAGAAAGAGAGAAATCTAACGCGTTTCTGGAGAAGGAGGAAGAGAGATTCGTGAAGAGGAAGAAGGAGGAGAAGAGTGGAGACTCGACTGATCCTTGGACTAAGTATTCAATGGAACCTCAACGGAAACAATTCGCTAGCAACGATCCCTAACTCCTTTGATTTCTTCGATTAAATAATATCAAATGGAACTTGGGAGATTAATATCTCTATTAATACTTGGTGGAATCCTCAATCACCATTAATGGTGAGCACCCAAGTGTGGAATCGGGTGTTGTGTTAGTTTCATATTGACAAACAAGAACTATAAGAATGATAAGGAATCGGGTAAGATTAATCCTAAATGAACCAAGAAACCATTCATCATCTGTTGATGACTAAAGAAGACCCTAGAAGGTTTAGGATTAAGAAATCCTATTGATTCAATGGTTGGAACTTGGATCCAAAGGCTTTCATATCGGATCCAGCAGTTTGGATAATATTAGGATAGAAACGACATTTGAATAGGGGTGTAGATGAAGACCCACGCACCCAAAAGACATAGGCACACTTGGTTGAGATTGGTCAGCACCCTAGAGATGCGGGCGGCTCCATTCAGCCATGCTAAGGCATGCTGCCACGACCACCAGCCACATGCCCAGCAGCTGATGAGGTGCGGCCGTGACCACCAGCCGCATGATTTTTGGCAGCCGCAGTCCCCCGTGCTCGGCCAATGACCTACTATACCACCCTATGGATCATTTTTGAAGGCATGGGACCCTACAACCATGTCAAACAAAGTATTTCCTTATTGTTTCGAGTAATACGAAGGTGGAATCAAACTGTAAATTAATTGTCCAACCTCACACCACCTCTGCATCACTTGGACAGCAAGCTGTAGTGTATGGGGACTTGACTAACAGAGCATGAGGAATAATAGGTAATTTAAAGAGATGCTATGATGAACAAACAACAAGGATGGATAATAAACAAGGGAATTAATATTTATTTACTATGATGTAATAGAGGTACGGGAAGCCTAGGGAGGCTGTTCAAATTGTGCTTTAGTAGTATTTCTATTTACGAATCAGGTAAGGGGATTACACCTTTGTTTCGGTATGAACTTTACACTATTATGATTGTTGTGAGATTGATAGCATGCTCTTGTGTGATAACATGCCATCCAATAAACTGCTTTGTTTGTCTATGCATATGCATTAATCTTATTTGCGATCAGTGATACCCGTAGTGGTTGGTAAGTGAGCGATATGGGACACTTCGTTACCTCTCCATGGAAGATAGTGCTGGTTTTAGTGATTCATGATGTCTGGTTACGCTGGAAAAGAAGAAGGTGGGTGGTATGAGACATTTGCACCAGTTCTTACTGGCACTGCTTTGCATTGACCATATGTAACTTAGCTAAGTCACGATGTCTTATGTGGGGGCTTGGATGGGGTCGAAAGCTTGGAGACGTTACAGTCCAGTAATATGATTAATTAAGTGGAATTAGTTAGTTGTACAATAATTACCCGTATAACTGTATTGCTTGCTAATAGGGGATTATGAATTGGCATAGGTTCAATAAATGGTGGTAGAAATATAACTGTGATTCTCCCCCACATCCGAAGTAGTGTTAATGGGCAGACGAGTTGACTAGTGGGATTATCACCTCCTCAAGTATCACATGGGTGTAAATTAGGATGAGTCGCGATCGAGGACCAATACACCGGATCAATACATGGGGGATGGTGATTCCATCCGAGGGAGGCTTCATTCATTCTGGTGGTGATGACCCGTACAACCTAGAGGCTCCATTTTAGTTATCCTGAGTTGTCACATACAGTTATCATACCTAACCGTAGTTTGTAATTTCATGAATTTTGTATGTTGCATGTCTGATTTCCTTACTAAGCTGGGCGGGTGAGCTTACCCTTGTATACACAAACTATTTTAGATGATGCAGGAATGACCGTTGCTGAATTTGATGAAGTGGATGTTAGTGACGAGGAATTCATAGCTAGGAATGTGAATGTACCGATTGTGTCTACGACTAGACACAAATGGAATGATTATAAATAATTTCTTTCGAGTTTAATTTAGTTAATGGGGACGTGTTGTCCATGATACAGTTTAAGTTTGAAAATTTATTTTATTTACTTATTTAAGTCCAATAGGGTGAGTGGTATTATTTATTTTATCATTTTAGTCAGCTACTGGATTAATTTTATTTAAGTCTTTCGCTATAGTCTGCCTATTGAGTTCTCTAATTGTGGTGGTTATTTATATAAACTTGTGTGTGATTTCATGGATGAATGGTTGACATACCCTGATTTGTGATCCTAGAAAGGGATTTCTAATTACCCTAACTAGATGAGGAATCCCTTTACATTCACAGTACCGATACGTTAGGAATGGGGTGTGACACACAATGTGTATGGGCTACATCCATGGCAGAACGATCAATATCTAGTTTTACTATTCCAAAGAAGTTACAATGCTCAATCATCTCTATGGGGAAATCCTAAACCCCAAAAGTATAAGATTGCCCCCACAAGTAAAACAGCTTCAAAAAATAACATTGGAAAAATGAACCGTACTTCTTGGCTTAAGATAATATCAAGTTTCAGACATAACAATATGGATGCATTAAAGTACTTGACTAACGTCTGTCTACAATTGAACCTCTGCCCTATGCTTCTTGATGATCTTCTTGATCAGCTCATTCATTCAATTCTGGTAGACTACATGTATTCCTAGTATGCCTTGCACGTCTTGAGTTCTATAAGACATGCCAAGCAAACATGCAAGGGCAAAAAAAAGGGAATTGAGAAAATGATGGAACTCTCCAAAGTAGGGGCAACCAGTGAGTTATGTGATTCTAAGATATTTAATTGGACCTCTTAAATTGTTGGACCAGATGTTTAGAAGTCCACAACTTAATTGCTCTGACTTGGGGCGTATGTTTCATTTTTTTTCTTCGAACATTAGATTAGAGCCCAATCTCCTTGACCTTATGTGCCAAATTTCAGTCAGATGCACTATCAGACCCTGATTTTTGACACATGTTGGGGCTGTGAATAGAACATTTACCATCATTCTATTAACAACCAGAATCACGACGTAGGTCATCACATTACACCATCTCATCCCATAAATACAATAACCACCACATAATCAAAATAAAACATAAAATACTGCAAAAGACTTATATAATGCCAGGGTAGCAACACTGATGGATTCTAACTGATATCAATTCAAATAGTAACATCTATTATTCTGTCTCAACAAATACTCATGACATAATCATACTAACATCAAATAAAATAATGAAACACATACGCATTGGACAACATGTTCGATCAAAAGTACTAAAACTAAATCTACACACTATCAACTCCAACTAGGCCTTTGAAGACACAAGTATAGCAAAGAAATCCAGGTTGCGTGCGATGTCCACTTGTCTTTGAAGTTACCAATAACATAAGGAAAGCTCCATGAAACCAATCATATTAAACCTACAACAAAATCTAGAAAAAAATGTGTGTATACAAGGTTGAGCTCTCCAACTTGAGCTCATTAAGGAACAAAACATGTAAGCAAGCAATAATGCATGAGGTGGCATTCAATTTAATGGTCTAGTAATGCTTACTATACGCTATGGAAGAGATCAACTACACTCCTGGAGCTTGTCCAATCTTTCATGCAGGAGAGTGAATGGGTTTGGTACAGGGCGGCCCTAGTTAGAGACACTCCAACAAACATTATTAGGTTACCTCCTTCATCCCCAACCCTACACAAGTACCTAATCCCCTACTAGTTAAGGTTATAAACATGGGGTCTATGTAACTAACCAGTCCTAAATATCATACGAAGTGCACCTATGGCCATACCCAAGTAGTGAACACAGTCTGTGACTACCCCTTGGACACTATCACACCACTAGGATACTTGGTGATGCAAAGGAATGCCCATATGGTCAACCAATCTGGCGGTCTCCCTCCCCGTCCTAAATCCCACACATGCTAAACAAACATCATGCTTTTACAATAATAAATATCAATAATGCATATGCATGTCAATTTCATAGATAATGGATGGCATGTGAGGCAAAAAAATGCAACATAGACATGCAGGGTGATTAAAAACACTCCAAAAAAATAAATCAGAATCTATCCTTCACCTGTTGAGTGAGATCTGCGTGCCTCAATGTGAGGAGGCAAACTCGGCAAGCTAAGGGATTCTAGTCATCAGGATCCCTGTCTCCTACTTCGGTTCTACAAGCATTTGGAGTAGGTTGGCTGGTCTTTAATTTCTTACTTTCAGGGATTCGTGAGTTATCTATGAATTCTTCCCAGTAACCATTGTTGGTGTTGCCATTAATGAGTGACTTGAGGTTTTGGTAGTCATTTGTGTAATGGCTGTGCTCATTGTGATGATGACAGAACTGTCATGGATTCCACTCATGAGGCTAGGTGTGCATTGGAGGTGGATGCACCATCTGAGGGTCGTTCTTCTTTATGTACATGATCTCCGACACCGGCTTATTTAGTGGATGATAAGCCTTTCGATCTGGGTATGTGGGAGGTCCTGGGTAGCCTATTTTCCCTATGGCCTCTTTTTTCAGGCTTTGCTTTTTTATTTTTCTCACTAGTCTTTATTGACTTATTAAACTGGTCTGATCTTTTCTTGTCGAGTACCCCGGTGGAGGCACCCTTCTCCCTTTTTGTGGCTACGAAAATGGCACTACTGGCGACTGCGTGTCTCTCACACCAATGGAGCATATTGGTGAGATTTATGGGAGGCTTCTTGGTGATGGAATATATTCACTTGTTGTCATGTATTAAAAACTTGAGAGCCACCATAGAAATATCAGGCTAGAGATCCTTGATCTTGAGGGCCAGCTTATTGAAATGGGTGATGAACGCTTTGGGGGACTCGTCCTTCTCTAGCTTCAGTGCCATGAGGTTTGAGACAGTTTTCTTGGTCCCTCAGCTGCACTGAAAATGTGTCAAAAACTAAGGTTGAGTTATCTGAAAGTATTTATGGAGCGTGGCCATAAGGTATTGAACCACATTCGACCAGCATCTTATAGAGTGGATGGGAAGGACCAACAATATATAGCATCATCATAACTGTGGAGGAGCATCCCCATTCTGAAGTTTTTGAGGTGCTTCTCAGGGTTAGTGGTGTCGTCGTATGGTGTAATCGGTGGCAAGGCATATTCCTTTGGAAGAGGGAAACACATGATGGCGTCAGACAGACTTATCTCGGTACTGAATGTAGGCTGAATATAAATGTCAGTTACCTGCTCAGTTTATTATAGGCGAGTCAGGTCCTTGAGTTGCTACTGTAGTTCGTCTATAGGTTCCTGTGGTGTTGGGGGTGCTGGGAGGACAACCAAGTTTGATACGACCCGTTTTTGCCTAGCTGCATCAACGTGTGCCTATACGTCGCCTACTGGTATGTAATTCTCTTCTGGTCAGTCAAGCTGATCAAATGCAGAGAATCACGGAGAGAGTGGTGGATGACTATTGCTGAAAACCACTACACTCTAAGCTTGTCTGGCTACAGGAGCAGAAGGTGCTATTGCATTTTCTAGGTCTAGCGGACCATGTTGCCTCGAGATCCACCGTACTTAGGTATGACGACAGTGGCTTTATCATTGTTGAGCTCATGCAGTTTGCGGGGATTGGCTACGAGCAAGCACTTGTGCCTCTAAGTCTTGAGGTTGGGAGTTATTAGAGGCTCCGAGCTTTAACCCCCTGATTGCATTGGTACGCTCCTAGTAGGTGTAGGTGGTGCTGGTGTAGGTGCTTGTTGTGGTTAGGCATGTTGCTGCATTAGCCTAGCTAAGGCATCAATTTAAAGGGTGATCATCTGCAGCTGGCAACAGCATATTGCTATGCTAGTACAGCCTAAGGGGCGGCTGGCGGTGCATTGTGGTTGATCGCCTGATCAACTTCGTCGCTATGGGTATCTCTGTTAACAGGTGATTATCAGCGTTGCTACCCAAAGCATAGCTAGGGCTTATTCTCTGATTCACCATCGTGATAGAGAATGACCTCGTATGTCACACCCCAATTCTGGACTAACCAATGGTGTGATGAACTGTCATGACAACCAACAGTTCAAACCAGAATCTCATATAGGCTATGCCAATCATGTTAAACCAAAACACATTCCACAGTAATAATCAGAGATATTTGAGTAAATAGCGGAAGTCTTATTAATAATCAACTGAGGTCTATATGATAAATAATTAAATGATCCAGTTATCTCTAATTAATCAAAACATAATTAATACATATTACAAGTATCAAAATAAGAAAGTTAAACACTAAACATATCCACGATGGAAACACTCGCTTGACGAGTCATAATCGTCCTCCACAGCTTGCACATCCATAGCCGCCATTTGTCCATACATTGGCGTATCCATGTAGTCTTTAACAGTAACACCTGCAACATCAGAAACTAAAAGAATTATGTGCGCGAGGGTCAACTCTCCAACTTGAGCTCAATGAGTAAACAAAACAATGCAACAAACATATGCATGCATTCAATTCATATCTTTGGTCTGGTATTTAAGTTTACAATGTGCTATAGAAAGGTTTGGTGGCCCCCGCACCTCTATACACGAGTGTTTGAATCCGCCCAATGGATCAAACACCATTGCCATCCCACATGCACCTACCATGGAATAGAGATAGATCTAAAGTGTCTGGATCACACACCGCCAACACTTCCCCTAATGCCCTCCCATACCAACACGTAAGCCTCTATTGGCGAGGGCTTACAAACTGGGCTCGCAACTAACCAGTCCTAATGCCATACAGTATATCCAAGGCCTCACCCCAACATCCCTCAATACGTCCATAGAGATAGAGCTATGGCCCCCCGGCAAAGTCAGAGACTACACAGTCTGAGACCACCTCCCCTGATGCCCTACGACGTAATATCTCTGCTAAGGTAATGGCGATACGACAATGTCAGTGGACAAGACTTAAGTAGAGATAGGGCTAGAGTCTGGTGACCAAGTCAGAGACCACCATGCCACGTCCTCCCCCTGAAGCTCCACTAGCATCCAACACACTTACCACACACATACAATCACATGCCTATTCCTAGCATCATCATCATCATCATGTTATGAATAAACAAAATTAAATATGCATGAACAGTAATAGCAGGAACATTGGATGACATGTTAGATGCACATTACAAGCATACAAGCATAGAATGGCATTGGACTCAAATAAATAAATAGTTTGTTATTAGCAATTAGTTTAGGTTTTGTTCCCTCACCTTTGATTAATGTTTGTTCCTCTCCCAAGCTTTGGAAGTTACTTTGAATCTATTAGGAACCTAAACTAGCTTATATTAGGAAGTTACTGGCGGCGTTGCAATATATGCCACCGTAGGACATACGGTCGATACCTTATGGTCACATTACATGCGACCATACTTGCAACTGGATGTTTTCTGAATTTTTCCCAAATGCCTATGGTTGACTCTCTTCTCATCCTATGGTCGACCATAGCTGCGACCATACGTAGTCAAATTAATTTTTAATTCTCACATGAGTTTTTCCTCATGGATTATCAATGGGATTCACCCTAAGATCATTCTATGGCCTTTAATCACAGTTTATCCTTATCAATTATCCCTAACTTATTCTCTATGGTTTCCCTTAGAAATTTCATAACCAAAATTGTTACTTTAGATTCAACACCTCAACTTGATGAAAAGGAACCTATCCTATCTGATCTAGTTTTACAAAGACAAGTTCATACCTTAAGTTTGATGCAGGAATATAATTTTCCTCTGCAAAATCCTTCTCTAAGTTTTCCTCTCCTTCTCCTCTTCTTATCTTCTCTCTCTCTCTTTCTCTCTTAGATTTAGAGTTTTAATTTGGGTTCTAAAAAGTGAGAGAGGCTAAGGAACGTCCCTTATATAGAGAAAAACCTCCATATAGAGTTCTCTTTCAATTAGGAAAGAGTCCTCCTAAAATTAAGAAAGTTTCCTAAACACGGAGCCGATTTTGGGTTCGTACGGTCGATCATACGGTCGCATAAACCGTCGAATATACAACCAAAATATGCGACCATAGGTCCTACGATCAACCATAGGTGCGACCATAGCCCTCAAAACTGTCACCATAGGCTCAAAATTTACTGATTTTTAGTTTGTGATTGGTTGCTTCCATACAAACTTAAACAGTCAGCCACAATAACTAAATTTAACTTGTGGCTTATCTCGTCTTGTGGTTTCTTCATACAATTGGTTCACTTGAGCCGATTAAGATGGGAAGATCGATCACGACATGAGAATGTAAGGTTAGACCGATTTCATGACATGCGGGTCTTACATCATATCTAAGACTAAGAGCTTTAAGAGTTGACTAGCGAAGGGGCCCCATGGTGGGTGCCAATCTATTATCTCCAGATTTTGGTAGGACTACTGATTGAGACACCTGTCACAAGAGAAGGCAAAAAATTAAGTTGGGTGGGTTAAATAACCTGGGGGCCACTTCGATGCTTAAGTTAGCTTAAGGGCGAAATCAGATGAACTTAGAGAATGAAGACTGAGTTCAAGGTAGAGAAAGGCTATGGTAGTGAATTCAGTATAATAATATATTGGAAGTAAAAGTTTCGCTCCCTTTACCTTTGTGGTAAGGATTTTTATTGAGCATTGAGTGGCCCTCAGATGTTTCTCTATGATTGTATTGATCTCGGGCAACAACATAGTAGAGGAGGAGTTTGCAAGCGCATTTTCTTCTGAAGATGAGGGATAATGACACTATAGGCTTGATTTGCTATCGTTTGATATGAATCTGATGAACAGATGTTTTATAACTGCTCTCAGATTGCTTGGTGTAGTCATGTACGTCTTAATCTCTTCTAAGAAGACAACATGTGGACAAAAATGCTTGATGATGGGTACTCCGTACTTATCTCAATGTGCTAATATTCAGCATGTGGGTAACTGCTTATGAACACCGAATCGTGCCCAATCTGGTGTCTTTGATGTGAGGACATGTGTCCGCTTGTATACTATGTCACACCCCAATTCTGCACTATTCAGAATGGCGTGATGAATCGCTAATTAACCAATAGTTCAACTAGGATCTCGAATAGGCTGTGTATGTTTGCTTAAACCATACACACCCACGATAATAATCAGAGTAAATACACAATAACGTAAGTCTTTATACTAATGAACTGAGAGTCTAACAATTATAAAATAATTAATTATCCAATTATTTTTCATTCACTAAGATATAAAATAAAACATTTAATCAATTACATCGTCTGTATAAATTGAATAAAAGTCTAATAAAAAACACAAGAGTTGCACTCGCATGACGAATCATGCGACTCCACCATAACTTCAGCGTCCATCGCCGCCGCATGTCCATACATAGGAGCATTCATATAGTCTTCAACCGTGGTACCTGCATCATCAACTAAAAGCATTCGACGTCGAAAGGGTGAGCACACATCATAGCTCAGTGAGCAAACAAAACAATGCAACAAACATATGCATGCATTCAATTCATATCTTTGGTCTGGTTCATAAGTTTGCAATGTGCTATAGAAAGGTTTGGTGGCCGCCTCGCCTCTATACACAGGGTGTGTAAGCCCATCCAATGGATCAAACACCATTATCGTCCACATTCACCCCACCATGGAATAGAGATAGAGCTAAAGTGCTTAGGACCGTACCGCATCATACTTCCCCTGATGCTTTACCCATACCAACACGTAAGTCCCTGTTGGCAAGGGCTTACAAACTGGGCTCGCAACTAACCAATCCTAATGTCAAACAGTGGATCCAAGGCCTCACCCCAGCATCCCTCAATAAGTTCATAGAGATAGAGCTAAGCCCCCCCGGCAGAGTCAAAGACTACATGGTCCGAGACCACCTCCCCTGATGCCCTACACCGTAATAGTTCTGCTAAGGTAATGGCGATACGACAATGCTAGTGGACAAGACTTGAGTAGAGATAGGGCTAAAGTGCTTAGGACCGCACCGCATCACACTTCCCCTGATGCCCCACTCGCATCAAATACACCAACCATACACAAACATTCACATGCCTATTCCTAGCATCATCTTCATCATCATCATGTTGTAAATAAACTGAATTAAATATGCGTGAACAGTAATAACAGGAAAAGTAGATGACAAGTGATATACACATTACAATCATACAGTCATAGAATCATACATGGTATTGGACTCAATGAACGAAAACAGTTTATTATTAGCCAATTAGTTTAGGTCTTGTTCCTTTACCTTTGATTGAGTGTAGATCCTCGTTCAAGCTTTATGAATCACCTTTAAATCACTAGAAAGGCCTAACAAGTTGATAGATTTTAATTAGAATTAATTCCAACAAATTTAGATTAGCTGAAATCATAGGGTCGCAGGTAGGGCAGCACCTAGGGTCGGTTACCCAATCGACCCTAGGGTGTAGGGTCGGACGTGGGGACAGTTACCAATCGATCCTACGTGCGACCACACCTTCCCTGGGACTTCCCGAGGGCATGTGATCGATCCTGTGGTCACGTAGGTCCATTCTAAGATTATTCTATGGCTCATAACTATGATTTTTACACACTTTCCATTGCCTATGATGTTTACTTCCATGGATTCCTTTGAAACTCATCCATAGATAGATGATTTGGGTTTCTCCTAATCCTAACTTCTTCATATTTCATTCTAGGTTCTTAATTTATGAAAGGGATTAGACTCATACCTGAAGTTGGCTGAGATTCAGAGGTTTCTCTGAAATTCCTCCTCTTTCATAGTCTTTTCTTCAATTTTTCCTTCTCTTTCTCTTTTCTCACTTTCAATTAAGGTTCTAAAAGGAGTGAAAGAGGCTAAGGGACGTCCTATTTATAGAGGAAAAGCCTCCAAAACGAGTCCCATTGAGTTTAGAAAAGAACCCCTTGGAATTAAGAAAGTTTCCTAATTTACGGTTTCAGTCTGAAATCATAGGGTCGCAAGTAGGGTCGCAGGATCCGTCGACCCTACGTTTTTCTAGTCATGCAACCCTAAGACTAGAAAATCATAGGTTGGACTTCTGTTGAGGTGGGGTCGACCCTACCTGTTTAGGCATGCGACCCTACCCTCATATTTATTGTTTTTTGGTCAAATTCATACCTGGTCTTATGATTTCCTTCACGCACTTGGTCCACTTGGCTCGACCATGATAGGTAGACCTAGTACAAGGTGGTAAGACCGGTTAGTTTGATACGGGTCTTACAACTCCTCCCTTCTTATTAAAAATTTCATCCTCGAAATTGGTACATACCTTCCGAGTAAAAAAGGTGAGGATATTACTTCCGCATAGCATTCTCTTCTTCCCATGTGATCTCCTCTGTATCTCGGCTCCTCCAGATGACTTTAACATAGTATATGTCACGGTTGCATAGACATTGAACCTTTCGACTGGTGATCTCAGTTGGTGATAATCGAATTTCAAATCATCAGTTAAATCTGGTGGATCTGCTGTCAAAATGTGCGTTGGATCTCTGACATACTTCTTTAATAAGGAGATATGAAATACATCATGCACACTTGACATAGATGGTGATAGGGCTAACTGATAAACCACTTTTTCACGTTTGGCTAGAATCTCATATGGCCCGACATATCTCGGACTTAGCTTCCCTTTTTGTCCAAATCGTTTTAAACCCCACATAGGTGATACTTTCAATAATACCTTATCACCTATGACAAATTCAAGGTCTCGGTGTTGAGTATCTGCGTACTGTTTCTGACGATTCTGAGCCGTTCTAACTCTTTCCTTGATAATGTCGATTACTCGACAGGTCTCTTCAATAAATTCTGGTCCAACGATGCTGCGTTCACCAACTTCATTCCAGAATAAAGAGTTCGACACTTCCTTCCATACAGTGCTTCATAAGGTGACATCTGTATAGTAGCTTGATAGCTGTTGTTATAGGTGAACTCGATCAATGGTAGTTTCTCATCCCATGATCCTTTAAAATCAATTACACAGGGTCGAAGCATGTCTTCTAAAATCTGAATGGTACGCTCTGACTGTCCGTCTGTCTGAAGATGGAATGCAGTACTGAACTTCAACGTTGTACCCATAGCCTTTTGCAATCCTTCCCAAAATTTTGAAGTAAAGCGTAGGTCTCTGTTGGACACAATGCTTTTAGGTACACCATGTAATCTGACAATGTTATCCACATATAGCTTGGCTAACCTCTCTAGGGTATACTGTGGTCGTATTGCTATAAAGCGAGCTATCTTAGTCAGACGATCTACAATCACTCAGACCACGTCAACTACTCGAGGTATCAATGGTAACCCGGTGACGAAGTCCATAGTGATGCAGTCCCATTTCCATGCTGGTTCTGGCAGCGGCTGCAACAGTCCTGCAAGTCTTTGTCGTTCAGCCTTCACCCTCTGACAATTTAGGCATTGAGACACGAATTTAGCTACATTTGCTTTCATTCCTCTCCACCAATATAATTTCTTCAAATCATGATACATCTTTGTAATTCCAAGATGTACCGAATAGGTGGTGGTATGAGCTTCCTTCATTAGTCGGTGTTTAATGTCCAAATTTTCTGTTTCAGGAACACATACTCTCCCTTTGTACTTCAGTACCTTTTTATCATCTAAGGTGAACTCAGGAATAGTCCTATTTTTTTCGATGTCTTCTTGTACCATTCTCAGATAAGGATCTGATCCAATAACTGCCTTCACTTCATCAATTATATGAGGTACAATCTTCAACGTTGTGAACATATTTGAAAATCGATGGATAAACCCTTGGTTGGTTGATTCACCCGGTGCATCTATTACGAACTGCTCATTACCATAATTGAACACTTTTCTTGTAGTACACATTGCTGCAGTTGTATTAACATGTCCTTAAGATTTTATCATTGCTTTTCTGCTTAGCGCATCAGCAACTACATTAGCCTTTCCTGGATGATACTGGATATCACAATCATAATCCTTCAATAATTCCAGCCATCTTCTTTGTCTCATGTTCAACTCCTTCTGATTAAAAAGATAAGTGAGACTCTTATGATCTGATTTAATCTAAAATTTCTCTCTGTACAAGTAATGTCTCCAAATCTTGATAGCATGTACTACTGCCGCCAATTCCAAGTCATGAGTGGGATAGTTCTTCTCATGTGTCTTCAGTTGTCTTGAAGCATACACAATTACTTGTTCTCCTTGCATAAGTACACATCCTAAACCCAATCCAGACGCATCAGTGTACAAGATGAATGGCTGTCCTGGAATAGGAATAGTCAAGATCAGAGCAGATATCAATCTAGCCTTCAATGTTTGGAGACTCTTTTCACATTTATCAGTCCAAACAAATTTTTCGCCCTTCTTAGTCAAACTGGTGAGAGGTACGGCAATTCTGGAATAGTCTTCCATGAATCATCGATAATACCCAGCTAGTCCTAGGAAACTTTTAATTTCTACAATGCTCTTTGGTGCTTCCCACTTCACAATGGCTTCAATCTTGCTAGGATCCATTTTAATTCCTTCAGCGGATACAACATGGCCTAAGAAAGCGACCTCCTTTAACCAAAACTCACACTTTGTAAATTTGACGTAAAGCTTCTATTTCCTTAATCGCTGCAGAGCGGATCTTAGATTCATGACATGAGTTTCCTTGTCTTTGGAGTAGACCAATATATCATCAATAAACACAATGACTGACGTATCCAACATATCATGGAATACCCGATTCATGAGTTCCATAAAGGTTGCAGGTGCGTTAGTCAATCCAAAATACATGACTAAAAATTCATAATGTCCATATCTTGTTCTAAATGCTGTCTTTGGAATATCACCGTCCTTAATCTTCAACTGATGGTATCCTGACCGAGGATCAATCTTGGAGAACACTTTGGCACCTTGCAACTGATCGAACAAGTCATCGATCCGAGGCAATGGGTATCGATTCTTGATTGTATGCTTATTCAATTCTCGATAGTCTATACACAGTCGAACACTACCGTCCTTCTTCTTTACGAATAATACTGGCGCTCCCCATGGTGATATGCTAGGTCTGATGTAACCCTTGTCCAGTAGTTCCTGTAACTGTACTTTTAATTCCTTCAGTTCAGCAGGAGCCATTCGATAGGGTGCTTTAGATACTGGTGCAGCTCCGGGTATCAGATCTATAACAAACTCTGTAGCTCGATCGGATGGTAGTCTTGGTAGTTCTTCAGGAAATACATCTGGAAAGTCACGCACCACATCAATATCCTCCATTCGTGGTGCTTCCTTGGTGAGGTCGACCACTGATACTAGATACCCAACTCCTCCTTTCTCGAGGCATTTCCTAGCCTTTAATGCAGAGAGGATGAGTTTTCGTTTATGGGAAAGTTTGGTTCCCGCAAAACTAAACTCTGCTCCTTCCTTGTCTTTAAATGTCAGCTTCTTTTCTGCACATAATAGGTTTGCAGAATGCCGAGCTAACCAGTCCATTCCCAAGATGACGTCAAAGTCTGCCATCTCAAGTTGAATCAAGGTTGCATCCAAAGTTTTCTCGTCAATAAGGACTAGACATGGTCCATAACCCTTTTCTAATTCCACTTCTAATCCCATAGGCGATCATACAAGCAGTTTGTAGTCTAAAGATTTGAGGGGTAGATTCAGCTTCTTACCAAATGACACAGATATAAAAGAATGAGTAGCTCCAGAATCAAAGAGTACTCGAGCGGGTATGCCATTAATAGGTACAATACCTGTGATTTGTTTTAATTTAGTCTACATGCTCACACAATGTAACACAAAATGAAAGGTTCAGGTCATACCTGTGACCACATCAGGCGATGCTGCAGCATCCTCAGATGTAACAGCATAAACCCTTCCTTGCTGTAGTTGCCTCCTAGGTTTAGGACATTCTCTGGAATAATATCCCACTTGATTGCAGTTATAGCATTTTACTCCTTCATTATTTTGCTTTTGTTGCGGTTGAGCTGCTGGAGTAGTCTTGGCTGCCGCATTGAAGCCTTGAGTACGGAATGGTTTGAATGTCATTGTATTCCCTCCGTTGTATGAATTTCCATTTGGCCTTTTAATACCCCTATTTTGAGCAAGATAACTCTCCTTCTGGCTCGACTCTATTACTCGAGCAATTTGTACTGCTTTATTGTAGACCTTCTTTTCCAGTCCCAGAACATACTCGCAAATGCTTCCCCTAAGTCCCATGACGAACCTTCGGGTCTTTGTATTTTCCTCTTGCATGCTAGCTGGTGCAAAGAAAAATAGCACCTCATAACGCTGTTGGTATGCATCCACAGTCATCTGGCCCTGATATAAACTCAGGAACTCTCTCTCCATAGAATCTCTGAAACTTCTAGGGAAGTACTTCTCAAAGAATGCCTCTTTATATATAGCCCAGGTCAATTGGGCATGCTTTATTAATAGATAAGTCCGTGTAGACTTCCACTAGTGGTGTGCATCACCTTTCAGCATGAAGGTTGCACACAACACCTTTTCCTCTTCATTCACTGTCATCATCATGAAATTTCTTTTCATTTCATCAATCCAGTGTGCTGGCCACAAGAGATCTGCTGGCTTACCATTGTATTCTTTGGGCTTCATCTTCAGAAAACGCTCGATCAGTCGGGAGTGGTCCAGCTGATACGGAGCATAGGCCCCATACATAGGTGGTTGATACGGGTAACTTTCTTGAGCTACCTCAGGATTTTGTACTTGGGCCTGCATGACTGGTGTTTGAGGTGCGTGGGGTACCGTGTTATTTCCCTCTGGTATTGTGCTGGCCTGTCCGGCTGGCATAGGTGTTGTATGGATAGCTGGAAAAGCCATCCCTATAGAAGCTTGCATATTGACTTGAATCTGCTGTATTTATTGTAGCTGTTGTGCTAAGTTCATTACGGCTGTAGCCAAATCCGTAGGTGGGGTTGGCAAGTTTGTAGGATTTGTCTGGCCACTAGCTACTGGTGGTGCCGTATTCAGATTCTCCTATGCTTCAGGATTTATATGGCTGTCTTCCTCCACAGGTGGTGGTGGTGGAATTGAGTTACAGCTTTGTTTGGTCACTCTTCGCCCAGCCATTTCCTGTTCTGGTGGTGGTAATGTCTGTAAACAATCATAGCACATGTGAGGCAATCAATATAAGTTGTTCTCAAGTCAAAAATCCAACTAGTCAATATAATTTTCAAAATTTTTCAGATCATTCTGACAAAATACTGTATTTTCCATCGTAGGGTTGATGGTAGGGTCGGTCCTTATGCGACCCCAGGGTATGCGACCCTGAGAAACACTGTCAGCTTACCAAGAGCCTAGGGTCGATGGTAGGGTCGGTATATGTCTGACCCTAGGTCCGACCCCTAGTTCTCTGTCAGATCACCGAGAGGCTAGGGTCGATGGTAGGGTCTGATGTACGGTCGCATGTTTTGGTCGAATTCTGCGACCCTACGATCCAGAATCAGGTTTTTAACCCCGGTTTGGATTCATTTCCCATTCTTTCTCCTTCCTTTCAATTCAACTCGGTTTCCTGAGTTGCTACAGTATCGACCCCTAGTGTTTGGTGATCATATCTTCCATTCGCGACTACCACTCCTTCTCTTCAGGTATGTTCTCTACTGTTTCACATTTTTTTAGCTTTCTAAACTAGGTTTTTACCCATTTACATCGTTTTCTTCAAATTAAACTTTTTCTAATCCTAAAAATTTAATTTTTTATTGGGGGCTTTTGCTATTGGTCACCCAATAGATGAAAGCCCTAAAAAATATTCAAGTTTCGTTGGTTGGTTATCAAGGAACTTGAAATTTTCCATTTTTGACCTAATTTTTGAGATTTTTCAAATTTATTGGAATTTCTTCAAATTTGATCTTTCTAAATTAAATTTCCCACTGTATGAGCCTTGCAGGATGGTTTAGAACATATGTAAGTCCTCTTGCCCAAGTGTTTGGGTGAAAAGTGAGGCTTTTGACCAATTTATGCAGTTATAATGCCGATATTTTTGGATTTTTCATCTTTACTGATCTATTATCTATTTTTCTTTGTTTTGGTAGATAATATGGCTCGTACCAAAGTGCCTAGAGCTCATGACCCAGTTCGTTTCCACTCCAACGAGGCCGAAGCTCAGTATGCTCGCTATGAGCGTAAGAAGGTAGAGGGGGGGTCGCTGCGTGGACTTGGCTAGTCTAGCCTTGTTCAACGTGGAGGGGGCCTTTGGTGATATGGGCTGGCTCCCTGTGATTACCTATGACGTTTGTACCCATCTAGATTTGGTGAGACAGTTCTATTGCAATCTCCAAGTAGTGGGGGATCACAATGACACAGAGAGGGGTAGGGAGCTCAGGATCACGAGCTACGTCAAAGGGGCAGAGGTTTCCTTTGACTGCCAGCAGTTGGTTGATCTTTTGAGCATATCAAATGATGGCCCTTAGGTATACTGTGCTCCAGGGAGTCCCAGTTCCTTTCCTTGGAGATGCGTGCTGAGATTGACAGTCAGCTTATCAGAGATGATCGCTGGGAGATGAAAGCGATCAATCTACGTCCAGAGCCTCGGGTGTATTGCAAGATCATCCAGCACAACCTGATACCCTAGAGTGGACACTATGAGAGGATCTCCCAGTTGACTCAGTATGTCCTCTAGCATTTGCACTAGGCAACCTGTCTTCTTACCTTATATTATCCTGAGGACAATGATCCATGCTACGCTGTCTGGTCAAATAGGCAACCTGCCTTATGGACATCTGATCACTACTCTGCTCACCCGCTTAGTTGTTGATTTAGTGGATGAGAGGATTCAGGAGAAGACCTTCTCATCGTTTTTAGACTGGGAGGCCATCTGTAGGATGGGTATGCGGGATGCTCAGGTCAGTGATGCTGAGAGGAACGCTCTGGTGCGTCCTCGTAATCAGATAGAGGTAGCAGACGCTGAGGCAGTAGCAGCAGCAGCCAAAGTAGGGGTTCAAGGGGGTGATGCTGAGGATGAGGATCGTATGTACATGGATGTAGACTCTATACCTCCTCCATCACCTCTACATTCTACTGGAGCTGGTCCATCTCGGACTCCTTCACACATGGCTGGTCCTTCACACCCACCATCTGATGATATGATGGGATTACTGTGTGAGATCAGAGAGGCTCAACGCGTGATGGACTTGAGAGTGGGAGAGCTTCTAGATGCTCAACGCACGACAAATAGGAGAGTGGGCGAGCTTCTAGATGCTCAGCGTGCATCTGATCAGCGGATGGCCGAGTTGATAGCTAGTCTCCAGATGACCCAGACTTAGGTAGCCTGGTTGAGTAAAGTGTATGTTGAGGACTACGACAGAGATCGCGAGGCACCTCCTCCTCCATCACCTCCAGCTCCATGATGTATATTTTCTTTTATCTTTTTATTTTTGTACTACAGAGTAACTGTCTGGGTTGTGGACTGTACTCCGCTTTGGATATGTATATAAACGTGCTTTTGATTTGATGTATATAAAACTTGTTTCTCCTTTTATATGTGCATTATTCTCTTTCTTAAATTTTGTCTCAAACAACATAGGTGCTTACAGTGTGTTCTTATTAAAGCTTTTAAATTTTATCCTAACTCAGTTCACGAACTTTTATGGAAATATACTGGTTTAATTGACAGGGCCTGAGAGCTCTAATACCAATTTATCACACCCCAATTTCGTACTATTCAGAATGGTGTAATGAACCGCTAATTAACCAACGATTCAACCAGGATCTCGAATAGGCTGTGTCTGTTTGCTTAAACCATACACATCCACGACAATAATCAGAGTAAATACACAATAGCGGAAGTCTTTATACTAATGAACTGAGAGTCTAACAATTATAAAATAATAAATTATCTAATTATTCTCCATTGACTAAGATAAAATAAAATATTTAATCAATTACATCGTCTGTATAAATTGAATAAAATTCTAATAAAAAATACAAGAGTTGCACTCGCATGAAGAATCATGCGACTCCACCATAACTTCAGCGTCCATCGCCGTCGCATGTCCATACATAGGAGCATTCATATAGTCTTCAACCGTGGTACCTGCATCATCAACTAAAAGCATTCGACGTCAAAAGGGTGAGCACACATCACGGCTCAGTGAGTAAACAAAACAATGCAACAAACATATGCATGCATTCAATTCATATCTTTGGTCTGGTTCATAAGTTTGCAATGTACTATAGAAAGGTTTGGTGGCCGCCTCGCCTCTATTCACAGGGTGTGTAAGCCAACCCAATGGATCAAACACCATTGTCGTCCACATCCACCCCACCATGGAATAGAGATAGAGTTAAAGTGCTTAGGACCACACCGGATCACACTTCCCTTGATGCTCTACCCATACCAACACGGAAGCCCCTGTTGGCGAGGGCTTACAAACTGGACTCGCAACTAACCAATCCTAATGTCAAACAGTGTATCCAAGGCCTCACCCCAGCATCCCTCAATACGTCCATAGAGATAGAGCTAAGGCCCCTCGGCAGAGTCAGAGACTACACGGTCCGAGACCACCTCCCCTGATGTCCTACGACGTAATAGTTCTACTAAGGTAATGGTGATACGACGATGCTAGTGGACAAGACTTGAATAGAGATAGGGATAAAGTGCTTAGGAACGCACCGCATCACACTTCCCCTGATGCCCCACTCACATCAAGTACACCAACCACACACAAACATTCACATGCCTATTCCTAGCATCATCATCATTATCATGTTGTAAATAAACTGAATTAAATATGCATGAATAGTAATAACATGAATAGTAGATGATATGTGATATGCACATTACAATCATACAGTCATAGAATCATACATGGTATTGGACTCAATGAACGAAAATAGTTTATTATTAGTCAATTAGTTTAGGTCTTGTTCCCTCACCTTTGATTGAGTGTAGATCCTTGCTCAAGCTTTATGAATCACCATTAAATCACTAGAAAGACCTAACAAGTCGATAGATTTTAATTAGAATTAATTTCAATAAATTTAGATTAGCTGAAATCATAGGATCGCAGGTAGGGCAGCACCTAGGGTCGGTTACCCAATGGACCCTAGGGTGTAGGGTCGGACATGGGGTCGGTTACCAATCGACCCTACGTGCGACCACACCCTCCCTGGGACTTCCCGAGGGCATGTGATCGATCCTGTGGTTTCGTAGGTCCATTCTAAGATTGTTCTATGGCTCATAACTATGATTTTTACACACTTTCCATTGCCTATGTTGATTACTTCCATAGATTCCTTTGAAACTCATCCATGGATAGATGATTTGGGTTTCTCCTAATCCTAACTTCTTCATATTTCATTCTAGGCTCTTAATTTATGAAGGGGATTAGACTCATACTTGAAGTTGGCTGAGATTCAGAGGTTTCTTTGAAATTCCTCCTCTTCCATAGTCTTTTCTTCAATTTTTCCTTTTCTTCTTCTCTTCCTTCTCTTTCTCTTTTCTCACTTTCAATTAGGGTTCTAAAAGGAGTGAAAGAGGCTAAGGGACGTCCTATTTATAGAGAAAAACCCTCCAAAATGAGTCCCATTGAGTTTAGGAAAGAACCCCTTGGAATTAGGAAAGTTTCATAATTTACGGTTTCTGTCTGAAATCGTAGGGTCGCACGTAGGGTCGCAGGATCCGTCGACCCTACGTTTTTCTAGTCATGCGACCCTAAGACTAGAAATTCATAGGTTGGACTTCAGTTGAGGTGGGGTCAACCCTATCTATTTTGGCATGCGACCGTACCCTCATATTTACTATTTTTGGGTCAAATTCATACCTGGTCTTGTGATTTCCTTCACGCACTTGGTCCACTTGGCTCGACCATGATAGGTAGACCTGGTACAAGGTGGTAAGACCGGTTAGTTTGATATGGGTCTTACATACTAAATCTTAGAGGTGCCACGTATAGTTTTTGATTGGTTTCTTTCTGTGTGGTCCTAACACCCATTATGTATTTTTTTAGGGGATAAGTAGAGATTTTATTAACCCAGGAAAAGAGAACACAACAAGCAACCCCCGAAGAGGAGCCAAAGAACCAAAATTTATAAGACCAAACCCTATAAAACAAATGCCAAACCCAACCCAACCAAGGGACCAAGCCCAGTACAATGCTTCAGTTTACATCAATAACCAATTAACCTTAAGGAATATCACTCTAGGACAGTAAACAAGCCCTTGATAACCTTGACACTTGATCTTGGCTTGGATATCTCAAATGATAATTTCTCGGATCGTCTCTCTCTTTTTTTGATTTAGAAGAAGAGATCCTTCTATTATATGCTCTTGCCAAATCTAGAATATAGAGGAATAGAACACTAGCGTCCCAACCATCTTGAAACTCTTACTAGATCAAGAGAGCAGGTGTCACACCCTAATTCTGCACTATTCAGAATGGTGTGATGAATCACAAATAAACCAACGGTTTAACCAGGATCTCAAATAGGCTGTGTCCGTTTGCTTAAACCATACACATCCACAACCATAATCAGAGTAAATAAACAATAGCGAAAGTCTTATATATTAAATGAACTGAGAGTCTAACAGTGATAGAGTAAATAAATTATCCAATTATCTCCACAATGATTAAGACATAAATTAAAATAATTAAATCAATTACATTGTCTATATAATTTAAACCAAATCTAATCGAAAACATAAGAGTTGCACTCGCATGACGAATCATGCGACTCCATCATAACTTCAGCATCCATGCCGCCGCATGTCCATACATCGGAGCATTTATATAATCTTTTACTGTGGTACCTGCATCATCAACTAAAAATATTCGACGTCGAAAGGGTGAGCATACATCATGGCTCAGTGAGCAAACAAAACAATGCAACAAACATATGCATGCATTCAATTCATATCTTTGGTCTGGTTCATAAGTTTGCAATGTGCAATAGAAAGGTTTGGTGACCGCCGCACCTCTATACACGGGTGTGTAAGCCCACCCAATGGATCAAACACCATTGTCGTCCACATCCACCCCTACCATGGAATAGAGATAGAGCTAAAGTGCTTAGGACCGCACCGCATCACACTTCCCCTGATGCTCTACCCATACCAACACGTAAGCCCCTATTGGCGAGGGTTTGCAAACTGGGCTCGCAACTAACCAATCCTAATGTCAAACAGTGTATCCAAGGCCTCACCCCAGCATCCCTCAATACGTCCATAGTGATAGAGCTAAGGCCCCCTGGCAGAGTCAGAGACTACACGGTTCGAAACCACCTCCCCTGATGCCCTACGACATAATAGTTCCACTAAGGTAATGGCGATACGACGATGTTAGTGGACAGGACTTGAGTAGAGATAGAGCTAGAGTCTGGTGACCAAGATGAACCACAGTGTCACGTCCTCGTCCTGATGCTTTACTTGCATCAAGTACACTAACCACACATACATTCACATGCCTATTCCTAACATCATCTTCATCATCATCATGTTATAAATAAACGGAATTAAATATGCATGAACAGTAATAACAGGAATAGTGAATGACATGTGATATGAACATTACAATCATAAAAATATAGAATCATTCATAGTGTTGGACTCAATTAACAAAACAATTTATTATTAGCCAATTAGTTTAGGTCTTGCTCCCTCACCTTTGATTGAACGTAGATCCTCGTTCAAGCTTTATGAATCACTTTTAAATCACTAGAAAGACCTAAGAAATCGATAGGTTTTAATTAAAATTTATTCTAATATATTTTAAACTAACTGAAATTGTAGGGTCGCAGGTAGGGTAGCACCTAGGGTAGCAATTTCTGCAACCCTAAGGTGTAGGGTCGGACGTGGGGTAGGATACCAATCGACCCTACGTGCGACCACACCCTCCCTGGGACTTCCCAAGGGCATGTGGTCGATCCTGTGGTCTCGTAGGGTCTAATATCATTCGACCCTACGTGCGATCACACGTATTCTGAGTCGACATTTCATTCTAACGTCCATTCTTTCATGTTTGGATCCTTTGGCTTACTTTCATGGTCCATTCTATGATTGTTCTATGGCTCAAAACTACAAGTTATACACTATTCGTTGTCCACAATGATTTCTTCCATGGAATCTCTTGAAACTTGTCCATGGATGGATGATTTAGGTTTCTCCTAACCCTATGTTCTTCATAACTATTCTATGATCTCTTATTCAGGTAAGGAATTAGGTTCATACTTTTATTCAATGGTTTCTCTGAACTTCCTCCTCTTCTTTAGTCTTTTCTTCAAGTTCCTTCTCTTCTTCTCTTCCTTCTCTTTCTCTGTCTCTCAATTTCAATTAGGGTTGTAAATGAGTGAAAAAGGCTAAGGGACATCCTATTTATAGAGGAAAACCCTCCATAATAAGTTCCAATGAGTTTAAGAAAGATCCCTTTAGAATTAGGAAAGTTTCCTAATTTTTAATTTATGTCTGTCATCGTAGGGTCGAAGAATCCGTCGACCCTACGTTATTCTAGTCATGCGACCCTACGACTAGAAAATCATGGGTTGGACTTCTGTTGAGGTGGGGTCGATCCTACCTGTTTAGGCATGCGACCCTACCCTCACATTTACTGTTTTTGGGTTAGACTCATACCTGGTCTTGTGATTTCTTCACGCACTTGGTCCATTTGGCTCGACCATGATAGGTAGACCTGGTACAAGGTGGTAAGACCGGTTAGTTCGATATGGGTCTTACAGCAGGTCATGCCTTGGATGGTTCTTCCCTTAGCATCAACCCAAATAAACTTAAAGAACAGGTGGTTCATCGTATCTTCTTCAACCCAACAAAAGCAAAAGAGATATTATGGTTTTGGAGCTGGTCAGTAATTGCCAAAGCCGTGAGCATATCTCTCCAAACAATAAACGAGTGTCTTGGAATGTTACCAACGAACCACACAGCTTTGTCTCAATCCACTTTTGAAAATTTTATCCTAATTTCATTCTAAATAGATTTATTTAAGAAACCAGCTGAATGAGAACTTTTCCAAAGCACTTGATCTTCTCCATTACCCAAAGCTCTAGTCACATAAGGAAGACCCTTCCATATCTCGATGGATTGGACATCGTCATTCGGCCTTTCCATCCATCCATTGTCTTTCAAGATCTCAGTCACCTTTGACATCTTTAACAAACCCAAACTTTGACAAAGGTTGGGGCCATAGACATTCCAAGGAATCTGCCAAGGATTAAGCCAAAAGTGAGTATATTCTGACCAGCACGATCTAATAGATGTAGAAATTCTCTCCCGCATGACATCCCTCATCTTCAAGATAGATTTCCAAGCCCAAGAGCAATCGTTGAGAAACTTTGCTGTCCAAATAGTCATTTGATAGGTATTTACCTTTAAACCAACCCACCCTTAAGCTTTGTTTGTTAGACACTACATGCCACAAAATTTTCATAATCCTTGCTCTGTTCATGTCTTTGACTCTTCTATTGGCAAGCTCCCCTTCAGCTTTAAGTCTACAAATCTTCTCCCTCCTCACAAAGTGGATTTTCTTGGACAAGGCCAGCCCTGCCTATAGATTGGATGCAAATAAGCATTCAATCACTTTTGAGATCTTCTTTGGAAACCTAAACAGCCCAGACCAGTAAATTTAATTAGCTCCCCTGCCACACATAAACAATCAGCTGAATTCTACCAGCATAAGATAGAAATGAACATTTCCAACCTTTAATCTTCTTCTTAATCTTCTTGATAATTAGGAAGCAATCAGAAAATGATAATCTTCCAAAAACCAGAGGCACCCCCAGATACATAACTTGAAGTTGATATTCCACTAGAAGACACCTTCCAAAAAAAAAAAAAAAATTAGCATTCTCCTAAACTTCTCATAAAAAGATAGAGGATTTAGACTGATTCACCATCAATCTCTAAATCTCCACAAAGGTTTTTAACACTCCCAAAGTTTCCAAGATGACCGCAAGAGTGGCTTTAATGAAGATCATCAGATTATTAGTAAACATCAAGTGCGAGATTTTCATCTTCTTACACCTATGAGCAAGCGAGATCCTCCTATCCAAAACTGTTTGATGCATAAGGTTGGTGAAGGGTTGCATAGCAAGAATAAACAAGTATGGGGACATTGGATCTCCTTGACGAATACCTCTATCTCCTTTAAAGTACTCAGCTGGCTATACATTAACAAAGATGGCGAACATAGGTGTGTGAATATACGCACCAATCCATTGCACAACAACAGGGGGGAAACTCATTTTTTCAAAGACATAAAGTAGATAAAATCGATTCGCAGAATCATAAGCTTTATGGATATCAACTTTTAACATAGCAATGGGAGAACAAGATTTACAATCTATACCTCTCACAATCTCATGACATACCAGGATGTTGTCAGCTATTGAATGGCCCTTGATGAAGGCTAATTGATTGGCTGAGACAAAACTCCCAACAATAGCCTACAGCCTATTTGCAATAATTTTGGCAATGATCTTATACAACTGGTTGCGTAGGGATATTGGCCTGAAGTCCTTAAACTCTATCGGATTGGGAACCTTCAGGATCAGGCAAATGAAGGTAGAGTTCACCAATCTAGGCATAAACGGGTTCCTAAAGAACCATTGGACAACATAAATAAGCTCTTGACCAATAACCTCCCACATTTTCTTAAAGATAAAACCAATAAATCCATCAAGCCACGAAGCCTTATTGTTATTGAACCCAAACACAACTCCTTTAATTTCTTCAGCAGATATTGAATTTTGGATGTCCTCCTTCAGATTCTCGGGGATGACATTATGGATCTCAAAATGAGTTCTAGTCGGGTTATCTTCATACTCCCCATGGCCAAACAGATTTTTAAAGAAACTTTTACTTCTCTTTTGATATCATTCGGCTTAATCCACTTAGACCCATCCAGATCATTAATGCTAGAAATCTAGTTCCTGTAGTACCTCTCCTTGACAGAATCAAAGAAGAACTTATTGTTTCTATCCCCCAAGTGCAACCACTGAATCCTAGATTTCTATTGAGAAAATTGCTCTTCCTTTTTAGAAGCCTCCAAATCATAGTCATTGGCTTCTTTTTTTTTCTTACTCCGCAAATGTTGCCAGTAGAAAAGAGTTTGGCCTTGGGGGATAGAAACAATAAGTTCATAGAGACATTTTCTATGAACTTATTGGCGGAGTAAGATACATTTTCGGATAGTGTGATACCATGTATCTTACTCCGCCAATAGCGGAGTAAGAAAAAAAAGACTATGATTTGGCGGAGTAAGATACATTTTCGGATAGTGTGATACCATGTATCTTACTCCTCCAAACCATGTATCTTACTCCGCCAATAACTTATCAGACATTTTCTATGAACCTCCAATATATACCACCGACAATCTGAAAACTTTATTGGCCTTTTTTGTTGTGACTTGACCATGTATCATTTGTACAGAAGAGTACAAGATGTCATAGAGACATTTTTCAAGATCTCAGCAAACCAAAAATTCAAGGTAATTCACCATTAGAATCATTATGGGCAATTTCCCAACCTTCAGCAAATACACTACATTAACGAACCAGATTAGCAACTTTCACTTTGGGATCCAAGATAAAAACCATACTCAGCTTACCTCTTCTGAGAAGCTTCTTAATCTCTTTCAACTTTCTTGGGTTATTATACCCCAGCATCCACAATTCATTTCACCAATCAGATACTCGATGAATCCCTTTTGCCAATCAAAGCCAATTCTCTTCCTTTTTCATCTGATGTATGATCATCTAGGATGAATTTTGTTCTCGCATACTAAGCATCAGCCTTTGGCAAATCATTCTCTAAGTCAGACTTTATTGGAAGCATAGAACAAGTAATAGGACTGGGGGACCTCTCATGCCAGTAACAACCACCTCATTCTCCGGGGTCCACTCCAACAAAGACGCATTCGACAGTTGGACCTATGTAGAGACAGAAGAAGGAGGTTTACGTGGATAATGAGGTCCAAACACCATCGGCCTTAATGAAATTTCTGCTGCAGCATGGTATTGGTTGATATGGTTACCCTTATTGAGGGGCACTCTAAAAGTGGTGGTAGAACCCAAACTGTCTCGACCAAGTACAAACACCAATTTGGCAAAGGTTTTTGAAGGAGGGTCAACTCTAGCAAGCTTAAGAACAACAAGTCCCAAGAAATGAAGTATGAAATCGTCAGGTAGGTCACTTAATGTGGCAAAAGGATTGTTTGAGCTGACAAGCACAGAGAGGGGGTTAGGTGGGGCAAGCTTAGAATGGCAAACATTGGGATAAGGTACTGAGGAAGGAGGACGATCCATCTCAGCTTGGGTACCAGTGAGCAAATCCGGGTATCGAGAATCACTTTTCTAGGAATGGGTTGCCGCCCTACCCAATGCATTAGATATTTTTAGCCCATTTAATAGTTCTACCAGGTCGACCCGATCCAGAACCCACCCTCTTCTCCGCCCGATAAGGATTTTTGCTACCCATGGTAATGAAACCAAGAGAAGGATCGACAACCTCCACCCCAACTGCATCTTTCATCAAGACAGGGTTGCAGGTCTCTAAATTCTGATTAGGAGACCGTGAAGTCCCTGGATCTGAACTCACCTCCTCCCTGTCATTAGATTTCATTTTTGTTTCCACCGGCTTCAAAGAACAGGCAGCTTCTGGGTAGCCAAAACACTTTGCAATGTAAGCAATGTAGAGGCTTCCACTCGTATTTCACCGCTTTATAGAACAAATTTGCTTTGTGATCCTCCACCATAAAACAATTTTCCAGCTTATCAGAACATGAGAAATTGACACACAATCTAGCAAAGGCACGGCGAGACTTCAATACTGTGGTCTGGTCGGCATATAGAGGTTTTAATTTCTGAGAACCGAGCATATTGCACTTAGGGAATCCGCTCCCAAAAGATGCAGCGGAACGCTAGGTAGAGTAGCCCATAATGGGATATTCTTCAGCCCAATCCTTCCAGAATGTACATTCCTTTCCCACTGCCGGATGAAAATTGGCCGTCTCCCAACAAAAAAATCCCACGTTCAAGGATTCTATCACGGTCCTCCATTTTCAAAAATGTGAATGCAAACCTTCCATGAAGCAACATGAAACAATCCATAACCCTTTCAGCCTCCACTGCTTGCAGAAGGCATCCTCTATAAATTTAAAGGAAGGTCTTGGACCCATAAAGAAGCCCACCACCGTATTCTTAGCTCCTTGACTTCTTTGGAAACTATTTCAGGAGGGAAAATCCCTATTTTGTTAGAGTCACAAGTAGGGGTGGGGAAAAACTTAAGGCTATGCTTAGTTTTCGGACCTTGTTTAGGTTTAACATGGGTGGTTCAAGACGAAGGTTCAGTTGCTGGAGAGAAAGGGGGGGGGATGGAAACTGGTTTTGATATGATTTTTCCAAGGTCATGTTTCCGTCATCATGTGGCAAACCAGAGATGGCCAGGATGATTAGGTCATGAAATGGTTCAAGAACGAGATCTTCAATGGCCATGGCATCTGGATCTAAAGGGGGCATAGGGTCAAGCCGAAGTTGGGAAGCGATGAACTTGATATGACACTGAGAGGGGGGGTGAATCAGTGTCTGAAAATTCTCCCTAGTTATTCACTACTGCCCAGAGCTGATGGAGACCTAACTTTTCACACACACAAACGCAAGCAAATCTACCTCGCTACCACTCAGTGGCCAGGTCTACCAGATTTGCACACCCACCCTGCAAGCCATTCCATGCACTCCCAAATATACCAGAAAGATAAAACAATGAACACAGAGATATTACGTGGTTCACCAACACAGTGTGTGATGGCTAGTCCATGGAGTAATGCCCAACGGGCTCTGTATTTACTCAACACTCAACTTTTAGTCTCTAACAAGACAAGGGTATTAACCCTAGGTTTTCCCAACATAAAACTGAGAGGGCGCACCAACGCCAAGATTCAGGCTTAACAACCAGTGTCCAGCACCCACTAAATACACCACGCTTAACCCGCACCCACGGGAAGCAAAAAATAATTTTTAGGCTTATAGAATTGCCTTACAATTTTCCCCCACTAGCTAGGTATTCAATAATTTTTACCTACGCTAGCATACAATATATTGAAAGCATAAATAGAAAAGGGACTTGAAAAATCTCACAAAGAATGCTTTCGAATGGCCAACAATATCTGTGAAGCTTCACACTACCCTCAAGTACTCTTCAACAACTTTCAATGTTGATAGAGATCGATTCACATAGCACACCTCATTCACAGGCTTCCAATCTCTTCCACACAACCCATAATCACCATAAATGTAAACATAAAAGCTCTACTGACCTCTTAAAGAGATTTAGCACTCCATTGGTGCATAGAGAAGAGGTAGTTGGTGATTAATCACTCTCACAAGGCACAAAACCCTAGAAAACCTTATCTCTGCCTTCAAAAAACTCTTTTCAATTTCTCTTCTTTTTTACGACTCCCAACGGTGCCCAATAGGTAGAGAATCTAAAAATATGGAAACTGCAACTTGAACGGATCGATTTTGAGTTCAGATGAAGAAGTTATGGCAATTTGAAGTTCGGCCAGTAATATATAAGGAAAGCGAATCTTTCCAAACGATTCTGTGCACCTGCGCCGCTCCATAGCCGAGGCACCGCTGCTTTGTCGAGTTGGGGTTGGTCGATCAAAGAATCTATAAATTCGGCCGTCGGATCTCACTCAAAAAGGCAGGATCAATCCTCATCCGTCGAATCTGGATAAACCGCGCCTCCGAAGATTGGCGTTAGCGATGGCCGTTGGATTAAGACCTAAGCCGCTATTGTAACTTATACACGCTGCACGGAATCAAGATTGTTACTTAATGCGACGCAAACCATCAAATTAAACTGCATTTGACCAATTCGAGAGTGCACGATGGAATCTCGATGCTATCTCCACATCACACGTAATCCCGCAACTTTGAAGGTCATCCGATGAGAAACTTGCATGCGTGGCTTCTTTTGGGCGGCTGATTTCGGATCTTCTTCATATTTCTCTTCCTAAAAAGCCCCTCAGAACACTTTTAATGGCATCTGTAACCATTTTTTTCAATCCAAAACCTGTAGAGAGATTCCTTCCCCAGAAGACTTCTCTCTACAATTGCTTGACTCTCTCTCTCTAGGAAGACCATCAAACACCTGGTGGGCATGTGGGAGAGCTACGCACATGCCATGCGCGCCCATGCCTTGCACGGCAGTGGGCCTTGCGGGCTAGTTGCTGCTGGGGTGACTTCAGATGTTGGCAAGCAAAGTGCAGCTAGGGGCATGTGCTACTGCCTTGCGGCTGGCCATGTGGCTCGTTGGCCATGTGGCTGCCACTGTGGTGTTGCGGCCCTCTGCCAGGCTGGCAGCCATGGTGGCATGCCACCTCGGCACAGTGGGTCCCACCCACAATTTCTCTCTCCTCTTTCTCTCTCTACAGTCTCTCTTCATTTTTCATGCTTCAGAAGATGCTATCTTCATTTATTGCTTCAAGATGCCGCAACATTGCCTCATCATCAGAAACTTGGCCACATCATCAGAGAAGCTGTGTCACATCCCAGTGGGGTCCATAGACAATCTCTCTCATCAAATTCAATGTAGAATACTATTCAACTCGCTGCAAACCATCTAAAACACACTATAAGAGATGTAGAACACTGTAGAATACATTGCTTCATCTATGGCATTGCATTGACCCTCTCTCTCCTACACTGACACTCTCTCTCCTGATTTCTCTGACTGAATGCTCATCAACACAGTCACATCAGTCAAGTTGCCAACAATAACAACATAAAGTCCAATAGGAAGGGGATGGGCCGCCGAATCTGGTCACAGGCATAGGAACAACATCCGAAATCAGCACACATGCTAGAGGGGGAGGAGGGGCTTCAAGGGTCAATATCATGTCCATTGAGTTTGTGAAGGCCATTGGCTGAAGGCAAGCAGCAAAGGCAGCACCGGCCGGAGAATCCCAAGAAGAGGGGGAGGGTGGAATCAGGTTATGAAGAAAGAGAGAGAACAGAGCTCATTTTACGACATTACATTACCATTACCCATTGGTTAACACCCATCACGTATTGTTTCCTCATTTTGGAATAATAACTTTCTTCTTTGTTTTACATTTCAATTTTGATCTGCATCACTAAGGGGACAGGAAAATAAGTGATAGGATCATAAATATATATCCTACTCCCTATATGTGGAATGTTGGAAACACCTAAAACTATTCCTACGTACCCATCCAACCGCCAAAACAGGTGTAAAACCCATATAAATGCATGCAAAATTCTTATTTGGTGGTGACATTTTTCAACAGAAATGAAATGTTTGCATGAAAATTATTTAAAAAGAAGATAGCAATAACATTGATCCTCCTTCCACTTTGTGAAAACTGGTATACTTCAGCTCCTCACTATTGGATCCTGAATTTAAAATGAATTACATGACGACCCAAAAAAATTTCTTTCCACAGAAAAATCAATGTCAAGTCATCTGATGGTTGGAATCATCTGAATGTGGCAAATATGGTCCAAAGCTTGTAAGGATCAAAACCAAATAACCACAAAATGATTTTATTTCTTTGGTTTTCTTCTCATAAGCAATTCGCTCAAGGAGTTTGGTTCTCACGACAAAAGAGAAACCAATACTGCCATGTCACCAAACTAATCTACAAAATTCTAAGAATAACAGTGAGAAAAAAATAAGTAAATAAATAAATAAACATAACACAAAAAGTCTAGCTACATGCAAGAGAGCTTGAGTGTTAAACATAACACAAACATAACGTTGTTGTTGTTGTTGTTGTTGTTGTTATTATTGTTGTTCTATTCTCTTTTTTAGGTAAACCCCAAGGGGAATCAAACTCATGACCTCTTAGAGGTGTTGGTCGTTTTTAACTGAACTACCCCTTAGGGTATCCTATCATGTGCCTTACAATAATAGGTTTCAACCAAATCTATTTTCTCTCTCTCTCTCTCTCTCCCCATTCCCAAGGAAACAGGCTAAACTGACAATAGCAACAACCTAGTCCATCAGTCCAAAAAATTGCTAGCCCACCACCGCCCAATTTTGTGGATGTTTTGGTTGAATAAATATGTACCTTTTATTTTTAAGAAAATTTCCTTTCACTTAAGTGATGCATACAATGTATTTAATGAGTTTCAATTTTCAAGGTATTCTCCAACAATTCTTTTTTAATGGCTATATTATAACAACCATATTCCTATGGTAGCATTCCAAGCAGTTGAATAATGCCGGTACACTGCACCCCATAGGCGTAACGAAACTCTTAACAAAGTGCAATTTATGAATCATAACACAGCCATCCAAGCCATGCTAAATCGGGTTGACTGTATCACATTTTAACAGATATAGGGGATAAGTCCCGCTCCAGAATTCAAAATTTCTTCGCAAAATTCAAAGCCCCTGTATCAGAAGTTAGGATAATTCCAACAGCTCTTTTCTCGTCATCTATATATACTTATATTTGGTTTTAATAATATATGATAATGAATTAGTATTTTGAGAATTGTGGGTGTGCCAATGTGAGCTCCCGTAGTGAGTTGAGGTCCTCCAATGGTGAGTGAGTCCCATGCTTGAGTTGAGTGAATCCCCAAGAGACCCCGAGTTAAATGGTCCTCTAGGACCTTTTAGTTAAATGGTCCCTTATGACATTGTTATCATGTATTGTTTCTACATTTTGGAATAAAAACTTTCTTGTTTATTTTACATTTCGATTTTGGCCTGCATCACTAAGAAGACAGGAAAATAAGTGATAAGATCATAAATACATATCCTACTCCCTATATGTTGAATGTCCAAAATATCTAAACCTATTCTTAGATGATACCTATCATCTAGTGTTTCTTCATTTTGGAATAAAAACATTCATGTTTAGTTTATATTTTGATTTTGGCTAGCATCGCTAAGGCTGTGTTTGGCTGTAAGGGGAATTGAAGGGACCAGGTGAAATTTTTTAACTTAAAAAGGAAATTTTCGTAATGATTATGTTATGTAACTAATTCCAAATAATTTCATATTTACTTGTTAACTTACACTTGACTTTGCATTCAAATCCCTTACATTTAAAAACTAAAATAAATTTTACTTCTTATTAGTATTATTACTAAATATGTTAAGAAATGTTGTTTATACAATCATTTTGTGTTATAACTATAAAAATTTTCTTTTTATATTAAGAAATCCTTCTCTTCCCTCTAATTTCTCATACAACCAAACACAGCCTAAGGAGATGGGAAAATAAGTGATAGGAACATAAATATATATCCTACTCCCTATATGTTGGATGTCGAAAATATCTGATACTATTCCTAGATACCCGTCCAACCACCAAAACAGGTGTAAAATCCATATGCATTCAAAATTCTTTTCTGGTGGTGACATTTTTCAACAGAAATTAATGAAATGTTTGCCATGAAAATTATTTAAAAAGAAGATTGCAATAACAATCATCTTCCTTCCAATTTGTGAGAAAACTGGTATACTTCAGCTCCTCACTACTGGATCCTCAATTTAAAATGAATTACCTGACGACCCAAAAAAATTTCTTTCCACAGAAGAATCAATGGCAAGCCATCTGATGGTCGGAATCATCTGAATGTGGCAAATACGGTCCAAAGCTTGCGAATAGGCTTCCTATCACCATATAAGGATCAAAACCAAATAACCACAAAATCATCTTATTTCTTCGGTTTTCTTCTCACAAGCGACTCGCTCAATGACTTTGGTTCTCACCACAAAAGAGAAACCAATACTGCCTTGTCATCATACTAATCTACAAAATTCTATGAGTAACAGTGAGAGAAAAAAAGAAACCCGAAATAAGCACAACACACGAAGTCTACCTACAAGACAACTTGACTGTTGTTGTCGTTGTAGTTTTTGTTGCTATTATTGTTGTTATTCTTCATCTTCTTCTACTCTCTCTTTTCCATGCCGGAATATCTAACATCCGGCAATGTCGACAACTTTCGATCTGAATCCATCAGATGATTCACCTCAACCTGCTTACAAGGCTCCTCCGGTAACCGTGATCATCACACTTGTCCTCTTTGTTCTCTTCCTTGCTATCGCCTTCTCCATCCAGATCCGCTGTTACTTCATGCGATACCTATTCGATTCGTCGAATCATCGCAGTACGCCATCCAACTCCGCCACCAATGGCTTAGACCCTTCAATCATTGATACATTCCCCACCCTTGTGTATTCCTCAGTAAAGGATCTCCGGGAGAGTAAACGTGGTCTAGAATGTGCTATCTGCTTGGTAGAATTCCAAGATAACGATGAGATTCGCTTGATACCAGTTTGTAATCATGTCTTCCATCAAAATTGCATAGACGAATGGTTTGGAAACCATACCACATGCCCACTTTGCAGAAAAAGCCTCCTACCATCCGCGATTTCTCTGCCCGAGATTGGCCAGCAAGAGAGAGAGACAAGAGAAGAAATTGAGGAGGTGGTGATGGTGGTGGGGAGAGGAGATCTAGATAGCCATGAGGGTGCAACAAGTAGTTCAAATGGTACACAAGATAGAGGACAAGATAGGGGGAAGGTGGTAGCTGAGAGATTATCTAGGTACAACACTACAGGGCATTCAATCATGTGTGTAAAACAGGAGCTGAATGACGACCGGTATACGTTAAGATTGCCGGATCATGTTATGGAACACATTGTAAGGGGTCATAAATGTACAGCAAGTTGCACTACATTTGGGGAGAATTCAAACAATCCTGGTAACCGAGAAGGCGTTTTAGTCGAAAGTTCAGGTTTAGAAGCAGTGTAAAAAAAAAGCGATCCTAGTGCACGAGGCTCCTACTATTAGAGTTTCAAGACATATGATATAAATAAATTGTATATTCTATAGCTTTCTTCTTTGTACCATTTTAGTTTTATTCAGTGATGGTAATGATGATTCATTAGTTTTTTTTTTTTTTTTTCCTCAATTTCAATTTTGAGAGTTTCTTTATCCTTCAAGGTTCTAAGAAACGGGATCGGATGGATTGAATCAGTCCCGTTCTACCTGGATCGGATTGGTATCTGTGGAATGAATGTGAACTGGATCAGGAAAACCAGTATCTTCCTCTCTTTTTCTCCGGGTATGCTAGTACTTTAAAAGTTTTTGATTACCCTTTTATTGATTGATTCAACTAATTAAAAATGGTTTAACTAAATCAAATCTTTCTCCCTTGCTAATCCACCGGTGGTCCTTTGAACCATCACCGGCACTATGGATTCACTCGCAATGCTATATCAGCCCCGAGACCTTTCGAAGCTGCCAAGGTTGGAGAAGCTATTGCTATTCGGGATGGATTGTTGAATAACTTAACTCCTATTCAAGTCAAATCTGACTGTGAGGAGATTATTAAATTGCTTAATAACAGGACCTCCCTTGGCGATCTTGCTGCTCAGCCTATAATAGTCGATATTTTTGAGTTGATTTCATCTTGTAATTTTTCCTTTTCTCGTGTTTCAAGGGGAGTTAATAATCTCGTTGATACCCTTGCTATGGAAGCCACCATCATTTCAGGATTGGTTGAGTAACCTAATTCTGCTTCTTGTCTTCTGGAGAGAAATTTTTCTGATTCCTCAGCTATATCCCGTTCTGTTCTCAATAGATATTTTCTTAAATAAAAAAAAAATAAAAAAAATAAAAAATAAAAAAGTAACAGTGGAGAAAAAGATGTGAAATTTAATTTTAGAATAATAAAAAAAATCTAAATAAAAGAGTTTGAGATTTTGAGAAATAATAAGGCAAGTATATACAGCGGTTAGAACAATAAAAAAGAGTCGACCATTTCGAATGAAAATGTCATTTATTCCAGGATAAATCACAATTTAATAATGTAACTTCGGAAACTGTACAAGTTTATAGTTAAATTTCAGTGTTTGGATCCTCCCCGGTGGCGTACAACCTAGTGCATGATCCGATGATCAAGGATTACTTGGCGTGCCTACCCATATATTGTATGGGGGTTTGAGTTTTTAATGTCAGATGGACACAGAAAAAGGGGTTTTCTAATGATAATTGAGTGTATTTCACAAAAATATGAAATCAAAGTAGGGGAGTTGACCAAGTTTTGGATGTTCGAGTGAAATTTGGAGCACATTTCACTCAATCGAATGCATTTAGCGTATTTTTTCACAGTAGTTGGTTCTGTCAGATTGATCGTTTGTGATGGATTCATAATTTTATATATTAATTTTTCTTATATTTAGTATATTTAAGATATTATATGTCTTATGGTACTCATTTGTGATGATTTCTTATATATAAGACATTGGTAGAAAGTATTGATAATTTATGTTTAAAATAAAAAAAATTCTGATATTTTTAATAATGACCTTCTGAATTTCATGTAGATTTTTAATGTGGAAAGAATTCTATGATCCAAAAATCTGATCTGGAAAACTGATTTGATTTCAAACTAGAGAAGAAAAACTACCACTCATAAAAGGTTTACTATTGGAAGGATTTGATTGATTGTCAAAAATCTTGAAGAGAATATATACCTCTATGAAATATTACAAAGAATGATTCTCTATCTAATCTAGGCAAGAGGATTTTGTTTAATCTTTATTTTCATCTTTATTTTCATCTTTATTTTCATGTAATAAGGTTGTTAATTCTTGATATACCAGTTTTAGTCTTCTCAACTCTAGCTATTTAAGCAATGTAAAGGCTACGTAATAGAACATCTAAGAATTATTGAGAAGATAGTTTTATTTCTTTTGTCTTTCTTTTCTATCATGTCTAGCTAAGTTCTTTAGTCGATTCAAGGGGAATTCAATCCGGTTAGTAAAATTGTGAGACTCTGTTCTTAATTTTAATTATTTTTCTATTCAAATATCTGTGTTGCTTGATTTTTCAAGTTAATGGTTGTATGATTCAATTATTAAGAGGCCTATTAATTGATTGAGTTATGTGATTTATTGCTAACCTGAATCCATAATCCGTAATTGTTATGATGTTCAGAAAAAGTAGCAATTGAGCAGAACAATTATGATCTAAGTTTTTGTCACTTTCTTAAAGGAAACATAGAATGAATTAAATAATCTGACACTTGTTAGATTGTTGTTCATCTTTAACTCCCTCCGAGAGTGTAATGCAATCAGTAAATTCATGAGGATTGCTTAACACTAATTGATTTATTGATAAGAATTAAATTGTATGCTGGGCTCAAATTAATGAAATTAGGGAAGGTAAAGATTGTCTGACTTTTTGATAATCCTTAGTTAAATATTTGAATAGAGAATACTATAAATATATATATGAGGTCAATGATCAATTTGCAGCCGTGAATAAATTTCCTTGAATCGACATCATCTTCCATTGAATTTTTGTTACTTAATTTTGTTGTCAATTAAATTGCAGAAGAAGACCTCCCTTTTTCTTGGTAAGTAGACAATTTGATTAACTAGTCTCTGTGGATCAACCTTTACTTATCATTACTATTCATTGTAGGTAGAGTAATTTATTTTTGGTTGCGCTCGACACACATCAAAAATTTGGTGCCGTTGCCAGGGACTAGTTTTAATTAGATTGTGATTGTTTTCATTCTATTTAATTTTTTTTAATCACTTATGTTTTTACCTTTGGATGAAGTTTTTTTTTTTTTTCTGTTTCAAGTGTCCATAGTTTTTCCTACAGGTATTGCTTGCGCATGAAATTTTGGACGACTTAGGGGCGCTACAAGAAGCTTATTTCGAAGAACATAAAAAAAAAACATGATTTAATATTTTTAATTTTACTTGGTTTTCTTGCACTTTGTGTTGCAGGTCAGAATTTTTTTTTGGGATTTTTAATTAGTTTTTATTTATTTATTATTATTATTATTATTATTATTATTATTATTATTATTTATCCATTGTATGGGTATCTTGGTTAATAACTCGATCTTCTAACTCTGGTAAATTGATATTTGATCCAGAACCCGAAAGAACTTTGCATCGATTAAGGAAAGAAGCTAAGAAAATTCTGACAGAACATGTTTCAATATCACAAGAAGTAATTGTTTATGATATAATTGCTAGTGAACTGCTAATAGAGGAAGCCATGGCTGAAAACATGACTTTGAACGAGCTGGCTACTCCTAATCTAAACCAACAACCTTTGTGTATTGAATTTTCAAATCTAGAAGCGACATTTAAATTAAAATCGGGACTAATACATCTACATCCCAAATTCATGGTTTTGCACGAGAAGATCCTCACAAACATTTGAAGGAATTTCATGTGGTATGCTCTAGCATGAAACTACAGGGTATTACAGAGGCACAGATCAAGCTGTGTGCTTTCCATTCTCTTTAGATGAATATGCTAAAGATTGGTTGTACTACATTCCCTCTGGTACAATCAATTCATGGAATGAGATGAAACGCCAGTTTTTGAGAAATATTTTCGGCATCCAAAGCGGCAAATATAACGAAAGAGATATGTAAAATTCGGCAATACCATGAAGAAACATTATATGAGTATTGGGAACGCTTCAAGAAGCTTTGCGCAAGCTGCCCATACCATCAAATTAGTGACCAACTTCTGATTCAATATTTCTATGAAGGATTGCTACCAATGGAGAGGAGTATGGTGGACGCCACTAGTGGAGGAGCTTTAGTTGACAAAACTCCAGAAGCCGCGAAAAGGTTAATTTCTAATATGGCGATAAATTCACAGCAATTTGGTACAAGGATGGAGCAAACATTGAAGAAAGTTAATGAGGTAAGTACATCAAACCTTGAACGTCAGATTTCTGATCTGACTTCTTTGGTGAGACAAATGGCTATAGGGAAATTGCAAATAGTTAAAGCATGTGGTATTTGCTTAGCCACTAGTCATGCTATAGATATGTGTCTTACATTTCAAGAAGATACACTAGTCCAACAAGCAAATGTCATGGGAGGATTTCAAGGGCAACCTCAGTGAAAGTATGATCCATACTCAAAATCATACAACCCTAAATGGAGAGGTCACCCAAATATGAGTTATGAGAATCAAGTTGCCCAGAATCATTATCAGCCCCCATTGCAACCTAGGCAACAAGCAAATCAAAATATGTCACTTGATGAGATTGTTAAGGCATTGGCAAGCAATACACAGCAGTTTAAACTTGAGACAAGGAATAGCATTCAGAATATAGAGAAGCAGATTAGTCAACTTGCAACTTCAGTAAGCAAACTTGGAGCTCAAGGATCTGAAAAATTATCATCTCAAACCATCATAAACCCATGTGAGAATGCAAGCGCCATTACATTACGGAATTGAAGAGAACTTGAGCCCTTCATTGCTAAATCTACAGATTCAACCAAGACAGTAAAAGAAACAAAAGTCGACAGCGATGATGTAAATTTGTCCAAGGTAAAATCTCAACCAGTTGTGCGTAATTCTACTAATTCTGTTCTTCTTCCTTTTCCCAGCAGACTGTCTAAATCGAAAAAAGAAGAACAAGAGAAGGAAATTCTTGAGACTTTTCGAAAGGTAGAAGTAAACATACCTCTACTTGATGTCATTAAACAAGTCCCAAGGTATGTAAAATTTCTCAAAGAATTGTGCACTTCAAAGAGGAAATTGAGGGGTGACGAGAAAATTAGTGTAAGGAAGAACGTATCAGCAGTTATTCAACGTAAGTTACCCCCAAAATGAAGGATCCAGGTACGTTTATGATTCTATGTGTGATTGGTAATACTAAGTTTGAACGTGTCATGTTAGACTTAGGTGCATCTATAAATGTTATGCCACATTCAATTTATGCATCTCTAAATTTGTGTCCTTCGAAAAAAATGGGTGTAATTATCTAGTTAGCTGACCGTTCTAACGCATACCCTGAGGGAGTGGTTGAGGATGTTTTGGTGTAGGTGAATGAGTTGATTTTTCCTACTGATTTTTATATTTTGAATATGGAAGACAGTACCTCCCCAAACCCTACCCCAATTTTACTAGGAAGGCCTTTCCTCAAAACAGCTAAAACGAAGATTGATGTCCATGATGGTACGAAGATTGATGTCCATGATGGTACCCTTACCATGGAGTTTGATGGAGAGATTGTTAAATTCAACATATTTGAAGATATGAGGTACCCTAGTAATGATGTTCAATCTGTGTTTTCTATTATTGTGGTCGATGTGTTTGCACAGAAGATTTTTGAATTGAGCAGTAAGAAAGAAGCGGGTAAGCAAAGGAAGTTGCAGTTGCAAGAATTAAAAGAGATACGACTTGAGGCTTACAAGAATTCAAGCATATACAAGGACAAGACTAAGACGTTTCATGATAAGAGGATTGTGAGGAAGCAATTTGTAATTGGACAGAAAGTCTTGCTTTACAATTTGAGATGTAAATTGATGCCTGGTAAGTTATGTTCTCGTTGGATTGGACCTTTTGAAGTTATTAATGTGTTTTCTTATGGTCTTCGAAACTAACAAGGTTTTCAAGGTTAACGGGCATCGACTCAAGACGTTCTATGAAGTTTTTCATGAGCATACTATAGACGAAGTACAACTGGGGGATCCCGTTTATTTTGATTGAGGAGTATTGGGTCAAGCTAACGACGTTAAACACAAGCACTGCTTGGGAGGCAACCCAAGAAATCGAATTTATTTTTCTTATCATTTTTAATTACTTTTTTTTATATCTTTCCATTACATTTTTAACTTCCATTGGGGACAATGTATTAAGTATGGAGGGAGGAATTATGATTTCTCTTTTGTTTTATTTTTATTTTTATTTTTTAAGTTTTGTTTTTAATTTTTGTATGATGTGTTAGAAAAAAAAAATTTCAAAAGTTGAATTTAAAAAAAAAAAATTCACTTCAATAGACTAAGAGAATATGTATGCCATGGATTGGAACTATTTGAATGTGAAAACAATTACATATATGAATTAGTTGAAACAACTTGCTAAATGAGCTTTGAATAACATTAATAGTTGCATTTAGAGGTAAAGCATGTAGGTTTAATAGATGGAATCCAGCCAAGCCAACTTTTGAGCCAAACTAGACTGAGACATCTATGTCAGTTTTTATTTTCTTTGAAGATTGATATTCTACTATGTCAAGATTACATTGATATGTGTAAACATAAAAATGATAAAGGCAAATAGGATTTTACAATCACTTAGCTTAAATGGCCAACCTTATATATTTTTACCTTTAGTGGACCCACTTTGAGCTTTTAAACTTTATTATTCATTGAACCCAAAACCATGAGCCTTGAATTATTTATTTTTCTCATATTTTATCAACCTTTAAGCTAATAGAGCATTGAGAATTATCTAATGGGTTTGAAAGAGATATGTATTGAATAAGTATGGGGGTGCTATTCTCAAAAGTGATGGTTGTATGTCAAGAAATGGGATGTAATGGGAGTAAATGGTCATTGTTATGTTTGAACTGTCATGGTCTTCTAAAAGAAAAGAAAAAAAAATTTAAATAGCAAAGCATAGTTCTCAAATGAAAAGAAAAAGAATGAAAGAAAAAGAAACTAAAGTTTGGGATGTTTGTTGAAGAGCTTTATTTATGAGCCTTTATCATTTTGATTGTTCAATTTTTTTTTGTCTTAATGCTCTATTAGTTTCTTCGATTTTAACGTCAGTACATTTTTCTTATCCGTAGCCCGAACCCTTGCCTCATTACAATCTTGATAAAGACCTTTTGATTCATGTATGCATGTATTCTAAGTAATGGAGATTTTGGTGAATAAGCAAGCCTATGGTAGTGCATCTTCATAGCAAGATCTTGAGTGAAACAGTTAAACCTTGAATTCTTGAGTGAGTATAGAGAATCCCAGAGAAAATCTACTAAACATTAGCATGTCTACTTTTGAATAAGACTAGCTATGTTAGATATTGCTCATATTTACTAAGTGACCTTTGACTATGACATATATTATTCTCTTGATCTCTTGAATTAGTTTTTGATTCATGGTACACATATTCTTTGAATGTTGTGGGATGAAAGTGAAAAAAAAAATTTAGTATTTAGTTTGTCTGAGGACGTGCAAGAGCTAAGTGTGGGAGAATTTGATGGATTCATAATTTTATATATTTATTTCCCTTATATTTAGTCTATTTAACATATTATATGTCTTATGGTACTCATTTGTGATGATTCCTTATATATAAGACATTGGTGGAAAGTATTGATAATTTATGTTTAAAATAAAAAAAAATTCTGATATTTTTAATAATGACCTTCTGAATTTCATGCAAATTTTTAATGTGGAAAGAATTCTAAAAATCAAACGTGATCCAAAAATCTGATCTGAAAAGCTGATTTGATTTCAAACTAGAGAAGAAAGATTACCACCCATAAAAGGTTTACTATTGGAAGGATTTGATTGATTGTCAAAAATCTTGAAGAGAATATATACCTCTATGAATTATCACAAAGATTAGTAAGCCTAGAAGTGGCATTTGGTTAATAATGGAATGATTCTCTATCTAATCTAGGCAAGTGGATTTTGTTTAATCTTTATTTTCATCTTTATTTTCATGTAATAAGGTTGTCAATTCTAGACATACCAGTTTTAGTCTTCTCTACTCTAGCTCTTTAAGCAATGTAAAAGCTATGTAATAGAGCATCCAAGAATTATTGAGAAGATAGTTTTATTTCTTTTGTCTTTCTTTTCTATCATGTCTAGCTAAGTTCTTTAGTCGATTCAAGTGGAATTCAATTCGGTTAGTAAAATTGTGAGACTCTGTTCTTAATTTTAATTATTTTTTATTCAAATATCTGTGTTCCTTGAATTTTCAAGTTAATGGTTGCATGATTCAATTTATTAAGTGGTCTATTAATTGATTGAGTTATGTGGTTTATTGCTAACCTGAATCCATAATCCGTAATTGTTATGGTATTCAGAAAAAGTAGCAATTGAGCAGAACAATTATGATCCAAGTTTTTATTACTTGCTTAAAGGAAATGTAGAATGAATTAAATAATATAACACTTGTTAGATTGTTGTTTATCTTTAACTCCCTCCAAGAGTGTAACGCAATCAGTAAATTCATGAGGATTGCTTAACACCAATTGGTTTATTGATAAGAATTAAATTATGTGCTGGGCTCAAATTAATGAAATTAGGGAAGGTAAAGATTGTCTGATTTTTTTAATAATCCTTGGTTAAATATTTGAATAGAGAATAATATAAATATATATATGAGGTCAGTGATCAATTTGCAACCGTGAGTAAATTTCCTTGAATCGACATCATCTTCCATTGAACTTTTGTTACTTAATTTTGTTGTCAATTAAATTACAGACGAAAACCCTCTTTTTTTTATGGCAAGTAGACAATTTGATTAACTAGTCTCTGTGGATCGACCTTTACTTATCATTACTATTCATTGTAGATAGAGTAATTTATTTTTGGTTACGCTTGACAAGCATCAATTTGGTTTTGGTTTCATTATGATAAGTCATAGGTAGAAACTGGAATTGATTTTTTATTTTTTTTAGATAGATAGATATATCGCAAAGAGAGTTGAATTCATGATCTCTTTGAGGTGCTAGTCTTTCACCAACTAAACTACCCACTTTGGGGTAACTGAACTGATTATTAATTGTTTCCAAAACACAAAATAGCAACTGATTAAATAATCGGTTAATTCTTCCCTTGTTTTCTCTGTGCCCCACGCAGCTGCTACCGACACCGAAATCTATGACAAAACTACAAATGGTGTTTATTTTTTTATTATTTTTTTGTTCTTTTGAGTCTTTATTATACTACACGTATCTCCTTAGGGAAAAAATAGAAATGGGAAGATAGAGAATGATTTTCAAGTCCTCTTTCGATTAATGAAAAGAATTCATTAATGTGATTCTCATCCTATGACATGAGACAAGATCTTATTAATGTGGCCATCCTCTTCAGACAATAGAAGGACCTAACACTTTGGATCTTGTTCAAGGATACCATCTGCATTCGAATTCTACAATTTGGAAATTTAATGGGTATATGCATTCAGAAATCTCAAATCATGAAATCTATCGTTTGGATTTCATTTATGTGGATTTAATAATCATTAAGCTCTAACTACATAGCAACCAAACAAATATTCAATTTGGAATCTCAGCATATGAGCAGAAATTGGCTACTCATGTGGGCAACATATGTCCTTTGACCCTGGTGATCAAATATATCAATGACCGCAACCAGATCGGAGGAGGAACGATTTGAAACAAAGGGCTTTTTTTTTTTTTTTTTGGGGGGTAAGAAGTATAACCATGGTTGATCCAAGTAAGGCCCTTTTTCCCAAATACATCAAATGTAGAAATGTAGAAGAGAAGGCATTATACCAATGGTCATTATTTGCTCCTGTTTTTATGAAAAAAAAAATATAATAATAATAAATTTGCTCGAGATTTTGAAGAAGAGAGAGAGAGGGGGGGGGGGATAGATGTACATGCTCCCAACATATCCTTACTTTTCCCTTATTTCATTTATCTTGGTCTCAAAAGTTACCCTGAGTTCAATTTATTGTGTGAAGGCTAGAAATGACATCATTACTAATGATATCTTACGAATGACCAAATTAAGGAAATGGTTTATGTACGGGGCGTGTATGTGCACGGTCAGGGCATCAACCCTTCACTCAATCAGAGATGAATGGTTTTGAGATTACACTTCTTCTTTATTCTGTCAAATGGTTAAAAGTATAACCATGTATGCATATTACCGTGTGTGAAACTTATTGCCATAAAATAATATCACTAGGGTAAGATAGGATTGTTATTTTATATTTAGTCTCCTTTCATATGTGTTCCGTCGATGCATATAGAGATGCTGACTAGAAATAAGGGTCATAAAACAGCAACAAAAAAAAAAAAAAGGTAATATACTCGTAAATTGAAGAATTATACCTAAATTAATAAAAACATATGACATTTATGATGTGTCAAGTCATAAAACAGTGAGAATTCTCATCTTCATAAAGTAGTTAAATGATGTTTGTCCAAGACTCCAAGCATGAATCCATATGAAGAGAGAGAGAGAGAGAGAGAGAGAGAGAGAGAGAGAGAGATTTATGATGTGTCTAGCCATAAAACAGTGAGAATTCTCATCTTCAAAAAATAGTTAATTGATATTTGTCCAAGACTCCAAGCATGAATCCATATGAAGAGAGAGAGAGAGAGAGAGAGAGAGAAAGATTTATGATGTGTCTAGCCATAAAACGGTGTGACTTCTCATCTTCATGAAGTAGTTAATTGATGTTTGTCCAAAACTCCAAGCATGAATCCATATGAAGAGAGAAAGAGAGAGAGAGAGAGAGAGAGAGAGAGAGAGAGAGAGAGATAGAGATTGCGCTCTATGGTGGCCTACAATATACATTTGTTATGACTTACAACCCACAACCCACAACACATCCTAACGAGTAATATGTTGATCACAGGTTGGCATTGAGAGGGGGGTGAATCAGTGCCTTTAAAAATTCTTCTCACTAATTCTTTGAAGATATATGCTGTCCTGAGCTAACACCTTACTCACTGAGCATAATCACAATACCACTGAAGTACAACCACATTCATAGTCATGTGCACAACCACCTTGCTACCACAGAGTGGTCAGGTCTACCATGTTGTGCACACCCATCCTGCAGGCCATTCCATGCACTTCACAATATACAAAATGTAAACAATTCACACAACATCCATAACACAGATATACGTGGTTCACCACCATAGTATGTGATGGCTAGTCCATGGAGTAATGTCCAATGGGCTTTATATATACTCAATACTCTACTTTTAGCTGTACATACAGTAGGGAGTACATTCACCCAATTTACCTAGCATAAAATGTAAGACCCGTATCGAACTAACCGGTCTTACCACCTTATACCAGGTCTACCTATCATGGTCGAGCCAAGTGGACCAAGTGCGTGAAGAAACCACAAGACCAGGTATGAAGTCTAACCCAAAAACAGCAGATGTGAGGGTAGGGTCGCATGCCTAAACAGGTAGGGTCGACCCCACCTCAACAGAAGTCCAACCCATGACTTTCTAGTCAGAGGGTCGCATGACTAGAAAAACGTAGGGTCGACGGATTCTCCAACCCTACGTCCGATCCTACGATGACAGACAGAAACCAAAAATTATGAAACTTTCCTAATTCAAAGGGGATCTTTTCTAAACTCATTGGGACTTATTATGGGGGGTTTTCCTCTATAAATAGGACATCCCTTATCCGCTTTCACTCCTTTAGAACCCTAATTGACAGTGAGAGAAAGAGAAAGAGAAAGAGAAGGAAGAGAAGAAGAGAAGGAAACTTGAAGAAGAAGACTAAGGAAGAGGAGGAAGTTCAGAGAACCTCTGAATAAAGGTATGAACCTAATTCTCTACCTGAATAAGAGATCCTAGAACAGTTATGAAGAACATAGGATTAAGAGAAACCCAAATCATCCATCCATGGACAAGTTATAAGAGATTCCATGGAGAAAATCATTATGGACAATGAAAAGTGTATAACTTGTAGTTTTGAGCCATAGAACAATCATAGAATGGACCATGAAAGTAAGCCAAAGGATACAAACATGAAGAGGTGGACTTTAAAATAAAAGGTCGACTCAGAATATGTGTGGTCGCACGTAGCGTCGAATGATATCTGACCCTATGAGACCACAGGATCGACCACATGCCCTCGGGAAGTCCCAAGGAGGGTGTGGTCGCACGTAGGGTCGAATGGTATCTGACCCCACATCCGACCCTATAATTTCAGTTAGTAGGGTCGAATGGTATCTGCTACCCTAGGTGCTACCCTACCTGCGACCCTACGATTTCAGTTAGTTTAAAATATATTGGAATTAATTCTAATTAAAATCTATCGACTTGTTAGGTCTTTCTAGTGATTAAAAAGTGATTCATAAAGCTTGAACGAGGATCTACGCTCAATCAAAGGTGAGGGAACAAGACCTAAACTAATTGGTTAATAATAAACTATTTTCATTTATTGAGTCCAACACCATGAATGATTCTATGCTTGTATGCTTGTAATGCGCATATCACATGTCATCCACTATTCCTGTTATTACTGTTCATGCATATTTAATTATGTTTATTTATAACATGATGATGATGATGGTGCTAGAAATAGGCATGTGAATGTATGTGTGTGGTTAGTGTACTTGATGCGAGTGGAGCATCAGGGAGAGGACGTGATACTGTGGTTCATCCTGGTCACTAGACTCTAGCTCATCTCTACTCAAGTCTAGTCCACTGATATCGTCGTATCGCCATTATCTTAGTAGAACTATTACATCGTACGGCATCAGAGAAAGTGGTCTCGGACCATGTAGTCTCTGACTCTGTCGGGGGGCCTTAGCTCTATCTCTATGGATATATTGAGGGATGCTGGGGTGAGGCTTTGGATACACTGTTTGACATTAGGATTGGTTAGTTGCGAGCCCAGTTTGCAATCCCTCGCTAACAGGGGCTTACGTGTTGGTATGGGTAGAGCATCAGGGGAAGTGTGATGCGGTGCGGTCCTACGCACTTTAGCTCTATCTCTATTCCATGGTGGGTGCATGTGGGGGCGGCAATGGTGTTTGATCCATTAGGTGGTTCCACACATTAGTGTATAGAGGTGCAGCGGCTACCTATCCTCTCTATTGCACATTGCAAACTTATGAACCGGACCAAAGATATGAATTGAATGCATGCATATGTTTGTTGCATTATTTTGTTTGCTCACTGAGCCGTGATGTGTGCTCACCATTTCGACGTCGAATATTTTTAGTTGATGATGTAGGTACCACCATAGAAGATTATATAAATGCTCTGATGTATGGACATGCGGCAGCGATGGATTCTGAAGTTATGATGGAGTCGCATGATTCGTCATGCGAGTGCAACTCATGCGTCTTCGATTAGATTTTATTTAAATTATACAGACGATGTAATTGATTAAATTATTTTATTTTATGTCTTAGTATTTTGAAGATAATTGAATAATTTATTTATGTTATCATCTTTAGACTCTCAATTCATTTAATATTAAAGACTTCCGCTATAATTTATTTATTCTGATTATGATTGTGGATGTGTATGGTTTAAGCAAACAGATACAGCCTATTCGAGATCCTGGTTGAACCGTTGGTTTATTAGCGGTTCATCACACCATTCTGAATAGTACGGAATTATGGTATGACATAAAACCAGGAGGGCATAGATGTGCCTACAATTCAGGTACCTAAGTACCAATGCTCAGCACTCGTTGCACACACTATGCTTAACCCACACCCACAGAAAGTAAACAATAATAGTTTTTGGGCTTATAGCAATGCCCTAAAATTTAATCCCCACTAGCTAGGCATTCAACATTTATCATCTACAGCTAGCATACATTGAGTACAGAAAATAAATAATTAACTCATACAAGGTTAGGAGGCTTACAACCCTTATCTGGCATTTTTCTAGTACTCTGGAAACACTCTAGGATGTCTCTGTGAAGACTGGCACAGTCTCGAAGTCCACTAGAATACCTTAAATTCATTACATATAACATAGGCCACATTTCCCTCTCTCTCTCTTCTTCAAAACACCAACACACCTTTCAATACTCCATTAAAGCTTCACGTAGTCTCATATAACTTTCATTACTGCCCAACAGCCATTTGACTCTCAAATACACATCAATGAAGCTCAACTCCACTTCTTGATGGTTGGTGGAAGGATTCAAACCATTCATACACACCAACACTACAATGAGGCTTCACACAAGCTCATAATCACCATAAATATTCAATGGAAGCTTCACCAACCTCTCACCACTCATTAATGCACCATTGACAAACAAGATTGAGGTTGGTGGGTGATTGATTGCTCACACACAAGGCTAAACCCTCAAAAACCCCTTTCTACCTCTTTTATTCTCTTTTTTACAATTTGTACTCAACTTTGAGCTCCATTCATTGCTCACCACCATTCTGTACTTTCATTACTCTTCAATGGAGCCTCAATATCCTCATAGAAGGTTGGTGTAGAGATTTTTCATCATAGAACCCCCCAACACCTTCCAAGAGAGGTTTTCCACCTAAAAACCAGAGAGAGTCATACTAAATCATCCCCAAATCATGCCCAAATGGTAGAGCATTCAAAATCACAAACGTGGGCTTTTGGATTGTCCGTTTTGGACATCAGATCATCAAGTTATGATCTATTGAAGTTTGGCCAATGAAAATAAACCAAATAGAATCTTTTGACTGCAATTCATACACCTGCGCTGCACAGAATCACCACCCGCTGACACGTCAGAGGGCTTGTCGAGTTTTCATTCGCTGCCTTTAGAATCTTCAATCCCGGTCCCACAATCTCTGAAAAAGGCCGAAGAGAAACTGGGCCGTCAAATCGGCTCCAACACGTCAGTCTCTATCAGGTCACATCATGACCATTGGATATGGATCATTTCCACCGCCACCATGTACATGCGCTGCACTGAATAGCCACCCTCGTTGACAGGACTGAATATGGTTGTCGATCTCTGATTGGCCGTAGAGAGAATCTCAAATAATCACTGTAGGTTCGAACAGAAAAGGAGGGATTCAGATCCATCCATTCGATCAGCTCCATCACGTCTTACGCTATCGGCTTGAGTCTCAGCTATTCGATTGGGACTTTTTCGCCATCGTTCCATACACGCAGCACACTGGATCAGTGCTAGAACTCCAAGCGATGTAGAACACCAAAATAACCTGCAATCAACCAATCATGGAGCGAGCGGGAGAATCAAGATGCGACCGTCGATATACACCATAGCCTGTACTGATCTCTACCATCCGATAAGAATTTCTGAAATAAGATTCAATCCAAGCCTTTAGTTTGGCTTTTTTTCTTTCTGATTTTCCCAAATTACCCCCCACAAAGGCATAAATGGCGTCTGTAACCTATGTGATACAATGTGTATCACTTCAGGGTCATGCTTCCAGAGAGATTTTCTCTCTCCTAGACTAATGTCGAGCATTGGTGTGCAACCCAACTGCTGTGCCAAGGCTTGCAGGAGGGCATGCTTGCTTGCGAGCAGTGTGTCACGGCCTTAGTATAACTAAACTAACCGTGCGGCACTTAGTCACTCATAAGCCTTCTTGAGAACTAAGTAAGCCTAAGAGAGTAGAGAACACAAGAGAGCTTTTAGAAGAATGGACTTCTATTACAAAGATCTCTTACAATGCTTGAGTGCAGAGTGTGCAAAGTGCCTTGGCCAAATGAGGCTAGCCCTATTTATAGGCACCCTTATGTACAATGAATGGCTAAGATTATGTACAAGTGTCTATAATCTAACAGTTAGGAATGTTCTAGGAGAGTGGTCTAGAACATTTCCCCTTTCTAAAAGAATTCTAGAGAATATAGGATCTTCTAGAGTTTTCCATATGTACAAAGAATATGGAGGTTTTTAGATAATGGGCCAACCCACTAACCCATGTGCCATCCCATGGGTCATGTAGATGGAGCGGGTCGTGGGTCGTGACATTCTCCCCCACCTAAGTTGCAGACGTCCTCGTCGCATCATCTTCATGGAACTTCTGTATAATCTCTTGGAACTGCCAAAGTGCATCTAATGGTTCCCAACTTGCTTCACTCTCTGGTAGTCCCTTCCACTTGACTAGGTATTTCCTATAAGGAGGAACGCCTCGCCTTCTGATCACTCTATCAGCCATCACGTATTCAGCCTCCTTCTCATAGGAAGTGACAACACCCATAGGTGCTCGAGTTGAAGTTCCACGATTCGGATGTTCCATGTCGCCATGATAAGGCTTTAGCATGCTTGCATGGAAAACCGGATGGATCTTGAGCTTGGGAGGAAGTTTTACCTCATATGATACCTTACCCACCTTCCTCACAATCTCAAATGGCCCTTCATATCGGCGAACCAGTCCTTTGTGCACAGACCTTAGGGACTTGAACTACTGTGACACGAGCTTTACTAGTACCAAGTCGCCTACCATGAAGTGTTCTGGTCACCTGTCCTTATCGGCCCATTTCTTCATCTTCTTAGTGGCTTTGTCTAGGTAAGACTTGGCCACGTCCATCTTTTCATGCTACTCCTTTGCAGCCTTGAACGCCGAAGGGCTCCTCCCTGTGTATTCTATCATAAGTGTATGTGGCGTTAAAGGTTGTTGTCCAGTGGCTACCTCGAACGGGCTTTGGTTTGTCGCCTCGCTCTTTTGACGGTTGTAGGAAAAATGAGCCACATCAATCAGCTTGGCCCATTCTTTCTGGTTGGCACTCACAAAGTGCCTCAAGTATATCTCCAATAAGTTGTTGACATGTTCGGTCTATCCATCAATTTGTGGATGGAAGCTTGCAGAAAAGTGGAGAGCCGAACCCAACAACTTGAACAGCTCCGTCCAGAACTTGCCCGTGAAGCGAGGGTCTCGATCGCTAATGATCATGCGTGGCACACCCCTATACTTCACTATATTCTTAAGGAACAGCCTTGCTGCTTCTTCTACGGTACAATCTCTAGGGGCTGCCACGAAGGTGGCATACTTAGAGAACTTATCAACAACCACCATTATAGAGCCGCATCCTTCTGACGTAGGTAGTGCACTAATGAAGTCCATAGATACGCTCTCCCATGGCCTTTCCGGTGTGGGTAGTGGTTCTAACAATCCTTTTGGTTGTTGTTGCTTTACCTTGTCTTGTTGACACACAAGACAAGTCCTCACGTAGGCCTCTATGTCGTCCCACATCTGAGGCTAGTAATAGGCTGCTTTCTAGTAATGCCCGTGTGCGCCATTGTCCTGGGTGACCAGCCCACTTTGTGTCATGGCACTCACGGATAAGGTTTCCGTCGTAGCTTATTCCATTTAGGAACATAGAGTCTTCTCTTCTTGGCATAAAGCAAGCCGTCCTTCTCCCAAAAGCATCTTGTCTTACCTTCCCGCGTGAGGTTAGTCAAGCTCTTAGCCATAGGGTCATGATCCAACCCCTCTTTGATTAAGTCTATCAATACTCCGTTTGGTTGGCTAAGAGAGGCCAATTCTGCCTTCTTACTCAACGCATCGGCTACACAATTGACTTTACCAGGCTTGTACTCAAAGGTGAAATCAAACTCCGCCAAGAAGTCCAGCCACCTAGCTTGTTTGGGACTTAGCTTTTTCTGGGACTGGAAATAGCTAGTGGCGACGTTGTCTATCTTTACGACGAATCTCGAGCCAAGCAAGTAGTGACGCCATGTCCTAAGACAATGTATCACCGCATTCATTTCCTTGTCATGGACCGTATAGCATCACTCTGTCTCATTGAGCTTGCGGCTCTTGTAGGAAATTGGCTGTCCTTCTTGCATTAGCACCCCCACCAATAGCAAAATCGGAGGCATCGGTGTGTACTTCAAACGTCTTGCCATAGTCGGGCAAGGCAAGCACGGGATCCTCTGTCACTACCTCCTTTAGTTCTTCAAAGGCGTTTTGGCATGCATCCGACCACTGCCACGCCATATTCTTCTTGAGGAGATCTGTCAAAGGGGCTGCCCTTGCAGAATATCCCTTGATGAACCGTCAATAGTAGTTTACCAAGCCAAGGAAAGATCTTAGCTTAGTGACCTTTGTAGGAACGCCCTACTCTTTGATTGCTCGCACCTTGCTATCATCCATAGCTAATGTAACACCCACGACCTTATGACCAAGGAACATTACCTCCTCTTTGGCGAATGCACATTTATCCTTCTTCACGTAGAGTTGGTTGTCCCTTAATACCTTGAAGACAATCTTCAAATGTTCCACATGTTCCTCTAGAGTATGGCTATATATAACGATGTCATCCAGGTAAATGACTATGAACCTGTCTAGGTAAGGGTGAAACAATTTGTTCATGAGTGTACAAAATGTTGCTGGCATGTTGGTGAGGCCAAAGGGCATGACTAAGAACTCGTACGCCCCATAGCGTGTCACACATGTGGTCTTAGGCTCATCCCCTTCTGCAATGTGTACTTGGCGATATCCCGACCGCAAGTCTAACTTGGAAAAATACTTTGCTCCACCAAGTTGATCAAATAAGTCGGCTATCAAAGGAATAGGGTATTTGTTCTTGATAGTTACCTTGTTAAGGGCCCGGTAGTCGATGCATAATCTCAACGAACCATCATGCTTTCGTTGAAAGAGGACTGGTGCACCATATGGAGCTTTGGATGGACGAATGAACCCTGCATCTAGTAAGTCTTTTAGCTGTCTCCTTAACTCCTCCAACTCCGGTGGTGACATGCAGTAAAGTGCCTTGGCAGGTGGTTTGGCGCCAGGTTCCAGCTCAATTGCATGGTCCACTTCCCTCCTAGGTGGTAGCCTCTTGGGTAGCTCGGCCGGCATTACATCCTTGAATTCTCCAAGGACATATTTAATGGGCCTAGGCAATGTCTTTACAGGCCTATCTTCTTTCTCCTCAAGTAAAGTGGTGAGATAAGTTGTCTCTCCGTTCTTGACCCCCTTCTCTAATTGCATTGCCGATAGCAAACTGGGACCGTTTTTGGTCCCTTGGACTGTTGGGACTATGCAAGAAGCTCCCTCTTCCATGATGCATACTGTGCTAATGGAGGGCATGGCTGTGGCATTTACCTTTCTTAGGAACTCCATGCCAAGTACTAGTTGAAAATCGTCCATAGGCACCACCGATAGATCCACGGTGCCCTTCCACGTTCCTATGCTCATCTTAACCCCATGAGCCACGCCATGAATGGGATGAGCTTGGAAGTTAACAGCCTTCAACCAACCCCCTTCTTTGGATACCTTTAGTCCTAAATTATTTGCCTCGTCCATCGAGACAAAGTTGTGAGTCGCACCTGTGTCAACCATGGCGTAAGTGGGCTTACCGTTGATGTGTATTTCTACGTACATCAGTCCCTTTTGTGAGGTGGTGGTCTTGACCTCTGTCGTCTTGCCCTTGATGGCTGCTAGTTGTAGCGATCCCATATGGGCTTCTTCTTTCTCGTCATCCTTCTCCTCAAGTAGAGCTGACAGTGCTTTCCTCTTAGGGCATTTCCTTGTCCAATGGGGTCCATTGCAAAGGAAACACGGGCTTTATGGTTTACGTCTATCTCTTCTATCATCCCTTGGTTTACCCTCCTTGTGTGAGGAGGACGTATCCAATCCTTCCTTCGAATAGGACTCTTTGGATGATGACTCTCCCCTACCTCTACCATTGTATGCCTTCTTGGGCTTGGAGGGTTCGTCTCTCTTGTAATCTAGTAGGGACTTTGCCGCTGCTATGGCTAAAGCAACATCTTGTACTCCCTGCCGTTGCAATTCTTGTGCGGCCCAACCTTGGAGTCCATCCATGAAGTTGAATAGTAATTCTTCCTCAGTCATACTCCGGACATCTAACATGAATGCGAGAATTCCTTTACATAGTCCCGAATAGACCCAGTTTGCTTGAGTCTTTTGAGACTCCTCCTTGCCAAGAATGTAGCATTCTCAGGATAGAATTGCTTCTTTAACTCTTTCTTAAAGCTATCCCAAGTATCTATAGTGCACGTACCTCTTTCCATGTCTACATGCCACCTACGCCACCATAGAGTAGCTGTGTCTTTAAGGTAGAGAGCGGCAGGTTGCACCTTCCTTGGCTCCTCAAGTGAGATTGCTTCAAAGTATCTCTCCATTAGCCACAAGAATTTATCGACTTCTCGGGTATCACGTCATCCATCGTAGGACATTGGCTTTGGCACCTCCACCTTAGGTGCCTCCTTAGGGGTAATGGCTCCTCCAACCACGGCTAGTTTGCATAATGCCCAATCGGCTCGCATTTCTTGCATTTGGGCTTCAAAGGTAGCCAATGTTTGCAATATTCGAGCTTTGAGAGCATCAAACTCAGCTTGTAGATGCGCTGTGGTGCTACGAACGGTTTGGTCGAGCCCTTCGAGTCGGCCATTGAACTCCTCCTTGAGTTCTCCCAAGTGCCCTTCGAGCTCCTCCTCATTTAGTTCTACAGCATCGACCATGTCTCCGGTCTCACCTGTAACTACCTCCACTCGATGTAGTCGTGCCTCCATCTCACCTACCAAGTCTATGGACTTGTCCTTGCTCCTTTTGCTCTTCCCTGTGTTGGGGTTAGCATCCCTTCTTCAGTCCTCTTTGGGGTTCACTACGTCGTGCACCTCCAAGTTGTTCGACATGATGGCTATGCTGCTGCACAGGTGTCTCCCTCATAACCGCACTCTGATACCAAATGTCACGGCCTTAGTGTAACTAAGCTAACCGTACGGCACTTAGTTGCTCACAAGCCTTTTTGAGAACTAAGTAAGCCTAAGAGAGTAAAGAACACAAGAGAGATTTTAGAAGAATGAACTTCTATTACAAAGATCTCTTACAATGCTTGAGTGCAGAGTGTGTAGAGTGCCTTGGCCAAATGACGCTAGCCCTATTTATAGGCACCCTTATGTACAATGAATGGCTAAGATTATGTACAAGTGTCTATAATCTAACGGTTAGGAACGTTCTAGGAGAGTCGTCTAGAACATTCCCCCTTTCTAAAAGAATTCTAGAGAATATAGGATCTTATAGAGTTTTCCATATGTACAAAGAATGTGGAGGTTTCTAGATAATGGGCCAACCCACTAACCCCTGTGCCATCCCATGGGTCATGTAGACGGAGCTGGTCGCGGGTCGTGACAAGTGGTTGCCTTGCGGCCTGGCTGCTTGGTGTGCTACTTGCTTGCAGCTGCCATGCCTACTACTGGGTGGCATTGCTGCTGCCCGGTGGCATGCGGCCATGCTGCCAAGTGCCATGGCCAGCTGCCATTGTGGCATGCCACCACAGAGTGTGGGTCCCACCCAGTTTCTCTTTTCTTTCTCTCTCGAGATTCTCTCTCTTCATTTTCTCTCTTCTGCTTCTCTTTCTTCTCTCACTTCATTCAATTGCCACATCATCTATGTTTGCCACCCATACAATGGGACCCATTGTGGGACCCACACTCTTGCTCTATTTTCTCTCCCCTCTTTCTGTCACCACTTTCTCTCTCTAGAATTTCTTTCCTTATTCTCTTTAGATTTTTTAGCTCTAGATCAAACAAGCCACATCATCAATGAGACCCACCGTCCACACTCTCTCTAGAACATGTACCCAAGGCTGCCTTAGCTTTGCCACTTGCACAGACACTCTCTCTCCTACACTGATGCTCTCTCTCCTTGTTTCTTTAACTGTATGCTCATCTACAATGCCACATCAGCGAGGTTGCCAACAATGACAACACATGGTCCAACAATCTCCCCCCTTGGAGTTGTTGCAACTCACTTCACACATGAGACTCTCTCCCCCTTTGACAACAAGTTCAAAGGGAATCCGGCCACATAAGAGTGCCCACCGCATCTTTCCTATCCTATGGGATCTCCATAAATCATCAAACACATCATATATTCTCATCAGATAGACAACCAATGACTCCCCCTTAGTCCATGCAGCTCTACTCACCCTCAAATCCATTGTTCATTTCCATTTCGCATACCACCATCAAAGAGTGCATGCATTTGTACTATTTGTGATCTCCCCCTATCATAAAGCTTTTCTCCGGCTTCAACAACACTAACACTGTCACAATGATGACACTCATATAAATCTCAAGTTTATGATATCAGTAGCAAGAAGTTAAAGTAGATTCCATTAAAGTCCATGCTTTCTCTCTTTAGACATATAATTTAAAAAATCAATCACATAAGAATATAACATATAGTTGCAGTGCCTGTTGCATCAGTTGTTACCACACATCACTAGTTATTTTCCTTTCTTTCCCATGCATTCAGATATAAGGTGTACCATCATAGAAAATAATGAATACTTAACCAAGATATTCTGATGCAAACAAAAATTACTTGTTGCAGTGTATCCAACCAAGTTCATCACTATAAAACACATCAAACTTGCTCTCTCTTTTTCGCAACAATATCCTCTCATCTGATAATGGCTTAACAAGATGTAAAAATCATAAAGAGACTATGCACTGTGTTCAATGATGATCCAAACATATTTTTCACATAGAGCCTACCTGTCACTTACCTACAGTCCACCTTGGGGCACTATCATGACATATAGTGAGCTCCCCCTCACTACAAGCATCTCAATGCTTGATGAGAAATACCATGAATGAACTTCAACCCTCTCTATCAGAGGGTACACATTTTCTGAAGATCTTTGCCTTGAAGCTAATAACTTGTCACTGTCAACTCTTTTAATCTCACATTCTGAATTGTTGAAGATCACTTCATACTCCATGACACTGCTACATCTTCTGAGCAATCTCTCCCAATGTGGGATACACACCTATAGGAGTGCCCATATGCATCTTTCCAATCCTATAGGTGTGAGTGTTCAAACTACATAGGAATGCCGATATGCATATTCTCAGTCCTATAGTTGAAAACTCAATTGCTCTACTGGTCCTTATATCCATTCATCACTGTTCATGCTATACAAAGGGTACCTGAAGGGATATGCATCAATGAACAAACATCTACATCACTCAATAGTGACTACCATAAGCTATCAATTTGCTTCTCCTTTGCAGTCAAATAAGAACAATATAACTCCCCATATCACCAATGCAAGGAGAACCACATTCTGACATTGTCATGGATGACTGTACATGACTGTACTAACTGTTTCTGATAAACAAACTGAGACAAGGAGATATCTTTAGCTGCCATACTCACACAACAGTACAACTTTGGTGTCATCACTAACTGCTCTATCCTTTTACTGACATAACACTGCTCATTTAATGTCTGCTCCACCATGATGCAACAATACAAAGGACAATACTGTCACACTTGATGATTCCAAGCACTTATATGAAGGGCTCTTCTGCCATCAACAAAGTCAGTCTAGGGGTAAAAATAAACATGTAAAATGCTCCCCCTCTCCATGTGCACCTTAGTGCACCTAGTTCCTGGGAGGTGTGCTCACTCCCACACCCAAACTGGATAATGTGGGGGTGGTGGGTGTGACTGCACACTCCTCCATGTGCCTTTCTCTCTACACTGCATGACCAACTACCTTGATCCTCTATTTGGGCTTCTCTACACATCCTCTCTTCTAGGAATGCCTGTCAATAAGCTCAATTGCTATCCTCTGCCTTTGTCCAACTACACCAACTGAAGACCTTTCTACTATCTTGTTTCTCCATACACTGTCCAAAGCCATATGAGACTGATCATTGAACTGAGACCACTCTTTGGCCTATTTTCTGAATTGGCTTCTTGAACCTCTTCTTTTTCTAGTTCTAAAAAGCTTATAATCTATCTACTTGAGCAAGCTAGGGGGTGAGCATTGCATTGCATCGCTTGGCCCAATGCCCAAGTATATGGCATCTAAGACACTCAACTGGCCTCATCTGGGGTGACGTGGATGTCCTCCTCCCATAATTACTAATACAAAATCTGAAGTGCAGTTTGCACTCCTATGCCCATATCCATTGCATCTGTGACAATATCCATGAAAGTGTGACTGTCTCATAAGGGAATGTCTATGCCAACTGGGTATGGGTCTATGCCTTGCGTTAGATGCTATCTGCCTCTATTGGGATTTCTGTTGTTTATGCCTCTGGTGACTAGACCTGCTCTATCTACTCTGCTCAACTGGTCTCTGCTGGTGAACTCTGTTAACCTTGTCACTCTGCATACTGCCTGTATTCCCTGTCTAAGCTCTCTGCTATGGAACACCTTTACATTGTGCCTGGTGTGTATGTTTTGCACTACTGTGCCTCTGCTCTTTCTGATGGGGAATACCTTTATACTGTGTTTGGTGTACTGAAGGTCTTCCATCACTGTTGTAAGCACCCCATTTTTGCCACCCTCAGCATAAATGAACCAATATGATAGGTTTTTGGCCTTTAATCCAAAGGTTGGTGATTCTTTAATGAACCCCACAGTAGGGTCATTGGATTACCTACTTGGATTAATAGGTCGTGAAATTATCTTCGAAATGATACTAGAATCATCAAATTCTGACGTCAAACAAGGAAGATATCGTAGTTTGAAAGTGCAAGGGCATTTACATAATTATTGTATCATGCATGCATTATCATTCAAACTTCAAGACATCATATCTTGGTCATCTGATATCAGAATCAGATGATTCAAAGGCCAATATTCCTTATTTTCAGTCCTCTTCAAAGTGGACGTGAAAAATCCTGGGTAGAAGTTACCAGTGGGCCCCATGCAAGCTTTCATGCAAAATTATCGTTAGAACTTTAAAGCATCATATCTTTATCATTCTACATCGGATTCAGATGATTCCAAGGCCATTATTCTTCACTTGTAATGTTATACAAAGTGGACGTAAAAAAAATCTCAGGTAGAAGTCTACGAAGGGTCCCATGCAAAATTACACATGGAAATGGTCATTTAATCTTCATATTTTGGTCACCCCATATCCAAATCAAGTAATTTCAGCTTCATTATGTTCCAATTTTAGTATTTTAGAAAGTGGATGTAAAAAAATCTCGGGTAGAAGTCTCCGAAGGATCCTATGCAGAATGATCAGCCAAATTATCAATAATTAGCCTGCTTAAACTTATAAAATTCATAAATTGGCCATTTCATATCCAAATGAGATGATTCAAGTTCCAATATTCCTCATTTTTAATGTTCTACAAAGTAAACATAGAAAATTTGGAATAGATGCTATCGAAAAATTTCATATGGAAGGGTGACAGAAATGGACTATGAAATATCAACCTTAGTCCAAACCAGCTTAATTTAGCTTAGTCTAACTTAGTCCGGCCCAGCCCAGACCAATCCAGATCAAGTTATGTCAGTCATATGCATGCTTCCTTTTATATGTGTATAATGTAAAATATATTATTGTATATAATATATATATATATATATATATATATATATATATATGTATATATATATATATATGTATACATATATAATATATTATAGGAAAGAGAGAGGAAAGTGAGGCCGTGGAAAGAGAGAGGAAAGAGAGGTCATAGGAAAGAGAATGGGAGAAAGAAAAAAGGAAAGAGAGAGAAATAAAAGAAAAAAGAAAAGAAAAAAAAAAGATTTCCCTTCACATTTTATAGAAAGAAAACGTGAAAGAGAGAGAGAGAAAGAAAAAAAAAAGGATGGAAAGAGGAAGGAAAGAAAAAAGAAAAAAAGAAGAAAAAAAAAGGAAATGTTTTCTAAGAAAGAAAAAGTGAAAAGAGAGGGAGAAAGAAAAAAAGGAAGGAAAAGAAGAAAGAAGAAAAGGAAAGAAGAAAGAAAGGAAAGAGAGAAGGAATTTTCTAGAAGAAGGAAAGAGAGAAAGGATAGAGAGAAGGGATTTTCTAGAAGAAGAAGGAGAAAAAGGAAAGAAAGGAAGAAGAAGAAAAAATGTGGGAAGGAAGAAAATAAAGGAAAAAATAAAAAAAATGGAAAGAAAGGATTTTCTAGAAGGAAAAAAAAAGAAGAAAAGGAAGGAAGAGAGAAGAAGGAAAGAGGAAGAGAGGATTTTCTAGAAGACGGAGAGAGAGAAAACGTGTGGAATAGAGAGGGAGAAGAGAAAAGGGAAGGAAGAGAAGAATGGAAAGAAAAAAAAAGGAAGAAAAAAAGATTTTTTAAAAAAAGAAGAAAGGAAAGAAGGATCTTCTAGAAGAGGAGAGAAAAAGTATAAATAGGCAAGAGAAGAGAGAGGAGGGTCTCTTTTTTCAGACCATAGAGAGAGGAGAACGTGAGTGAGAGAGAGAAAATGTGAGAGAGGGAGAAAGAAAGAGAGAAGAAAAGAGAAAAGAAAGAAAAGAGAAGAAGAAAAGAGAGAAAGAAAAGAGAGAGAGAAGCAGAAGAGAGGAGAAGGAGGATTCGCATTCAAAGGGGGTTGATACAACCTCCAATCACCCTTCATCGATGGTTTCACTCGATGAGCACAAGGTTAGTACTCTAAACAAATTTAGAGGTCGTTAGAATGCTCGAATGCCAATTTTGCTTAAAAAAACTAATTTTCATGAAATCTCAATCATGAATGCTCTATTACATGTTTGTTAATGTTAGGATGCCTATGTCTAACATTTTTCATGAATGATAATTTATCTAAGCTATTCAATGATGAATTTTTGAATGATATACAATGATGTTTGATGTTTTTTGCAAATTTCATAAAGTGATTTTCTGATCTGAAAATTCTAGATTTAGGATTCAAACTTAGGAGGTACATCACATGTATTTTTTCTAAGATTTTGAAGTCTAAAGTTGTATGAGAGTCTCTCTGAAATGTTAGAAGACTACCCTTAAAATTTCGTTCCATTTGGAATTGGAAAAATATATCAAAAAATTTGTCTTTGAAATTACTATTTTTCTCGGATGTAATGCAATCCTCCATCAAAAAGTCTCTAGACAAAGGTCTTATGGCCATAATCAGAAAATACACTTAATATGAACTTTTTATACATGAACTTCTTCTAAACAATGGCACTAGTTTCATATTTTTTTAATTTTTTATTGAATTGATATCAATTTTTAAGTGCATAGTGCTCTGATTTTGAATTTGTCATGATGTGCTGATTTGCATGATTGAAAAGAGTCATTTTTCACAAAGAAAATATATTTTTTTAACTTATTTTTCTTAATGAAATTTTAGATCAGACAGTTATCTACATAGACATATGTTTGTATTTAATTTTCATTAAGAATAGAATTTTATTTGGAATTTATGGTGCAATTGGTCAAAAATCTGGAACAGATTTAACCAGTGCACATGTTCGGTCTTAGGGCATATCTTTGACCTGTTTTTGCTTTCTGTTGGGATTCAAATCTCTCATATGAAATATAATATATTAAGTCATCTTTTTATGAAAAAATTTGAGCTTGATTTGATTTTTGGAAGACCTACTTATGGTCATTCTTGTGTAATGTGACAAAATCTGAATACAGTTCATAGTTTTGTCCATTATCTGAAACCTTGTGTCACAATTTTGACAGTTTTGAGTCATTAATCTTCCCAAATTTCTTCATAAAAGTTTCAATTTTTTCAAAGAACATTGAACATATATTTGTTTTTGATAATTTTACACTTTTAAAAAAAAAAAAAAAGGTTTCATTGATGTCTCATTCATTATAACATCAATGATTGTTTAAGTGAATTCTGTCATATTTGGATAAATGGCTATATTTGGAGCATTCATATGTTTTGTTTGGATTGTGCATACCATGTTTGCCACATTCCATGTGTTGCTATTTTTGATAGAATAGATAAATTTTTACCATATTTTAGTAAAATCTTAATAATTACTATTTTTAAGTCTTACTATGCTTAGAAAATAGCATATAAGATCTTTTCTTTTTTTGAAAAATTCATGTCATATATGCATTCTATGATTGGTACTTACCATATTGATATATAGATGCATATTAGATCTTGCCATATTAGATGCCATATTAGATCTTGCCATATTAGATCTTGCCATGCTTAGATCTTGCCATATTAGATCTTGTCATGCTTAGATCTTACCATATTAGGTTCTTGCCTTATTTGCAATACATGCCATATTAGGGAGATTTTCATAATATTACTATATGATATGATAGTTACCATAAATATCATACATGCCATGCTTAGAATATTCTTTTTTTTTGGTAATAATTTAATTTATTTTGCACCCTAGTTGAACTGTCATATCTGTACACCTAACAAACAAATTAGGTGTGGGGATGTGCATTTAGGCACCCACATTCTTGGAAAGGGCATAATGAGAATAATAAAAATCTTAATAAAGAAAGAGAATGCTTTGCCAAACCTTCCAAAATTAGAATTCAGGATGAAAAAGGTAACTCAGGATAATTTTCACCTCTTAGTAAACCCTAAACCTAGAATAGGTTTTCAATCCTAAACCTAGAATAGGTTCTAAACCCTAAACCTAGAATAGGTTCTCACATTATAATCTAGAACAGGTTATCATTTTTTGAACTACGTAGATTCTGATTCCTAGGGCAAACCCTAGGATATGTAGGCTATTTGAGAGAATCTCAAATTCGGATCCAAAACTTAGTCCACTCGGACTATCCATAGATCTACTAGGATATCCAACCATATTTTGACCCAAATAGGGTTATACACATTCCAACCCAGAAAGGGTTATCCACATTTTGACCCAAATAGGATTATCCATATTTTGACCCAAATAGGGTTATCCATAGATCCACTAGAAGTTTGCATGGACTATCCAGATCCTAACCCATAGGGTTTTTCAACCTTTTAAGCATAAATTTTAACTTGAACAATGAACTTAATCATGCACAAGCATAAATTACAATCATAAACTTTAATCACACCTCAACTACGATGTTGAACCTGATTTTAAAAATAATTTCGTAATACATAGGCAATCTAATGGATACAGATTCGGTTCAATGATATCAAACCACTTGGTTTGGTCCGATTTAACAGATAGAGTCTAGCATAGGAAAGGTATAGGAGACTGATTTCGATTGGGCGGTTTGGGTGCCTAACCCCTTCCCATAACCATAACCTGACGCTTACCCAATCTCTGATGGACTAGAAATCCAATATAAGGGTCATGAGTCAATCAAAGTTTTACCTTAGGGTGAGATTTCACATTTTCTAAGGTCCTAGACCTTAATCTAGGTGGCGACTTCCAAGATTTCCATCTTTGTCCTCACAACTGTGTCTCTATATTTTCTTCCTCTGTCTTCTGCTTTGGGTGTTTATCTATGCTCTGCTTGAACTATATCTCTGTAACCTGCTCATCTTTGCCTCTACAGCCCTCTTTAATGTCTTACCCTGCTCTGTAGTAGAATCAGAACTTATGGTGGATGGCCTTTGAAAATCTCCTGTCTAGACTGTACATCTGATGATCTCTTTATCCACTGGTGGGAAGTAACTCTGATTCATCTACACCTCTATCAACTGAGTTCTCAATGTAATAATCTCCCTCTCAAGGCTCCTACACATCTCATCTCTTCTAATGACTTGAGCTTCTAAGGCTATAATGACAAAGCTGGAGTCCTTCACTTGTGTCTTTAAAATTGAAATAGTTTCATTTGCACTATGAAGGTCACATGATGCCACTGTAAGTCTCTCTCTCTCTTAAGTCTCAACTCATCTTGAGCTACTCTCAACTCTCCAGTCAAGTCAACTTCTGGAACAAGATCCTCTAATCCAACAGCAGAGCACTCATCTGAACTCCCACTATGTATTTCTAAAGTGGAATCAATGTCTGGTGATGCAAGAGCCTTAAAGGTAGACTCATCTCCATATAGAGTCTGTAATCTGTCCCATAGTGCCATCGCTGTCTCGCATCTACTGACTCTGACTCTCACACTATGTGCTAATCCATCTGTGATTGTTATTTTAGTAGTATAATCATACTGTACATCTACCTTCCCAGTACAAACTGCTTACCACACATCAAAGCCAAGAGACCCCAAAACGTTTTCCATCCTCCACTTTCAGAACACAAATTCATTTTTATAAAAAATTAGCAAAACCTTCACCTAATGCCATTATTGTTACCTGATCACTCAGTTGTTGATTAAGCTGTCACTGAGCCTGGTGCTCTGATACCAATTGTTGATCACAGGTTGACACTGAGAGGAGGGGTGAATCAGTGTCTTCAAAAATTCTTCTCACTAATTTTTTGAAGATATATGCTGTCCTGAGCTGACACCTTACTCACTGAGCACAATCACACTACCACTGAAATACAACCACATTCATAGTCGTGTGCACAACCACCTTGCTACCACAGAGTGGCCAGGTCTACCATGTTGTGCACACCCATACTGTAGGCCATTCCATGCATATCACAATATACAAAATGTAAACAATTCACACAACATCCACAATACAGATATACGTGGTTTACCACCACAGTCTGTGATGGCTAGTTCGTGAAGTAATGCTCAATGGGCTCTGTATTTACTCAATACTCTACTTTTAGCTGTACACATAGCAAGGAGTACATACATCCAGTTTACCAAGTACCTAAGTACCAGTGCTCAACACTCGCTGCACACATTACGTTTAACCCGCACCTACGGGAAGCAAACAATAATAGTTTTTAGGCTTGTAGCAATGCCCTACAATTTAATCCCCACTAGCTAGGCATTCAATATTTATCATCTACAGCTAGCATACATTGAGTACAGAAAATAAACAATTAACTCATACAAGGTTAGGAGGCTTACAACCCTTGTCTGACATTTTTCTAGTACTCTAGAAACACTCTAGGATGTCTCTGTGAAGTCTGGCACAGTCTCGAAGTCCACTAGAATACCTTCAATTCATTACATATAACATAGGCCACATTTCCCTCTCTCTCTCTCTTCTTCAAAACACCAACACACCTTTCAATACTCCATTAAAGCTTCACGTAGTCACATATAACTTTCATTACTGCCCAACAGCCATTTGACTCTCAAATACACATCAATGAAGCTCAACTCCACCTCTTGATGGTTGGTGGAAGGATTCAAACCATTCATACACACCAACACTACAATGAGGCTTCACACAAGCTCATAATCACCATAAATATTTAATGAAAGCTTCACCAACCTCTCACCACTCATTAATGCACCATTGACAGACAAGATTGAGGTTAGTGGGTGATTGATTACTAACACACAAGGCTAAACCCTCAAAAACCCCTTTCTACCTCTTCTATTCTCTTCTTTACAATTTCTACTCAACTTTGAGCTCCATTCATTGCTCACCACCATTCTGGACCTTCATTACTCTTCAATGGAACCTCAATATCCTCATAGAAGGTTGGTGTAGAGATTTTTCATCATAGAACCCACCAACACCTTCCAAGAGAGGTTTTCCGCCCAAAAACCAGAGAGAGTCATACTAAATCATCCCCAAATCATGCCCAGATGGTAGAGCATTCAAAATCACAAACGTGGCCTTTTGGATCGTCAGATTTGGACATCAGATCATCAAGTTATGATCGATTGAAGTTTGGCCAAAGAAAATAAACCAAATAGAATCTTTTGACCGCAATTCATACACCTACGCCGTACAGCATCACAGCCCGCTAACAGGTCAGAGGGCTTGTCGAGTTTTCATTCGCTGCCTTTAGAATCTTCAATCCCGGCCGCACAATCTCTGAAAAAGGGCGAAGAGAAATTGGTCCGTCAGATCGGCTCCAACACGTCAGTCTCTACTAGGTCACATCATGACCATTAGATATGGATCATTTCCACCGCCGCCATGTACATGCGCTGCACTGAATAGCCACCCTCACTGACAGGACTGAACATGGTTGTCGATCTCTGATTGGCCGTAGAGAGAATCTCAAATAATCACCATATGTTCGAACAGAAAAGGAGGGATTCAGATCCATCCATTCGATCGGCTCCATCACGTCTTACGCGATCGTCTTGAGTCTCAGCCATTAATTGGGATGTTTTCTCCGTCGTTCTATATACGCAGCACACTGGATCAGTACTAGAACTCCAAGCGACGCGGAACACCAAAATAAACTGCAATCAACGAATCATGGAGCGAACGGGAGAATCAAGACGCGACCGAAGATATACACCATAGCAGCACTGATCTCTACCATCCGATCAGAACTTCTGAAATAAGATTCAATCCAAGCCTTTGATTTGGGTTTTTTCTTTCCAATTTCCCAAATTACCCCCCACAAAGGCTTAAATGGCGTTGTTCTCTCCTGGACTAATGTCGAGCATATGGTGTGCAACCCAACTGCGTGCCAAGTAGGGATGCAAGTTTTACCCTGACGACCCTAACCCGCCCAGGCCCGCCCTGAACCCTGGCAAGGTTGAACCCGGCCCGAACCTGACAGGGCTGGGTTAGGGTTGACCCCCTGGGTTAGACCAGACCCAACCCGACCCTGTATATATTTGAATATATATATATATAAATATATATATATATATATATATATATATATATATATATATATATATATATATATATATATATATATATATATATATATATATATATATATATATATATATATTATTATATTATTATATATACGTATAAAGTTATAAAAAGTTAAAAACCCTAAAGCTAACCGGTTTAGCTACCTAAGCGGCTAAGCCCTAATCGACCAAAGGATAAAATTCGTCTATCAGAGCCTGAGCCTTATCCTTTTCTCTCAATCTCTCTCTCTCAAACGAAGCTCTAATAGTTTACGAAAGAAACCCTAATAAGACGGCAGCAGCCGCGGCTCCTTCATATCTTCTCTTCTTCATCTCTTCTCTTCTTCATCTCTTCTCTCAATCTCTCTCTCTCAAACAAACCCCTAAGAGTTTACGAAACCCTAAGAGTAGACGGCGGCGCCTTCATCTCTTCTCTTCTTCACCTCTTCTCTCAATCTCCCTCTCTCAAATGAAACCCTAAGAGGGAACGGCGCCTCCTAGACTCTCAATCACTCAACTTCTCTGAATCTCTGATTCTCTCGACTCTCGACTCTCTCTCTCTCGAGTCTCTCTCATGATTCTCTCCGATTTTCTGACTAGTTAATATTACTGTAGTTTTAATGTTCTCCTTCAAGATTCCGAATCGGATACCAGGTAAGTTACTTTGGAAAAGTTTAAGATTGCAGTTGGTTGTTTGGTTTTTGCTTGGTTATTTATTTATTTTTACTCAATTACGGAGGTTAGGTGCCTTGGATTGAGCTGATCTGGAGGGGTGGTTAGGGCCATGGAAGGAGACTTTGATTTAAGGCGTATATAAAGTTTTTATCATCTGCATCAGAGGTAGGTGTGTTGGATTGTTTTTCTTTTCTTTTTTTGTAATTTTACTTTCAATTTCGATACTTCTTTATTTTCTATTTTCCTCTTGTTTTCTCAACGGACCATTGCAAACCCAGTTTATCTTCCAATCAAGAAAACCAACTTCTTGGCTTGAGGAAGATCGTTAAAACACAGATTCTTTTCTGTCTCGTTGAGTAGTAGATAAGGTGTTGCTTAAATTTGATTTTATGTTTTTTTCTTTTTCCCCGTCTGCTTTCATTCTAGATGGAGGGAAGGAGTTCAGCCCATCATTTTTAGGGTTCGAGGTTGTCGATTTTCTACAATGGACGCAGTAATGCCTGCAGTAAAATTGCTTCTTTTTTTTTTGGCGTAATCACGATTCCTAAGACTGTAGCTTTTGGAGGTTCAGTAACTCTGCAGATTTTGAGTTTCTACCTCCCCTTTGGGGTATATACGATTTACCGTACTAATGACCTAATGAATCGTTCTTCCAATAGAATTAACAAATTTCTGACTATTTCTCATGAATTTGTGCTTTCTGTACCGCTAAACTATGTTCAGTTTAAGACTTTTATGTAGATTGCTAATTTTTATGGTACAACATCTGAAGTTAATCACGATTCCTAAGATTGCTAATTTTTATGGTACAGCATCTGAAATAGACTTTTATGTAGATTGCTAATTTTTCCTTTCATTTTTTTGTAGAAAATATGAACTATGAGTGAGAGGAGGACCGAGGATGGGAGTTTGGAAGGCCAAATTGTAGATCATGACCATCATTTTTTTTCTCATTTATCAGATCTTATGTTAAACACTTAAACTGGTTATGATTTGTATTTGTTCTATTTATCAGATTTGATTGTTAAACACTAAAAACTGATTTGGTTTGTATTTGTTAGGTTTTTAAGAGAATGTTAGGTTGATTGTGTTTATCATATGTTTTAAGTTATAATTGATGTTTAAGGTCAAGCAGAGGCAATATCAGGGTCAATCTGACCCTGAATCAGGGTTAATCAGGGTTAACCCGACCCAACCCGGCCCTGTCAGGGTCAATCAGGGCAGGTTAGGGTTAGGCCCAACCCTGTCAAGGTCAGGGTTAGGGTTGTACATTTTCTAACCCTGGCAGGGTTAGACAGGGTTAGGGTTCAGCTTAAATAGTCAGGGTTGGGGTTAGGGTTTTGAAAAACCCGGTCCAACCTGGCCCAGTTGCAGCCCTAGTGCCGAGGCTTGCAGGAGGGCATGCTTGCTTCCGGGAAGTGGCTGCCTTGCGGCCTGGCTGCTTGGTGTGCTGCTTGCTTGCGGCTGCCATGCCTGCTGCTGGGTGGCATTGCTGCTGCCCGGTGGCATGTGGCCATGCTACCAAGTGCCATGGTCGGCTACCATGGTGGCATGCCACCACAGAGTGTGGGTCCCACCCAGTTTCTCTCTTCTTTCTCTCTCTTCATTTTCTCTCTTCTGCTTCTCTTTCTTCTCTCACTTCATTCAATTGCCACATCATCCATGTTCGCCACCCATACAATGGGATCCATTGTGGGACCCGTACTCTTGCTCTATTTTCTCTCTCCACTTTCTGTCACCACTTTCTCTCTCTAGAATTTCTCTCTTCTTATTCCCTTTAGATTTTCTCGCTCTAGATCAAACAAGCCACATCATCAGTGAGACCCACAGTCCACACTCTCTAGAACATGTACCCAAGGCTACCTTAGCTTTGCCACTTGCACAGACATTCTCTCTCCTACACTGATGCTCTCTCTCCTTGTTTCTTTAACTGTATGCTCATCCACACTACCACATCAGCTAGGTTGCCAACAATGACAATACATGGTCCAACATAATAAAGTCATGAGTTTAGTAGCAATTATAAGGAAGTGGTCAGCCTTTAATCCAACATCAGTTACATGTAGGAGACAATAAGAATATTAAACAATATCAGATTAATGAACTCATAACTCATAGAAAATGCAAGTTAAAATATAGTTACGGTACAATACGCATATTAAACGTGTTTTAAATGGCAAGGCTTGGAATATGGAGTATTTTCATATTTTTTTAGTTCAATACGGAAATACACGTACATACTAAACGGCTTAGTACGGTACGACTGTATAGTACATGTTTAAAATGAGTTTTAACTAACCAAGCAATAGCAAGGGCACTACCCTAAGTTTTCCCAACATAAAATGGAGAGAGCACGTACACCTATTCCAAAATTCAATTTATTGTGTGAAGGCTATAAATGACATCATTACAAATGATATCTTACGATGATTAATTATTATGAAATAAGGATACGGTTTATGTACATGGGCCGTGCACGGTCAGGGCATCAGCCCTTCACTCAATCAGAGATGGATGGTTTTGAGATTACACCTTATCCTCATTTCATCCAATGGATAAAAGTATGACCGCGTACGCCGTAAGCGCATTACCACGCATATTACCGTTTGTAAAACTTATTGCCGTAAAATAACATCAGTAGAATAAGATAGGATTGTTATTTTATATTTAGTCTCCTTTCATATATGTTCACATGAAGATGATTCCTGATCCTATAGCCCATCACCTGAAGCAATTTATCTTTATTATGCCTTTGTTTAAAGAATGGTTATTAGTTATTTTAGTTACATCAACTATTATTAATCTAGTAATAGATATCTTCATCTTTTTGGTTGCAAGGGAAATGAAAGAGAAGATTTTTAAAATCATTATCTATTATGATTATATAAACTACTTAAATTTTTATCATGATTAGTAATAATACTGTTTAGTCATATTTTTTATGGGAAAAAGATTACACACTGTGGGGCATATTGGAATTTTATACGCTAGTAGAGAAAATGAAAGTACAAGAAGCAGTTGTAACCAGTCACTTGGAGAGAGAAGGAGCCCATATTTCAAAGAGAAGAGAAAGGAGACCGGGATGCAAGAGAGAAGTACAAACCTGCGGTGACATGTACTTACCTTTTCCAATTTTTATTTTACTTTTTAAATATAAAAAATTTTGATTCAAAATAAAATGAAAGTTAAAAATAAATATAGAATGATTTGAAGATAATTACATTGTTGATGCACGTCGAACGCAACTAAAAATAAATTACTCTACCTATAATGAATAGTAATGATAAGTAAAGGTCGATCCACAAAGACTAGTTAATCAAATTGTCTACTTACTAAGAAAAAGGGGGGTTTTCTTCTCCAATTTAATTGACAACAAAATCAAGTTAAAAAAATTCAACGGGATGATGTCGATTCAAGAAAATTTACTCACGGTTAAAAATTGATCACTAATGTCATATGTATATTTATATTATTCTCTATTCAAATATTTAACCAAGGATTATCAAAAAAATCCAGACAATCCTTACCTTCCCTAATTTCATTAATTTGAACCCAGCACATAATTTAATTCTTATCAATAAATCAATTGGTATTAAGCAATCCTCATGAATTTACTGATAGCATTACACTCTCGGAGGGAGTTAAAAATGAACAACAATCTAACAAGCGTCAGATTATTTAATTCATTCTATGTTTCCTTTAAGCAAGTAATAAAAACTTGGATCATAATTGTTCTGCTCAATTATTACTTTTCCTGAACACCATAACAATTACGGATTATGGATTTCAGGTTAGCAATAAATCACATAACTTAATCAATTAATAGACCTCTTAATAAACTGAATCATGCAACCATTAACTTGAAAAACTAAGAAACACAGATATTTGAATAGAAAAATAATTAAAATTAAGAACACAGTCTCACAATTTTACTAACTGGATTGAATTCCCCTTGAATCGACTAAAGAACTTAGCTAGACATGATAGAAAAGAAAGATAAAAGAAATAAAACTATCTTCTCAATAATTCTTGGATACTCTATTATGTAGCCTTTACATTGCTTAAATAGCCAGAGTAGAGAAGATTAAAATTGGTATGTCTAGAATTGACAACCTTATTACATGGAAATAAAGATTAAACAAAATCCTCTTGCCTAGATTAGATAGAGAATCATTCCATTATTAACCAAATGTCACCCCTAAACCTACCAATCTTTATAATATTCCATAGAGGTATATATTCTCTTCAAGATTTATGACAATCAATCAAATCCTTCCAATAGTAAACCTTCTATGTGTGGTAATCTTTCATCTCTGGTTTGAATTTAAATCATCTTTTTAGATCATATTTTTAGATCACATTTGATATTTAGAATTCTTTTCATATATTAAAAATCTGCATGAAATTTAGAAGGTCATTATTGAAAATATCAGAATTTTTTTATTTTAAACATAAATTACCAAAACTTTCCACCAATGTCTTATATATAAGGAATCATCACAAATGAGTACCATAAGACATATAATATGTTAAATAGACTAAATATAAGGGAAATAAATATATAAAATTATGAATCCATCAAATTCCCCCACACTTAGCTCTTGCACATCCTCGGGCAAACTAAATACTAAATTTTTTTTTTCACTTTCATCCCACAGCATTCAAGAATATGTGTACCATGAATCAGAAACTAATTTAAGAGATCTAGAGAACAATATATGTCATAGTCAAAGGTCACTTAGTAAATATGAGCAATATCTAACATACCAATCTTATTCAAAAGTGAACATGCTAATGTTTAGTAGATTTTCTCTTGGGATTCTCTCTACTCACTCAAGAATTCAAGGTTTAACTGTTTCACTCAAGATCTTCCTATGAAGATGCACTACCATAGGCTTGCTTATTCACCAAAATCTCCATTACTTAGAATACACGCATACATGAATCAAAAGGTCTTTATCAAGATTGTAATGGGGCTAGGGTTCAAGATACGAAAAAGAAAAATGTACTGACGTTAAAACCCAAGAAACTAATAGAGCATTAAGACAAAAAAAAATTGAGCAATCTAAATGATAAGGGCTCATAGATAAAGCTCTTCAACAAAACATCCCAAACTCCAATTTCTTTTTCTTTCATTCTTTTTCTTTTTATTTGAGAACTATGCTTTGCTATTTGATTTTTTTTTTTTTTTGTATAGCATGACATTTTAAACATAACAAGAACCATTTACTCCCATTACATCCCACTTCTTGACATACAACCATCACTTTTGATAATAGCACCCCCATACTTATTCAATACATATCTCTTTCAAACCCATTAGATGATTCTCAATGCTCTACTAGCTCAAAGATTGATAAAACATGAGAAAAACAAACAATTCAAGGCTCATGGTTTAGGGTTCAATGAAGAATAAAGTTTAAAAGCTCAAACTGGGTCCACTAATGGTAAAAATATATAAGTCTGGCCATTTAAGCTAAGTGGTTGTAAAATCCTATTTGCCTTTATCATCTTCATGTCTACACATATCAATGTAATCTTGACACGGTTCAAAGCAAGTTCTAGAGATACAAAAGCATGGTTCGAATGCTACAATATTATGCAGCACCAAATTGCTTACTTGAAAGATGTTCTCACGCACCCTCGAGTTGTAATATAGAATTGTTTTCTATTGCTATGCCGCAATACAAAGGGCAGCCATCTCGCGGACATCTTCGAGAAGATCTAGGTCCATTATCAAAATGTCAGGATTGGTGTCCTCTGAGAAATTGAAGACAAGATAGCTCTTCTCAACCACCTCTACTGGTATAACTGCTTCTAATCCAAATGCCAACATAAAGGGTGTCTCACCCGTCACAATTTAATTGGTGGTTCGGTAAGACCATATCACACTTGGCAACTCCTTTACCCACAACTTCTTATTTCTCCCAATCGTTTGGTGAGTCCTTACAAAATGGTACGGTTTGTAACCTCTCTTTGTCCATTAGCTTTGGGATGGGCCATCAACGCCAACTGATGACCTATGCAGTGATCTTAGGAAAATTTCCTGAATTATGTCACACCCCAATTTTGGACTAACCAGTGGATCAACGGTTCAAACCAGGATCTCATAAAGACCATGCCAACGAAACCAAATCAAACACATTCCACATTTGTAATCAGAGATAATAAACAAATAGTAAAAGTCTTTATTAATAATGAACTGAGGTCTAATATGATAAATAAATATTTAAACTAGTTATTTCCAAATAAACTCAAAACATAAAGTAAATAATCTATTACATGTTTTAAATTTTAAAATATAAATAAACTATTCAAAAACACATTGGAAGCACTCACATGAAGAATCATGTGCGTCTTTTATAGCCTGCATGTCCATAGCCGCTACTTATCCGTACGACGGTGTGTTCATGTAGTCCTCCATTGTGGTAGCTGTATCCTCAACTAAAAATATAAGACGTCAAGGGTTGAGCACACATCATGGCTCAATGAGTAAACAAAACAATATGCAAACATATACATTGAGTCATATTCATATCTTTGATCTGGTATTAGTTTACAAATGTACTATGGTAAGGATAGTTTGCAACCACACCACCATACACGAGAGTGAGCACACCCAATGGATCACACACTGCTGTCGCCCCACATCACCCACTATGAAATAGAGATAAATCTAGAGTTCCTGGATTACAATGCCAAAACCCCCCTAATACTCTACCTATACCAGCACATATGCCCCTACTGGCGAGGACTTACAAACTGGGTTCATGACTAACCAATGTCATCCAGATGTATCCAAGGCCTTACCCCAGCGTCCCTCAATATGCCCATAGAGATAGAGCTAGAGTCTAGCGGTCAGGCCCAAGACCACAGTACCGCATCCTCCTCTGATACCCTACGACATACTAATTCCGCTAAGGTAACCGCGATATGATGATGTCAATGCATAGGACAGGATAGAGATAGGGCTAAAGTCTGGTGGCCACGCCAAAGACTACAATACCATGTCCTTTTCTAGATACTCCACTCACATCCAACACACCAACCACACACACACAAGCACATGTCTATTCCTAACATCATTACCATATCATAAGTATACAGAAATAAATATGCATGAACAGATAATAAATATATATTGGATGACATGTGAGATGCATAAACATTTATACAAGCATGGTAGCACATCAAATTAATAGAAAAAACAAAAGGAAGATGGCTTGTTATTATCCAATTAGTTTAGGTCTTGTTTCCTCACCTGTAAATGATGTTTAATCTCCTTCCAAGCCTTGGAAGTTACTTTAAACTAGTTGGGAACCTATGAAATTTATGGATTCAAGTTAAGGTTTGATTGCATTAAGTTATAGCAGTTGAAAATCAAAACAAATCCTTTGTTGGTTGACTGGTCGACTCTGTGGTCTCACATATATGTCGACCACTCATTGTGTGGTCGACTCTGTGGTCATGCATTATGCGACCACTAATGTGACCACACAAGCTTTGAAAAAATTCCTGAATAGCTATAGTCAAGTCACTGGTCACACTATGGTTGACCAGTGATGCGACCACACAATGTTTGGTCAAATTTTGTCTTTCAATCCGTATTCTTCCTGAGTCGATTTATTTGCTCATCAATAGGGTTCATCCTATGGTCGTTTTATGGCCTTTATACCATGATTTCTCATTAATAATTAACACTAATCCATTCTCCATGATTTTCCTTGAGATTTACTTAGGGAACCACATGATCGAGAGCACCATATTGGGTCAACTCATCAACTTAATGATGAAAAAATCTATTCTATCTGATCTACCTCTAGAGGGACAAGTTCCATACCTTAAGCTTACTGTAGAGAGATAGAAATCTTCTCTGATAAACCTTCTCCAAGCCTTCCTTTACAAGTCTCCTTCTCTTTCTTCTCCTCTCTCTTTCTCTCTTAGTTTAGGATTTGAGATTGATCCAAAAGAGTGAGAGAGAGTAGAGGGACGTCCTCTATATAGAGAGAAACTCTCCATATAGAGTCATTTCTCAATTAAGAAAGAGGTCTCTTAAAATTTAAAAAGTTTCCAAATCACGGAGTCTTAACTGGGCTTGTGCGGTCGACTGTGTGGTTACAGAATTTGTCGATCACACAATTCAAAAGTGTCTACCACACATGTGAAATTAACTGGTCTCACTTTACCAATTGACTAGTCAACCACAGAAGTTTATTTAGTCGACCACACAACTAAAATTTATTATTTTTAGATCTATTCACCTACTTAGCCTTGTGGTTCCTTCATACGATTGGTCCACTCAAATTGGCTATGATGAGAAGACCTAACATGACATGGATTAACCAGATTAGTAGAGTACGGATCTTACAAATTACCTATTAAAAAACTGGGGGCCGTTGTCGGTGATCAACACTTGGGAGATACCATATTGGTAGAGGACCTCCAAAAAAAAGAATTCAACTACCTTTCGTCATGTAACCTGTGCCATTGCTTTAACCTCGATCTACTTGGTAAAGTAGTTAATAGCCACCAATAAAAATCTATGTTGAAACCTCGTCGGTGGAAAAGGTCCCAAAATGTCCATGCCTCACACCGCGAATGGGATGGAAACTAGAATCGATTGAAGAAGAGTCGGAGGTCAGTGAGAGATATTTGCATGCTTTTGACACGACTCGCAAGTTCGGGCATACCTCTCACAATTTGTTTCCATTTTTTGCCAATAATATATGCGCCTAAGGACCTTGAAACAAAGAGCTCGGCCATACTGATGACCTCCAAAAATCCTTTTGTGCATCTTTGCCATTGCATATTCTGCCTTAGAGGGACACAAACACCGAAAGAGGGGGAGAGTGAAGGACTTTTTGTACTAGATGCCCTCATAAATCACGTACGCATGAGACTGAGCTTGTATACTCTGAGCCTACTTTCGATCAGCAAGAAGCACATTTTCTTAAAGGTAGGTCAAGATCAGATCCATCCAACATTGTTTCACCTCCATAGGAAGGACCTTTACCATGGGATCCGTGCTTGAGTTGGGTAGGGATTCAATGTAAACTGGTACAGCAAAACTACCAAGGTTGGCCTGCCCCAACTTAGAGAGGGCATCGGCTTCAGCATTCTTCTCATTGGGTATGGTGAAGATCTCAAACTTTTCAAAAGGTGCGATGATTTGGTTTACCTTAGAAAGGTATTTGGACAAATGCTCTTGTGAGGACAAATGTCCACCCACGCTGAAATGGGTGAATGATTTGGAGTCGCCACCTAGATTAAGGTCTAGGACCTAAAATGTAGTCTCATCCTGAGATAAAACTTCTATTGACTCATGACCCAACATATCGGCTTTGGTCTATCAGAGAACGAGTAAGCATTCAAGGTACAGTTTGGGAAGGTGTTAGGCACCCAAAGCTGCCTGATCTGAAAATCGGCCTCCTATATGATTCTACTTTCCTTAGACTCTATGGTTTTGACTGTTCATGGTCAATGAATGATGACTATTACTCATGAGGGATCCTATGCCAAGTTGTTAAATTCTTCTAACCTAAGTTCAGCCAAACATGTTCTCAAAGTAAATAAACAAACAAAATAATATACAGTGAATCGAACCAAAGATGCTTCGGTGATGGACTGAATCTGAGATGTCCAGAAATCTGAAGTTGCCTACGTATTCCAGTCCTGGAAATGAAATCCAAAAAGTAGTTCGAAACAGAAGGTGATTAAATTTTATGGATGTGGATTATGATTAAGCTTCCCTAGATTAAATTATTCAAGTTGAAATTTATGCTTGATGATGATTGAGATTGAATCTAGAGATAGCCTAATGTAGATTGAAGTGAATATGGGTATGGATATGGATATGGATATGGACGACCTAAGAAGAGTAAGGTACGGTACCGTACTTGCAGAGTCCTCCAAGTTGCCTACGTATTCCAGAGGTCCTAGAAATCAGGTACAATGTAGTTCGTTGCTGGGTGGATTGGATAGCCTCAGGGACTAAGATATGCAAGCACTCTCAGGGAGTAAAGTATGTGTACTCTCAGGGAGTAGGTATCTCTCTCAGGGAGTAGGTATGTCTCTCAGGGAGTAGGTGTATATCTCAAGGAGTAGAGAGTATGTCTCTCAGGGAGTAGGGTGTGCCTCTCAGGGAGTAGAATGTGTCTCTTAGGGAGTAGGTATGTCTCTCAGGGAGTAGGTGTGTCTCTCAGGGAGTAGAGTGTATGTCACTCAGGGAGTAGGGTGTGCCTCTCAGGGAGTAGGGTGTACCATTCAAATCAAATCACTCAAGATCATAATCCAACCATTCAAATTCATTTAAATCATTCCCAAAGATAATCTAGTGGTTCAGATCACTCATCATGATAATTCAACCATTCAGATTCAAAAAAGTCAGTTATCAAGACATCTAAAGGTTCGGATCGTTTATCATGATAATCTAACCACTCAGATTGATTAAACTTACTCCCAAAGGTATTCTAATGGTTCAGATTGCTTACATGATAATCTAATCGTTCATATCCATTTACATCACTTTTGATGACAATCTAACGGTTTAAATTACTCAAGATCATAATCTAAACATTCACATTCCTTTAAAACACCCACAATGAAGATCTAATGGTTGAAATCATTCAAAATCACTCACAATGAAGATCTAGTGGTTGAAATCATTTAAAATGATAATCTAATGGTTCAGATCATTTAAAACATTCATGATATCGATCCAACAGTCCAAATCAACATCTAATGGCCCATATTTCATCCACCAAAATACAAGATCAACGGCTATCTTTCATAACATCAGAATTTATAATCAATGGGCCAGATTTAACATTAACTCATTCAGGATTGATGGCCAATATGAAAATACATCAATTACGGCATCACTGCACATGCCATACATCATTTAAGATCATGATTATCGAAATAGACATATTTGGGCAAATTCTGATACTTGAGTTCCATGAAAGCAATCAAAACAAAGCCTGGGGTACCAACCTTGTCCCCAATAGTGGGGTGGAGCCTTTGATGACGGTTGGAAATGATCCACGGCTTGAGCGACAAACTTTCCCTCCTTCTTTCCTCCTTTCCTTCTCTTTGAAGTTTTGCTTCCTCTCTACTCTTACTCTCTAACTCTCAAGGCTGGAAAGCAAAAACCACCTCTACTCTCTCTTTCCTTTCTCTTTCTCTATTCTTTTTTTTTTCTTTCTCTTTCACTAGAATATTTTCTCTCCTCTCCCTATCTTTTCACTCAAACTCACTTTCGTTTCCCCTTTTTTTTTTTTCAGCCTTCCCCTCCCCCCTTTTTCATTTCCTTTGGTGTTCGATTGGATTTATAGATAGCCATCAGTTGCTAGAGCATGGCTCAAGGAGATGAGGTGTGATGTGTCACACCCCAATTTCGACTGAACCAGAAGTGTGAGTGAACTGTCAATGAACCAACGGTTCACACCAGAATCTCAATAAGACTGTGTCCACTCATACAAACCATTGCACATAACCATAATCAAAATATAATAAAATACAGTGGAAGTCTTAAATTAAATGAACTGAATTCTCTATTGATAATTAAAGTAAAATATCCAATTATTCTCCACACCAAAACGTAAATAAATATCCTTACATCATTGTAAATCCAACTGAAAATAAATAAATAAACTAAACAAATCCTAGAGGTACACGTAGAGAGGGCACTCGCATGAAGCGTCATGCTCGTCCTCTCCTGCTTGCACTTCTAAAGCAGCAACACCTCCATACGTCAGAGCATCCATGTAGTCCTCCATAGTATAACCTGCATCAACATCTAAAAACATGTATATATATACAGGGTGAGCTCACAACTTAGCTCAGTAAGACAATCAGACTATGCAACAAACATATGCATGAGTAACATTCACATTATGGTCTGCTTTAAGTTTGCAATGTGCTATAGAAAGGATTGGCGGCCACCACACCTCTATACATGAGTATGTGAAGCCGCCCAATGGATCAAACACCATTGTCATCCCACATGCACCCACCATTGAATAGAGATAGAGCTAAAGTCTCCGGATCAAACACCGCCAACACTTCCCCTGATACTCTACCCATACCAACACGTAAGTGCTTAAACCTTCCTATGAGTTAAGTGTTGTAAAAAGTTAGTCATGATTGGATCAATACCATGCAAGACGAGGTATTGATCTAAACCATATTTTATCGTCAAACACTAATCTAGTCGGTAAACCCTAGATTCAAGTTCTAGGTTGAAGATCATCGAAACTAGGACTTGAATGGAGTTGGAAACAACTCTAACTCAGTGCTCAAACCTATAATGTATAGGAGAAACCCTAGAATCAATAGGGGGTGACCGACAGAAGGCGAGAACCGGGTGTATGGTGTTCCAGAGACATACAGGTCCACCATACCGGTCGCACCATATGACCGGTACGGAGACCGGTATCTCCCAAAGACTGGTGTGTGGGGACCAGTCTACCATACCGGTCGCACCTTTCCCTACAGTGCCGCGGCCGCTACTTGCGACTGGTTTGCTCTGTGAGTAATGTTTTTGACCCAGTTGGTTTTTCGACCAACGTAAACCCTAAGAAACTAATTCTAATTCAACCCTAATATCATGTAGGACCTTGTGATAGCAAGTTTGGATTCTGTGACGTGGAGCAAGTTATCAAACAAGCGTCAGGTAAGGGAATCAGACCTAAACCCTAATAATTTATTAATAGTAAAACGTTGTTAATAACTATGATTCTATAGACTGATGTTTGTGCATACTCGCATGTCATCTTTACTTTCAGTTATTATTATTGTTCATGCATACTCGCTATGCTAGGATGTGACTGTTAGGCATGTGATTGTTTTTGTTGGTGTGTGGAATAGGAAGGGCCTAGGGTCTGGGATCATTCCTCACACTAGCACCTTTTTTTATCGTTTCTATCTTAGCATGCTTGGTGCGAGTAGGGTATCAGGGGGAGGAAGTGGCACAGTGGTCTCTGGCTTGGCCACTAGACTCTAGCCTTATCTCTATGTTGTAGGGAGCTGTGCTGGGATAGGGCCTACTGTGATGACATATAGGATTGGTTAGTTACGAGCCTAATTTTCAAGCCCTCACCAATAGGGGCTTACGTGTTGGTATGGGTAGGGTATTAGGGGAAGTGTTGGTGGTGTTTGATCCAGACGCTTTAGGTCTATCTCTATTCCATGGTGGGTGCATGTGGGACGACAGTGGTATTTGATCCATTGAACGGTTTCACACACTCGTGTATAGAGGTGCAGTGGCCTCCAATCCTTTCTATAGCACATTACAAACTTAAACCAGACCATAATGTGAATGTTACTCATGCATATATTTGTTGCATTGTCTGATTGTCTTACTGAGCTAAGTTGTGAGCTCAACCTATATATATATATATATATATATATATACATGTTTTTAAATGTTGATGGAGGTTATACTGTAGAGGACTACATGGATGCTCTGATGTATAGAGGTGTTGCTGCTTTAGAAGTGCAAGCAGGAGAGGACGAGCATGACGCTTCATGCAAGTGCCCTTTCTGTGTGTACCTCTAGGATTTGTTTAGTTTATTTATTTATTTTCAGTTGGATTTACAATGATGTAATGATATTTATTTATGTTTTGGTGTGGAGAATAATTGGATTTTTTATTTAAATTATCAATAGAGAATTCAGTTCATTTAATTTAAGACTTTTGCTGTATTTTATTATATTCTGATTATGGTTATGTGCAATGGTTTGTATGAGTGGACACGGTCTTATTGAGATCCTGGTGTGAACCGTTGGTTCAATGACGGTTCACTCACACTTCTGGTTCAGTTAAAATTAGGGTGTGACAACTTGGTATCAGAGCTCTTAGGCTCTGTCCAACAGACCATAATTGCACCTAACAAAGTCAATGAACTGAGATAGGAAGAAATTAAAAGTTTTAATAAAAACACACCTTAAGCACCTGTTTGATGCCTGAGACTAAATACAAAAGAGCATAATATACTATACTAAATGTGAAATTAATAAACAGTCATGCTCTAGATAGAAAACCATGTTAAACAGATAAAAATAATCATAAACATCCAAAGAATGAAAAGTTAATTATGCCACAGGGTACAGTCCACAAGCTGGCCAGTTACCCTGTTATAATAAAAACCATACTGAGTGGAGAGAAAAATAAAGTGATCTATCATGGGATTGGGGGCATAGGAGGAATAGGGTCAGCGATGTCTTAGTCACGCTCATAAGCTACCCTGAGCCAGTGTACCTGCTCCTGCGTGACTCTGAGGTTGCGAGAAAGGCACCCTAGGTCACGGCTCATCTCACGCTGGGCATCCCGAATCTCCGTAAACATACCCATCACGGTATCGGGAGGAGGCTGGGATGGTCCCGCTGTAGGTGTGGGCTGTGGTGCCGATGCTGGAATGTCCTCCATCTGATCATCATCACCATCATCCCCTGCCTCTTTTGCATGAGCCGCATTGGCTGCTGCCTCAGAAAGAAAGGCGAGACTGTCGACACTTTGCTGTTGCTGCCACTGCTGCACCCTCCTAAGCGGATGAGGACGAGCCTCTAGCTCCTCATCACTGATGGACAGATTATCCAACCTCATCCGGACAATGGCGTCCCAGTCAATGTCTGAGGTCATAGTGTCCTCGACCGCAATCTCGTCCCTCAAGTCCACCCTTAAGCGTCGCAGAAGAGTAGTGATAAGCCGACCATAAGGAAGGTTACTGATCTGATCGGGCAGAGTAGCCTGACGCATGGTCTTGATAATAATGTAAGGGAGACAGACCCGCTCCCTAGTGCAGACGCAGTAAGTCAAGTACTGAGTGAGCTAAGACAACTCACTGTAGTGGCCACTCTGAGGAACAATATCGTGCTGGATGATGCGGTAATAGACTCGGGGAACAGGTCTCAAGCTAGCAGCTTTCATGGGCGCTCCTGGGTTAAGGATCTGCTTTGAAACGTCCTGGCACAGATCATCAGTAAGAAATCCCATCATCTTGGGGGCCTAGTACACCAAGTCACCATCATTTGGTATCCCCAAAAGATCAGAAAGCTGGTGAGCGTCAAAGGATATGGGAACGCCTTTGACAAAGCTGGTTATGTAGAGGTCCCTGCCACCGCTGAAGTCGTTAACATTTCCCTCGACCTCCAGGTTGGCATAGAAATGTTTGACTAGTTTGGGGCGGGTGGTCACAGTGTAAGTAATGACGGGTAACTACCCAAGATCCCCGAAGGCCGCTTCAACATCAAATCGTTGTAGCTGCTCCAAGTTTACACATCGCCCTGACTCAATGTTCTTCTCTTCAAACCAGGGAAAACAGGCTTGTGCCGCCGCAGAATGAAACCACCGCTCATCGAACTGCAGAACCGGCAGGTGCGGAAGGTTCATGCCAGGACCGAATGCATGTTTACTAGCACCACGGCGTCGAGACATTTTGAACTACAAAACAAAAAAAATAATGAGAATTTGATTAGAATTTTTGAAATTTCGGCAGCATAACGACAGTAATTTAAGCAAAAGCCTCGAACTCACCCAAAAATTTGGGTAGGAGGACTTACGTAACAATCTAACATCATATGGAAACCAAATAATCATCAAGCAAGCAAGAATTTAACAATTATAAGAAAAAAATCGATTTTTACCAAAACCTAGGTCAAAAACCCAAAAATTAGATTTTTAGAGAAACTATACGGTGGAACCTCAAATAGATTGAGGGCTTTTGCTCATAGAGGTCCCTAAACTCTTTCTAAGTCGAAGGAAAAGAGTTCCTACGATTAGAATCTTCTAAACCAAGAAAAATCTAGTTTTTGGGCAAGAAACCATGAAGAAACGATGTAAAAAGGAAGAATGGAAGGAAGAAACTTACTTAGAGATGATGTTCAAGGTCTTGAATGGGAGAAAATTGCTTCTAAGATCACCGGTCGAACTGTAGCAACTCACCAAGCCAGAGAGGAATCGCCACCGGAGAGAAAGGAAAGAAGAAAAGTGAGAAAAACTCACTTTTTCACGATTTTAAAGGCATTTTTGGGCATACCGGTCGAAGGTTTTGCCTATACCGGTTGACCGGTACCCCATGGGTATGTCAACCGGTACCTCTCGATCAGGAGGAAATTCTTGACCGGTCGACTATACCGATCGCGCCATACCCTACAGGGTTGCGACCGGTACATCGATCGGTACCTCTCGGGAACTCCGAGAGGTTTATCCGCCTGGACATACCGGTTGCACTACCACACACAGTGCCGTGACCGGTATGTTGCGACCGGACATGTATTCCAAGCTCAGAAAAAAAATTTGGGAAAATTTTTAAAATTTCAATTTAAGTTTCCTTACGAGTTTCGCCTTGCACTAGTTAAAGACTAACACTATTATGACTACTTGATTGTACCTCATGTGTTATGTCTTCTTCTCAGATCCAAGCAGGAAAAACTAATCTGAGATGGTAGGCGGAAACGGTCGTAGAGGCTCACGAAAGCATCACCACTCAAGGGTGCATCAAGCCGAGGACTATGTGGAAATAGGAACTGTAGATGAGCAAAACCTGAACCCGGAAGGTGGAGAAGGGCAGAGTCCCAGAGCACCAACAAATTTACCAGGACCTCCTCACACTAACTCGGAGACAATTGTGACAAATTTGGTTTATCAGATGGAAGCTCAACAGAAAGCATTTCTAAATGAGATGCTGAAGATGTTCCGGCGACCAGGATATATCCCTACAGAAGGTATGCCTGAGTCTAGGGGAAATAACACCACACTGCCAATGGATGGTAATACTGGGCCGATGGGCCAAGGACAGAATCTACAACCACCACACCAATTTTCAACGTCGTCTGCCTATCAAGGAATCTATCCGTACCCACCACCATGGTATGGAACAAATGCACAGGGGCAGAATGACCTAAGTCGAGCGGTGGATAGGTTTTTGAAGTTGAAACCCCCTACCTTTACAGGAAAATCAGGAAAACCACTATGGCCTGCACAGTGGGTTGCTAACATGGAGAAGAACTTCTGTCTAGTGACTTGCACGGAGGATGTGAAGGTGTTGTTTGCTATGCACATACTCAAGGAAGATGCTAATTCCTGGTAGAATTCTACCCGGACATACTTGGAGACAAAGCACACTCAGATCAATTGGGAAATATTCGAGGGAGATTTCTTTGATAAGTACTTTCCAAAGAGCTTTCGTGATCAAATGCAGAAGGAATTCTTAAGTCTACAACAATCCTAGTCGATTGTTGATGCGTACCAGCAGAGGTATGAAGAGCTATTTTTCTTCGCTCCGGCAAGTATGCAAGAGGAAGAAACCAAGACCCGCAGGTTCACCATGGGATTACAAGGAAGTATTCGGGAGCACGTCTTGGGTTTGGAGAAGAAAGTGTACAATGAGGCTATACAGATTGCTAGGGTAATTGAATCAAGCCTAAGAGACAGCTTCTTTGCTCAAAACAGGGGACTGAAGAGGCCTGCTACTGAGACTTCGGGTAGAGGGAACACTAGACCATTCTGCCCATACAGGACTCAGTCTACTGTGGTGCCAGCAAGGAATACTAATGCACCACCACCGTCACAGTTAGCTGGACAAAACCCAAATGTCAAATGTTTCAACTATCAACAATTGGATCATTATGCAAAAACCTATACTCTACCTAAAAAGCAACTGCCACAGCAAGGAAAGATATTTGCAGTCACCACTGAAGAGGCAACCGCATCACCTGATGTGGTTACTGGTATGATTATGTCCCTTACTTTTTGGCTTACTATTTTGTTGTGTATGATCATGTAGAACTAAGGGATAATTAAATTTCAGGAACTATAAATATAGCTACTGTACCCGCCAGAGTACTCTTTGACTCTGGGGCCATGCACTCCTTTGTTTCTATGTCTTTTGGGAAGAGAATGGAGTTACCTATCAAGTATTTAACCCTAAGCTTAATAGTTCGCTCTCCGTTGGGAGTAAAAATGGCGTTGAATGAATGCTATGGGCCGTGTTCAGTTAGTATTGAGGGGCAAAACCTAGAAGCAAATCTGGTTCAACTCGAGATGACAGACTTTGATGTCATCTTGGGAATGGATTGGCTAGGCCATCATTTAGCTAGCTTATTATGTGGTGAAAGAAAACTTGTTTTTAAGGATGATAAGGGAAAGAAGTTTAGCTTCACTGGAACCAAATTACCCACGAAGCGGAAGCTAATCCTCTCTGCCCTAAAAGCTAAGAGATGCTTAGAGAAGGGGGGGAGTGGGGTACTTAGTGTCTGTGGTCGACATTGCTCCAGAGGTGCCAAAGATGAAAGATTTAGATGTGGTACGAGAGTTTTCAGATGTGTTTCCAGAGGATCTACCAGGTCTACCTCCAGACAGGGCTATAGAGTTCGTGATAGACCTTATGCCAGGGTTGGCACCAGTGCCTAAGGCACCATACAGGATGGCCCCTACTGAATTAAAAGAGTTGAAGACCTAGTTACAAGAACTACTAGATAAGGGTTTTATACGACCAAGCATATCGCCATGGGGAGCACCTGTATTGTTCGTAAAGAAAAAGGATGGTAGTGTACAACTATGTATCGACTACCGAGAGTTGAACAAGTTAACTATCAAGAATCAATACCCTTTGCCTAGGATCGATGATCTATTCGATCAGTTGCAGGGTGCAAAGGTTTTCTCGAAGATTAATCTTAGATCAGGGTATCACCAATTGAAGATCAAGGCAGGAGATATTCCAAAGACTGCTTTCAGGACAAGGTATAGGCATTATGAGTTCCTGATAATGTCGTTGAGGTTGATTAACGCTCCAGCGTCGTTCATGGAACTGATGAACCGAGTGTTTCATGACATGTTGGACACTTCGGTCATCGTATTCATCGACGACATCTTGGTCTACTCAAAGGACAGGGAGGCTCATGCAACACATTTGAGAGTAGCCCTACAACAGTTGAGAAGGGAAAAACTTTACACCAAGTTCAAGAAGTGTGAATTTTGGCTGAAGGAAGTGGCCTTCTTGGGTCACGTAGTATCTGCAGACGGTATCAAGGTAGATCTAAGCAAGATCGTAGCTATAGTAGGATGGGATGCACCGAAATCAGTTACGGAGATTCATAGTTTCCTTGGATTGGCTGGTTACTATAGGAGATTCGTGGAAGACTACTCAAGGATCGCTGTTCCACTTATCAGACTAACCAAGAAAGAAGAAAAGTTCATATGGACAGATGAATGTGAGAAGTGCTTTCAGACTTTGAAGTCAAGACTAGTCTCTCCACCTATCTTGATCATACCAGCACCAGGCTTGTCGTTTACCCTTTATACGGATGCCTCAAGGTTGGGTCTTGGATTTGTGTTGATGCAAGGAGAACAGGTAATTGCCTATGCATCAAGATAATTGAAAGAGCACGAGAAGAACTATCCTACTCATGATCTGGAGTTAGCAGTGGTCATTCATGCAATCAAGACTTGGAGGCACTACCTTTATGGTGAAAAGTTTCAGATTAAGTCGGATCACAAGAGTTTAACTTACCTTTTCACTCAGAAGGACCTGAATATGAGACAGAGGAGATGGCTGGAGCTATTAAAAGATTATGATTGTGACATCCAGTAACATCCGGGTAAGGCAAACTGGCCGATGCCTTAAGCAGAAAGTGGGCATTGAAACCTGAGGCAGGACCTAGTACAAATGCTGCATTGTGTGCTGCAGCCTCGGGCTCAATAAAGAATGATAAAGAGTATATATTAGAGACTGCAGGAGATCCAGTAGAACATGGCTTAATTCATAAGTTCACATTGATGTTCGTAGCTTTGAAGATCTCATCGAATCTAATAGATGAGGTCAAAGTAGCAATCCTATAGGATCCACACCTGAAGACTGTACAAGAAGATCTAGAGAAGGGTAAAAGCATCCCTGATTTTACCTTGGATTCAGACAAGGTACTCAGGTATCATGGACGATTATCTATACCTGAGACTGAGAACTCAAATATCAGAGATAGAGTTATGACAGAAGCTCATTATACCCCATATTCGGTACATCCAGGAAGCACCAAAATATACCATGATTTAAGAAGACTATATTGGTGGAGGGGTATGAAAGCGGATGTAGCTCGATTTGTATTCCAATGTCTGAATTGCCAGCAAGTTAAAGCAGAAAGGCAAAGACCCACAGGCTTGCTACAACCACTAATGGAGCCAGCATGGAAGTGGGATTGTATTACAATGTATTTTGCCACTGGCTTACCCTTGACACCAAGGTCGATGGATGTAGCATGGGTTATAGTCGATCGACTTACCAAGACAGCTCAATTCATCGCTGTCTGACCTCAGCATACCATGAAGAAGCTGGCCAAGCTATATGTGGATAATATAGTCAGACTTCATGGCGTCCCAGAAAGTATAGTATCTGACAGAGACCCTCGTTTTATATCAAAGTTCTAGGAAGGATTACAGAAAGCTATGGGAACCAAGTTGAAGTTTAGTACAACTTTTTATCTTCAGACAAACGGGCAGTTAGAAAGAACTATTCAAATCTTAGAAGATATGCTCCGAGCGTATGCCCTAGATTTCAAAGGAGTTTGGGACAGTATCGCTCATCGAGTTTGCTTATAACAATAATTACCAGGCTATGATCCAAATGGCTCCATATGAGGCACTCTATGGGAAGAAATGTCGTACACCTCTGTTATGGAATGAGGTGGGAGAGAGAAGGATTGTAGGACCGGAGTTCATCGAAGAAACTTGTCGAGTGATTGATCAAATTAAGGAAAGAGTGAAGGCAGCTCAAGTTCGACAAAAACACTATGCAGATAACCGACGTTGAGATCTGGAGTTTGTAGTGGGTGACAAGGTGTTCTTGAAGATATCACCTGTGCAAGGTCTGAAACGGTTTGATAAGAAGGGAAAGCTATGCCCCAGGTATGTGAGACCATATGAGATTTTGACCAGACGTGGTAATGTGGCATATCAATTGGCTCTACCACCATCCATGTTAAGCGTTCATGATGTGTTCCATGTTTCTTTATTAAAGAAGTATGTAAGGGATCCATTGCACATCTTGACAGCAGACCCACCAGACTTGACAGAGGACTTGACATTTGAAGTGATACCTATGATGCTCACAAACCGAAAGGTACAACATCTCCGAAGCAAGGATATCCATTATGTAAAAGTGCATTGGAAAAACCAAGATATAGAAGAAATTACTTGGGAGGAAGAGAACACGATGTGCAAGGAATACCCAAACCTTTTCGATGACCAAGGTACGTACAAATTTCGAGGCTAAAATTTATTTTAAGGGTGGGGGAGTTGTGAAACCTACATGTAAATTTTGGGGACGAAATTTCTTTTCAGGGTGGAGGAGTTATAAGACCCTCACTCCATGAACCCGATCTAAACCTTTAATTCATGTCGTAACAGGTCTTCCAATCTTCACCGGGCTAGATGGGATGAACGGATGACAACCAGGTATGAAAATGATAAATATTTCATACCAATTGATGGTACCAGTCTATGGTACGGGTCGACCGGTATAGCTTGCGTAGGCAGACCACTTAGATCCGAAAACAAATCTCTGCGGGTCTCACTTTTCAAATTCCAAACCAAAGGACTTTTCTAATGTTAGGAGGCTTTCTAAACTCAATCATAGCCTATATAAGGACTCCTAAACCTCCTAAAATCTCTTTCATTGATCCTCACAAATCCTAGAGAGGAAAAAGATATTGAAGAAGGAGAAGAAGCTAAGGAAGGAGAAAGAAGAGCCGCCATTGCCGTTTGACAAAGAACACTCTACCGTAAACCAACGGTAAGGGCTTAAACCTTCTTCTGAGTTAAGCGTTGTAGAAGGTTAGTCATGATTGGATCAATACCATGCAAGGCGAGGTATTGTTCTAAACCATATTTTGCCGTTAAACCCTAATCTAGTCGGTAAACCCTAGATTCAAGTTCTAGGTTGAAGATCATCGAAACTAAGACTTGAATGGGGTTGAAAATAACTCTAACTCAGTGCTCAAACCTAGAATGTATAGGAAAAACCCTAGAATCAATAGGGGGTGACCGACTGAAGGTGAGAACCGGGTGTATGGTCTTCCAGAGACATATCGGTCGACCATACCGGTCGCACCATATGCGACCGGTACTGCGTTCGGTATCTCCCAGAGACTGGTATGTGGGGACCGATCGACCATACCGGTCGCACCTTTCCCCACAGTGCCGCGATCGACACCTGCGACCGGTACCTGCAACCGGTCTGCTCTATGAGTAGTGTTTTTGATCTAGTTGGTCTTCCGACCAACGTAAACCCTAAGAAACTAATTCTAATTCAACCCTAATATCATGTAGGACCTTGTGATAGCAAGTTTGGATTCTGTGACATGGAGCAAGTTATCAAACAAGCGTCAGATAAGGGAATCGGACTTAAATCCTAATAATTTAATAACAGTAAAACGTTGTTAATAACTATGATTCTATGGACTGATGTTAGTGCACACTCGCATGTCATCTTTACTTTCAGTTATTATTATTGTTCATGCATACTCGCTATGCTAGGATGTGACTGTTAGGCATGTGATTGTTTTCGTTGGTGTTTGGAATGGAAAGGGCCTAAGGTTTGGGATCATTCCTCACACTAGCACCTTTTCGTATTGTTTCTATCTTAGCATACTTGGTGCGGGTAGGGTATCAGGGGGAGGAAGTGGCACTGTGGTCTCTGGCCTGGCCACTAGACTCTAGCTCTATCTCTATGCCGTAGGGAGCTGTGTTGGGATAGGGCCTACTGTGATGACATATAGGATTGGTTAGTTACAAGCCCAGTTTGTAAGCCCTCGCCAATAGGGGCTTACGTGTTGGTATGGGTAGGGTATCAGGGGAAGTGTTGGTGGTGTTTGATCTAGACGCTTTAGGTCTATCTCTATTCCATGGTGGGTGCATGTTGGATGACAGTGGTGTTTGATCCATTGGGCGGCTTCACACACTCGTATATAGAGGTGCAGTGGCCGCCAATCCTTTCTATAGCACATTGCAAACTTAAACCCGACCATAATGTGAATGTTACTCATGCATATGTTTGTTGCATTGTCTGATTGTCTTACTGAGCTAAGTTGTGAGCTCACCCTATATATATATACATGTTTTTAGATGTTGATCCAGGTTATACTGTGGAGGACTACATGGATGCTCCGATGTATGGAGGTGTTGCTGCTTTAGAAGTGCAAGCAGGAGAGGACGAGCATGACGCTTCATGCGAGTGCCCTTTCTACATGTACCTTTAGGATTTGTTTAGTTTATTTATTTATTTTCAGTTGGATTTACAATTGATGTAAGGATATTTATTTACGTTTTGGTGTGGTTAATAATTGGATATTTTATTTAAATTATCAATAGAGAATTCAGTTCATTTAATTTTAGACTTCTGTTGTATTTTATTATATTCTGATTATGGTTATGTGCAATAGTTTGTATGAGTGGACACGGTCTTATTGAGATCCTGGTGTGAACCGTTGGTTTAGTAACGGTTCACTCACACTTCTGGTCAGCCAGAATTGGGGTGTGTCATGATGGAGTTGGGCTCAAGGAAGTGAGGTGATGGGATGAGGTGGAGTGGCTCTTACGGCTTAGTAGCTCAAGATAGATGGGAACAGTGGTGGGCAGCATGGCTGGTGGAGGGAGTTAGTAGTGGTTACGGCTGGGTAGGTAGGTGGTTAGCAGCAGGTTCACTCAAAGAGGTGGGTGGTGGTATGGTGGAGTGATAGGTGTCAATGGGAGAGGAATTTATGGAGGGGGGAGTGAGACAGCTGGCCAGGGATGAGGTGTTGATCGGTTAGCATGGGGTTGGATGTGTTGTCGAATGGAGGTAGATTGTGGGGTGGCTCAAGGAGAGAGCCAGTTTTTGGGGAGGGAGTGAGATGGCTGGGCAGGTTTGTAGGGAATTGACTGTGGGGTCTGATAAGGTATAGGCAGCCAAGGTGAAGGTGGCTCAAGGAGAGAGGGTAGGTGTTGAATTTTGGGTTGATGGTGGTATGGTTGTGCTGCTCAAAATGGAGGTGGCGGTGGGGGGAGGAAATGAGCATGGGAGAGGTAGAGGTGGTAGCACCTCCATCTTTCCCTCCACTAAACTCTCTCTCTCCCCTCTCTCTCTCTCTCTCTCTCTCTCTCTCTCTCTCTCTCTCTCTCTTATCGGGTTCTCTCTCTCTCTTCCTCTTGAGAGAATATATATATATATATATATATACATATATATAATATAATAATATAATAATATAATATATATTAATATATATAATATAATATGTAGAAACATTATATAATATATAAATATATAATATATATCATATAAACATATATGTATAACAAAAATACAAAAAATACATGCACATGGGTTGAACCGACTTGGTTTGGGCTGGTCTGGGCTGGGTAAGGCTGGACTGGTAGAGTTTGATAGGGTTGGACTAAATTGGGCTTGAGCTGGGTTGGGCTGAGTTGGGTTTGAAATAGTTTGGACTTAATTGGGTTTGAGTTGGGTCGAGTTGAGTTAGGTTTGACCGGCTTCTCTCTCTCTTTTGTGGGCCATTTCAACTTGCCTTTGCATGGGGTCTTTTAGCAACCATTGTCCTTGATTTTCCACATCCACTTTGAAGAGGACGGACAATGGAGCACACTGGTGCTCAAATCACTTGATTCGGACGTCAGATGACCAAAATAAGAAGAATTAAAGTTTTGACGATAATCTTACTAGCAAGTTTGCATGGGACCCGCTGGTGGCCTTTGCCCGGAATTTTCTATGTCCACTTTGAAGAGGATGGACAATGGAGTGCACTGGCATTTGAATCGTCTGATTCGGACGTAAGATGACCAAAATATGAAGAATTGAAATTTTGACGATAATCCTGTCGCCAACTTTGCGTGGGATCCGCTGGCGGCCTTTGCCCTAAATTTTTTACGTCCACTTTGAAGAGGACGGACAATGGAGTGCACTGGCATTTGAATCGCCGGATTTGGGCGTTGGACAATCAACATATGAGGGCGTGAAGTTTAAATACTTAAACTCACGATAATTTGCATGCAGGCCCTTGGATAATTTATTATTATATTTCAGGAAAAAAAAACCCTTATACTTATTTCCGGACTGAAATTGCCATATCTTCTTCCTTTGACATCAGAATTGAGTGATTCTGGTCTTATTCGGAAGGTATTTCTAAAAGATATGCATCCATGCAGATTACAACCCATGACCTTGCTGTAGGGCCTGCCAAAATCAGCCTTGAAGTTATCGCTTAACATCCAAACCTCGAATTTGACCCGCAACCTTTTCGAATAGGATCACCAAGACTCTCGCACACTGGGGCACTTTGGTCAGCTCAAAACACCATAGAGGGCACACAGAGATTGATTAACTATTAGATTGAGAGAGTTTCACTCACCTCCCCTATACTTTCCAAATTTCCATTTACCTCCGCTCTCTTGCTATTTATACACCAATAAAGCTCTGTTTGGTTGGGGATGGCAAAAATGCTTATAGCTCTCGCCGAGGTTCATACTCTATAGAGACTTTCTGAGTCACCAACCATAAGTTACCAAACACGACCAATCGTTTCACCATCAATCTATTAGCATGCTTCAACCTTGCTATCAACGCCTTATACTCAGCAGTATTGTTGGTGGTTGAGAACCCGAATCGAATAGAAGTAAGAACCTTAAATCCTTCCAAGCTGATTAGAATGAGCCCTACCCCTACATCGTCTTTATTTGATGATCCATCAACATATAGAGTCCAAAGGGGTTCTTCTGGTCCAATCACTATCTTAGGTCGATAGACTTCAAGAGCTCGATCAAGGTTAGAGCTTTTTCTTCATCGCCCGGGAGGGTGCTTTCCACTAGGAAGTCTACTAGAGCTTGAGCCTTGATGGTGGTTCTCGATTGGAACTTCAGATCGAACTCTCCAAGCTCCACAGCCCCATTGACCATCCGACCTGCGGCATCAGCTCGGGCCAAAATTTTCTTTAGAGGTTTATTAGTGAGGACAGTGACAGCGTGTGACTGAAAATATGGTCTAACCTTCCTGGCTGTTGTAACCAAGGATAATGCAAGTTTCTCAATAGGTTGATACCTGGTCTTCGTGTCTAGGAGGATTTTGTTGATGTAGTTTATGGGGTCCTGCACCTTTTTTACTTCCTTAATAAGCATAGCACTGATAGCTTCAGGAGAAATGGCCAGATATAACAAGAGGTCGTCGCCTGTTTCTCGGGCTTGATGAGCAGTGGTGGGGTGGATAGATACTCCTTAATTCACATAAGGCCTTTTCACATTCAGGCATCCATCAAAAAGTCTTGGACCCTTTAAGGGTTTTAAGGAAAGGCAAACATTGATCAGCTGACCTTAACATGAATCGTCCTATGGCCACGATCTTACCCGTCAATTCTTGCACTTGTTTGGGCTATGTGGGGAAGGACATATGTAGGATCCGCACTCCACTAACTTGGTCTAACCGTGTCGTACCAGGTCTTCCTATCATTGCTGAACCAAGTGGACCGATCGTGTGAAGATGGATCACAAAACCAGGTATGAATGGAGTTAAAAATGCTCAAAAGTATGCATATGGTCGAATACTTGGGTAGGTATGGTCGACCATAAGGTAAGAAACAAAGGTTACTGATCCAAGACCCTACGGTCGATGTTTTCGACCCTATGATCGACTGTTTCTACGACCATAGGCCATCGATCGTGAGACCCCAGATTAGACTCCAAGATGGAAACTTTCCTAATTTGAGGAGGATTTCTTTCCTAATATAGGAGAACTCTATATGGAGATTTTTTCTCTATATAAAGGATGTTCCTCAACCTTTTTCACTCTTTTAGAACATTAGTTAACCCTAGAGAAAGAGAAGGAAAGAGAAAAAAAAAGAAGGAGAAGAAGAGAAGACTAAGGAGGAGATTGAGAGAAGAGTTCCACAGACTCTCTGCAACAAGTAAGCTATGAACCTTGTCTCTGTAGCCTTAGAACACTAGGAGTAAAGGTTTTTAATGTAAATTGAGATATCAAACCCAACGTAAGAATGCAATCATGGGAATTGCTAAGCAAGCCTCAAATGGGAAACCGTGGAGAATAGGTTAGAGTAATTAGTTGGTAAAACTAAGAAACTTAGCCTTAGAATAATCGTTAGGATAAACCCAATTGAAGAGCTAAAGAGTTGACCCAAGAAGGACTCGGATTGAATGTAGTTTGTAACCAGAATTCTCAAGGTCGCAGCTACGGTCGACCATAGCATGACCAGCATGATCAAAGTATCGACCATAGGCATTCAGGAAGAATTCAGAAACCATATGGTGGCAAGTATGGTTGCATATGGGGCGACCATCGCATATGGTGCGACCATAGGGTATCGACCATAGACAGTAAGGTCGACACAATAAGAGACCATAGGACCAACCAGACACCTATCAGTGCTCTGTTTCGATTTTTGACTACTGTAACATGTTACATATGAACCCTAACTTAAATTCATATAACTTTTAGGTTATTAAATCAATTCAAAGAGAATTACAAGGCATGAAAGGAGATTGAGTTTTGCTAACAGGTAAGGGAACAAGACCTAAACTAATTGAATAATAACAAACTGTTTACTTCATTGTGTCAAATGCCATGATTGATTTTATGCTTGTATATATACTTGTGATGTGCATCTCACATGTCATCCAATATTCTTGCTATTACTGCTCATGCATATTTATTTCTATCTATTTATAATATGATGATGATGATGAAGCTAGGAATAGGCATGTAATTATATGTGTGTGGTTAGTGTGCTTGATGCAAGTGGAGCATCAGGGAGAGGACGTGGCATTGTGGTCTCTGACCTAGTCACTAGACTCTAGCTCTATCTCTACTCAAGTCTTGCCCATTGACATCATCATATCGTCATTATCTTAGTAGAACTATTACGTCGTAGGGCATCAGGGGAGGTGGTCTCGGACCGTGTAGTCACTGACTCTGTCGGGGGGCCTTAGCTCTATCTCTATGGACATATTGAGGGATGCTAAGGTGAGGCCTTGGATACACTGGATGACATTTATGATTGGTTAGTTGCGAGCCTAGTTTGCAAGCCCTCTCCAATAGGGGCTTACATGTTGGTATGGGTAGGACATCAGAGGAAGTGTTGATGGTGTGTGATCCGGACACTTTAGCTCTATTTCTATTCTATGGTGGGTGCATGTGGGACGGCAATGGTGTTTGATCCATTGGAAGAATTCACACACTTGTGTATAGAGGTACAGGGGCCACCAAATCTTTCTATAGCATATTACAAACTTAAAAACCAGACCAAAGATATTGAATTGAATGCATGCATATGTTTGTTGCATTGTTTTGTTTTACTCACTGAGTCGTGATGTGTGCTCACTCTTTCGACGTCGAATATTTTAGTTGATGATCAAAGTCCTACTGTTTAAGATTATGTGAATGCACCGAAGTACAGACATGTTGCAGCTATGGACGTAAAAGCTGTTGAAGATTTGCATGATCTTTCATGCGAGTCCAACCCGTGTATTTTTTATTAGTTTAGCTATATTTGGTTATTGGAACATGTAAAGGAATATTATCCTTTATGTCTTGAGTTTTTAGGAAATAATTAGATTAAATAATTATTATATCATTATTAGACACTCAGTTCATTATCTATAAGACTTTCGTTTATTTGTTATTTATCTCCGATTATTTCTATGGAAGGTGTGTGTGGTTAATATGGTGGGTACTACCTAATGGAGATCCTAGTTGAACCATTGGTTTATTTATGGTTCATCACACTATTCTGGTTAGTCCGGAATTGGAGTGTGACAACATACTTCAAATAGCCTTGATTTTTACAGGGTTAGCTTTTATTCTTGTTTGAGAGATGATAATGCCCAAAAACTTACCAGAGTAGACTCCAAAAGCACACTTCATGGGGTTAAGCCTCATGTGATTCTTCCTAGTGACTTCAAAGACCTCGGCGAGGTCATCAAGATGAGTTTGAGCCTTAGAACTCTTGACCAAAAAGTCATCCACGTATACTCCCATATTCGTTCCTATCTGCTTTTCAAAGACTTTGTTGACTAGTCTTTGGTAAGTTGCCCCAATGTTTTTCAGACCGAATGGCATAACTGTGTAGCAATATAGGCCTCGGCTTGTAACGAATGCTGTGCTTTCCTCATCTTCCTTTGTCATATTAGTTTGATTATAGCTAAAGTATGCATCTAAGAAAGATAAAAGTTCATGCCCAATAGTGGCATCTATTAATTAATTTATTCAAGGCTGAGGGTAGCTATCGTTAGGGCATGCTTTATTAAAGTCGGTAAAATCAGTACATATACACCAACGGTCTCCTATTTTTGGCACCATTATTAGGGAGGCTAGCCACTTTGGGTAGCTGACCTCCCTAATAAAGCGTACTTGGAGTAATTTTTTAACCTCTTAATCGATGATAGCTTTTCTTTCTAAGCAAATGCCCTCTTCTTTTCGTAAACAGGTTGGTGGTGGGGATCAATCATGTGATGGTGCTCTATCGTGCTTCGAAGAATACCTGGTATATCCACTGCTGTACTTGCAAAGACATCTACATTGGCTCGGAGGAAAGCTATTAGCTGCTCCTTATGCTCTATGGGAAGAGCCAACCCAATCTGGGAAGTCTTTTCAGGGTCGCCTTCAGTGATTGGCACTTGGATGAGATCTTCCACTATGGTGCCCCTCTGTTGGGTGAAGCCATCTTTGAAATCTTTTATCTAGATCGTTTGGACTGGAGCCGTCATTTTGTTTTCAGTCAGATCGGCCTAATAGCACATTTGAGAGACAACCTAGTTGGCCTTGCAGAACCCAACCCCCACAGCAGTTGAGAATTTCATCACCAGATAGTAGCGGATAGATAGGCCTTTAGATGATTCAATCCTGAACGTCCCAAAATTGCATTTTGGCTGGATCGGGTATCCACCACCATGTAACTCAAAGTGATACAAGTCCTTTCAGGAGATAGCCTAATTGGCCTTGCAGAACCCGACCCCCGCAGTAGTTAGGAATTTCATTACCAGATAGTAGGTGGATAGATAGGCTTTAGATGATTCAATCCCAAACGTCCAAAAATTGCATTTTGGCTAGATCGAGTATCCACCACCATGTAACTCAGAGTGATACAAGTCCTTGCTAGGTAGGTCCCCAGCTAAGTCTCTAGACAGGTTACCCTTTTGACAAAGACAAAATCCCCATTAAAGCCAATTAGAGAATACCTAATGGTCGAAGTTGCTCGTCTTTGTATCCCATCAGCTTGAAGGTGTCATAGTAGAGGATATCAACTGAACTTCCAGTATCGACAAGGATCTGATGGACTATGAGTCTGTCCCCTATTGACATCAAAATTACCAGGGGATCCTTATGGGGGGTCACAACATCGATGAGATTATCGTCTCCAAAACGGATGTCGTCACTACACAATTTCTTGAAGGACAACTCTTCTATTTCCTCCTCTTTTTCTCTGACTAGGACTTTCTGGCTTTCCTTGACCAACTCTGCTAGAGGCGCCCCTACAATAATGGGTAGTACTTCCATTCTCATATGCTAGGGCCATACCATGACAGTAAGGCCCTTGCTGCTATCATGGCTCAGGTACTGATCATCCTTCATGCCTAGGTCTTGCTTGGGCCTGGCTCTCCCCAATGACTCCTGAGGTGGGCTCAGACTGTGCAGTCTTTGGGGTTCCTTTGGCAACATGGTGTTGAGATGCTTGGTGCCTTACCACAATGCAATATTGATAAGTCCGACATGGTCCCGATCAGGGGATCGGCCTTCTCTATGAGCATTGTTTCTCTCAACCTCAACTGGAGAGCAGACTAGAGGGTTACTCGAAGCGACTAGAGTAAGAGGTTATGAACTCGGTCCAATACCCGTATTGGATAAGGTCCTCTTCTAGGCCCCTGAGATGGTGATATGACTTAGAGTTGTGGCCATGATCTTGGTAATGCTCACAGTAAGACGAGGGTTTTTCTCATTTCGCCTGGACATCATTGGTGGTGGAGGGACCATAAACGGGTCTCCCTTCTTTATGTTCATGGTCTCAATCATTGTCGATTGAGTGGTGTGTACTTTGGAGCCTGGTAAGTAGGCTTTCTAGGGTATAAGTCCTTCCCAGCTTTCGCTTTCTTGCTCAATTTTCCCTCCTTAAGAGCCTTGTCGGATTGTTTTGACCTCTTTTTATTTGTGCCAACCGATCTACTGGAAATCTAGAACACCCGCACTCCATGAACCTGATCTAAACTTTTAATTCATGTCATAATAGGTCTTCCAATCATCACTGGGTCAGACAGGATGAACGGATGACAACCAGGTACGAAAATGGACCCATGTATGATATTTATTCATACTAGTCGATGGTACCGGTCGATCGGTATGCCTACGTAGGCATACCACTTAGATCCAGAAACGGATCTCTACGGGTCCCACTTTCCAAATTCTGAACCAAAGGACTTTTCTAATGTTAGGAGGCTTCCTAAACTCAACCCTAGTCTATATAAGGACCCCTAAACCTCCTTAAATCCCTTTCATTGATCCTCACAAACCCTAGAGAGGAGAAAGAGATCGAAGAAGGAGAAGGAGCTAAGGAAGGAGAGGGAAGAGCCACCATTGCCATTGGACAAAGAACACTCTACCGCGAACCAACGGTAAGTGCTTAAACCTTCCTCTAAGTTAAGCGTTATAGTAGGCTAGTCATGATTGGATCAATACCATGTAAGGCGAACTGTTGATCTGTTGATCTAAATCTGAATTTGCCGTCAAACCCTAATCCAGTCGGTAAACCCTAGATTCAAGTTCTAGGTTGAAGATCATCGAAACTAGGACTTGAATGGAGTTGGAAACAACTCTAACTCAGTGCTCAGACCTAGAATGTATAGGAGAAACCCTAGAATCAATAGGGGGTGACCGACGAAAGGCGAGAACCGGGTGTATGGTCTTCTGGAGACATATCGGTCGCACTATATGCGATTGGTACCTGCGATCGGTATCTCCTAGAGACTGGTCTGTGGGGACCGGTCGACCATACCGTTCGTACCTTTCCCCACAGTGCCGCGGCCGGTACCTGCGATCGATCTGCACTGTGAGGAGTGTTTTGACCTTGTTGGTTTTCTGACCAACATAAATCCTAAGAAAAACTATTCTAACTCAACCCTAACATCGTGTAGGACCTTGTGATAGCAAGTTTGGATTCTGTGATGCGGAGCAAGCTATCAATCAAGTGTCAGATAAGGGAATCAGACCTAACCCTAATAATTTAATAACAGTAAAATATTGCTAAAAACTATGATTCTATGGAATGATGTTTGTGCATACTCGCATGTCATCTTTACTTTCAGTTATTATTATTGCTCATGCACACTCGCTATGCTAGGATGTGACTGTTAGGCATGTGATTTTTATTGGTGTGTGGAATGAGAAGGGCTTGGGGTCTGGGACCATTCCTCACACTAGCACCTTTTCATATCATTCTGTCTTAGCATGCTTGGTGCGGGTAGGGTATCAAGGGGAAGAAGTGGCACTGTAGTCTTCGGCCTAGCCACTAGACTCTAGCTCTATCTCTTTGCCATAGGGAGCTGTGCTGGGATAGGACCTACTGTGATGACATATAGGATTGGTTAGTTACGAGCCCAGTTTGTAAGCCCTCGCCAATAGTGGCTTACGTATTGGTATGGGTAGGGCATCAGGGGAAGTGTTGGCAGTGTTTGATCCGGACGCTTTAGCTCTATCTCTATTCCATGGTGGGTGCATGTGGGATGATAGTGGTGTTTGATCCATTGGGCAGCTTCACACACTCGTGTATAGAGGTGCGGTGGCCGCCAATCCTTTCTATAGCACATTGTAAACTTAAAACTAGACCATAATGTGAATGTTATTCATGCATAAGTTTGTTGCACTGTCTAATTGTCTTACTGAGCTAAGTTGTGAGCTCACCCTATATACATATATATATATATATATATATATATATATATATATATATATATATATATATATATATATATATATATATATATATATATATATATATATATATATATACATGTTTTTAGATATTGATGCAGGTTATACTATGGAGGACTACATGGCTGCTCTGGCGTATGGAGGTATTGCTGCTTTAGAAGTGCAAGCAGGAGAGGACGAGCATGATGGTTCATGCGAGTGCCCTTTCTGTATGTACCTTTAGGATGTTAATTTAATTTATTTATTTATTTTCAATGGATTTACAATTGATGTAAGGATATTTATTTACATTTTTATATGGTGAATAATTGGATATTTTATTTAAATTATCAATAGAGAACTCAGTTCATTTAATCTAAGACTTTCGCTGTATTTTATTATATTTTGATTATGGTTCTGTGTAATGGTTTGTATGAGGGGACACGGTCTTATTGAGATCCTGGTGTGAACCGTTGATTCAGTGACGGGTCACTCACACTTCTAGTTCAGCCGAAATTGGGGTGTGACACAATCTCTTTCGGGACCATGGCCACCGCCTCTGCTCCAGTAGCATATCTTTCGCATCAGCTCAAGATCTCAGCATGGGTGCAGGGGGGCTTTTTGTTCAGGGAGAAGACAAGCTACCGATCTCTGACTATAGTAGACAATGTTGCCACAATGACTTCGGGTTTGAGGTTCTTGATCTCCACAACAATGGCATTGAGCCAGGTGATAAAGGGTCGAAGGGGCTCATTCTCCCTTTTTCTTAATCGCCATAAGGTGGGACAGGTTCTTCTTTTGTGTCTTATTCCCTTGGAAATGGAAGAGGAATTGACTATTCAGCTCCTTGAACGAGTCCATTGATTTGGCAGGAGGTTGTTAAACCAAGTCCTTTCAACTTCCCTCAGCGTGGATGGGAGGGCTTGGCAGCACAGTGCATCGTGATAACCATATAGCACCATCCCCATCTTATAGTTGTCAGTGTACTTCCCGGGGTCAATTTTGCCATCGTACAACCCCACGTTCGGGATTGTATAGTTGCCTAGTAAAGGGTGCTGCATAATCTCATCAGAGAGGGCCGACTCAGTGTTATATTCATTGAGTGCTACTGGATATGCCCCCTCTCTATCTATTGCATGCAGGCCAACAGGTCCTTCATTTGTTGCTCCAGAGCGGAAGGCTTATTGTGAGGAGTAGGAGGGGATTGTGGTATGGTGGCTGGGTCTTACCGAGCTGTGTCCACCCTTGCTTATACATTTCTTTCCTGTGGGGCAGCATCTACTTGCCTCTCAGCATCACCACCAATTTCATCCAGATGTGATCCCAACCGATCATGTACCGAAACTCTCTAGGGCTCTCCAGGGGAGTCATGACTACTGGAGAGAACTTCTGTAGTAGTATGCCTCCGGATAGGATCTTGACTAAATTGTCGGCCCCCAAGAGTCCTCCTATGATGAGAGCTCCCAGGGTGATATGAATAACTAGAGAGGACCGGGACTGCTCTCCTCGAACGGTGTAATCGCTATGGGACTTCTCTAATGTCCACAGGTGGAGGAACCAGTACTGTCGGGGCCACAGGAGGCCATTGTTGTGAGAGTTCGATCAGCACGATTAACTGTTGTGCCAGATTGTCAAACTGTTCTCCAGTAACGAACTAGGGATCGAGGGTCATACTCCCCCTCTCCTTCAGCCACATAGAGGTCTGGAAACTGGTCATGCAAACCCCTCTAAAATATCCACATGCTCTTGTCAGATTCCAGTGTTCGTAGGACGATCATGGGTGCCTCTCAAGTTATAGGCACTCTTAACTCTTCTTCATGGGGCCATGGTAGGTGTGATTGGGTGGTTTTGAATCAAGTAAATCTATTACAAAATGAAACTTAGGAAGATAGTGAAAAGTGATTTAGAAGGTGAAGAAAGATTTTCAGAATACTAGCACATCATGGCCCCACGGTGGGCGCCAATCTGTTGTCGCTGGATTTCGTCTGATGCTTTAGATGATGCCACCTGTAATAGGAGATCAACAACACAAAATGAGGTAGTTGGGTTTTAACCCCTTTGCCTAAGTCAGTAGGTAACCAGGACAAGCAGAGAGGGGACTGAGGTATTTAGTAATGAAAAAGATCATCTTCCAAATGTTCTGGAGTGCAAAGAATCACATAATGGTTTTGGTTCCATCCATTTTCCCCCTTTTCTTCCTTCTATTTATAGCCAAAGAGGGAAGGTCCATCGGGGCCTCTTTCCTCGATTCACGAGCCCAGAGTGATACTTAGACATTGCTACCAGCATGCCCAACCCTCAATGGTTAGTGCAATTTATTTGTATGATCGTGGGAGTTGGTAGCCACTCCGTGATAGGGTGGGATTGGGCGCCGCTTGGATATGTCATTTTAGAGTCCATGAGAGTCCTTATCGCCATGCCTGATCAATGTGATTAGCTTTTTAAGCCGTCAAGTCGAGCTGAGGTGTTGCCCTAGCGAAGATGCACTCCCATAATAAGTTGGTGTGGCTTGTCCCTCTAACATGGCATACATTTAATGCATATGGCCTTCATTTATTACCAAGCACTTATGGCATATGGCTTGCATTTATTGCGATTGACCAGGCTCATGTCAAGACGTTTTGCAGACGTCTCTTTGGTGTCCATATCTCAATCAGCGCGTGGGTCCCTCTTACAAGGTGCCCCGTCAGCACAAGTAGGGATGATTCCGTTCTTTATTGAGGATGACGTGTTCCTCCGACAGGGTCCACGTGGGCGATCCCTTGATCTTATCGTGTGGACCAGATTTACTCACTTTTTCCCCTACAGGGTGTTTTTACCCTTATCGATTTTTCTAGTCTTGGGAGATACCATTCCTAGTGAATCACTTAGACTTTAAGAGTTAATTTTGATTAAATAAGATGTGAATTTACTTAGTTAAACAGGGGGTATTTTGGTCAGTAAAAAGTTTGTTAACATTATTAGTTTTAGGGAGGTACGTGTAAGTCAATAACTGCCAGGGGAGGTTCGTGTAGTAAACAAAAAGTCAAAGGGAGGTTCGAGAAATTTTTCCTTAATAAAATGTTGGCTTAGTAGACTCTTAGCCGTCCATTAATGGGCTAATTCAGTGTTCAGTCTTATTGGTCTCTTTTGGTTTGGACTTATCAATTGGTCCGATCCAGTTTCGGTTTTTCATAGGGTTCTAAAAACGTAAACCCAAATCATGTCCATTAAAGTTCGATTTTGGATTGGTCTAGACCGAATCAGGTTAATTCGATTTCAGTTTTAAATTTAGGCCCAATTTTGGTACCCCTAACATATTGAAATCTGATTGCATATAATTCATGTAAGTATCCGTATCCGAATGTTTGTTGTTCCGGAACTTCCTACCTATGTTCACACCAAAATAAAAAAGACAAAAACATTAATGGCCATTTTTCATTTTCGAGATGTATTTTGGGTAATTTTCAATAGTTTATGGATTTTCCATTCTACCCCTCTCATGGTCATATGTGGCATCCTTCTTTCGTCCGGATTGAAATCCTTTGTAGTGAGGCCACCTTGTAGGGAGGATCACATCCATTCAAAGTGGATTCTTATGTATCTCGATTTACATCGAGTGAATCGAAATATGTGCCGATCCTCCTTTAATGGGTGGGATCCTCACAAGGCGGCTTCACAACAGATGATCTTTATACCCGTTGGTTCTCCTCCCCATTTAAGCTTCTCTCCCTAAAATTTCTTCTTCTCATTTCCTTGGCCCATTGCAACTCGATCTCTCTGCAACTCAGACCGAAGCGAGAAACAGTTTTTTCATCCAATTGCATTGGTGAGATTTCTCTCATCCCTTCGAATTTCGTTTTTATCTTCAATGTCAATTGTTCCCATTAATATTCGATTGGATCTTACTCTTCTATCTTCAATTTGAATCAGTTGTTCGTTTTAGGGTTCTTCATTTCGTTATCTTCTTTCCTATCTCCATTTCGATTCTCCCTTTAATATGGGCTGCACCGTAAGAGAGAAGCATTTCCGAAGCAATCGGAAATCTCGATCGGTCAGACTTGATATCGATACCCACCACCCGGACAGAACCGGACTTGCCGCTACCCTGCATGAATTTGGCCTGAAATTTCCTGATCATCGGCTCGTCGATGATGGTGTACACCACAGAATCCCTAATTTTAATCCTAGCTCCCATTACGATGAGGGCGGTTGGGGTTACTGTACTGAGGACCAATTAGAAGAACTACTGTTGAAGAACCTTGAATTCTTGTATAATGAAGCGATTGCGAAACTAGTTGCCCTTGGATTTGATGAAGATGTTGCTTTGAAAGCAATCCTCCGTAATGGGCATTGCTATGGAAGCATGGATGTCTTAACCAACATCCTTCACAATTCGCTTGCGTATCTGAATAGCACATGTAGTAGTAACAATGGGAATTCTGAGGAACCCGAATCAGTTTTTTTCGATTTGAGACAGCTTGAGGAGTATTCGTTGGCGGGTATGGTCTGCCTTCTCCAGCAGGTTCGACCCCATTTGAGTAAAGGAGATGCTATGTGGTGTCTCCTCATGAGCGATCTCCATGTTGGGCGAGCTAGCACCATGGAGATTCCAGTCCTGCCTCCCTCCAATGCTGGTGGTAGGCCTACGATTGGTAATGCTGAAACTGTAAGTAGCCACACCATTGGTATTGCCCCTGGGCTCTGTAAATTTCATGGAGGTTGGGGCTTTGGAGGTAGAGGACCTTGTGATATTCCTGTTTATGGGGGTTTCTCTTCATGTTTTGGAACTACATTGACAAAAGACATTGAGTGTCCAAAGAGGTTTAATTTATCTCCATCAATGAAGTCTTTGTTGAAAAGGAATGTTGCAATGTTTGCTGCGGGATTCCGCGCCAACACAAAAGCACCTGTGGTACAAACCAAGGTGCAATCACGGTCTTGCCCTAACTTTCTGTCCATTACTGAACAACCGGCAGGGATTGTATCTGTATCTGAAGTTCAATCCGAGCATCTTGAAGAGCCCGGAGATTCACAGAGCCCGGATGTGGTCAACTCTGTCTTGAGTAGCTTAGGTAACTTGAGTCTTGAGGACAAACCAGATGGTGGAGCAGTTGATCAAAAGAATGAGGTGATAGTGAATCTAATCCATCAGATTAGGGAACTTGAGGGACAGGTGAAGGAGAGGAAGGATTGGGCCCATCAGAAAGCAATGCAAGCTGCTAGAAAGCTCAGCAGTGATCTCACAGAGCTCAAAATGTTAGGGATGGAGAGGGAGGAAACCCAACGTCTGAAGAAGGGTAAACAAACTCTTGAAGACACTACCATGAAGAGGCTCTCAGAGATGGAGAACGCTCTGAGGAAAGCAAGCGGTCAAGTTGACCGTGCAAATACGGCTGTGAGACGTCTTGAAACTGAAAATGCTGAGATCAGGGCAGAGATGGAAGCTTCCAAGTTGAGTGCATCAGAATCGGTGACAACATGTTTGGAGGTTGCAAGGAGAGAGAAAAAATGCCTTAAGAGGCTTCTGGCATGGGAGAAACAGAAAGCTAAGTTGCAGGAAGAGGTTGCTGAGGAGAAACAGAAGATTTCCAAATTACAACAGCAGTTGCATCTGATCAGGGGGACTCATAAAGAAACTGAGGTGAGTTAAACCATTGAAACTGAGGTGAGTTAAACAATTGAAACTGAGGTGAGCTAAACAATTCTTATGTTTGGGTTTTCTCTTTGCTCTTCTATTCTCTAACTCTCATCATATGTTGTTCAATGGATGTTTTCCTATTCAATTTCTTGGTAGTGGAAAATATTTTCAGTTCTATGTTGCTACTTTCTCTCATCAACTTTGTTGAATCAAGATAGTCTTTTATCTTTTTGGAATCTCCTTATTACAGGAAAAGTGGAGGCAAGAGTTGAAGGCTAAAGAGCTGGCGATTGGTCAGGTAGAGGAGGACAGGAGATCCAAGAATGCAACTGAGGTCAGTGTTAAAAGAAAGCGAGAGACGTTACGGCGTAAAATAGAGATAGACTTCCAGCGCCATAAGGATGATATCCGAAGACTTGAACAGGAACTCTCTCGCCTTAAAGCGTCAGTGGAATCTGCTCAGCTAAATTGCCCTTTGAATACCTTGTACACAGGAGACTTTGAAACAGCTAAATCCCATAAAGAAGTAAATACAAGAATGCTTCATGAACTGAACAAATTGCAAGATTCTTCAGACAAAGAGGATACCTTCGACAGAGAATGCTTAATTTGCATGAAAGATGAAGTTTCTGTTGTTTTCCTGCCATGTGCTCATCAAGTTCTTTGTGCCAATTGCAATGAGGGTTACTTCAAGAAGACCAAAGCTACTTGCCCATGTTGCCGTGTCCAGATTGAACAGAGAATCCATGTTTATGGCGCAAGCTCCTAGGTCGATTCCACAAGTTCTTTAGAACACTGCTTTGGCGGATTGAGAATATAGTCTTTCTTATAGTTGGGGTTGCTGGCTTTGTTTTTACCTTGCAACATAAAACATATCCAGGTGTGTCAGCATCTGTGTTTCTTACTTTCTATATCTCAGATAAAGTTGGAAGAACAGTTATATCAAATTGCCAATAAATGCCAAAGTTCTTTGTTAATTGTGAATTGAATCTAATGCTCTCGCATTGCAATTGGTAAATGCTTGCGGATATTCATTTTGTATTATGATAATTTCCATGCTAGAATTATAAGCTTCGACATATACAGATTATAACTTTTTTGTATAGAATTAGATGCAGTCCTAACATCCAGATTGGTTATTAGAATTTTTTTTTCTCCCTGCAAAGGTAAAGAGAAGCCTAAAATGAAATTGAGTGTTGGAATTACTCTTGTTATTCCTATGCCTGTGATTCATAACTTAACTGTGACGCAGAGTCATAGACCATTTCTCTGCCATACTAGTCTTCTATCCTAACCTGAGGAACCTATAATTTTGGATTACTCAACCAAAGCCAAAGATTTTAGTTATTTTTGGTTTGGCTTAGTCCTTTTCTATGCTGAATGTATTTCCTCTGTTATCGTTTCGGCCCCAGCATGTCAAAACACCAAAAGGGATGGGGGTAAAACCACACGTGTTGTCCAATTCCGGGTGTTTTTTGGGTTAATCGGTCTTTGGATTGGATCGGGATGGGTTGCCGGTCCATCCCTTCTGGAGTCTGGGCATTTGAACCTTGGAGAGAGCCAAATCTTAGGAAGAGCAAGATTCAGTGGCCCGTTGTGTCAAACTGTGAGCAGCAGCTTTTGCAGTCCAAGGAGTGTATTGGATATGGATATTTGCCATGGACTAAAAATGTTTTTAACAGGGTTCAATAATTCTTAAACAATGTAATTGATTGAGAATATTCGACTAGTTTCTGGATTTACATTCACATCCTTTTATAAATGGAATCCAAATGTGAAAACATTCAGACTTGGATGCAAATTCAGATAGTTTGGTTAAGTTTAGGATGCGAATTTGGATATCTCCCAAACATATCAAATATAATCTGATCTAAATATCTGCGTGCAAACTTGAATTCTAGCGTATAGGTTCATTAGTAATCAGATTCGAATTCCCGTAGTCATGTATTCGTTCGATCTACTTACATCTCTAGGCCAATTGCCCTGGTTCCTTCCTATTCAATAATTGGGGACCTGGAATCCTACCTAGGTTGACAAGTTTAGCTTGTTAGCTTTAAAATGGGAATCTGGAACCATTCAGATGTAGTCAGCTTTCCATGTTAGGGACCTTAATTATATGTTTGTGCTCTTCAGCGGGCTGGAGAGACTGGACCATTTTTAGCTCCCCACTACCATCTGATTGTCTGGTTCAAGGTCGAGAAGAGATTTCTAGGGTTTTAGGCCACCTTCTCATTCCCACTAGCTTGTTTCATTTGTAAATTAAGAATCCACATTTTGCTACAGTAATATTACAAGATTTATATTCCAAAATAGGCTTATTGAATAGCCACTTTAATACTCCTGAGTATGAAGATTTATGATTTTGTCAAAAGTTTGAATACACTTGTATATGTATACTCTAATTCTTCTTGTTGATGTTCGATTGAGTTGTGATTATCCAATTTAATTGTTTACACATTACCTGTGTTTAGAGTAAGCACTGAAAGCAACAAGAAAGAAAGTGTAGCTGAGATGAAGATGACAATGCAGAGTCCCGGTTAATTCCTTTAATTCTTTTGAATTGGGTATGAAATCTTAGTTCTTTTCTTTTGGTAGGCTCTCTTTGATTGTAAGGAAAATCGAAGGAAAGGAATGAAAATTTTAACCTTAAAAAAAAAAAAAAAAAAAAAAAAAAAATATATATATATATATATATATATATATATATATATATATATATATATATATATATATATATATATATATATATATTTTAAGTTGTTATAACACATGACCATCATTGCCAAGAGAACCGTGTTTCCTGGCAATGGTCTGAATGAATAATTGAAAGCAAATAATTAGTGTCACAAGGGTTCTTATTTTTTTTCAAACAACTCTACTCTATTAGGCCGAGCGAGAAAGAAAGGTTGCCTTAAACGTAAAGGAATGGGTAAGAAAGAGAGGTGAAGTGACTAGCTTAGTGATTCTATTCAATCTATAAGGTTGGCTAAGTGACCGTTAGTGCTGTTCCTTTATAGTAATAAGAAAGCGGTCTTTCAGTCTTTAAAAGTTGCTTCAAAAATCAATTCAAGGTTTCCTTTTTTTTTTTTTTTATAAAGTATTAGCTGTTGTTGATGGAGCGTTTCGGCGGGAAATCGCTATATTGGTTAGGGTCTTGGTCCGTCATGCTAGAAATAGCATGTTGGAATTGGTATTGCTCCTTCATTTAGTTATAGTTTTGTAATGTTTTATTTGCAAATGATAAGTCATAAAACGATTTTTTTAGTGAACGTGTCACCGTAAATTTCTCCTATTTATTGCTCTTTCTTTTTCTTAAAATCATTATACAAATTTTTTTTGTATACAATTACAGTTACAGGATTAGGATTTTATGTCTAAGATTTTTTCATTTTATTTGAAATGAATTTCAAATGAAGGTAATAAAAATTAAATTAAATATTGAATCTTTTTGAAAGAGTAGAGGGCGGATGTAGCCAAGTGGATTAAGGCAGTGGATTGTGAATCCAATAGATGTGGGTTTAATTCCCGTTGTTCGCCCATTTCATTTTTTTCCTATCTAATTCGGCAACGAAGAATTAAACTCTCACTATATTTATTCTTTTTTCTACTTCTTCCAATCATAGGATAACTCTTGCATGTGTACTAATGCTTTGGAGATTATTGTACACTCTCCAACTCTAGACCGTTTAAATAAGAAAAATCATAAAAATAAGCTGTTCAGATTTGTCATTTAACTTTGGGAAACATGGTTCAAGAGCAAAGACTGGATTGGGGTTTTAGGCGATCATGAAAAACCACAATTGAGAGGCGAGTTTGACAATTTTTTTGCCAAGTCAGACTGATCCAGACAGATCAAACTCGAGTTCAGATAAGGATCTTCAACGACCAATCCGATACCCAATCCCATGCTTGCACTTAACCATGGTTCGAAGTGCCGATTGAAACCAATGGTTTCAACCGGCACAACTCGGTTAGGGCTGCAAGTTTGGCCCCAACGACCCGAACCCGACTCGAACCCACCCTGAACCCTGACAAGGCTGGGTTAGGGCCCAAAAACTGCCAACCCTGGCAGGGTTGGGTTGGGTTAAGGTTGACCCCCCGAGTTGAGTCCGGCCTATATATATATATATATATATATATATATATATATATTATATATATATATATATATATATATATATATAAACATGGGTTATCATTGGTTTGGTCAGTATTTGATATCTTAAACTTTAAGTTATCATGGGTTGATTTATCAGATCTGTTAAACACTCAACTGTTATATGTATTTGTTATATGTTTAAGAATTTCATGGGTTATTGTATTTGTTATATGTTTCAAGACCAATCAAGGTTAATCCAACCCTCAATCAGGGTCAACTTGGCCCAACCCGACCCTATCAAGGTCAATCAAATTAAGTCAATCAAGGTTAGGCCCAACCCTACCAGGGTAGGGTTAGGATTGCACATTTTTTGACCCTAGCATGGTTGGGCTGGGTTAGGGTTATGTTTAAGGTACTCAGGATCAGGGTTAGGGTATTAAAAAACCCGACCCAACCCAGTCCTATTGTAGCCCTAAATTTGGTTTCAACCAAGGTTTCATTTACTTAAGATGTTATTCATAAGAAAACATCTCCTATTTGAATCTAATAAAAATAATATAAAAATTAAAATTCTAAAATGATAAAAAATCAACCCTCCAGTCTAAGAATAAAAACGATTTTTTTGGTGTGGGGACAGTTTTCAAATTTCAAATGCTAGGCTTTTTCCCAAATCTAAAAATTTCATAAATATTATTATAGTTAGGTTTTTTTTCCAAATCTAAAAATTTCATAAATTTTATTATAGTAAAGCATCACTAAAAACCAAGGGTGTGCCAAAATAATTTCTTGCTTTGATTCCCAAATTTTTTTTTCATTCAGACGACTATAAACAATATTTCTATTTTCGAACAAGATTTGACAGAAGTGTAACTCTTTCATTATAATTTGGATTCAAACAATCTCGTATTTGTCAGAAAGCTGATTACACTAGCTTTATAACAAATCCAAGATTTCCTACCGAGTAATATTGAAGGAGTTAAGTTCTTGTCAAACTTTGTTAGGATTACATGAATACTGTTCAAAGTTGTCTTAAATGAAAATAATTTTTTAGACATAAAAGCAAGAGATTTTTTTAGCACACTCTTGGTTTTTTTAGTGATAGTTTACTATAATAAGATTTATGATATTTTTATATTAGGGTAAAAATCTATCATTGTGAAAATCATCTTTGCACCCAAAAATTTAATTTTTATTCTAAACTGAAAAGTTAACTCCTTCTAATTTTGGAATTCAAATTTTAGACTATTTTTATTGGATTCAAAAAGGACGTGTTTACTTATTTGTGAATACTATATTTACTTAAGTTGTATTAGTAATAAATAAGTACTACCTACTTAACTCTAGACACAATCTCAGATCTCAGCATACACTAATAAACTTGGGTCCACACTAGATGTTATTATTTTAAATGTTTTTTTTTTTTTTTCAAACTAACATGGAAAATAGGTATAAAAAGATTGAAATAGGCTACACAAAAAAACCAAATAAAAAAATGTTCTCGGCCTCGAAACCATGGTTTCAAGGTTTTCCACGAAAAATCCTAAGTTTGGATTCGGTTTCGATGTTGATAACCAACCCTCCAATGACGATGGAACCAAAGTTGAAGACTCAAGGAATATACCAAAACCGATCCACTACTAATCACTCTCAAAAGTTTAAATTTTAAATTTAAATTATTGTTGTACTCGTTTCCATATTATTCTCCTTTACTGTTGGGATATACATCCCATCCTATTACATTGTAAATCCTATAAAAGGCATACACATGCCATAATACAAGCATGAAGAATTTCACTCAAAGTCTATCTCTTTATTTTACTTCTTGATGGTATCAAAGCCTCTTGCTCAACAGCGTCATTTGAATCCAAATATGTCTTCTGCAATTTCCACCGATGCAGTTCCCACACCAACTCCATCTACTCCAAACGACAGTACCTCATCTCCTCTAGTAATCTCGAATATTACTAGGCTTATTCCCATTAAACTCTCATCAACAACTTATTTATTATGGAAATCTCTAATTGAGTCTATCCTGAGAGAACATAAGTAGATGCATCTTATCGATGGCACAACTCCTACTCACACCACATCTGCTTTTCCTTTCTATGAGCAAGATTAGATTTTGTTATCGTGGATCAATGCCACACTAAGTGATTCAGCTCTACCCTATATCATTGGTGTCACCTCTGCCAAAAGGCTTGGGACATGCTCAAACAATGATATGCCTCAACGATCCCAGCCCATGTGATGTCTTCTAAGAGACAACTCAATCTCATCAAGAAGGGCTCCCAAAGTATGACCGATTATCTGCAGCAATTCAAGACAATTTTAGATCATCTTGCCGTATATGGCTCTCCAGTTAGTGAAGATGATCTTGTTTTGTGTGTTCATGATCAATGGTCTTCCATCATCATATAAACAGTTTTGTTCCTCGGTTTGTATTCAAGCTTGAACCACTACACTACCAATTGAAGAGCTTCATACTCTACTTATGTGTGAAGAATTATCCCTAGCTGATGAACTCCTAAATGACACCTCTAGTGCTCTCATGGCATTCCGACCTAACAAGCCTTACAGTGTTCGTGGTGCTATGACTAGAGGTCATGGGTCTCATCAAGGTCGTGGTGGTCAATTTCCACGCTATTCACCTCACTCAGTTGAAGGTACTACAAACTCATCTTCCTCAATGACAAAACAGGCCAACAATAACATAAGGCCTCAATGTCAAATTTGCAACAAAATGGGTCACTTAGCGATAGATTATTACCACAGAATGGACTATGCCTACCAGGGTCGTCATCCCCAGAAGAAATTAGCTGCCATGGTCTCTTCTAATATACCAACCGCAGATACTTGGTTTATAGATTCAAGTGCTACTCATCATCTAACTCCAGACATTGATACACTTTAGCATTCAGTTCCCTATGATGGCAGTGACTCTATGCAAGTTGGAAATGATAAAATTTTGCCTATAACCCATATTGGTTCCACCACTTTATCAAATTTTCACTTTCATAATGTTCTTTTTTGTCCTCATGCTAAAACAAATCTCCTTTTTGTTCGTAAATTCTTTAGAGATAATAAATGTGCATTTTATTTTGATGAATTCGATTGTTGTGTAAATGACAAAGAGAACAGGGACAATCCTATACAGAGGGGCCATTGAGAATGGACTATATCTGTTTCATCCCACATTGGCTTCTCCATCTAATTCTCTAGCAGCTGATTTCAGCTCTTCAGTCACGTCCTCTCAGTGGCATGCTCATCTTGGACACCCATCAATATCAATTCAATAATCCATTTTTAATGTCATGTCTTTTAATAACAAACAGAAGAAAAATTTTTGTACCTCCTGTCAACTTGGGAAAAGTCATAAATTGCCTTTTTTTTCTTTTTTCTTTTTTGTCACGAAAGATATCTACTCAACCTCTCGCTCTAGTTCAATGGGATATTTGGGACCAGCCCCCATAATTTCTTGTTCTGGTTTTATTTATTATGTGTTATTTGTTGATCATTATTCCAAGTTTTCGTGGTTATATCCCATGAAATTGAAATCTGAATTTTAGGATATTTTTATTTCCTTTAAGTCTAGCATTGAAAATTTTCTTCAACATTCAATCATCAAGTTCAGTCAGATGGAGGTGGTGAATTCATGAGTAATTCTTTTAAAAAATTTCTAGAGACTCGTGGCATTACTCATGAATTATCGTATCCCTATACACCTGAGCAGAATCAGGTGGTAAAAAGAAAGCATTGTCATATAGTTGAAACTACTCTCTCTCTCTCTCTCTCCTAGCCCTTGCTACCATGCCATGAAAATATTGGTTGGAGTCATTTACCACTGCCCTATATCTCATAAATAGGATGCCAATATTAAAGAACAATTCACTGCCTCCCTATGAACTTCTCATGAAGACCAAACCCTCATACTCTCATCTACGTATTTTTGGTTGGCCTTGTTTTCCTTGGTTAAGGCCATATAACACAAATGAACTCCATTATAGATCAACCAAATGTTGTTTCTTGCTTGTTGTCAAATCCACAAGTGTACGTGGTCGTGCGAACAATATAGTGATAAGTCGAGTATCGTTTCGACGGAGAGAATGTTCAATTACTAAACCTAATTAATTATCTCTATTATTTAGACGACTGAATTACCAAGATTAAAAATTAACAAGTAGATTATGAAACCAAAGATTAATGGCACAAGTTCTAGGACTCGGACTTCCTAAATTAAATTATACTCAACAAAGCCAGACTTATTGAACAAATTTATGTTGATGCAATGATCAATTCCCTAAAGTATTCTGTTATCTCTTTTAAGAATAACAAATTATGCCTGTATTATTACTACATCTACTTTCGTGTTTGAAGGATTCTAATACAAAGTCATTAAGTTCGTTAGAATTATTACAAAGATCACAAGGGCAAGCTCTTATTTCTAAGAAAACACTCTATCAAGGACTGATATTTTATGAATTAATATCAATATTTCACTTTTGCTCAATCAATTAATACCTTGAGACATGCAATTAGTGATCAATTAATCATATGTAATTTTTTCAAAAATACCAGAATGCATAAAACATGATCATTCAAAAGTCAAGGGTTTAATCAACACAATTCCAATGAATCCATTCTAATCTTAGAATAAGAAATCTAACAATTTATCATTGACAATTCTGAAACATAAACAAAAGAATCACAGAGATAAGAGAAGAACTCGTTTTGGGAATAGACGAAGCTTGAATCCAACGTGCCTTGCAGCCCCTTTGAACAACTCTCTCTCTTCGTCTTTTTTTTTTCTTTTTTTTTATGTGCTTTCAGCCCCTCAATAGCCTTGATTCTACGCCCTTAAAATCTGCCTTTTACACTCCTGCGTTTGAACGCAACTTACCAATTGGTTGGAGACTGTTGATTTTTTGGTAGATTTTTTTGTTTTGACATCAAGGCCTGATTCTGACTTCAAAATGACTTCTTTGAGTTTTGAACTTTTTATAAGATTGAAGCCTTGCTCATAGCTTTTTAGAAAGCTAAGAACTCCCAAAACGGAAGTCCGTAGCTCCAGATTTGGACCAAATACCAAGCATATGTCAATTTTGGCGAAAATAAAAATCCTAACCCAATTAGGACTCAAACACCAAGCTTTGACCTGACTTTGACCTCTCTAGTTCAATCCTTATCCAATCCAAAAACCTGTCAAATAACTAATAATACGAAGAATCAAATAGATTAATAAAATACCCAAAACATTAATTAAATTAAACTAAATGTCCTAGAAACTTGCAAAACTAAGCTAAATATGATCAAGAATATTTTAAATAATTTCAAGATCAAATACCCCCAAACTTAAATATTTGTTTGTCTTCAAGCAAAAGAAAAACCACATTTAGAACAAAGGATATGAAGCATATTTAGAATCACCTTTCACGTCCAAGACTCCTATCATGCAAACATCAAATCTTCATGAACTTTAACATAACAATAGCAAATAAAGAAAAACTAAGCATACTCATGTTCTCTAATTCAAATATCCATACATAATTCTAAACTAATCATACTTATCATACAACCAACATAATCTATTCATGTAACAACTAAACTTGCAATCATCCCTTCTTACTACTACAAATAATGGTAGCAAACTAGGATTTTTTTTTTCTTCTAGTGGTTGCATTTTAAGCCCTCCCACCTCAAGTTCCGATGGTTGCATTTTGTGCTCTCCTATTATACATATGTGCTTATGGTTGAGTAAAAATTTTATTGTTCGTTTCTCAATTCCACCACATGCTTTCCCATTAGCTTGAATTTTTTTTTTTTTATAATACCACTCTATTTACTTAAACCATGTTTAAGCCTAGATCAAAGGGAATACTCACAGGAAAAAAAGTATACCCATATTTTATGCGTAATCAAACTACTCACATAACTTTGTCTACAACATGTATTTCAATAATCTTTTAAAGAAAACAAGCATGTTTAATCTCGCTTTATAAGATATTGCCCATCCTAAGTTAAAACTTTAATGCTTGAACATGATATGAAATCTGAATGTATATCATAATTCCAAATAACAAGTTTACCCTTTTTATTCTTTCACAATAACTTTTAGTTTAAGGGTTAGCCAAGGATGCATAATTTTTTGAAATGAATATAAATTTTTTTTTCAAAAATTACTCCTAGCAATTAAACAGGCATAAGAACTATCAATCAACCCCCCCCCCAAAACTTAATTTAAACATTATCCTCAATGTAAAAGTAAATAAGAAAGGAAGAATAGTATTCAAACCGGTTTATTGCTCTATGTACTCGTACTTGGAAAGAGGGTAAGTACGGTAATATTTATTCAATAACTAGAAGAAAGAAAAAATAATAATGAGAAAAAAGAGAAAGATAGAATAGTATAGCTTGGGTTGCCTCCCAAGAAGCGCTTGTTTATAGTAGTTAGCTTAACTACCAACCCATCAATCGTAGCTAGGTTCTTCTAAGGAGTATGTCACTCCTTTAAGTACCACATCACCAATAAGATAAGGTTTTAGACTTTACCCATTCACCTTGAATGTATCAGTAATCTTACTATGAACCTCAAGAGCACCATATGGATACACTTTTGTTATCGTGAATGGACCAGACCATCTAGACCAAAGCAAGTCATGAATTAAAGAATAGTACTTGTTGCCCAACCTCAAAGTTTCTTTTCTGAATATGATTATCATGCCAATACTTGGTCATTTCTTTGTAAATCTAAACATTTTCATGAGCATCTAACTTAAATTCTTCTAATTCACTCAACTATAACAACCTCTTTCTTTCAGCAACCTTTAAGTCTATGTTCCGTTCTCTAACTGCCCAATAAGCTTTATGCTTTAACTCAACTGGAAGGTGATAAGACTTTCTAAAGACAAGTCTATATGGAGACATGCCTAAGAGTGTCTTGAAAGTTGTCCGGTATGTCCATAATACATCAAGTTTGGTTGCTCAATCTTTCCTTCATCTTCCAGCAGTTTTATCCAAAATCAACTTCAGTTCCTGGTTAGCTAATTCCACTTATCCATTTGTTTAGTGATGATAAGCAAGCGACACCTTGTGTGTGACTCCATATTTCTTTAATAAAGTGTCAAATGATTGATTACAGAAATGGAAACCTTGATCACTGATGATAACTCTTGGTATACCAAACCTCGAAAAGATATTCTTCTTCAAAAACTTAATCACTACTTAAGAATCATTGGTCTAAGTTGTTATTGCCTCCACCCATTTGGAAACATAGTTTATTGCTACCAATAGGAACTGATTGTTGAAAAATGATGAAAATGAACCCATGAAGTCAATCCCCCACACATCAAACAATTCAACCTCCAGAATGCTGATTTGTGACATCTCATTCTTTTGGTCATGTTCCCTACTCTCTGACATCGATCACATATAGCCACATACTACCTGGTGTCCTGGTATATGGTTGGCCAATAAAAGCCAAACTACCACACTTTTACAACTGTCTTAGAAGTGTTGAAATGTCCACCACACTCTAAAGAATGACAATGGCATAGTATGTCATGAATCTCCTCTTGAGGTACACAACTTCTTATCATCCCATCTGCACAATGCCTGTACAATAGAGGCTCTTCCCAAAAGTAGTGTTTCACCTCCCACAAGAATTTCTTCCATTGATAGTAGTTCAGGTCCGAAAGAATAATACCACTAACAAGATAGTTCACTAAATCAGCATACCAAGGAACAACTGTAACCATAAACAACTGCTCGTCTGGGAAGCTTTTTATTAATTGGCACATCTTCTACTTTTGATTGAACCTCTAGCCTAGATAAGTGATCAGCTACTACATTATCCACTCTCTTCTTATCTCAAATCTCTACATCAAACTCCTGAAGCAACAACACCCACCGAATCAGCCTTGGCTTGGCATCTCTCTTAGTCAATAGGTACTTGATTGCCGCATCGTCCATGTAAATGATCACCTTGGTCCTTACAAGATATGACCAAAACTTAGCAAATATAAACACAACAGAAAGTAATTTTTTTTAGTAGTTGCATAATTTATTTGAGCATCATTCATAAGTCTACTAGCATAATAAATAACATGCAACTTTTCATTTTTTTCTTTTGCTTAAAACAATACCCAATGCAAAATCACTTGCATCACACATCAGCTCGAATGGTAAACTCTAATCCGGTGCAGCCATGATTGGTGCAGACACCAACTCGTGCTTCAACCTATTAAAAGAATCAAACAATCAGCATCAAAATCAAATGCAACATCTTTATTCAATAGGTTACATAGAGGTTTTAAAATTTAAAAAAATCTTTAATGAAACGCTGATAAAATCTTACATAACCAAGGAAACTCCTGACTCCTTTCACATTCATAGGTGGTGGTAATTTCTCTATAACCTCAATCTTTGCTCCATTTACCTCAATACCCCTTGTCGAGATCTTATGGCCCAATACAATGCCTTCTTGCACTATGAAATGATATTTTTTTTCTAATTTAAGACTAAGTTGGTCTCTTCACAATGCTGTATGACTTTAGACAAGTTAATCAAACAACTGTCAAAAGAAGATCTAAACACAGAAAAATCATCCATGAAAACCTCCATGATCTTTTCAACAAAAAAAAAAAAAATCATCATGCAACGTTGAAATGTGACAAGTACATTATATAAACCAAAGGACACCCTTTAAAATGCAAAAGTATCATAAAGTCAAGTGAAAGTGGTTTTTTCTTGGTCTTCTAGGGCTATTGAAATTTGACTATACCCTGAATAACCATCTAAAAAATAATATTCATATCCAACAAGTATTAGCTAGGCAGATTGTCTTGTCTTCTTGAGTTGAAAGCATTAGCCAATTGACCCATTTAAAGTTCTAAGTTGTGGTTGTAAGTGCCTAACTAGTCAACTTTGGTTTCCATCATCTCAATTCTTTTTGAAGTCACATTGGCTAATTTTTCAATAGCCAACTCCCATGATGGTTTGGTCTCAGGCTATTGCACTACTCCTTAAAGTCTTGGTTGAAAACCCAGAAGATTTAAAGGTTTTGAGCTACTACTTTGATTACCTTAGTCCCTTTAGGAAAAATTGGGATGATTTCTCTAGCCAGGGTTGTAGGATTATGAGTAAGGATTGTTAAACTACTGGTGGTGTTGCTGGTGCCTCTTCATACCTGAAGCTTTCTTAGGTAGACGTGGTTCATTAGACCACTGATAACTATTGGAAGCCATCTCTTCCAACAACTCATAAGCTGCCTCAGTTGACTAACCCATTAGGGCTCCCCCAATAGCTGCATCTATGGTGATTCTAACTAAATGTGTCAAACCATTATAAAAAATTTACACAATCAGCCATTCAGGAAGGGCATGGTGTGGACACCGTCTTTGCTTTTCTTTAAATCTTTCCCAAGCCTCATATAATGACTCACCATCATGTTGCATAAAACTAGTAATAACATTTTTGAGTTTGACAGTTTTACCTAGTAGAAAGTACTTATTGAGAAATGCTTGGGATAATGTAGTCCAGGTAGTAAATGAATTGGGGGGCTTGGAATTCAACCATCATTTGGCCTTGTCTTTCAAAGAGAAGGGAAAGAGCTGTAATCTAATTACATCTTCACTTATCCCATTCTGCTTAATTGTATCACAGATCTCCAAGAAATTAGTCAAATGCATGTTGGGGTCTTCATATGTATCTCCCCCAAACTGCTCTTGCTGCACCATTTGAATGAGACCAGGTTTGATCTTAAAGTTGTTTGCATTGACTATAGGTCTAGTTATGCTGGTTTAGATGCCATTGGTGCTTGGCATGGCATAGTCTCGTAGCAACCTCTGATTCTGATTGTTCTGATTTTCTGTCATGGTTGTTGCTCATTTCTGCTTACACCTTTACTCTTTTCTTAATGCCTCGTAAAGTTCACTTTATCTCAGGATCAAATGCTTCAGTCAATTCACGGGTACGTGGCATGCCTGTGGCAATCTGCGGCAATTAATCAAAAAATATAAAAAAAAGAGTTCTGGCCAAATAATAAATTGAATGCAATTAGATTAAGATTTACCAACAAATCCACCCGATAGCCTTATTAAACTATAAATACTAAGAGCAATAGAAAATAAACCAAAAACATAATAAAATCCAAATTAATAAAGGAAATCGTTTGTTTTGATATTGAAAACACCATTCCCCGACAACAGTGCCAATTTGCTTGTTGTTAAATCCGCAAGTATACGGATTGTGCAAACAATATAGTGATAAGTTGAGTATCATTTTCACAGGGAGAATGTTCAATTACCAAACCTAATTAATTTTTTTATTATTTAAACGATTTAATTACCAAGATTAATAATTAACAAGCAGACTATGAAACCAAAGATTAATGACCCAAGTTCTAGGACTCAAACTTCCTCAATTGAATTATGCTTAACCAAGCCAGACTTATTGAACAAATTTATGTTAATGCAATGATCAATTCCCTAAGATATTCTATTATCTATTTCAAGAATAACAAAATATGCCTGTATTAGTCTTACATCTAATTTCGTGTTTACAGGGTTCTAATACAAACTCATTAAGTTCGTTAGAATTATTGCAAAGATCACAATGGCAAGCTTTTATTTCTAAGGAAACACTCTACCAATGACTGATATTTTCTGAACTAATATCAATCTTCCACTTTCGCTCCATCAATGAATACCTTGAGACATGCAATTAGTGATCAATTAATCACACATAATTTTCTCAAAAATACTAGATTGCATAAAACATGATCATTCAAAAATTAAGGATTTAATCAACATAATTCTAATGAATCCATCCCAATCCTAGAATAAGAAATCTAATAATCCATCATTGACAATTCTGAAACATAAACAAAAGAATCACAAAGATAAGGGAAGAACTCGTTTTGGGAATAGACGAAGCTTGAATCCAACGTGCCTTGCAACCCCTATGAACAGCTCTCTCTATCACACCCCAATTCTGCACCAACTAGAATGGTGTGATGAACCGTTAATAAACCAACGGTTCAACCAGGATCTCGTATAGGCTATCCCACCATGTTAAACCAAAACATATTCCACATTAATCAGAGATAATAAAGTAGCGAAAGTCTTACAGATAATGAACTAAGGTCTAATCATGATAAATAATTAATATTCCATTTATCTCCAAGTAACCAAAACATAATTTAATACATATTACAATATTCAAATACGAAAATTAAACACTAAGCGTATCCATAGTTGAAACGCTTGCTTAATGAATCATGTTCATATGTTGGCGTGTCGATATAATCTTCAATCATAATACCCGCAACATCAGAAACTAAAAATAATTGCACGCGAGGGTCAGTTCTCCAACTTGAGCTCAGTGAAAAAAATAAAACAATGCAACAAACATATGCATGCATTCAATTATATCTATGGTCTGGTATATAAGTTTGTAATGTGCTATAGAAAGGTTCGGTGGCCGCCTGACCTCTATACACGAGTGTGTGAAGCCGCTCAAAGATTAACGTTTATTATCGTCCCACATGCACCCACCATGGAATAGAGATAGAGCTAAAGGGCTTAGGACTACACCGCATCACACTTCTCCTGATACTCTACCCATACCAACATATAAGCCCCTACTGGTGAGGGCTTGCAAACTGGACTCACAACTAACCAATCCTAATGTCAAATAGTGTATCCAAGGCCTCACCCCAGCATCCCTCAATACGTCCATAGAGATAGAGCTAAGGCCCCCCGACAGAGTCAAAGACTATACGGTCCGAGACCACCTCCCCTGATACCCTACGACGTAATAGTTCTGCTAAGATAATGGCGATACGACGATGTCAGTGGACAAGACTTGAGTAGAGACTTGAGTAGAGATAGAGCTTGAGTCTGGTGACCAGACTGAACCACAATGTCACGTCCTCCCCCTGATGCTCCACTCGCATCAAGCACACTAACCACACACATACATTCACATGTCTATTCCTAGCATCATCATCATCATCATGTTATAAATAAAATAGAATTAAATATGCATGAACATTAATTGCAGAAATATTGGATGACATGTTGAATGCACATTACAAGCATATACGTATAGAATCAGTCATAGCATTGGACTCAAGAAATAAAAATAGTTTATTATTAGCCAATTAGTTTAGGTCTTGTTCCCTCACCTTTGCTTGAGTGTAGATCATCTTTCAAGCTTTAAGAATCACTTTTATATCAATAGGAAAACATAACAAGTCAACAGATTTTAGTTAGAATTTATTCCGATAATTTTAGGCTTGTTGTTAAGCTAGAGTCGCAGGATGGGTCGTAGGTAGGGTCGCAGGTTTCTGCGACCCCAGGGTATAGGGTCGATGCTAGGGTCGATTGTCCCATCGACCCTAGGTGCGACCGCAGCTTCCTTGGACTTCTCGAAAGCTAGGGATCGATCCTGTGGTCTGGTAGGGTCGATTCCCAATCGACCCTACATGCGACCGCACATGATTTGAGTCGACCTTTTCATCCTACAGTTCATTCTTTCATGTTTGGGTCCTTTGGCTCACTTTTATAGTCCATTCTATGATTATTCTATGGTTCAAAACTCCAAGTTACTCACTTTTCATATTTTTCCATGATTTCCATTGGAATTCATCCATGGATGGATGGTATTAGGGTTTCTCCTAACCTAACTTCATCATAATCTATTCTAAGCTTTCAATTCAAATAGGGATTGAGGTTCATACCTTCTGTAGTCTGAGTTTCAAAGATTTCTCTGAGCTTCTTCTTCTTCCTTAGCCTTTTCTTCAAGTTTTCCTTCTCTTCTTCTCTTCCTTCTCTTCTCTTTCTCTCACTTTCAATTAGGGTTCTAAAAGGAGTGAAAGAGGCTTAGGGACGTCCTATTTATAGAGGAAAACCTCCCAAAATAAGTCCCATTGAGTTTAGGAAAGGTCCCAATTGAAATTAGAAAAGTTTCCTAATTTTCGGTTCGTGCTGTTTTTGTTGTTTTCCTAGGGTCGATGCTAGGGGGTCGATGAGGGGGTCGGACAATTCGAGACCCCTGCGACCCCATGACCAAAAAGTCATGGGTTGGACTTCTTTTGAGGTGGGGTTGACCCTGCCTATTTAGGCATGCGACCCTACCCTCATTTTGACTATTTTTGAGTAAAATTTCTTATTGGGTCTTGGGTTTCTTCACACACTTGGTCCACTTGGCTTGACCATGATATGTAGACTGGTCACAACACGAAATGTAAGGTTAGACCGGATTCATGGCGTGCGGGTCTTACACTCTCTCTCTACCTTTTTTTTTTTTTATTTATGTGCTTTCAGCACCTCAATAGCCCTGATTCTACGCCCAAAAAATCAGCCTTTTACACTTGCGTTTGAACGCAACTTACCAATTGGTTCGAGACTGCTGATTTTTTGGCAGACTTTTTGTTCTGACTTCAAGGTCTGATTCTGACTGCAAAATGACTTCTTTGAGTTCTGGACTCTTCATAAGATTGTAGCCCTTGCTCTTAGCTTTCCAAAAAGCTAAAGAACGCCTAAAGCGGAGGTCCGTAGCCCCAGATATGAACTAAATACCAAGCAAATGTCAATTTTGGCGAAAGTAGAAATCCTAACCCAATTAGGACTCAAACACTAAGCTTTGACCTGACTTTGACCTTTCTAGTTCAGTCCTTATCCTACCCAAAAACCTACCAAATAACCAAAAATACGAAGAATCAAATAGATTAATAAAATATCCAAAACATTAATTAAAGGGAAATTGACGCATACTACCCTTGTAGTTTAGCTCGATTTCAGATACTCTAATAAGTTGTTGAATCGAATGAATTACCCCTTAGTTCAATCTTTCTTAAATAGATATGGTAAATATACAATTTTATCCTTTGTAAACTATTACATTTTTCTTTAGAAGAGAAAATTAATCTTTCAATTTTTATTTAAAAAGAGGACTCTGTCACTGTTTACTCTTTGGAATCGTGGGGGCAAGAAAATTTTCTTCATGCGTAAAGGAAATTGGGAGAGAAAATTTTCTTCATGTAAAGAGGAAATTGGGAGGTCCAAGGTGCGAAAACTCAGCAAATCTGAGCTGGAGTTCCACCCACTTCCGACAAAAAGCTCTCCGATGGAAACCAAGTTGCAGAAATCAACAATGAAAAAATAGAAGAAATCGAGGAGGAAGAAAGAGAAGGGGACTAAACTGAACAGAAATCACCATTGCCGCCATCGTCGGGTAAAGGTACCATTGGATGAAAATCATGCGGCTGTGATGGCGGAGGATAATGCTGAGGAGACCGCAGAGGATAGTGATGGTGCCCATTTCAAGCTTCAGAATGAGCACACCTCTAGTAAACCCCTGAAACGAGGACTCGAACAGAGAAGGAAACACAATGGTTCCTTTGAATTGTGTAAGTCTCTGTCAACTCAAAATCTTCTCTGGCAATGTAAGGCACCATGGTCGCCAGAGCATGAAACCTCACAACCTCTCCCGTCACCACCTCAGTATACTTCATCTCTTTGAGCTACTCCACCATAATGAGTTCACCAGATTTGGGTTTCCAACTAAACATTCATCCACTGTCGGTGCCGGCGAATCTGTTACTACTTAGATCCAAAGATTCAAGCTTGCCGAGTTTTTCAATGTTGGTTCTAGTGGCGATGTTTTGTTCATAATTGGTAGGGTTTCTGGACTGTGGCAGATAGATGTCCACTCTCTGCAACTCTGGAAAGTAAACCATTCTGGCACCTTGTCTTCCTTCACCTCACAACTATTAAATGTAAAAAAATGAATGTTGCACCAATTTAAACTACAGAGACAAAAAGAAGGAAAACAAAGCACCAGAGGAGGTTTCCAAAGCTCCCTCTTCGGTCCTTCCATAGACTTTTCAAAGACAAGAAATAGAGATGGGAAATACGACCAGAGAACCAACGGTCCTTCAAGAACGAGCAGAGAACCAGCAGCATGAAATAGAGATGGGATCGAAGGAAGACCTCCCCTGAGTTTCCTCTATCCACGACTCCAGCGATGAAGCAGTGATGAGTTTCTTTTAGTCCAAAACCAACAATGGCTTTTTTGCCGACTTCTTTCTGCTTTGAGCTGTATATACAAAGGGTTTTTTTAGTAAGTTCACCTTTCCCTAAAGGGTATTTTGGTCATATTCAAGAGACTAAATGGGTTAAACCGTATGGCTGGACTGGTTTGTCATTGTGGTGTAGGTGAAAGGACAGTATGAGTCCGGTTCAACGACTTATTAGAGTATCTAGAATCGAGGTAAAACTACAGGGGTATTACGTGTCAATTTTCCTTAATTAAATTAAACTAAATGTCTTAGAAACTTACAAAACTAAGCTAAATATGATCAAGAATATTCTAAATAATTTCACGTATCATTTCCTAAGATATAGTGACCAATATAAGGGGTATCAGTGTCTTGATTAAACAACCAATCACATCTACAACCAATCACATCTACAGTTCTCGGCATTTAAAATTTGAAGAAAAGAAATTTCCTTTTTCCTCTTCACCTTCCTCGGATCAGTCCACTCCTCCACTGGCTAATCTTGATTTCTTTGGAATCTCACCCTCTCGGTCACAGGTTATTACTCCATCAATTCCAGCTCCTGGTAATGGTATTGTCCATGACACTGGTCCCTTGGTAGATGAATTGTGCACTACATCAGCATTTTCTAGAGGTTGTCCACCACCCACCATTGATCCCATTGTCTCACCCAATGAACCCCATGCAAACCAACAGCCTCATTACAATACCATAGGGTCCCATGATGATACCATCACCTCATCCACTCACATACACCCCATGAAAACCCATAACCCCATTATCTCACCCTCCCTACCCACTAATGCCATTGTCTCACCCAATGAACCCTTTAAAAACCCACAGCCCCATAACGATATCCTATCGCTCAACGTTGAACCCATCACCTAATCCATACGTACACACCCCATGAAAACCCGATCCAAATCTGGGATTTCAAAATGCTGAGTTCTATCCCACATCACCTATCCACTTCCCACTGCACTTATGTCTACTACACATTTGGAACCAACATGCTACACTCAAGCATCTAAATCAATTGAATGGAGGCAAGCAATGGACCAAGAATTCGGTGCTCTTCAACGTCAACAAACATGGGTTTTTATTCCACCAGATCCCTGCATGAATGTCATATGGTGTAAATTGATTTATCGTACCAAGACCAATGCAGATGGTTCCATTAGTTGTTACAAGGCTAGACTAGTTGCTAAAGGCGTTCTATAGTGGCCTGGTCTTAATTATATCGAGACTTTTAGTCCCGTTGTTAAGGCCACCACCATTCATACCATTTTATCTATTGCTGTCTCACACAATTGGTCTCTTCTACAGATGGATGTGGAATGTGCTTTTCTTCACGGTGATTTGAAGGAAAAAGTGTTTATGGAACAACCGACTGGCTATGTTGATCCAACTCAGTCCTCTCATGTTTGTTTGATGAAAAAGGCAATATATGGCTTAAAGCAGGCTCCACGAGCCAGGTATGAGAAGTTTCTTGACAAATTGACAAACTATGGCTGTGGTCTCCCAATCTGACCAGTCTGTATTCATATGCAAATATCACCAGGTCATCCTCTATCTTCTCCTATATGTGGATGATATCATCCTTACAAGCAACTCTTCACCACACTTCATCATTCATACAGCAGCTCACAGACTTTCTTGGTCACCATTTCAAGATGAAAGAACTTGGTCCCTTATCACATTTTTTGGAAATTCATCTTACAAGGGACTCTACTGATGGACCTTGAATGACACTGAGGGGGGGGTCAATCAGTGTAATAACTTTTCCCCTTATATTTCTTTGCTGCCCAGTGATGTTTCTGAAATAACCTGTCCCACACACAACCGCCGTATGCAAATCTACCTCGCAACCACTCAGTGGCTAGGTCTACCAGATTTGCACACTCATCTTGCAATTCATTCCACGCACTTCACAAAATATATAATCAAAACATACCACAACACAGAAGGATTACGTGGTTCACCACCACAGTGTGTGATAGCTAATCCATGGAGTAATGCCCAATGGACTCTGTATTTACTCAATACTTAACTTTTAGCCCTTTACAGGACAAGGATACTAACCCTAAATTTTCCCAACATAAAACTGAGAGGGTGTAACAACACCAAAATTCAGGCATAAAGCCAGTGTCCAGCACCCACTGAACACACCACAAATAAAGTCTTTTGGGGCTTATAGTGATGCCCTACAATTAAATCCCACAAGCTAGATAGGTATTCCACTAATTTTTCTTTTCACCTATTCAAGCATACAATGCATAAAATTATCTAAAGAGTTAGGGAATGAGAAAATCTCACAACCTATTTTTTCTGACAATTGACGGCGTTCCTCTTCTTCTGATAATCAATCAATTCCTTGTCATATGCAAAGAAGCTTCACCATCCTTCAAAAAACACAGCGATGCATCGACATGGGCACGAATAGAGAGGATGATTGATTGTTTTCAATTCTCCAAACCAGAGATCATCAAAAAATCAAGAAATAAAGCTTTTCTCTTCAAAATCACCTCTCTGCCTCTGTTTCATGCGGCCAACAACTTCTCAAACCATTTTCAATTGAAAGAGAATGAAAAACCTAGCTCGGTGCAATTTGGATCGTCAGATTTGGCCTCCGGATGATCAACTTAGGAAAAAACAAGTTCGGCCATTAAAAAAATTTGAAATGGAATCTTTAAGCTTCATTTGGTGCACCTGCGAAGCACCGTAGCCGCGCCCGTCGCCTGGGTGTCGCGTTCTGATTTGCTGAGGAGGGAATCAATAAAATCAGCCGTCGGATCAATGTCAAAAAGGCGGGATCGAACCTGATCCCTCGGGATTTGAATAATCTGCGTCTCCAAAAATTGGCTTGAACTACAGCCTTTAGATCAGAATCTGTCCTGTTTCTGTATTGCACGTGCGTCACATGTAATCACGGCTCTGCTCCCATGTGACGCGACACATCCTATTATACTGCCTCGGACGAATCAGAATACTCGCGGGAGTATCTGACGCATCTTACGTATATACACATGATCCCACCTCCATCTGGACCGTTCAATAAGCATCAACCCTTCATAGCTTCATCTGGACTACCGATTTGAGATATTCTTAGTAGTAAAAAGACCATATTGCCCCTGGGAAATCTGACAATGGCCTCTGTAACTTTTGCCTTTTGTTAAACTTGCTACAGGGTCGATTTTCCAGAGAGGTTTTCTCTCTCCTAGAAAATCATCGAACACCTGGTGGGGAGGGGCGCGACATGCGGGAGAAAGGAGCCAGCGCGCGCGCGGGCTATGTGCGATGGTGCCATGCTGCTGTGCGCGATGATGCCATGCGGGCTAGCTTGCTTGGCCTGCCTGTTGTGGTGCCATGCGGCTGGCCTGTTGTGGTGCCATGCGGCTGGCCTGCTGGGCCTGCCTTGCTGGCCTGCTGACTGGCTGCCTTGGCCCTCGGCCAGGCTGGCTGCCTTGGTGGGTCCCACTTTCTCTCCTCTTTCTCTCACCTCTTTCTCTCACCTCTTTCTCTCTCCTCTTTCATGCTTCACATCACCTGTAACAAAGCCGCATCACCTGTTTCACTGCCATATCTCCTGTAGGGTCCGCAGACACTCTCTCTCATCAAACTTGACCCAGTTAGCCCAATTTGCCAAGAATTACAATATGAAGGCCAACAATCTCCCCCTTTGGAATTGTTGGAAACTACTCAATCCGTAAACACAGACACTTCTCCCCCTTTGACAACAAGAACAAAGGGATTTGCCACATAGGAGTGCCCACCGCATCTTCTCAATCCTATGAACGCTCCAAAACATAAACTCATCACCATAGCAACACAGAAAAATACCAATAGACTCCCCCTGAGTCCTATATAGAAAAAAAAAATAGAGAACAACCTTACACTGCTCCCCCTCACTCCAAGCTCCTTAATGCCTGGGGAGGACAACCACTCCCAACTTCTGTCTCAAGTAGCCAAATTGTTCTTTAGGAAGAGGCTTTGTGAAGATATCTGCAATCTGCTCTGCTGTAGGAATGAACTCTAACTGAACTTCTCCTTCCTAAACCTTTTCTCTCAAGAAGTGATACCGAATGGCTATCTGCTTCGTCCTGGAGTGCATAACTGGATTTTTAGAGATATTAATAGTACTAGTGTTGTCACAGAACATTGAAATAGGCTTGTCTGACTCAATGCCTAAATCCTTCAACATTTGTTTCATCCACAAAACCTGTGTACAACAAGAGGTGGCTGCATTATATTCTGCCTCTGCTGTAGACAATGAGACTGACTCTTGCTTTTTACTATGCCAAGCCACCAAATTTCTACCCAGATAGAAGGCACCTCCACTAGTGCTCTTCCTATCATCAACACAACCTGCCCAATCTGCATCTGAGTAGGATGACAAAACCAGATCCTTGCTTTTTTGCATACCAGAGACCATACTCCATTGTCCCCTTCAAGTATCTGAAGATCCTCTTCACAGCTACCACATGTGCCTCCTTCAGACCAGCTTGAAATCTAGCTACCATGCATACAGACTGAAGAATATCTGGTCTAGTAGCAGTCAAGTAGAGCAGACTTCCAATCATTGACCTGTACATAGTATTATCAACTGATGGAGAGTCATCCTCTTTGCTTAGCTTACAACTTGTCATCATTGGAGTGCTCATGGGTGTACAGTCTTCCATTGTGAATTTCTTCAATATTTCCTTCACATATTTAGTCTGAGAGAAAAAGAATCCATTCTTTAACTGACTGATCTGCAGACCTAAGAAATAAGATAGTTCCCCAATCATGGACATCTCAAACTCATCTTGCATTCTCTGAGCAAAGTCCTGACATAATTCATCCTTTTGGCCTGCAAAGATGATGTCGTCTACATACACAACCACAACTGTCTGACTACCATCAACAGATTTGACATACAAGTTGCTATCAACCAGTCCCTTCTTGAAACCCAATTGATAGAGATAAGTGTCTATCCTTGAATACCATGCTCTTTGTCACACCCCAATTCTGATCCAACCAGAATGGTGTGAGTGAACCGTCATTGAACCAATGGCTCACACCAGAATCTCGAATAGACCGTGTCCATTCATACAAACCATTACACATAACCAACAATCAGAATATAAATATTACAGCGGAAGACTTTAAATAGAATGAACTGAGTATCTATTGATAATTTAAATAAAATATTCAATTATTCAAATCCAAACATAAACTATAATATCTTTTACATCTCTTAATACCAAACAAAAATAACGGGAACAACTAAATAAAAATCCATCACAAGTACACACAGAAAGGGCACTCACATGAAGCATCATGCTTGTCCTCCCCTGCTTGTACATCCAGGGCAGCCACACCACCGTACGCCGGAGCGTTCACATAGTCGTCCACAGTGTAACCTGCACCAACATCTAAAAACATGTATATATACAAGGGGTGAGCTCACAACACAACTCAGTAAGACAATCAGACAGTTTCACAAGATTATGCATGAGTAACAATCAATTTTATGCAGTGGTCTGGTTTTAAGTTTGCAATGTGCTATAGAAAGGTTTGGTGGCCCCCGCTGGCATAGAGATAGAGCTAAGGCATTCCCACACCTCCCCTGATGCCCTATCCGTAACTAACTCACTAGGATAGAAACATAACGCAGGTAGACCCTATCCCAACATAACTCCCTACGGCATAGAGATAGAGCTAAAGCATCGTGGACAAGCCAGCGTCGACTCGGAGACCACAGTACCACATAACATTGGCCGGGACAACATCAATATCGGAGACCACCGTACCACGACCTTCCCCTGATGCCCCACCCGTACCAAGCATGTTAAGACATAATACTACAAAAGGTGCTAATGTGAAGAGCGATCCCAGGCCCATGCCCCACTCCACACACTAACGAAAACAATCACATGCCTAACAATCACATCCTATCAATGCATGAACAATAATAATAACCGAAAGTAAAGGATGGCATGTGAATATGCACAAACAACACATCTCATATAATCAGTGATTAACAACAATTTACTGTCCATTAATTATTAGGTTTAGGTCAGATTCCCTTACCTGACGCTCGTTCGATAACTTGCTCCACGTCGCAAGATCCAAACGATAAGTCACAAAGTCCTACAAGATTATTTGGGTTTCATTAGAATATATTGTTTAGGGTTTCATGTTGGTCGGAAACCAACATGGTTACAAAATACCCTCACAGAGCTGACCGGTGGCATGTACCGGTCGCAGCTCTGTGGGAAAGACTGGCGACCGGTATGGTCAGCCGGTCCCCACAGACAACCTCCCGAGGGATAGCGGTCGCAACATACCGGTCGCACTATGTGCAACCGGTATAGTCGACCGGTATGTCTCCGGAAGACCATACATGGGTTTTTCGACTGCCGTCGATCATCCTCCATGGATTTTCAGGGTTTCTCCTATCCATTCTAAGTCTAATCATTGAGTTAGAGTTATCCCCAACTCATTCAAGTCTCGTTTCGATGAATATCATCTCGAAACTCGAATCTAGGGTTTGACGGCAACTTAGGGTTTATTGGCCAATTTAGGGTTTTAGATCAATACCTACTTTGCATGGTATTGATCCACCCACACAACTAACATAGGGTAAGAAGATGGATTCAAACACTTACCGTTGACTGGCGTAATGAGAGCGTCGTCGAACGGTAATGGCGGCACCTCCTTCTTCTTCCTAGCTCCTTCTCCTTTCCAAGCTCTTTCTCTTCTCTAGGGTTTGTGAGAGACAATGGAAAGGATTTGAGGAGGCTTAAGGGTGTATTTATAGGCTAAAAATAGGGTTTAGTAACCCTACTAGGATTAGGAAACTTCTAGGATTCAAAATCAGGAAAGCGGGACCCGTAGAGACCAATTTCCAGATTCCCGCACATAGCTGCGCAGGCCATACCGGTCGACCGGTACCAAGACCGGTACCATCGACCGGTATACCTAAAATCAGGTATAATTGGTCGACTTCGGTCCGATTTTGTACCTGTTTGTTATCCGCTTGCCCCGTCTGGCCCGGTGATGATCGGAAGACCTGTCATGACACAAAACCAAGGTTTAGACCGGGTTTTCAAGAGTGCGGGTCTTACAACTCCACCACCCTTAAAAGAAATTTCATCCCGAAATTTGCATATAGGTTTCACAACTCCCCCACCCTTAAAAGAAATTTCGGCCTCCAAATTTGAACGTACCTTGATCGTTGAAAAGGTTAGGGTACTCCTTCCTCATCGCGCCCTCCTCTTTCCAAGTAATTTCCTCCACATTTTGGCTTCTCCAATGCACCTTCACATAGTGGATATCCTTGGTTCGAAGTTGCTGAACTTTTGGCTTGAGAGCATCACGGGCACCACTTCGAAAGTTAAGTCTTCGCCAAGTCCGGAGGATCGGCGATCAAGATATGCGATGGATCTCTCGACATACTTCCTAGTAATGATACATGGAACACATTATGAACGCTAGACATAGATGGTGGTAGAGCCAATTGATATGCTACATTACCACGTCGGGTCAATATCTCATACGGTCCCACATACCTGGGGCATAGCTTCCCCTTTTTACCAAACCGTTTCAGACCTCGCACCGGTGATACCTTCAAGAACACTTTGTCACCCACTGCAAACTCCAGATCTCGACGTCGGTTATCCGCATAGTGCTTCCGTCGAACTTGAGCCGTCTTTACTCTCTCTTTGATTCGACCAATCACTCGGCAAGTTTCTTCAACAAACTCTCGGTCCTATAATTCTTCTTTCTCCCACCTCGTTCCATAACCGGAGGTGTACGACACTTCTTCCCGTAGAGTGCTTCATATGGGGCCATCCGAATTGTAGCCTGCCTTTCTGCTTTAACTTGTTGACAATTCAGACACTGGAACATGAAACAAGCTATATCTGCCTTCATACCCCTCCACCAATATAGTCTTCTCAAGTCATGGTACATTTTGGTACTTCCTAGATGTACCGAATATGGAGTGTAATGAGCTTCAGTCATAACTCGGTCTCTAATATCGCAGTCTTCACCTCCCAGTATACATAAACGTCCCCGATACCCGAGTACCTTGTCTCGAATCCAAGGTAAAGTCAGATTGCTCGTACCCTTCTCTAAGTCTTCTTGCACTGTCTTGAGATGAGGATCCCGTAGGGATTGCTACCTTGACTTCATCAACTAGATCCGGTGAGATCTTCAAAGCCGCGAACATCATGGTGAACTTATGAATTAAGCCTTGCTCAACCTGGATCTTCCGCAGCCTCTATAATATGCTCTTCATCACCATCGATTGAACTTGAGGCCGTGGGCACACAATGCAGCATTTGTACTTGGCCCGGCCTCGTGGTTCGATGCCCACTTTCTCGCTTAAGGCCCGCCCACAACATTTGCTTTACCCGGATGATACTGGATGTCGCAATCATAATCTTTCAATAATTCCAGCCATCTCCTCTGTCTCATATTCAGATCCTTCTGAGTAAAAAGATAAGTTAAGCTCTTGTGATCTGACTTGATCTGAAACTTCTCACCGTACAAGTAGTGTCTCCAAGTCTTGATTGCATGAATAACCGCTGCTAGCTCCAAGTCATGCGTAGGATAGTTCTTCTCATGCTCCTTTAACTGTCTTGATGCGTAAGCAATCACCTGTTCTCCTTGCATCAATACACACCCGATACCCAACCCCGAAGCATCCGTATATAAAGTAAACGGTACGCTTGGTTCTGGGATGGTCAAGATAGGTGCAGAGACTAGTCTTGACTTCAAAGTCTAAAAGCACTTCTCGCACTCATCTGTCCATATGAATTTCTCTCCCTTCTTGGTCAATCTGCTGAGTGCAACAACGATCCCGGAGTAATCTTCCACGAATCTTCTATAATAACCAGCCAACCCAAGGAAACTACGAATCTCCGCAATAGATTTTGGTGCTTCCCATCCTACTATAGCAGCTATCTTGCTTGGATCAACCTTGATACCGTCTTCAGATACAACATGGCCCAAGAAAGCCACTTCCTTCAGCCAAAACTCGCACTTCTTGAATTTTGCATAAAGCTTCTCCTATCTCAGCCGTTGTAGGGCTGCCCTCAAATGTGCTGTATGAGTCTCCATGTCCTTAGAGTAGATCAATATGTCATCGATGAATACGATGACCAAAGTGTCCAACATATCATGGAACACTCGGTTCATCAGTTCCATGAACGACGCTGGAGCATTGGTCAACCCGAAAGACATAACTAGAAACTCATAATGCCCGTACCTCGTTAAAGCGATCCCGGAATATCTCCGGCCTTGATCTTCAGTTGGTGATACCCCGATCGGAGATCGATCTTTGAGAACACCTTTGCACCCTGTAACTGGTCAAACAAGTCATCGATCCTAGGCAAAGGATATCGATTCTTGATCGTCAACTTGTTCAGCTCACGGTAGTCAATACATAGCCGTACACTTCCATCTTTCTTCTTGACAAATAATACCGGTGCTCCCCAAGGTGAAATACTAGGTCGTATGAAGCCCTTATCCAGCAATTCTTGTAACTGGGTCTTCAACTCCTTTAACTCGGTAGGGGCCATTCTGTATGGTGCTTTAGACACCGGCGCCGAACCTGGCATAAGGTCTATCACAAATTCTGTAGCCCTGTCTGGTGGTAAACCTGGGAGATCTTTTGGAAATACATCTGGAAACTCTCGTACCACCTCTAGATCTTCCATCTTTGGCACCTCAGCATTGGTGTCGACTACAGATACTAGATAACCCACACCCCCTTTCTCTAAGCATCTCTTGGCTTTTAGGGCGGAGAGAATCAGCTTCCGCTTCCTAGGTAGCTTGATCCCAACGAAGCTATACTCCCTTCCCTCTTTGTCAGTAAGCACAAGCTTCCTTTCACCACATAATAGGATGGCTGAATGACGGCCTAGCCAATCCATTCCCAGGATGATGTCAAAGTCTACCATCTCGAGTATTACTAGGCTTGCTTCTAAATCTCGGCCCTCAATACATACAGTACATGGTCCATAATATTCGGTCAAAGCCACTTCGACTCCTAGTGGAGAGCGAACTATCAAGCTTGGGTTCAAATGCTTGATTGGTAACTCCATTCGCTTCCCAAAAGAAATAGAAACAAAGGAGTGCGTGGCCCCAGAGTCAAATAGTACTCTGGCAAGTATACCAGTTACAATTACAATTCCTGAAATTTTTTATTATCCCTTAATTCTATATGCGCATACACTCAATGAAAAAGTAAGACAAATAGTAAGGGATAGAGTCATACCGGTGACCACATCCGGTGATGCAGCTGCCTCTTCAGTGGTGACCGCATAAACTTTTCCTTGCTGGGGAGGTTGCTTCTTAGGTAGAGTGCAGTTCCTTGCGACATGTTCCAGCTGTTGACAGTTATAACATTTGATATTTGGGAGCGAACTGTGGCACAGGTGGTGCCGGGATATTTCTCGCAGGTACAGTAGCGGTCTGAGCCTTGTATGGGCGGAAGGGTCTATTGTTACCGCCACCCGAACTCTCACTAGCAGGTTTCTTCACTCCCCTGTTCTGAGCGAAGAAGCTGTCCCTCTGACTAGACTCTATCACTCTAGCAACCTGCACAACCTCGTTGTAGACCTTCTTGTCCAAACCCAGGATATGCTCTCTGATGCTTCCACGTAGTCCCATAGTGAACCTACGTGTCTTGGTCTCTTCCTCTTGCATGCTAGCTGGTACGAAGAAGAATAGCTCTTCGTACCTCTACTGATAAGCATCTACGGTCGACTGAGATTGCTGCAGATTGAGAAACTCTTTCTCCATTTGATCTTTGAAACTCTTTGGAAAATACTTGTCGAAGAAAGCAGCTTTAAACACTTCCCAATCAACCAGTGTATACTTGGTTTCCAGATATGTCCGTGTAGAATTCCACCAAGCGTTTGCGTCTTCTTTCAGCATATGAGTGGCAAATAATACTTTTTCCTCCTTAGTACATGTCATCAGACGGAAATTCTTCTCCATCTCTGCAACCCACTGTGCTGGCCAAAATGGTTTCCCCGTCCTACCGGTGAATGATGAAGGCTTCAACTTCAAGAATGGTGTGATACCGGTCTGCCGTCCCCGGGGTGTTCACCCCCAGGTGGTGGATACGGATAGGCTCCCACGTGCAGAAGGCGGCGGAGCCGGGGGTGGTACTTCTGGGCCCCGCTCTGCCGTCTGGTGTGGCAAGTTGTCACACCCCAATCCGATCCACCGGCGGTGTGACCGGTCATTGAACCAACGGCTCACACCGGGATCTCGAATAGAATAGCCGTGTCCATTCATACAAACCATTACACATAACCAACAATCGAATATAAATATTACAAATGGAAGACTTTAAATAGAATGAACCGAGTATCTATTGATAATTTAAATAAAATATCCAATTATTCAAATCCAAACATAAACTATAATATATTTTACATCTCTTAATACCAAACAAAAATAACGGGAACAACTAAATAAAAATCCATCACAAGTACACACAGAAAGGGCACTCGCATGAAGCATCATGCTCGTCCTCCCCTGCTTGTACATCCAGGGCAGCCACACCACCATACGCCGGAGCGTTCACATAGTCGTCCACAGTGTAACCTGAACCAACATCTAAAAACATGTATATATACAAGGGGTGAGCTCACAACACAGCTCAGTAAGACAATCAGACAGTTTCACAAGATTATGCATGAGTAACAATCAATTTTATGCTGTGGTCCGGTTTTAAGTTTGCAATGTGCTATAGAAAGGTTTGGTGGCCCCCGCACCTCTATACACGAGTGTGTGGCACCTCATGGATCACATCCCCATTGGCCCACATGCACCCATCATGGAATAGAGATAGAGCTAAGATACCCACGTACCTCCCGATACTCTACCCATACCAAGTACCTAAGCCCCTACCGGCCGTGGCTCGCAAACCCGGGCTCACAACTAACCAATCCTATATGTCATCAATGTATGCTCTATCCCAAAGACAACCGTCTACGGCATAGAGATAGAGCTAAGGCATTCCCACACCTCCCCTGATGCCCTATCCGCAACTAACTCACTAGGATAGAAAGATAACGCAGGTAGACCCTATCCCAACATAACTCCCTACGGCATAGAGATAGAGCTAAAGCATCGTGGACAAGCCAGCGTCGACTCGGAGACCACAGTACCACATAACAAAGGGGCCGGGACAACATCAATATCGGAGACCACCGTACCACGACCTTCCCCGATGCCCCACCCGCACCGAGCATGTTAAGACAGAATACTACAAAAGGTGCTAATGTGAAGAGCAATCCCGGGCCCATGCCCCACTCCACACACTAACGAAAAACAATCACATGCTTAACAATCACATCCTATCAATGCATGAACAAGTAATAATAACTGAAAGTAAAGGATGGCATGTGAATATGCACAAACATCACATCATAGATATTCAATGATTAACAATGATTTACCGTCCATTAATTATTAGGTTTAGGTCAGATTCCCTTACCCGATGCTCGTTCGATAACTTGCTCCATGTCGCAAGATCCAAACGATATGTCACAAAGTCCTACAAGATTATTTGGGTTTCATTAGAATATATTGATTAGGGTTTCATGTTGGTCGGAAACCAACATGGTTACAAAATACCCTCACAGAGCTGACCGGTGGCATGTACCGGTCGCAGCTCTGTGGGAAAGACTGGCGACCGGTATTGTCAGCCGGTCCCCACAAACAACCTCCCGAGAGATAGCGGTCGCAACATACCGGTCGCACTATGTGCAACCGGTATAGTCGACCGGTATGTCTCCGGAAGACCATACATGGGTTCTTCGACTGCCGACGATCATCCTCCATGGATTTTCAGGGTTTCTCCTATCCATTCTAAGTCTAATCATTGAGTTAGAGTTATCCCCAACTCATTCAAGTCTCGTTTCGATGAATATCATCTCGAAACTCGAATCTAGGGTTTGACGGCAACTTAGGGTTTATTGGCCAAATTAGGGTTTTAGATCAATACCTACTTTGCATGGTATTGATCCACCCACACAACTAACATAGGGTAAGAAGATGGATTCAAACACTTACCGTTGACTGGCGTAAAGAGAGCGTCGTCGAACGGTAATGGCGGCACCTCCTTCTTCTTCCTAGCTCCTTCTCCTTTCCAAGCTCTTTCTCTTCTCTAGGGTTTGTGAGAGACAATGGAAAGGATTTGAGGAGGTTTAAGGGTGTATTTATAGGCTAGAAATAGGGTTTAGTAACCCTACTAGGATTAGGAAACTTCTAGGATTCGAAATCAGGAAAGCGCGACCCGTAGAGACCAATTTCCAGATTCCCGCACGTAGCTGCGCAGGCCATACCGGTCGACCGGTACCAAAACGGGTACCATCGACAGGTATACCTAAAATCAGGTATAATTGGTCGACTTCGGTCCGATTTTGTACCTGTTTGTTATCCGTTTGCCCCGTCTGGCCCGGTGATGATCGGAAGACCTATCATGACACAAAACCAAGGTTTAGACCGGGTTTTCAAAGTGCGGGTCTTACACTCTTGGTGCTTGTTTCAACCCATACAATGTTTTTCTCAGTCTGCATACAAGTGTAGGATCTTCACTCAGTTGAAATCCTTCTGGTTTCTCTATATACACCTCTTCTTCCAAGTCACCATTCAGAAAAGCTGACTTGACATCCATCTGATAAACTTTGAAATTTTTGTGTATTAAACAAATGCAAGAAACATCCTGATTGCTTCCAGTCTAGCAACAGGAGCAAATGTTTCTTCAAAGTCAATGCCCTCAACCTGAGCATATCCTTTACAAACTAATCTGGCCTTCTTCCTTACAATTTTGCCATCTTCATTGAGCTTATTCTTGTAGACCCATTTAGTGCCAATAACATTCTTGTCTGTAGGCCTTGGCACCAATTCCCAAGTTTTATTTTTCTCTATTTGATCTAACTCTTCATTCATTGCCTTGAGCCAACTAGCATCTTCACATGCCTCTGCAACTGATTTTGGTTCAATGTGAGATAATAGAGAGAACATTTATTTTGGTTGTCTCACTTTCCTTGTTTGTATACCAGCAGATGGATCACCAAGAATTAATTGGTCAGGATGATTCTTTTTTACCCTTCTTGAGCCACTTTTGTTCTGCTTATCTACCTCTGAATCAGACTGCTCTTCTCTTTCTTCTGTCTCAACCACAGCTCTCTATCTTGGCACATTTATAACATCCTACTCCTTTTCTATTTCATTGTCATTCTGCTCACTGTCCAGGTCTTCAAAAATAGGAACCTCATTATTTGATCCTGCAGGAGAATTCTTGTGCTCATGAACTCTCACATCTGCACTTTCAATAATTTTACCAAGTTGTTTATTATAGCATTTGTAAGCTTTGCTAGAGGTAGAGTAGCTAAGAAATATTCCTTCATCAGCCCTATCATCAAACTTTCCTAGACCATGACTGGTGTTTTTGATATAACACTTACTACCAAACACTTTGAAGAGCTTTGCTGTGGCCTTCTTACCAAACCATAGTTCATAGGGTGTCTTGTCTTCATGTAGCCTCAACATACACCTATTCTGAACATATATTGCTATATGCACTGCTTCTCTCCAGAATTTATTCCCCATGTCATTTTCAGTTAACATAGTCATGGCCACCTCTTGAACAGTTATATTATTTCTTTCTGCAACACCATTTTGCTGTGGTGTTCTAGGAGCTGAAGTCTGTCTCTTGATGCTGTTCTCAGAATAATATTCTACAAAGTCAATCCAGGTGTACTCTCCTCTCCTGTCAGATCTCAAACACTTGATTTTCTTCCCTGTCTCATTTTCAACTTGAGTCTTGAAGATCTTGAATCTAGCCAGAGCTTCTGACTTATGTTTCAGAAACATTACCCAAGTCATTCTAGAGTAGTCATCTATAAATAGAATGAAGTACCTTTCTCCTGCAATGCTTTATGTTCTCACTGGCCCACATAAATCTGTATGAATTATCTCCAATGGTTGAGTAGTGTGGTATTCCTTAGGCTTGAATGATGTTCTTGTCTGCTTCCCCTTTTGACAAGATGCACAGATATCATTGGAAGGATTTTTCAATGAAGGAATGTCTCTTACAGCATTCTTGTTGGATATTTTTGATAGATTTTCAAAGCCAATATGTCCTAATCTTCTATGCCATAACCATGTTTCCTCTTCTTGACTCATCATACAATTCTCTTCAAAATCTTCAGACAAAATGTAGAGGTTTTTATGAGTTATTTTTCCAGATGCATCAACTTTCCACTATTAGACCTTCGGATCTCACATCCTTGATCATTAAAAATTACATTATGACCCCTATCACAAATCTGACTGACACTCAATAAGTTATGTTTCAAACCTGAAACATAGAGAACATCATGAGATTTTATATTTCCATTAATGAGGCTGATGTTTTCCTTTCCAACTATCTTGGCACCATCATTGTTGCCAAATTTAACTGAACCTCCTTCATAATGCTAAAGCTTCAGAAGCCTATTACTATCTCCAGTCATATGACTTGAACATCCACTGTCAAGAATCCATGGTGTAGAGCTGTCTTGTGCTTTAAAAGCTATCTGCACAACCAAAGAGCTATCTCTTTTTGTTCTATCCCTCTGAACCCAAACTCTCTTCTGTGATGATGCCTTCTCAACATGTTTCTGCTTTGGAACCTCTCTTCTTGTTCTGCTATGCTGTCTCTGTAAAGGTGGCATAGGGGGAAAGATGGTTCTACAATTCCTTGCTACATGCCCAAAGTTGTGATAGTTGTAACACTCAACAAAATTCTCTTCAAGGGGAGCAAATTGATTTCTACTCTCAAATTTTACATCTCTCATGTTGAATTTGCAGGTAGAAATTTTATGTCCAAAGTTGTTACATCTATAGCAGTAACCCTGAAAATAAGGTCTTGACCTTGCAGTTGCCATGTATCTCATCTGTCTCTGTGGTGCACTGGGATAGTTATCTTTGTAGAAATTATCATACTCCATTCTCTTGCCTTGCCATGCATTTTGTCTTGGCCTTGCATAGTTAGTCTTAGGAAGAGGAATTTTGTTTCCACCTTGACAATGAACTATAGGGTCCTTACCTTTTTCATTTTCCTTTACAAAAGATATGGGCCCTTTTCCCTTTGAGTTGGAAATTTTTGATGTCTCTCCTTTATCAAAACCAAGGCCAAACTTGATGTGGGAAGGTCTTTGAGCATTGATAATCCTGTCAAGCTTATTACTACTAGGATGCACTTGAGTAGAATTATTTAAATCCTCATGTTGAGATAATTTTTGTTGTCTCTCAACCTCTTCTTTTTCATACTCTGCTACTTTTATCTTTAGAAGAGTAAAATCATTCTCAAATTCTTCAAATCGATCAACCATAAGAAGTTGTTCTTCAAGTTGAACTTTCAAACTTGCATTCTCATTCAACACCATGAAGTAGTCTACAGATGCTTGTTTAAGCTGAGTATTGAGACTTTCTATAATTTTCTTGAACTCTTCATATTGAGCTTTCAATTCTTGAATCACTTGCTTTTGCTTTTTGGCTTCTTGAGACGCAAGCTTGTTATGCTTCCTTTCCTTCTTGAGTTCCTTCATGGCTGCCACAAGTTCTTCCTCAAAGTTTATCTCACCTTCTTCATCACTGTTTGAAAATTTATCTTCATTGTCTCTTTCTTCATCACCACTTGAGATAGAATTCACAATTTTTTCTTCATTGCTTTTTGAGGAGAATTTTCCTTTATCTGAGTTCTTCTCTTGATCTTCAATATAAACCATGAACAAAGCCTCACTAGGCTCATCTTCAGAGATTTCATCAGAGTCATCATCTGAAGTTTCAGTGCTTCTTTTAGATATAAAATTCTTTTTGTTGTTGGACTTGTTTTTCTTGAAGTTATAATTTTTCTTTCCTTTAAAATTACTTTTTCTATCTTCTTCATCATCACTGTCAAACTTACTCTTCATTGGGCACTTTTAAATAAGTGTCCAACTTTACCACAATTGAAGCATTTGAATGGAAGCTTGTTTTTATATTTTCCGGTACCCTTTTTCAATTTCCTAGTGAAATGAGTTGTGGCCTCATCTTCACTTTCTTCCTCAATTTGTTTCTCAGAATTTTTCAGCTTCTTCATAGCCTTGAAAGCTACTTGCTTGTCTACAATAGTTCCAAGGTTTATTCTCATCTCAAAAGTTGTCATTGCTCCATGTATTTCATCTATGGTGACTTCATCCAAATCCTTAGTTTCTTCAAGAGCAGAAACCTTTAATTCATACTTGGATGTGAGAGATCGTAATATTTTTTGACAAACAACAGAACCTTTTAAGTTTTCACCAAGTCCCTCGATGGAGTTAACCACTTCATTCACTGTTCATGTATTGATCAACGGTTTCATCCTCATTCATTTTCGTGTTTTCAACTGAGCCCTGAATGTTTGTAGTTTCACTTTCTTGATTTTCTTGTCTCCTTCATAGATATTAATCAGTCTATCTAGACCTCCTTTGCAGTCTTGCAATCCATGACCTTGGATAATTAACTGTTTGTCAGACCACCTTGAATAGCATTGAGTGCCTTTCTATTATTCTCAAACTTCTTTTTATTTGTTGCACTAGGAGTAACTGTATCATGTGAAGTGTAGCCAATTTCAACGGCAACCCAAACATCAAACCCAAGTGATCCCACATATATCTTCATTCGCCTTTTCCAAAACACAAAGTCTGTACCATCGAACAATGGGGGTTTATGTGAACCTTCCCCTGGTGCCATTATTACCCTCTGATCTCTCGATCCTGATATATTCTTATCGAGCCGGTGCTCTAATACCAATTGATGGACCTTGAATGACACTGAGAGGGAGGGGGGGTGAATCAGTGTAATAACTTTTCCCCTGATATTTCTTTGCTGCCCAATGATGTTTATGAAATAAACTGTCCCACACACAACCGCCGTATGCAAATCTACCTCACAACCACTCAGTGGCCAGGTCTACCAGATTTGCACACCCATCCTGCAATTCATTCCACGCACTTCACAAAATATATAATCAAAACATACCACAACACAGAAGGATTACGTGGTTCACCACCACAGTGTGTGATGGCTAATCCACGGAGTAATGCCCAATGGGCTCCGTATTTACTCAATACTTAACTTTTAGCCCTTTACAGGACAAGGGATACTAACCCTAAATTTTCCCAAAGATAAACCGAGAGGGTGTAACAACACCAAAATTCAGGCATAAAGCCGTGTCCAAAGACCCATCGAACACACCATAAATAAAGTCTTTTGGGGCTTATAGTGATGCCCTACAATTAAATCCCACAAGCTAGATAGGTATTCCACTAATTTTTCTTTCACCTATTCAAGCATACAAGTGCATAAAATTATCTAAAGAGTTAGGGAATGAGAAAATCTCACAACCAATTTTTTCGACAATTGACGACGTTCCTCTTCTTCTGATAATCAATCAATTCCTTGTCATATGCAGAGAAGCTTCACCATCCTTCAAAAAACACAGCGATGCATCGACATGGGCATGAATAGAGAGGATGATTGATTATTTTCAATTCCCTAAACCAGAGATCATCAAAAAATCAAGAAATAAAGCTTTTCTCTTCAAAATCGCCTCTTTGCCTCTGTTTCACGTGGCCAATAGCTTCTCAAACCATTCTCAATTGAAAGAGAATGAAAAACCTAGCTCGGTGCAATTTGGATTGTCGGATTTGGCCTCCGGATGATCAAGTTATGGCAAAAACGAGTTCGGCCATTAAAAAAATTTGAAATATAATCTTTAAGCTTCATTTGGTGCACCTGCGAAGCATCGTAGCCGCGCCCGTTGCCTGGGTATCGCGTTCTGATTTGCTGAGCGTATATACACATGATCCCGCCTCCATCTGGATCGTTCAATAAGCATCAACCTTTCATTGCTTCATCTGGACCGCCGATTTGAGATATTTTTAGTAGTAAAAAGACCATATTGCCCCTGGGAAATCTGATAATGGCCTCTGTAACAATTGCCTTTTGTTAAATTTGCTACAGGGTCAATTTTCCAGAGAGGTTTTCTCTCTCCTAGAAAATCGTCGAACACCTGGTGGGGAGGAGCGCGGCATGCGGGAGAAAGGAGCCAGCGTGCGCGCGTGGGCTATGTGCGATGGTGCCATGCTGCTGTGCGCGATGGTGCCATGCGGGCTAGCTTGCTTGGC